>CM056496.1:21516898-22716898 GCA_029783415.1 Anisodus acutangulus
GAATATTTTCCCTCTCTTTTTCTTATATCATTCCTTAAGTCCCATAGGTTTGATCGTATAGAATTTGACCCATTTTCTCATTGAACGAAAGGTACAAAATAAATCAGATTGACAAAAGTACCATGTGAAATCTTTGGTTTTTTTCCTTCCTCGATCCCTACCCCATAGGTACAGTGTTTGAATTAATGGATAATCTTTTATTCTGTATGAATTGATATTATTCCATTCCAAATCCTTCCCGATACCTCAGGAAAATCTCGAATTTGGATCCCAAATTGATGGGTTAGTGTGATCTTTTCCATGCGGTTATGCACTATTTGAATAGGAATCCGTTTTATAAAACATCTTGGCTTTCGTAATTTGGTGGTTCTCCGAGATCATTTCGATGTCCTACATTGAAGGGATATCTCTCTAATCTGATCGATTGCGTAAAGCCTGCGATAGCAATGGAAATGGGAAAGTATATAGAAAAGATAGTTCTTTTCTATTATATTAGATATATTATTATATTAGATTATTATTAGTTAGGGATCCAGACTTAGTGAGTCCTTTCTTCTATGATGAACTATTGGCACTAGTCCTATATTTTGTCTCTGTGGACCGAGGAGAAATGGGGCTCGGTCGGAAGAGGAGTGTACCATGAGAGAAGCAAGGAGGTCAACCTCTTTAAAATATACAACATGGATTCTGGCAATGTAGTTGGACTCTCATGTCAATCCGAATGCATCATCCTTTCCACGGAGGTAAATCTTTGCCTGCTAGGCAAGAGGATAGCAAGTTCCAAATTCTGTCTCGGTAGGACATGTATTTATATTACTATGAAATTCATGAATTAAGTAGTTAATGGTAGGGTTACCATTATTCTTTTTGTAGTGACGAATCTTGTATTTGTTCCTAAAAAAAGTAATTTGTCCACTTTTAGGGTCTCAAAAGGGCATGAAAACGCATAAGAACTCTTGAATGGAAAAGAGATGTAACTCCAGTTCCTTCAAAATTGGTAGTCAATCCTATATCTGATAGGGGCAGTTGACAATTGAATCCGATTTTGACCATTTTTTTTATATCCTTAATAGTGCGAAAAGAAGGCCCGAGTCTATGTTGTTCAAGAATAGTGGCATTGAGTTTCTCAACCCTTTGAATTAGGATTAGTCAGTTCTATTTATTGATGGGGCGGGGAAGGGATATAACTCAGCAGTAGAGTGTCCCCTTGGCATAGTGGAAGTCATCAGTTCAAGCGTGATTATCCCTAAGCCCAATGTGAGTTTTTCTAATTGGATTTGCTCCCCCGCCGCCGTTCAATGAGAATGGATAAGAGGTTTGTGGGATTGACGTGAGGGGACAGGGATGGATATATTTATGGGAGCAAACTCCGAGCGAATATAAAGTGCATAGATACAAGATTATTCCTTGGAATGAAAGACAATTCCGAATTCGCTTTGTTTATGAACAAGGAAGCTATAAGTAATGCAACTATGAATCTCATGGAGAGTTCAATCCTGGCTTAGGATGAACGTTGGCGGCATGCTTAACACATGCAAGTCAGACAGGAAATACGAGAAACCGTGTTTCCAGTGGCGGACGGGTGAGTAACGCATAAGAACCTGCCCTTGAGAGGGGAACAATTGGAAATGACTGCCTTACCAAGGTGATGATCAGTAGCTGCTCCGAGAGGATGATCAGCCACACTGGGACTGAGTCACGGCCCAGACTCCTACGGGAGGTAGCAGTGGGAAATCTTCCACAACGGGCGAAATCCTAACTGAGTAATGCTACATAGAGGTAGAAGGTCCATGGGTCGTGAACATATTTTCCCAGAGAAGAAGCAATGACTGTATTTGGGGAATAAGCATCAGCTAACTCTGTGCCAGTAGCTGAGGTAATACAGGAGATGCAAGCATTATGCAGAATAATTGGGCATAAGCATCTGTAGGTGGCTTTTTAAGTCCACCATCAAATTCCAGGGCTCAACCCTGTACATGCGGTGAAAACTACCAAGCTAGAGTACTGTAGGGGAAGAGGGAATTTCTGATGGAGAGGCGAAATGTGTAGAAATCAGAAAGAATACCAACAGCGAAAACACTCTGCTGGGCCAACACTGACACTGAGAGACGTAAGTTATGGAGCGAATGGGATTAGATATCCCAGTAGTCCTAGCCGTAAACAATGGATACTAGGTGTTGTGCGTACTGACCCATGTAGTATTGTAGCTAACGCGTTAAGTATCCCGCCTTGGGAGTACGTTCACAAGAATGAAACTAAAAGGAATTGATCAGGGTCCGCACAAACGGTGGAGCATTTTGTTTAATTTGATGCAATGCGAAGAACCTTACAAAGTTTTGACATGCTATGAATTCGCTTAAAAGAGAGGGGTGCCTTCGGGAATGCGTACGTAGGTGGTGCATGGTTTTGTCAGCTCGTGTCGTAAGGTTTTGGGTTAAGTCCCACAATAAGCGCAAACCTCATATTTAGTTGACATCGTTGATATTGGAACCCTGAATAGACTGCCGGTGATAAGCCAGAGGAAGGTGAGGATGATGTCAAGTTATCATTACCCTTATGCCCTGGGTGACACATGTTCTACAATGGTCGGGACAAAGGCTCGCAATCCCGCGAGGGTGAGCTAACCCCCAAAACCCGTCTTTAGTTTGGTTTGTAGGTTGTAATAGCCTGCATGAAGCCGAAATTACTAGTAATCATCGGTCAGCCATACAATGGTGAATTCATTCATGGGCCTTGTACACACCGCCCATCACACTATGGGAGATGGACATGCCTGAAGTCGTTACCTTAACCGCAAGGAGGGGGATTCCGAAGGCAGGGCTAGTGACTAGAGTGAAGTCTTAACAAGGTAGTCATATTGGAAGGTGAGGCTGGATCACCTCATTTTCAGGGAAAGCTAGTTCTTGTTGGGTATTTTAGTTTGACACTACTTCACACCCCAAAAAATGAAGGGAGCTACGTCTGAGTCAAACTTGGAGATGGAAGTCTTCTTTCCTTTCTTGACGGTGAAGTAAGACCAAGCTCATGAGCTTATTATCTTAGGTAAGAACAAGTTGATAGGACCTTTTTTTATATCCCAATGTTCCCCCCATGTGGAGACATGGGGAAAAAAGAAAAGAGAAAGATGAAGTTTCTCTTACTTTTGGCATAGCGGACCCTAGTGGGAGGCTCACACGATGGGCTATTAGCTACGTGGTAGAGCATATCCCTGATAATTGCATCATTGTTCCTGGGATGTGAGGGCTCTCAACCACATAGATAGTTCAATGTGCTCATCGGCGCCTGACCCTAAGACGTGGATCATCCAAGGCATATTATCATGGTGTACTCCTTCTGTTCGAACTGGGGTTTGAAACCAAAATCCTCCTCAGGAGGATAGATTGGGCGATTCGGGTGAGATCCAATGTAGATCGAACATTCAATTCACTCGTAGGATTCGGCCAGTCCAGGGGGGACCCCTACGGATCCTCTCTTATTGAGATTCCATACATCCCTTATCAGTGTATGTACAACTATCTCTCAAGCACAAATTTAGCTTCGACCTCAATGGAAAAATAAAATGGAGCACCTAACAACGCATCTTCACAGACCAAGAACTATGAGATCACCCTTTTAATTCTAGTGTGACAGAGGGATCGTTCCATTCAAGCCATTTTTTCTTGACTCGAAATAGGAGCAGGTTTGAAAAATGATCTTAGAATGTCTATGATTGGGCCAGGAGGGTCTCTTAACGCCTTCTTGTTTCTTCTCATCAGAGTTATTTTACAAGGACTTGTCAGGGTAAGGAATAAGGGGGGAACATGCATATTTGGAGAACGCAGTACAACAGAGAGTTTATCCTGCATTTGGGAAGGATGAATCACTCCCGAAAGGGAATCTATTGATTCTCTCCCAATTAGTTGGACTGTAGGTGTGATGATTTACTTCATGAGCGAGGTCTCTGGTTCAAGTCCAGGTTGGTCCAACTGCGCCAGGGAAAAGGATATAAGAAAAATATGACTACTTCATACATCATCCACTTGGCTCGGGGTGATATAACTCAGTTAGTAGAGCTCCACTCTTGCAATTGGGTAGTTATGATTATGGATTGGATATCTAATTGTACAGGCGGTAATGATAGTATCTTGTACCTGAACTGGTGGCTGACTTTTCTTAGTAATGGGGAAGAGTACCGAAATGTGCTAATGAAAGACTCTACTGAGACAAAGATGGGTTATCAATAATGTAGAGGAGGTAGGATAGAAAGTTGGTCAGATCTAGTAGAGATCGTACATGGATAGTAGTTGGAGTCAACGACTCTCCCAGGGATCCCTCATCTGAGATCACTGGGGAAGAGGATCAAGTTGGCCCTTGCGAATAGCTTGATACACTATCTCCCTTCAACCCTTTGAGTGAAATGTGGCAAAAAGAAAAGGAAGGAAAATCCATGGACTGACCCCATCATCTCCACCCTATATGAACTACAAAATCACTCCAAAGGTTCTTTCGGCATCCAGGGGTCACCGACCGACCATAGAACCCTATTCAATAAGTGAAACATATTAGCTGCCTGCTCTCAGGTTGGGTAGTCAGGGTCGGAGAAGGGCAATGACTCATTACCTTTTGAGTGATATTTTGAGAAGAGTTACTCTTTGGAGAGCACAGTACGATGAAAGTTGTAAGCTATGTTCGAGAGGAGTTATTGTCTATCCTTAGTCTCTATGGTAGAATCAGTTGGGCGACCTGAGAGGTAGTGGATTACCCTACAACGGATGTCAGAGGTTCGAGTCCGCTTATCTCCAACTCGTGAATTTAACCGATACAAAGCTTTAGGATAACACTCAATTTTTCCAATTCGGCGGTTCGATCTATAATTTATCATTCATGGACGTTGATAAGATACATCTATTTAGCATCACCTTAGGATGGTATAGTCTTAAAAGTGAAAGGTCAGGTTCAAAAAAGGAAAGGCTTACAGTGGATACCTAGTCACCCAGAAATGAGGAAGGGCGTAGTAATTGACAAAATGCTTTGGGGAGTTGAAAATAAGCATAGATTTGGAGATTCCAGAATAGGGCAACCTTTCAAACTGCTGAATCCATGGGCTGGCAAGAGACAACCTGGCGAATTGAAACATCTTAGTAGCCATAGGAAAAGAAAGCAAAAGTGATTCCCGTAGTAACAGTGAGTGAAATGGGAGCAACCTAAATCGTGAAAATGGGGTTATGGGATAGCAATACAAGCATCGTGCTTCTAGGTGAAGCAGCCTGACTGTTGCACCCTATATGAAAAAGTCCAATAGCTGAAAACATCACTAGTTTATGCTCTAACCCGAGTAGCATGGGGCATGTGGAATCCCATGTGAATCAGCAAGGACCACCTTGCAAGGCTAAATACTCCTGGGTGACCGATAAAGGGTGAAAAGAACCCCCATCGGGGAGTGAAATAGAACATGAAATTGTAAGATCTCAAGAAGTGGGAAGAGCCAAGACTCTGACCGCGTGCCTATTGAAGAATAAGCCGACTACTTATAGGCAGTGGCTTGGTTAAGGGAACCCACCAGAGCCATAGCGAAAGCCAGTCTTCATAGGGAACTTTTCACTGCTTATGGACCCGAACCTGGGTGATCTATCCATGACCAGGATGAAGCTTGGGTGAAACTAAGTGAAGGTCCGAACCAAATGATGTTGAAGAATCAGCGGATGAGTTATGGTTAGGGGTGAAATGTCACTCGAACCCAGAGCTAGCTGGTTCTCCCCGAAATGCATTGAGGCACAATAGTTGACTGGACATCTAGGGGTGAAGCACTATTTCAGTGTGGGCCGCGAGGGCGGTACCAAATCGAGGCAAACTCTAAATACTATATATGACCTCAAAATAACAGGGATCAAGGTCAGTTAGTGAGATGTTGGGGGATAAGCTTCATTGTCGAGAGGGAAATAACTCGGATCACCAACTAAGGCCCCTAAATGACAAATCAATAATAAATAAGGTAGGGGTGCAAAGACAGCCATGAGGTTTGCCTAGAACCAGACACCCTTGAAAGAGTGTGTAATAGCTCACTGATCGAGCGCTTTTGCACTGAAGATAAATGGGGCTAAGCAATCTGCCGTAGCTGTGGGATGTAAACATACATTGGTAAGGGAGCGTTCTGCCTTAGATAGAAGCCTTCGCGTGAGCGGTGGTGGACGAAGAGGAAGAGAAAATGTCATCTTGAGTAACGTAAACATTGGTGAAAATCCAATGCCCCGAAAACCTAAGGGTTCCTTCGCAAGGTTCATCCACGGATGGTGAGTCAGGGCCTAAGATCACGCTGCAATGTGTAGTCGATGAACAACAAGTGAATATTCCTGTAATGCCCCTTGTTAGTCCTGACGGATGGAGGAGGCTAGGTTAGCCGAAAGATGGTTAGCGGTTCAAGAACGTAAGGTGTCCCTACTTTTTCAAGGTAAGAAGGGGTAGAGAAAATTCCTTGAGCCAATGTTCAAATACCAGGCGCTACGACGCTGAAGTAACCCATGCCATACTCCTAGAAAAAGCTCGAACGACTTTGAGCAAGAGTATACATGTACCTAAAACTGATACAGGTGGGTAGGTAGAGAATACCTAGGGGCGAGATAACTCTCTCTAAGTAACTTAGCAAAATAGCCCCGTAACTTCGAGAAAAGGGGTGCCTCCTCTCAAACGGGGTCGCAGTGACCAGGCTTGGGTGACTGTTTACCAAAAACACAAGTCTCTGCAAAGTCGAAAGACCATGTATGGGGGCTGATGCTTTCCTAGTAATGGAAGGTTAAGGAAGTTGGTGACCTGATAACAGGAGAGCTGGCGATCGAAGCCCCAGTGAACGACAGTCATAACTATAACGATCCTAAGGTAGTGAAATTCATTGTCGGGTAAGTTTTGACCTGCATGAAAGACGTAACTATCTTGGAGAGAAGCTTGGTGGAATAGACATGTCTGTGAAGATGCGGACTACCAGCACCTGGACAAAAATACCCTATGAAGCTTCATTGTTCCCTGGGATTGGCTATGGAACTTTCCTACACATCATAGGTGGAAAGCGAAGAGGGCCTCCTTCCGGGGGGGACCGAGCCATCGGTGAGATACCACTATGGAAGGGATAGAATTCTAACCTTGTGTCAGGACCTACGGGCCAAAGGACAGTCTTAGGTAGATATTTTCTATGGTGCGTAGTCCTTCCAAAAGGTAACGGAGGCGTGCAAAAGTTTCCTTGGGCCGGACGGAGATTGGCCCTCGAGTGCAAAGGCAGAAGGGAGCTTGAATGCAAGACCCACCCATCGAGCAGTGACAAAAGTCGGCCTTAGTGATTCAACCCTTTTTGTTTGTTTCAGAGCCGTTTGTTTGGGCGGGGCGATGCCAAATGGAAGGGCTGCCGCTCAATGGATAAAAGTTACTATAGGAATAACAAGTTGATCTTCCCCGATATCTCACATCGACGGGATGTTTTGGCACCTCTATGTCGGCTCTTCGCCACCTGAGGTTGTATTATGTTCCAACGGTTGGGTTGTTCTCCCATTAAAGCGGTACGTGAGCTGGGTTCAGAATGTCAAGAGACAGTTTGGTCTATATCAAGTATGGGGGTTAGAGCATTGAGAGGACATTTTCCTAGATGAGAGGACCGTTGAAGGACGTACCTCTGGTGTACTAGTTATCGTGACCGCGGTAAACCCTGGGTAGCCAAGTGCAGAGTGGGTAACTGCTAAAAGCATCTAAGTAGTAAGCTCACCCTAAGATGAGTGCTCTCCTATTATGACTTCCCTAGATCCTTTGATAGCACAGTTGAGATAGCGATGAGTTTTCTACCTTTGCGGGGATTGAGCGACATAAGTTTTTTTGAGAATTCAAAAAAAGGTCACGATAAGACATGGAGTTTATCATTACGATAGGTGTCAAGTGGAAGTGCAGTGATGTATGCATCTAAGGCATCCTAACAGACCGGTAGACTTGAACCTTGTTCCTACATGACCTGATCAATTCGATCAGGCACTCGCTATCTATTTTCATTGTTCAAATATTTTACAACACAAAAAAACCATTGTTCAACTCTTTGACAACATGAAAAAACAAAAGTTCTGCCCCCCTCTATTTATCCAAGGGATGGAAGGCCAGAGGCCTTTAGTGTCCACTCCAGTCAAGAATTGGGGCCTCATAATCACTAGCCAATATGTTTTTCTCTCATGCCTTTCTTCATTTATGGTTTGATATTCTGGTGTCCTAGCCGTTTAGGAACCACACCAATCCATCCTGAACTTATTGGTTAAACTCTATTGCGATGATGATAATCTAGGGGAGGTCCTGCAGAAAAATAGCTCGATGCCAGAATGATAAAAAAACTTTACACCTCTCATTCTTATTACTTTTTCAATATGAAAATGAAAAAAAATAAAAAATCAAAAGGTCATTTTTATTCAAAACCCCAATTGTGACATCCCTTCTCTTCCACTTCACACCTCGAAACGCGCCCTTCTTATAGAGATAAATGCGCTTTCACGTCTTCTTAACCTGAAATGGCTTGGGAGAGGAAATGTTCCTTTTTTAGGGTACTCCCAAAATAGATCAAGTGGAGACGGGGTGGGGCCTGTAGCTTAGAGGATTAGAGCACATGGATATGAACCACGATGTCGGGGGTTCAAATCCCTCCTTACCCACAATCGACCCAAAAGGGAAGTACCTGTCCCTTTAGGGGTAGGAAAATCATGATTGGGATAGCAAACCAAAAGTTATGGAACTTGGCTGTGGGTATTTTGTAAAATGGAATGGCTTTTATTTTTATATTTTTATTTATCGTGAATGGGGGAATCATTACACATAGTACCCGATCGAATTTTTTTGTTTGTTTTATGCCCCGTAACTCTTCCTCAGTCAGACTAGGGCAGAATAGCAGATCAAGTATTAGTAGTATAACAAAAAAACCTTCCTCATCATTAATATCTTTGCTCACGAAAATTGTGACCTCTCGGGAGAATCGATAATTGCATTAAAGATGCAGTGCTAGTACATTTGAGACTTCTTAATTGGCTAGTTGTAAATAGCCCCAGGACTATGGAACAAAGGATTATCTTGGATGTAGACCGAGGTATTGATGGTAATTTTCTAATCTCACAGAATAGAATGTGATATGATGAGATAGAATGCAATAGAAACAAAGACATGGAACGGGTTATCTACTCTTAAAGGGCAAAGCGAGCCCCTTTATTCTCTCCCCAAGTAGGATTCGAACCTACGACCAATCAGTTAACAACCGACCACTCTACCACTAAGCTACTGAGTAACAACAGGAGATTCGATCTCATAGAGTTCAATTCTCATTCCCAACCCATGACTAATATGAGCTCGAAGCTTCCTTTATAACTCTCGAAACTTCTTCGTAGTGGCTCCCTTACATGCCTCATTTCATAGGGAACCTCAAAGTGGCTCTATTTTATTATATTCCATCCATATCCCAATTCCATTCATTTAATATCCCTTTGGTGTCATTGACATAACATATGTCATTTCTAGTCCTATCTCTTTATATTTCTTTTCTATATATAGAATGTTCAAAAATCATCATATAATAATCCAGAAATTCCAATAGAAAAGAAATAAGGGAGGTTTGTGATGATTTTTCAATCTTTTCTACTAGGTAATCTAGTATCCTTATGCATGAAGATAATCAATTCGGTCGTTGTGGTCGGACTCTATTATGGATTTCTGACCACATTCTCCGTAGGGCCCTCTTATCTATTCCTTCTTCGAGCTCTGGTTATGGAATAAGGAACCGAGAAGACGGTATTAGCAATAGCTGATTTTATTACGGGATAATTCATAATGTTATATCGATCTATTATGCGCCTCTGTGTCTAGCATTGGGTTGACCTCATATAATAATTGTCCTAGCTCTATCTTATCTTTTGTTTCATTTCTTCTGGAACAATCACAAACACTTTTTTTTATTATTGATCTACTACCATAAATTCAATGCGTAATCTATACATTCAATGTGTATTCCTGAATAATTTCATTTTTCAATTATTCGACCATTTCATTTTACCAAGTTCAATGTTAGCCAGATTAGTCAACATTTATCTCTTTCGATGCAACAACAAGATCTTATTTGTAACAAGTGGTTTTGTTGGTTGGTTAATTAGTCACATTGTATTCATAAAATGACTTGGATTGGTATTAGTCTGGATACGGCAAAATCATTCTATTAGACCGAATATAAGTACATTCGATCTTATGCTTGTTTCTTTCTCTTGTTTGAGACAAGTCGTGAATCTAGAATATTGTGATCGTTTACAGTGAAAGAAGTTGGGACAAAGTTGTCAATAATAAAATACCTAGAGAAATATGTAAAAGAAATTTCCACCTAAGATTTAATAGTTGGTCCGTTCTCAGCCTCGATAAAGTCCATCTTGTTACAATAGGAATGAACAAAAATAAATAAGTTTTGGCTAATGTGATAAAGATACCAATTAGTGATCCAAAGAATTTACACCTTTTATTTATGCAAAATATCTCAGGAACAAATATGTATGGAAAAGAAAGATTCCAACCTCCCAAGTAAAGAACTGTTACGAATAATGAAGAAACTAGTAGATTCTGATATGAAGCAATGTAAAATAAACAAAATTTGATACCTGAATATTCGGTTTGATACCTTACTACTAATTCTTCTTCTGCTTCTGGTAAATCAAAAGGTAATCTTTCACACTCAGCTAGAGAAGAAATTAGAAAAATGATAAACCCGATGGGTTGACGCCACAAATTCCACCCAAAAACCATATTTTGACTGCTCTTCCACTATATCAATTGTACTTGAACTGTTAGATAATCATAGTCGATTATAACATCACTGTTCCCATCGCTATTACAGAATTGTACGTGAGATTTTCACCTCATACGGCTCCTTAAAGGTCACAAATAAATCTAAGGGCCCTTTCCTATTCTTTATCTTGATGTGTTTGTCAGATAGAGTCAAAATCTATCCTAGGGTCCAAAATTAGACCAATGGAATTTTGTCTGCTGTATTTTAAACTAAGAAATAAGTGCTTTTGAATTGATCTCATCATTTAAAAAATTTCATTTTTCTTTGATGATTAATAACCTTATCATTAAATAAAACGTGCTTTATAGAAATATCACATATACATTTCAACCTTGAATTTTCAATTATGAAAAAAAATAGAGAGTATTAGTTCACGAATCATGACAAAAAAATTATCTCTCTAAATATAAATCAAAATTGAATTATAGAAAAGAAAGAATAAAAACAAAAAAGGAAAAAAGGAAGAAAAAAAGGACATCCCTCCTTTTTGCTTTTGCAATTAGATTCTTTTCTTTCTATTTTGATTTATTGTATTTCATTTCTAATCTCGTTTCTCAGAAAAAGGGACTTTAACCAAAGTAAAAGATTACTTCGTTCTTGATAGTTATTTACTTACTCAGTGGATAGGAACATACTCTTGATCAGAATCATGGGGAGTACTTCTTGATCATTTCTACGAATGTAAAGCCCCAATTCGAATTCCTTTTATGTATAGAAATATCCTCTTGGATAACTTACATAATCTCAATTACTAATTCTTTGTGTATCTTGGTCTTCCTAACCATCCACTCATTTTTTTCTTTCAACCTCCCATCATGGAAATTTGGAAATTTACTAAATGTGGAATTAAGTATATCCCATTAATTTATGACTCGAACAATTAGGGCCCGCACGTCGAAAATGTCGTTTCCACACACGTGCACGCATAGTGCCAAGTATCGCAAATTTCATTAGTGAAAGAGATATTGGTACGTATGTAATACGTTTGAGACATAGAATTATGGACGGTTATTGGCCAAATGACAAAGTATTCCACGTTGGTAAATGAAGGAAGAAGTGTAAGATGAAATGAGTCGGAAGTCGCCGTGGAGCTGTGAAGGGCCGCAGCGCCACACCGTCGGAGCCGCGGTGCCTCCTAGGTAGCGCCGCGGTGCTAATTGGTTGGCCAGCCACTGGAGCCGCGACGCTAATTCACAGAGCTGCGGTGCTTCAGAGGCAGAAAGTTGTGACAGGAAGTTGGAAAGATCTGACCTTTGGGCTTGTTTTGGAGCATTGATTCTCCATTACTTGGCACATGAATTCAGCCATTATTTGGATGAATGTAACCCCTCAATCAAATGTCATTACATGGATATTGAAGGCCATTAGTTGGCTAGTTGAGGGGACTTCTCCTTACACTATAAATTGAGTCTTTTGGCTTAATTGAAGAACACTACTCAACACTTAGAAAATACTTCAGATTTTCTGAATTCATCTTCTTCCTCTCTAGCAAAGTTACTATGCTCAAAGTTCTTTAAGAGTAACACTTGAGTGTCCTTTGATCAATTGTTAAGTTGTTGTTGTATCTTGGGAGAAAATTGCTCGATAACGTAAAAGGAGATATACGGGGCAATCTTGTCTTAAAGAAAGAGTGTCATCACTCGACTCAGCAAATCACCCAAGCAATCGGTTAAGTTCTTGATTTTTAGTTTATTGTAATATTTAGTTTATCCTTTCTTGCTATTGTAATTGTTACTTACTTTCCGTTCCCTACAACAATTGTATCCCAACAATTTTAAGACAAGATTTTTGTTGTAAGTACCTAAGAAAGATGACTGGAAGAGATCAAACGGCTTCTGATTCTGCTATTGCTGTTACTCAAGGCAATCCCTCTGCCTTCCCCACTGCTCAAGGAACCTCTAATTCATTTTCGGTTGCTCAAGGCTCATCTAACGCCTTTACTACCGCTCAAGGGAACGTTGTCGTTCCTCCACCCGCTGGATTTCACCATGAACGCCCTGAAAAGTTCATGGTCTCAAACTTCAAGAGATGGCAATAGAAGATGATATTATATATGACTGTTATGGAAATGACATGTTTCCTAATAGAAGATCATTCACAAGATGGAGATGAAATGGACCCTTCTTCTTCTGAAATGGCTGAAGGAGGCCTAGGTATCCATGTCATTAATGGCATGAAGATGGTTCTTGATTCATGGAGTCATAGTGATTTCATGTGTAAGAATTACATATTGAACTGCCTATCAGACCTTCTCTACACAGTGTACTGCACCGTAGGCACTGCCAAAGAGTTGTGGGAGAAGCTGCAAAAGAAGTACAACACACAAGATGCAGGTACTAAGAAATTCATCGTTGGGAAATTTCTCAAATTTCAAATGGTGGATAATAAAACAGTGATGTCCCAAGTCCAGGAATTCCAAATGATTCTACATCACCTAGATTTGGAAGGTATGAAACCAAACGAGCAATTTTTGGTTGCATCACTGATTGAAAAGTTACCTCATTCGTAGAATGAGTTTATGAGTTACTTAAAACTCAAGACAAAAGAGATGGCCTTTGAAGAACTTATTATCAAACTCCAAATTTAGGAAGATAATAAGAAGGCCTTGCCTAATGGTAAACAACCCACTGAGACAAAGGAAAATCTGGCTAAGGCCAAAGGGAACCCAAGCAAGAAGCGCAAGTTCCTGAAAGACGGCAAGACCCAAGCAGTGGAGAAGTTCAAAGGAAACTGTCACCACTGTGGGAAACCTGGTCACATGATCAAGTACTGCCGCAAGCTCAAGACTGAGCAACAAGAGAAGGCAAAGGCTAAGGGCAAGACACATGTTAACGTCATCAAAGACCAGTTTCTGGACGACATGATTGAAGAGTTCTCAGCGGTGGTGCTAGAAGCAAACCTGGTTGAGAATCCCATGCAATGGTGGATAGACACAGGTGCTACGAGACACATCTATTCCAATAGAGATGCCTTCTCCACTTATACACCGGTTACAAACAAGAAGCTGTTCATGGGCAACAACGCTTCCTCTGACATGTTGGGGGTAGGAAAGGTAGTCCTGAATATGACTTCTGGAAAGGAGCTCACTCTAAAGGAAGTGATGCATGTTCCTGAGATTAGAAGAAATTTAATTTCAGGTCATTTATTGGTTAATGCTGGTTTTAGGCTAGTGTTTGAGTCCAATAAATTTGTAGTCACTAAGAATGAAACGTTTGTAGAAAGAGGATTCGTCTGTGAAGGCCTCTTCAAAGTTAACGCCATGTCTGTATTACGTACAAGCAATAATATTGAAGCTTCTTCTTACTTGCTTGAGTCCTCTAATTTATGGCATCATAGATTAGGACATGTCAACTACAAGTCCATCCAAAGGTTGGTAAAGTTGGAGTTGTTGCCGTCTATCGATGTAAACTCTCAACATAAGTGTGAGGTGTGCGTAGAGGCAAAACTCATAAAGCTTCTTTTTCGATCCATCGAAAGGAATACCGCTCCTCTAGAACTTATTCACACATATATATGTGATTTGAAGTTTGCACAAACTAGAGGGGGAACAAGTACTTTGTGATATTCATTGATGATAGCAAAAGGTATTGTTACCTTTACTTGTTGAAAAGTAAGGATGAAGCCTTTGAAGCGTTCCGACGTTACAAAGCAGAAGTTTAGAATCAACTAAGCATGCTGATTAAATCCATTCGTAGCGATAGAGGGGGAGAATATGTAGCGCCATTTGAGGAATATTGTGCCCAATCAGGCATTGTTCATCAAATGACGGCACCATACTCACCTCAATCGAACGGTGTGGCAGAACGTAAGAACCGTACATTGAAGGAAATGATGAATGCCTTTCTCATCAATTTCGGTCTTCCCAAAAACATGTGGGGAGAAGCCGTCCTTACAGCTAATACGATTCTTAATAGAGTCCCACATAAAGGTAAGTACAAAACTCTATATGAATCATGGAAAGGAAAGAAACCCACCTATAAATATTTAAAGGTATGGGGTTGTTTGGCAAAGGTTGAAGTACCCAAGCCAAAGCAGGTCAAGATTTGGCCTAAGATTGTAGATTGCATATTCATCGGATATGCAAATAATAGTAGTGCTTATTGCTTCTTAGTGCATAAGTCAGATATTCCAGATATCCACGGGAGTACAATCATGGAATCAAGGAATACTCAATTCTTTGAAGATACCTTTTCTAGAAAAGAAAAATACATAACCTCTCGCAAACGAAGTTATGATCAAAGCTCTCAGGAACCGGGAGTCATTGACTGCCCAAATTTAGATGGTTCAGATCTAGTGGATCTCGAAGTGGCTGAATATCCGAAATCTAGTGTTCCAGATTCTCAAAACTTGGAGACTCCAGAGATGGAACTATGGCGAAGTAAAAGGGCCAAGAAGGATAAATCCTTCGGTCCTGACTTTGTAGCTTATATCGTTGATGAGGAACCAAGGACAATTGCTGAAGCATTGTCAATTCCAGAGGCACCGCTCTGGAAAGAAGCTATTGAGAGTGAAATAGGCTCCATTTTGCATAACCATACTTGGGAGTTAGTTGATCTTTCTCTGGGAAATAAACCGTTGGGTTGTAAGTGGATACTCAAATGGAAGTATAAAGCAGATAGGTCTATAGATAAGTACAAGGCCAGGTTGGTAGTCAAGGGCTATCGGCAAAAGAAATGCCTTGACTACTTTGACACGTACTCCCCGGTGTCTAGGATGACGTCCATACGAGTATTCATTGCGATCGCAGCATTGCATGACCTTGAGATACATCAAATGTATGTCAAGACAACCTTCCTAAATGGTGATTTGGAATAAGAAATTTATATGGAACAACCCGAGGGGTATGTGGTTCCAGGGCAAGAGAAGAAAGTCTGTCGACTTGTCAAATCTCTGTACAGGCTGAAACAAGCCCCTAAGCAATGTCACAAAAAATTTGATAGTACTCTACTATCGATGGATTTCTCCATTAATGAGTGTGACAAATGTGTTTATATGAAAGGTAACTCTGACTCATTCGTTATGATATGCCTGTATGTAGACGACATGTTGATCACAGGGAGCAGTCCTAGCATAATTCTAGAGACTAAGAACATGTTGAAACAATACTTCGACATGAAGGATATGGGTATCACATATGTCATCTTAGGGATAAAAATCTCTAAGACTCCTAATGGACTGGTCTTATCTCAGTCTCACTACATCGAGGATGTTTTGAGAAAGTTCGAGATATTTGACAGTTCTCCTATAAAGTCACCAATGGATAGATATCAAAAGATTGATAAAATATGGTGGTGCACCCATATGCTAGGAGCAATATGCACAGGTGATTGGTAGTTTGATGTACATAACAAACTGCATCCAACCTGATATTGCTTATGCAGTCAACACGTTGGCTAGGTTTACCCATAATCCGAGTAATGATCATTGAAAGACATTGAATCGGGTACTACAATACATGAAATACACGCTAACTTACGGGTTTCATTATTCGAGATATCCAACTGTACTAGAGGGGTACAGTGATGCAAACAAGATATCTGACATAGAGAACACCAAGTCCACCAGTGGGTATGTATTTACAATTGGTGGTGGGGCTGTGTCCTGGAAATCCTCTAAGCAAACTTGCATCGCCCGATCCACGATGGAATCGGAGTTTATCGCTTTAGATAAAGTAGGAGAAGAAGCTGAGTGGCTTCACGACTTCTTAGAGGATCTTCCTTGTTAGAACAAACCCGTACCTTCTGTAATGATCCATTGCGATAGCTAGTCAGCTCTAGGAAGGGCACGAAATTCTATGTACAACAGAAAGTCTCATCATATTCAACAGAGATATAAGACCATTAGACAGCTGATCACCACGGGTATAATATCCATTGATTACATAAAATCAAAGGATAACATAGTTGACCCACTAACAAAGGGCTTAACCAAGGATCAAATATTCTGCCTGTCTAGGGGAATGGACTTAAAACCCAAAGTATAAGGACCAATACGGTGGTAATCCAACCTTACTGACTGGAGATCCCAGGAATTAGGCTCCATGGGAAAACTAAGTTGTAAAGGTTCTGTTGATCGCTTCGGTGGAAGCATGAGCACTTCAGATAGTGATTTATGTATAGAAACACCAAATCCAAATCCGTTCCCGCGATAGACTATAAGTGCTATCTGCAGTGTGGGTGAAGGTTAAGTTTCCAAAACCTTTAATTATCCTCACCGGTTGAGGTTAGGTTTGGGGAAATTTTTAATTGTTCCTAACACTTGTAAGTGGGTATAGCAGGATACCTTGTAGGCGACCACCTATTTAAGTGTGAGGACAGGCCACCTCAATTGAATGCACTTAAGAATCTAAGAAGTGTCCACGGCCACAACGGACAAAACATTACGAAGAACTGAGTAGAGAAAGTTATTGTGTTGGTACCGTTGACTTGGCTTACACTAAACACTGACGGTTCAAGACATCACGTTCACCACGTAGTAAGTAAGTCCGATTGTATTCATCTATGGAAGGTTCAAAGCATATGCTACCTATCCAGATGCAACATTGGTCCGCTAAAAGATTGCTGGAAAATGAACCAAGTGAGTGCGCCAAAATCTCTTTCAAGAGGGGATTGTTGGAAATTTACTAAATGTGGAATTAAGTATATCCCATTAATTTATGACTCGAACAATTAGGGCCCGCACGTCGTAAATGTCATTTCCACACACACGTAGTGCATAGTATAGCAAATTTCATTAGTGAAAAAGATATTGGTACATATGTAATACGTTTGAGACATAGAATTATGGACGGTTATTGGCCAAATGACAAAGTATTCCACATTGGTAAATGAAGGAAGAAGTCTATGAAGTGTAAGATGAAATGAGTCGGAAGTCGCCGCAGAGCCGAGAAGGGCCGCGGTGCCACACCGTCGGAGCCACGGCGCCTCCCAGGCAGCGCCGTGGTGCTAATTGGTTGGCCAGTCACTGGAGCTGTGGCGCTAATTCACAGAGTCGCGGCTCTTCGGAGGCAGAAAGCTGCGACGGGAAGTTGGAAAGATCTAACCTTTGGGCTGGTTTTGGAGCATTGATTCTCCATTACTTGGCATATGAATTCAACCATTATTTGGCTGAATGTAACCCCTCAATCAAGTGCCATTACATGGCTATTGAAGGCCATTAGTTGGCTAGTTGAGGGGACTTCTCCTTACACTATAAATTGAGTCATTTGGCTCAATTGAAGAACACTACTCAACACTTAGAAAATACTCCAGATTTTCTGAATTCATCTTCTTCCTCTCTAGCAAAGCTACTATACTCAAAGTTCTTTAAGAGTAACACTTGAGTTTCCTTTGCTCAATTGTTAAGTTGTTGTTGTATCTTGGGAGACTATTGCTCGATAACGTAAAAGGAGATATACGGGGCAATCTTGTCTTAAAGAAAGAGTGCCATCACTCGACTCAGCGAATCACCCAAGCAATCAGTTAAGTTCTTGATTTTTAGTTTATTGTAATATTTAGTTTATCCTTTCTTGCTATTGTAATAGTTACTTACTTCCCGTTCCCTACAAAAATTGTATCCCAATAGGAAATCCATCTATGGTAATAGATAGTAAAAACTCCATACAGTTGATCTTTTGAACCCGCTTCAAGATATCATGAAACTTCACCAATCATGATGTAAACAATCTCTATTTGTTATGTTTACTATTTTCACCATTTGATTATTGTACATAGGAAATGAGACTCAACTTTTTTACTGCAAATTTAGAAGATGTTTTATTTCACTCATATAACTATCTGGTTTAGTTCATCAACTTAAATGCTGACTAAAAATGAATATATATATATTCAAGCAACTCTTTCTACCCTTGTTTCTAGAAAGAAAAAAATTTGGAGAAATTTTAAGTCTCACCGAATCACACGTAGAGATATTGATAACACACATAGAGCTAATGGTATTTCATAACTAATTTGTTAAGAGTCCCAAATCGGAAATGGATTGGGAACGTGGACTCCTTATATGGACTTGGACAATCCTCACCCTACAAGCTAGCTTTTGGGGTTGAGTTAGTCCCAAGATCCATTCTTTACATAATTGATTGGGCAGTTGCCCGTAGACCACCTAAAAAGGAATATTTATTAGTTGATCCATATCCTGACATAAGAAGTCCAACGGGAGCAACACTTGAAATGACAATCGATAAAAAAACACCAATACTAAGATCGGCTAGAACAAGGTGATCACCAAAATGAATTATTGAATAACTTAGAAACATAGATATAACTGCTATGGATGGTCCGATACTGAATAAATGAGGATCTCCTGTAGATGGAATAAGGTTCTCTTTCAAAAGTAGTTTGGTCCCATCTGCTAGAGCTTGAAGAATTCCTAAAGGACCAGCATATTCAGGTCCAATACGTTGTTTTATTCCTGCATATATTTCTCTTTCTAACCAAAAAATTACTAGTACACCTATTGTGATTCCTAATACATGAGTCAAAATAGGGACAAGCATCCATATGATCCCATAGACTTTTTTTTTAAGAATTCCAATTTGGAAAAAGAATTGATAGTCTCTATTTCTGTTGTATCAATTATAATTTCAATGATCAACTTCTCCCATAATGATATCTATGCTACCTAGTACTGTCATAATATCAACCAATTTCATTCTTTTAACTAATTGAGGAAGAATTTGCAAATTGATAAAACCTGGTGGGTGAATTTTCCATCTCTAAGGAAAAACACTCTGATCTCCTATGAGAAAAATTCCCAATTCTCCTTTGGGGCTTCAACTCACATAAAGTTCTTGTTTCGACAATTCAAAAGTTGGAGAAGATTTTTTACTAATAAACTGATATTCAAAATCATTCCATTCAGGATCTTTTAATCTGTCAAAATGTCTGATTTCTAAATTTTTGTTAGGTCCTCATGGAATTCCTTCCAGAGCCTGTTGAATAATCTTTATAGATTCGGTCATTTCACCGATTCGTACTAAATAATGAGCTAATGAATCCCCTTCTCATTGCCATTGAACGTGCCAATAAAATTCATCGTAAGCCTCATAATGATCAACTTTACGAAGATCCCATTCTATTCCGAAAGCTTGTAGCATTGATCCCGACAAACCCCAATTTAATGCTTCGTCTCCCCAATAATGCACACGCCTTCAACTTGTTCTAAAAAATAGGATTCCGTGTAATAAGTTTTTGATACTCAGCAACCCGCATTAAAAAATAATAGTAAAAATCCAAACATTTATCTATCTATCCATAGGGTAGATCGACAACCACCCCTCCGATAGGAAAATAATTATGCATCATTCGCATATCAGTGGCAGCTTCGAAGATGCCATATATTAGTTCTCTTTCTCAAAAAATATAGAAGAAAGGAGTCTGCTCACCAATATCCGCTATAAAAGGACCGAGCCATAACAAATGAAAAGCTATCTGACTCAACTCCAACATAATGACTGATATAGCTAGCTCTTTTAGGTACTTGAATATTGCCTAATTGTTTGGGTCCATTTATGGTTATTGCTGCTGTGAACATAGTAGTTAAATAATCCCAACCTGTTACATAAGGCAAATATTGGATAATTGTTTGATTTTCTACAATTTTCTCCATCCCTCTATGTAAATAACCCAATATTGGTTCGCAGTCAACAACATATTCACCATCTAGAGTAACGATGAGTCGAAGAACACCGTGAATTGATGGGTGATGAGGCTCCATATTGACTATCATGAGGTCTTTCTTGTAGTTGGTGCAGTCATAAGTTTTTTACCGATTCATTCTTCCATGAATTGCTGAAAGTAAAAAGAAGTTCATCAATCTTTAATATAAACATATAGGTGAAAATGAAATGACTCTTCAAATTAATCAAATTAACGAGTTTTTGCCTCTCAAATGTCCAACCGATTAATTAATTCTTTATAACGTACTCTATTTTATTTTTCCCAATAAGGTAGCAGTCGTTTACGTTTTCCCAAAATTTTCTTCAATCTCTCTGAGATAAATAATCTTTTTTGTGCAATTCTAAATGTGAGTAAGTTTCCGTATCTTATTGGAGAAATTGAATACTTGAAATTCAACAGATCCTCTCTTTTCATCTTGAAAAATAACTGAAATGACAGAATTTTTACCATAAAAGAATTTCCCCATTCTTTATTTTACAAATATGGATTTTATCATCAGTAATAATAATGCCAGTAATTTGAACGTGGTATATAGAAATAATTTCTTTATGAACTCCTAATTTTATCAATTTCAATAAATTAATCAAATTCAAATTTTGATTCAGATAGGAATCCAAAAAAGGTGGTAGGTACATTTTTTTCATTCACAAGAGCGAATAATTTCAACCTCAAATCCTAAAGTGAAGAAGATTTTGTTGATTCATTTCTAGATCTAATCGATACCTTATTGATTTAGTATCTTGTACTAGAATTAGATTCGAATGAGATGTAATACAAGACATGTGTGCATTTGTTTTCTTTTAGATACTCTATACGAGACAAGGTATATAATACTATCAATTAAATTTCAATCGTGGATACATATTTATCCTTAAGATACTTAAACGACTACCATCATTGGTATCAAACCAATAACGATCATACAAGATAAATCTTCTAATCGATAATTTGGCCAAAGAAAGAACTTCAATTTAATTTATTCATTTTTCTCTTTATAAAGAGGTTTCCTTTCATCCAAAAATTGACCCCAATTTTTTACATTGGTTTCGTCGCTAAATACTGAATTTCTATCTACGCCTTTTCAATTCAAAGAATTAAAAAAACATCGAATTCTCAATTCTCTATGACGTCTAGACCATAAAATATTTTCAGGAACAAGCAAATCAAAATGATTTTTGTCTGTATTTATTCTATGAGTTTGAGGTTGCAGAATAAATTCATCAAAATTCTTTTTATCAACATATCTTTGGTCTTGATATATTTGATTAGTTTGATATTTACTTTTATGAAACAACGAAAGACCTATGGTTTGATACATAATAAATTGTCCATTATTTTTTTTTACAGAAAATCGAATAGGTTCGACAATCAATATCCCCTTTTTTCACCAATTCTGTAAGAGTTAAATTCCCCTGAATCAACATTATATCCAAACTCCTTTCTCCCCTTTGAACTGACGATATACTAATTTTGGTTGGATGTATCAGTCGAAGCAGGAGACAATACACCTTGATATTCTCGATCATTCTGTGATTCAAAATCATCGTTCCATTTCAATTGAAAAAGCAAATAATATTTCAAGAACAAATCTAGTTCTGCTTCCGTGTTGCTTTTGTATTATTTTTTCTTTTTACCCTTATTTGTGTCTGATTCCGCGTAATATTTTTCAAGATCTTTTTGATGTTTTGAGAGAATAGGGCCCAGATTTACTTTGTTTTCTATATCTGATCCACAATCTCTGTCTCCTTGACTTGCGGGTTCTTTTGTTTCTTGAATTCAATTCCTTATTTTTTATTTGATGGTAGAAAAAAGTTTTGTTTTTGGTTTTTATTGATGTTTTTTATTTTGACTAATATTTTCATTTGTGTTCAAATTTAAAAGAAGTAATTTTCCTGGTATAATCCAAAATTTTATTTTATATACATTATAAAGTAGTACAAATTCTAGAAAGAACCAAAATTCCATATTGAATATGGGACGATTAAATATTTTTTCATTCATTCCCATCCAATCAAATAATTATGCATCAATTTTCTAAATTATTTGATAATTATTAATACCAAATTTAGTATTTGAATTACTATTGAGATCGATCTTAACCCAAGCCTCAATATCTCCTTTTTGTCTAAGAGAAAAATGGATAATTTTCCAATCAAAATATTTTCTATCGATATTTCTTTCTATATATAGAATATTGCCTTTTCTTAGATAATTATTGATATGAAGATGGTTGGGCATATAAAAAAGTTGTGTTTGGACGTGCTGGAATTATAAGAAATTTTGAGGTTCTTATTTACTTGAAAGGGTAGTCTATAAATAAATGAGTCACTTTTATTTTCATAATTAATCGATTTATATGATAAATGATCATATCTATAACATTTTTGAAAATTATCTTCTTGGTTTGATAATGAATAGAGTTCATAATCATTTTCTTTTTTGTAATGAATTAATTGGTCGTTTTCATATGAATTCCATTTGTTTAAATTTTGATTTTGATTTTGAGCCATACAACTTTGATTAACCCTATTTCTCAATTTTTGTGGCATTAATCTAGACCATTTTATCTGAGATAAATCGTATTGATAATGCCGTCTTAACCAGTTTTTCCACTGACTGATTTTATCACTCTGATGCTTCATATGTTTTAATTCAGAATGAAATATTCCTAGTTTTCTAAAATAGTCCTCTATTTTAGTCTTAACGAAAAAAGACATTATGTTATACTGAAGAACATATCTAAATCTAGATAAATTAATTACTTGGGTTTGTGATAATTTATAAAATACATATGCTTGTGACAAGTAGGATAAATAAAAAACAATATGTGAATATTTCTTACTAATATTATAAAGTAACTTTTTTAGATTCGAAATAAAGTAAATTTTTATTATTAACTTTTTCTTGATTTATTTCATTATTGGAAATGTATTTATCAATCAATTTGTTTGTTGATTCAAGAAAGAGTTGTGTGTTAATTCTGGGATTATTAATGATATATAAAAATAGATCAATGTACAATCTTTGAATGAATAATTTTATAAAATAATGGAATTTTCATATTAATCGAGTATTTCTTCTTTGTAATATTTGAAAAATATTTTTGGTCGATTCAAATTTTTTAATATTATTTTTTTAGTAAAATTAATGTCTATTTCTGGAGTTACTTTCTTTTTCTCTTTTGTAATTCTTTCCATTTGATTTTTATTGTATTTGTTCTATTAGTCAAATCCTTTATTTTGGTTTCCACCAGTGAAGAATTTGGCCAATTTCCAGATTCAATTTGACTAAATGATTCGTTAATTAACTGATTACTAATTAGAGAATATTTTTCCTTTTTCATTTCATTCGATTTAGATATTTATTTGAATCTAAATAATACAATCAGATTTATTTTTTAAAGTTATTGTTTTAGAAATATAATACTTTTGATAAGCCATTTTTAGTTTCTTTTGAAATTCTTTGAAATAATTTTATTTTTCCTTTTAAAACTTTTAGAGTTATAAAATATTTCTTTTTGAGTTTTCCAAAAAAAAAAAATCCGAGTTCCGTAAAATGGGCTCAAAAAAGGAGGGGTGACTTCGTGGAGAACAAAAGGGAAGTTCATCTTCCATTCCCCAAACTGTTAAAAACAAAAATCATCTTTTTTTTTCATTAGCTCTTAATGGGAGGGGTACCATTTAGATATATGCCAAGGTTTCAGACAAAAAAGAAATAAATTTTTGATCTGAAACCCATCCCTCAACCAATTTTTTGGAAATTCTATTTTTGATAATTGAACACCATTATAAGTACATTTAATATGCATTTCTCTATTAAATAAAAGTATCGGAGGGAAAAAATTAGGTGTCAACAACTGCTCCTTCGTTGTTTGAGGATGGCGAGACCATCCTCGAGCAGCGAAATTTGATAAATCTGATTTTTGGCTGACCAAATAAAAACATCTCTCCATTTGTATGCAATATTCAAAATCATGGATAGATCCATGTCTCTAGGTTTTCTACATATCTTAGGTTACTTGAAAAATCAGGCCACTCATAGTTCGACTCAACTAGACTTTCTAATATGGAATAGGCTCTTGGATATGAGAGATCCTAGAGCGAATATGTTGGAATGTGACTGGTCCTCTGGTATTGAGTCTGCCTATATATCCCCAGTTTTGGAAATTAAGTTACTTGTAGTTCGACTCAATGGGCTGAGAAGGCTATCATTTAGGCGGGAACACCTTGGTTTGACAGAAAAGTATTTTTTTAAGAAAAAGGTTAATTGTGGCTGAGCGTGGTGTGGAGCGATCCCCAACTCTTGTACAGAGAGCTTGGCTCTCATTGGCACCCTGTCCTGACCGGCTGCCTAAGAAAAATTTCCACGTTTGCTCTGTATGCGTCTGGATCTGGTTTGACCGGCCTGCATCTTCTCCTTAGCGGCTTGAAACCTGTCTCTATTTGTTGGGTAATGACGTTGTTGATTGTATATTTTTGTTTCACCACACCTACGTGGTTTTGTCATCACCTACGTGGTTTTGTCATCTTGTCGTTCTAATTTGATTTTTTTCAAGCGGGCAACCTTTTTGGCACCGTTTGGCTCATATTTCTTTTTTTTAGTTTTCTGAGTGGGTGACCTTCTTGGTACCGTCTGGCTCATATCTTTCTCTCTGACCTTTTCTAAGCGGGTAACCTTCTTGGCACCATCTGGATCATATTTTCTTTTGTCAAATATAAAAGTGGCCTCCTCCGATGCTATTTTAACGACTGACCCTCTCGGTATTATTTGTATGAATGGCCTTCTTGGCTTTATTTGTATGAATGTCCCTCTCGGCTGTATTTGTATAAATGACCCTCTCGACAATATTTGTATGAATGACCCACTTGACATATTTGTATGAATGTCCCTCTCGGCATATTTCTATGAATGGCTCTCTCAGCATGTTTGTTTAAATTGCCTTCTTGGTAATATTTGTATGAATGACCTTCTCGGCATTATTTGTGTGAATTCCCTCTCGACAATATTTGTATGATTGGTGCTCTCAACAATGTTTGTATGAATGACCCTCTCGGCATGTTTATATGAATGACCCTCTCAGCTTTATTTGTATGAATGGCCCTCCTGAAAATGTTTGTATGAAGATTACTCTGGGCATTACTTGTATGAATGTCCCTCTGGACATTTTTTTTATGAATCTCCCTCTCGGCAATATTTGTATAAATTAACTTGTCGGCAATGTTTGTATTAATGGCCCTGTCGGCAATGTTTTATATGAATAGCTCTCTTGGCAATGTTTGTATGAATGACCCTCTCGGAAATGTTTGTATGAATGGCCCTCCCAAAAATATTTTATGAATGTCCCTCTCGACAATGTTTGTATGAATGACCCTCTCTCCAACATTTGTGAATGGTCCTCTCGGTAATGTTTGTATGAATGACCCTCTCGGCAATGTTTGTAAATGTATGACAGATGTGGCTCTCTTGGCTAGATTGTCTTTCTTTCGTCCATTAAGTCAGCTATAACCCTCTTGGTTAGATGGTTGTTTCATCTATTTATGTCGGCTTTGTTACACCCCATAGTTCTATGCACGATTGAGAGTATAGTTCATCTGTTTGGGTTTGGCAACCAGAGACCCTTCCTGATGGTCACATATGACTTAACAGATGATTAAGAAGGTTGGAAGTCAATTGGATTAAAGTAATCATATCTCGACAATGTTTTATGAAAATTAGATGATACGCTATGTGTTTCGCATCACAAAAGCCAATCTACATTGCAGATAAGGCCACAGATCAAGGACATTATTTCCCCACCTCATTTCCACCACCTGCAGTGGGATATGTGGCTATACATGGTGATATGAGCCGCAAATGAGAGGCGATGGAGATGCCTATACAGATTGAGCTAGCTTTTCCCTTATTTCATTTCGACCCTAGAGCCTTCTAAACGCTCCAAACCACCCTCTTAGGATTCCTCAATCATTGAAGAACATTCCCATAATTTGAGGTGATATCTCCTTTAGATGATCTATAACACTTGGAAAATATCTCTAGTAGTAAAGTGGAGTTGAGAATTCTCTCTAGCTTGGAGAAAAGCTTGTTATGCAAATCATCTTGGCTGTGTGGAGGTAAGATTATACTATCCTTTCATGGTCTCTAACTTCTTATAGATTAGTTTGTTGTATTGGTGAAGACTACTTGAGATAGTTGAGCTAAACTCCATGAATGAGTGTTATGATTCTTGAATTGTTCTTGATTTGATTTTGAGATGTTCATGACTAGAAGTTGTAAGATGTGGTAGTAGGGACTATGGAGTATGAAGTTGTGATCTTGTTGTTGTTATTTTGTTGAAGGGGAATTGATTTTATATTGGTATCCATGAAAACAACAACATGCGAATTATGCCTTCTAGGTGATCGACGAAACACCATAGTGAATCTATTCTTAGTTTATTTATCCTATATGTACCCGAACTATTTATATTATGTAGATAATCGTTCGTAACACATTTGGGGGTTCATGGAACATTGCTAGCTAAGCGACGCATGTATGTAAGGCTAAACTTCCTTTCAAAGCATTAATGTTAAAACGTATGTCGATCTTTAACAAATTTGCCTGAGGAAGCATTCTAAATCCGTTTCTACAAGTCCTTTGTCGGGAGTACCTTTCATATTGAAATCATGTCTTGTCTATCTTGAATTTGTTAAAGAAATATCGAATTCATATTCTTCCTTGATGGATCTTATCAAAGTCATAGTTATATACAATCAACCGAGTGTCGTTCTTAAGCAAATATAAGAGTCTCATAAGCTATTGAAGGCTAATTGCCATTATTACTATAGTATATGATATACACCACCGATCCAATATCGGTTGGGCAGTTTTATATATGCACATACACACATCCGAAACATCCTTCCATAGCTTTACAATATCCCTTTACTTATCAATTCCAATTCATATCTCAAACAAAACAATCCCCAAATCATAATACAACGATTTCATATGTCTAAAGGTTTCGATTACGAAAATTCTTTCACAACTTACTTCTAATCATTAATTAACCACAATTACGGATAAAAGAGGGTAAATCTTACCTTGATGTATCAAAGTCTTCTTAAAACAACAAGTTGCCCCAATTTCAAGGGTTTCCAAAATTGCTTCAACAAGTAGATGATGATTTCTACAATTACTACGGAGATTATCACGTTAATCTCACGTATTTCAGCTTTGATTTGATCTAGGGATGTATAATATGATTAAGAGGGTTTAGATAGAGTTTGGAATTTATTTTTTTGGGGAAAATGTATACCAAGTCTACTAGACTCGTATTTAACCCGAAAAAAGTTTCCACTGCGTAAATTGATGGTTCATTTGACAAACCATCAAACTTTTGATGGTCTGTCAATCTTTCTGTCAAATTGCTAGGAAAATTTATGGCTCATTACGGGTGTAACATCCTTCCCCCCTTACGAACATTTGTCTGTAAATGTTGAGGATATTCTTAACTCTCGAGGGTTCTAAAAATTTCAGCAGAGTTTCCTTTGTAAACAGGACTATCCAAAACTTGTTAAACAATCCAAACATATATCCAGTGCCACACAGTTAAACATAACACCTCACACAATTATTTGTATGTATCAAAATTAAAAAAATGTTTGCCATAACGTACCTCAACTATTCTTTGTCGTACTGTGAGCTGCATCCACCATATCTACCTCGACATTAACACCTAATCAAGATATAAGATTTAAGATTGTTGAATAGAATAGAAATGAGAGAATTGTATCGCATGAGTGGCGGTATAAACCTGAGGACTGAAACATATCTGGATCTCATATCTTCTTCGGTCTCCCAAGTCATCTCTTCTGTATTATTATTTCTCTATAGTACCTTGATAGAGGTGACTTCCTTAGTTCTTAGCTTCCGAATTTTCCGATCTAAAATTGCAACTGGAGTCTCTTCATAAGTTAAATCTTTGGTGATTTGCACACCCTCTACGTGAGTAATACAGGAGGGATCTCCTATACATTTATGCAACATCAACACATGGAACACCGGGTTAACTTCTTCCAATTCTGATGGTAGTTCAAGTTCTAAGCCATTCGGCCTATCCTGTGGATAATCTTATATGGTTCGACATAATTGAGGATAAGTTTCCCTCTCTTGCCAAATCTCATAACTCCTTTCATCGGAGAAACCTTTAAAAATACATAGTCACCAACTGCAAATTCCAAATCACAGCACCGAATATCAGAATAAGATTTCTGTCGACTTTGGGCAGTCAATAAGTGTTCTTAAATTAGTTTCACCTTTTCAGTGCTTATTGGACCAAATCAGGACCTAGTAACCCGATTTCACCCACTTTAAACCAGCCAATTGGGGATACACAGTTCTATCTATACAATGCCTTAAACGAGGCCATCTTGATACTCGAATGATAACTGTATTTGTAAGTGAACTCAACAAGGGGGAAATAATCGTTCCAACTACCTTTGAAATCAAATAGACAAGTCTGTAGCATGTCTTCGAGTTTTTGAATTATGCACTTGACTTGATCGTCAGTCTGGGGATGGAAGGTTGTACTAAGGTTCACTTTTGTGCCTAAACCTTTCTGAAACAACCTCCAAAAGTTAGCCGTAAACTGAGCACCCTTGTCGGTTATAATAGAACTTGGATACCATGTAACTGAACTATTTCCTTAATGTATATCTTGGCGTAATCTTTAGCTGAGAAGATAGTATGAACGGGTAAGAAATGAGATGATTTTGTTAGCTTGTCAACGATAACCCAAATGGAATTGAACTTTCGATAACAACGGGAAAAACCGGTGATAAAATCCATATTAATCATTTCCTATTTCCAAGTAGGGATTTCCATATGATGTAGCAACCCTCCGGGCTTCTAATATTTGATCTTAACTTGTTGACAATTCAGGCATTGAGCTACAAATGCTGTAATATCCTTTTTCATGTCACTCCACTAATAAACTTGTCGGAGATCATGGTACATCTTTGTCGAGCCATGATGAATGGAATACCTGGACTGGTGGATCTCGACCATTATTTGCTCTTGGAGTCCTCCTACATGATATATGTATGGATGGGTGAGTGAGTGTAAGTGTGGCTGAGTTCGGCAAGGAACAAGTTAACGCAAAAACAAGACATAAAGTGGGGGTCTCGGGTTCTCGGCTAGGCCGACAGTGTGGTGTATGAGAGGCTGTTTCGGGTAGTTGTGGTGTTGAATTATTTGAAGGAATTTTGTGAGGTTGTCATATGTGGGTTGAGGGTTAGGATGGTGATTGGTACTTGGTGATTTGGTAGTGTCAAGGCGACGGAACATTCTGAAATAGTGAGGTTCTCAGTTGGTGTTTGTCATGGACTATTTAGGTTTTGTCGGGATTGGACGATTGTTTACATATAGTTTCGGTCAGTGGACGTTATTGTGTATATTAGGGACGTATTATGGAGTGTGGTGGTGAAAGGAGTGAAGTGGTTTGGATGAGGAATGACCAAGGGATGCTAGGTGAAAACCCGAGTACAAACCAAGTGTTGGTTGGTTCGGTTTTGGCTAAGTGTTTGGTTGTTGTGGTTTAGGTGAAGTACGGATGATATGCCCAAGGATAGAGACATGGGGTTTTTACTTCCCGAGTCGACACCAAGGAGATGGTGACCAATTCCACAAGGTCAAGACCGGGGTTGCTAAGTATAAGCCCGTGAACTAGCCAAGTGAGGGTGGTCGGAAGTCCTTTTTGTAACCCGAAGCTTAGGCTAGGTTGGTCCACACAGTAAGCTTGGGTTTAGTTAAGTCACTAAGTCTTAACAAAACTTACACCAAAAGGAAACCTTAGCTTGAGTTTAACTACGTCACATAGTCCGAGCGTCAACCTACACTAAGGGTTTGGCTAACACAAGAACCAAGGCCCACACAAGGACCAACTAAAGTAGACAACACACAAGTTGAGTATGTTTATCTTTTGAGTAAAACTCACTTTTATATTTCTTTCCAATGCTGAATTTTACAATGGCCTAAGGCCTCTATTTATAGTACAAAATGGACTATTCTAGAAGAAGACAAAAGGACACAAATTTCTTGGGAGTTCGGCCTAGTGTGAACGGATTTGGAGTGACTTGGAGACCAAGGTGTTTCAGCCACCTCTTCCTCTTCTCTAGGCCGATATTGAAGTTTCCCATGTAACCATATTCATGAATTTGTTAGCTCATATATTCTTCCAACAACCTCATCTTCTTGGAATGTGTTGGAGGCTTCCATTCTTGGTATTTGTTTGGATGATCAATTCAATCAACACTTTCACTTCCTCTTCTTCAATGTAGCCAACTTCATGAACTTGTTAGTTCATAAAGTCTCTCCTTGAAATTCCCAACTTTTAGATGCCTTTTGTCCTTGCCACCTTGTCATTCTCGGCTTTATCACCTCATTACATGGCCTAGTTGTCCTTTCCTATAGCATATTAATTATGTTCTAATGAGAGCTAGGAGCTATTTACATGTTACACTATATCCTAAGCTAAGCTAAGAAATCAAGACAAGCTAAAAGAAAACATGGTCTTCGTCCAAGACCTACATACAAAGACCGAATAGAACTTTCTTCATAGATATTCACGTGACAACTCCAACGCCATTCCATTTTCCATGCCATGTTAGGCATCTAAGTGTGGAATGATGTGCCATTGTTGGCACTCTTGGTAAAGCCCTTCTCGGCTTTGGTTGAGAGTTTACGTATGTGGGATTATTTACATTACTACATTTGGTACACATAGCCGACCTTGATATCTAAGTACTCCGTCTCCTGTAAGTTCCAGTATCAACTTCTTTTGCAGGGAAATTCCATCTTTCATTCGAACCAACTCGGGGTCATCAAATTGTCTCGCTTTCACCTTAGCTATTAAGGATGATTCTGCGGTATTCTACACCACTGCTCCTCTATCATATGTATCCAATAGTCGTATAAGCTTCAATACCATCCAAACTACCCATAGACTTAGGGCTTAAGGCATCACCTATGACATTAGCCTTACCGGAGTGGTATAAAATATCGACATCATAATCCTTTAATAATTATAACCACCGTCTTTGCCTTAAATTCATTTCCTTCTGGTGGAATATATACTGTAGACTCTTGATGTCTGTGCATTGTTGACATGGGCTCCATATAAATAGTGACGTCACATCTTCAGGGAAAAGATTACTGCCACCAACTCGAGATCATGAGTCGGATAGTTTATCTCATGCTTTCTTAACTGCCCTGAAGTATATGCTATGACTTTCCCGTGCTGCATCGAAATGCATCCTAGGCTAACTTTGGAGGAATCACAGTAAACCATATACCGCTCGGTGCCTTCCGGCAAAGCTAACACAAGTGTGGAGGTCAACCTATTTTTCAAGTCTTGAAAACTACGCTCACACGTATCTGTATACTGAAAATATAAATAGTGACATCACATCTTCAGGGAAAAGATTACTGCCGCCAACTCGAGATCATGAGTCGGATAGTTTATCTCATGCTTTCTTAACTGCCTTGAAGTGTATGCTATGACTTTCCCATGCTGCATCGAAATGCATCCTAGGCTAACTTTGGAGGAATCACAGTAAACCATGTACCGCTCGGTGCCTTCCGGCAAAGCTAACACAAGTGCGGAGGTCAACCTATTTTTCAACTCTTGAAAACTAGGCTCACACGTATCTGTATACTGAAACTTAGCTGCCTTGTGAGTGATCTTGGTCATAGGTGAGGATATATAAGAAAAACCCTCCATGAATCTACAATAATATCCTGCTAAACCCAAGAAACTACATACTTCGGTAGAAGTCGTGGGCCTTGGCGAATTCTTTACGGCTTCAATCTCTTAATGATCTACCCTAATACCTTTGGATGAGACAATATATCCCAAAAAGGCAACAGAGTTCAACCATAATTCACATTTGAAAAACTTGGCATACAGCTTTCGGTCTTGAATCGTCTGTAATACCGCTCGCAAATGATCCACATGTTCGTCTTCTGATCGAGAATATACCAGAATAAAATCAATAAACACTATTACAAAGATATCCAGGAATGACATAAATACCAGGTTCATTAGATCCATAAAGGCTGCCGACGCGTTAGTCAGGCCAAAGGACATAACAAGAAACTCATAATGACCATATCTAGTCTGGAAAGCAGTCTTTGGAATATCTTTCTTCTTAACCCGCAACTGATAGTACCCAGACTTGAGATCAATCTTTGAAAATTACTTAGCGCCTTTCAACTGGTCAAACAAATCATCGATTTTGGGGAGTGGGTACTTGTTTTTAATGGTTACCTTATTCAACTGACAGTAATCAATACACATCCTTATTGAACCATATTTCTTACGAACAAACAATACTGGAGAACCCCACGGAGAAGTACTGGGCCTAATAAATCCCTGACCAAGAATAGATGTGACTTTGGAGACTGCTCGAACTAGATGATACTTTTCTGCCTCTGCCCCTACCAGCCGGTGCATGTGTACCCTACCCCAAAGCATGCACCGATGAAAAAGAAGCTACCATAGACCCAATCGGCTGTGCGACACCACCCCACTTCTCGTTGGACAAAATAATATAATATGCCAAGGTTGCCCACATGAATAACACGTATTTGAGCCCTGGCAACACTTCCTAAGTAATTTCTACCACATTGACCACAATATGGCAGTGGTGGTCTGGTCTGACTAGATTCCCCTCTGTACTATAGGCCTGACACCCGCAAACTCTGACCTTGACCAGAATAAATGGCCTAGTCCCGATGTTGGCCCTGAAACTGCGATGGCACACTAGTAGTCGGATAAGATGGCTATTTGGGAAACTGAGGCCTAAATCCACCTCGGAACCCTCCTTCATCACTTACAGACTGAGCTCTCTTGTGATGGCCCCTATCATACTCTCGATCAACTCAATACTGCCTTTTTCAATATTCCAAGTTCTATGCATAAGCCTAGATGAGGGAAATATCCATATTTGGTATTTAGAGAAGTTCTCGTGCACTCATTAACCAAATGTGGGCCTAAACCATTAACAAACTGGTGTACTTGGTCGCTCATATCTGCAACAATTGTGGGAGTATACCTATCAAGGAGTTGCACTTCTAGATTTATTCTTTGACACACATAATACCCTACTCCAAATGTAAGAACCTCTCTCGTATGGCTTATCGAAGCTCGACCGGCAAGTACTTCTATAAAAATACTTTGGAGAACTCTTCTAACCCAAAGGTGGGGCTTGGGATACATGAGTATGCTCCCAAGTCTCAAATCCGGTCGAGGCCACGTCCCGCAATCTATAGGAATCCAACTCTACTGTCTTAAACTTCATTGTGTGTATAACTCATAAAGTCTGCTGCATTCTATTTAGAAAATTCTTCGGGTCTGAATTAGGGCATGTTCCCATAAATACCAGAGGGTCCAAGTTAACAAAATCCCAAACTCTTGCACTCACAACTCTATCAGCAACATTGGGAGTCTGACGTTAGGCCTGAGAGGCAACAAGCCGAGTAAAAAGTCGCACCGCACTCCGTATTTCCAGATCCTGATCGGGGGTAACTAGAGAAAGAACCGGAGGTACATCAAATCTCCCCTGTCCTTCTGGAGGTGGTGGTGGGGGTGGAGTCTTGGAGGCCTGAGATACAACCTCGTCTTGGTGCTCCTATCTCCCCGAATCAGTGGGTGGTGCTTGACTAGAACCCTCTCTTGCTTCCTTATCTACCCTTCACAGGGCTTCTTGTCGTCTAGTAGTAGTAGGCATAAATGGATACATAAAAAAGATGGAGATTACGAGTGAACACTTATCATTTAGATCTATCGTATGATCTAGATCATGAAGAAAAGTAACCACCCTAAATATCATATAGCCTCATACTTATAAGTGTGGTGCACAACACACCTATAAAGAAGACTTTACTAGATACGACTTGCAGAGTCCCTAGGATAGACTTGATCTGATACCAAGTTTGTCACTGGGGGTGTGGCAAGAACCTAGTGCCCGAAGGCCTGAGCATACCACTACAGTATCCGAAACCTGAAACATGAAACTTGGGTCAACAAGGCCTCCAATTAACCATATATACCAAGACTGAAATATAACCTGCACACATAAGATTCCCAACAGGATATATACATATGAACAAATACCCAAGACCGATAAGGACATAATATTAGTATGTTACTAACAAAACTGGCCGACAAGGCGACGACATACCAACATCTACTGTACATAGGTCTGCAAGCCTCTAAGAGTCATATATGCATACCAACAGGTCGGGACAGGGCCCCTTCATATACCAAAACACTAGTAGCATATGTAATAGTACCTAAATACCCCTATACTGCAACTCCAAGAGAAGGGAGTGCAAAAATCACAGCTGAGCAGATCACCTACAAAAGAGGAGCGCTGCTCTATTTATCTATACCTGCGGGCATGAACATAGTGCCCCATAGAAGGGCATCAGTATGAAAGATGTATTGAATATGTAAGGCAGTTAACATACGTAAACATGAGACATAATATGAGAGATATGGAGATAAGGATCAACTAAAACTCATCACAGCCTTTGGGGGCCTACTCTATCACAATAAGAAACATATGTATGCATGTTTGTAAAAATCATGCCACTATATGGAGCAAATCATATCATAATACATATATAACATACCCGGCCTCGATAAGGACTCGATCATACAAGACCCAGTTATGGGACTCGGAAATATCAAACTAACTGCAGTTGTGTGAACATCTATGTGTCGTACCCGACCGACTATAGGGTGTCTTAGTAACAAATTAAATGCATATATGTAAGTGCAATGCAAGGCAGATTCTAATATATAACACAAGTAGAGCAGAAGTGACCTATCATAATTACCCTATGACTATTGATATTCGCTCTACGTTCAAGAATCTTGATATGAACATTTGGGACTTATATAACTTGAGAGATACTATGGACAAGAAAGTACTCAAGAATTATGATTGATTTGTCAAAGAAGACCTTTCGCTACTTCATTTCGCCAAAATATTTCTATTCAAAAGAAATGACATATCAAGTCATGCCAAAAAAGAAGGTTACCTTACATACCTTGTCCTTGATGTTACAATCGCTTTACAAGCCCTCGTACTCCTTACAGATAGTTATCTATAGAAAAAAAGGGTCGATATCCATATTGAATCCATATTTCATAAAAGAACTTCATTAGGCATCTTATCGAAAATCATAACACAAAGGGTTCTTAGATAATTTGATCTCACGATCCTCCGAAACATCCTTCCATAGATTTACAATACGAATAATCCCTTTACTTATCAATTCCAATTCATATCTCAAACAAAACAGTCCACAAATCATAATACAACGATTTCATATGTCTACGAGTTTCGATTATGAAAATCCTTTCACAACTTACTTCAAATTATTAATTAATCATAATTATGGATAAAAGAAGGGTAAATCTTACCTCGATGTAACAAAGTATTCTTAAAAAAGAAAGTTACCCCAATTTCAAGGGTTTCCAAAATTTCTTCAACACGTAGATGATGATTTCTACGATTACTATAGAGATTATCACATTAATCTCACGTATTTCGGCTTTGATTTGATCTAGGGATGTATAATATGATTAAGAGGGTTTAGAGAAAGTTTGGAATCTGGTTTTTGGGGAATAATGTGTACCAAGTCGATTGGACCCGTATTTAACTAGGAAATATTTTCCACTGCCGCAGATTGATTGTTCATTTGATAGACCGTCAAACTTGTTGTATAAAATAGAAATGAGATAATTGTATCGCTCGAGTGGCGGTACAAGCCTGAGGACTGAAACATATCTGGATCGCATATCTTCTTAGGACTCCCAGGTCATCTCTTCTATATTGTTATTTGTCCATATAACCTTGACAGAGGTGACTTCCTTAGTTCTTAGCTTCTGAATTTGCCGATCTAAAATTGATACTGGAGTCTCTTCATAGGTTAAATATTTTGTGATTTGAACATCCTCTACGTGAGTAATAAGGGAGGGACCTCATATGCATTTATGCAACATCGACACATGGAACACCAGGTGAACTGCTTCCAATTTTGATGGTAGTTCAAGTTCTAAGGCAGTCAGCCTATCCTGTGGATAATATTATATGGTCCGACGCATCTGGGGCTATGTTTCCCTTTCTTGCCAAATCTCATAGCTCCTTTCATTGGAGAAACCTTTAAAAATACCCAGTCACCAACTGCGAATTCCAAATTGCGGTGTCGAATATCTGAATAAGATTTTTGTCGACTTTGGGTAGTCAATAGGCATTCTTGAATTAACTTCACCTTTTCTAGTGCTTATTGGACCAAATTAGGACCTAGTAACCCGACTTCACCCACTTTAAGACAGCCAATTGGGGATCTACACTTCTATCCATACAATGGCTCATACGAGGCCATCTTGATATATGAATGATAGTTGTTATTGTAAGCGAACTCAATAAGGAAAAAATGATCGTACCATCTACCTTTGAAATCTAATAGACAAGTCCTTAGCATGTCTTTGAGCGTCTGAATTGTGCGCTAGACTTGACCGTCAGTCTGGAGATAGAAGGTTGTACTATTGTTCACTTGGGTGCCTAAACCTTTCTGAAATGACCTCCGAAAGTGAGTCATAAACTGAGTACCCCTGTTTGTTATAATAGAACTTGGATACCATGTACCTGAACTATTTTCTTAATGTATAGCTTGGCGTAATCTTTAGCTGAGAAGGTAGTACGAACGGGTAAGAAATTAGTCAATTTCATTATCCTATCGATGATAACCCAAATGGAATCGAACTTTCGATATGAACGGGACAAACCGGTGATAAAATCCATATTAATCATTTCTCATTTCGAAGTAGGGATTTCTATTTGCTGTAGCAACCCTCTAGGCTTCTAATGCTTGATCTTAACTTGTCGAAAATTCAGGTATTGAGCTACAAATGCTGCAATATCTTTTCTCATGTCATTCCACCAATAAACCTATCGGAGATCATGGCACATCTTTGTCTAGCTAGTATGAATGGAGTACTTGGATTGGTGGATCTCGGCCATGATTTTCTCTCGAAGTCCTCCTACATTTGGTACCTATATTCGACCTTGATATCTAAGGACTCCGTCTCCTATAAGTTCCAGTATCGATTTCTTTTGCAGGGAAATTCCCTCTTTCATTATGACCAACTCGGGGTCATCAAATTGCCTCGCTTTCACCTCACCTATTAAGGATTATTCTACGGTATTCTACACCACTGTTCCTCTGTCATCTGTATCCAACAGTCGCATATCTAGACCTGCTAAATGATGTATTTCTTTGGTCACCTCTAACTTACTAGCTTCAATACAATCCAAACTCCTCATAGATATATGAATTAAGGCATCAGCTACGACATTCGCCTAACCGGGGTGGTATAAAATAGCAACGTCGTAATCCTTTAATAATTCTAGCCACCTTCTTTGCCTTATATTCATCTCCTTCTGGTGGAATATATATTGTAGACTCTTGTAGTTTGTGAGTATGTCGATGTGGACTCCATATAAATAGTGACGCCACATCTTTAGGGCAAAGATTATTGCTGCCAACTCGAGATCATGAGTCGGATAGTTTACCTCATGCTTTCTTAACTGCCTTGATGTGTATGCTATGACTTTCCCGTGCTACATCAAAACACATTCTAGGACAACTCTGGAGGCATTACAGTAAATCACATACCCCTCGGTGCCTTCTGGCACAACTAACATAGGTGCGGAGGTCAACCTCTTTTTCAACTCTTAAAAACTACGCTCACACGTATCTGTCTACTAAAACTTAGTTGCCTTGTGAGTGAGCTTGGTCATAGGTGAGGATATAGAATAAAAACCTCCACGAATCTTCGATAATATCATGCTAAACCCAAGAAGGTACGTACTTTGGTAGGAGTCGTGGGCCTTGGCCAATTCATTACGGCTTCAATCTTTTGATGATCCACCTTAATACCTTCGGATGAGACAGTATAGCCCAAAAAGGCAACAAAGGTCAACCAGAATTTGCTACAACTTTCATGTTTGAGTTATTCCAAATTCTCAATGTATAAGGGGTTATGCTAGCTTGAAGTGATGCCTTGTGCAAACTCACTTGAAAACAACTTCCATAGAGTAGATTCCGACTCTAATTTTTCTTAAAACTCTTCTTATGACTAGATTAGTTTTCAAAACCCTTCATTCATACACTCCTTATTTTTTTACATTACGTTCCCACCATATGAAAGATACGAGGAGTTACACTTCTATTTTTGCTAAACGATGAACTGCTCTTACCAAGAGTCTCTTGTCATCCTCAAATGAGCTAAACTCCACATACTTGATTTATTTTTGAGATACTTCTTGAAATACTCATAGTATTATTGCGCACCAAGTGTTTGACCAACACCTTAAAGATTGGAGTCTCGTGCAATGGGACTATAATTGTGATACTCTAGGCATGATCTTATAGATTTTCTGCGATCTCTTAATTGATAATAACTGATCTTGACACAAGTCGATCGGCGATCGTGTAATCACTTCGCTTTTCTTGTACATACGAGGCACATTCCTTATGAGGACTATCTCATTATGCCCCCATTACCGAAATGAGGTTGTTCATATCTCATGCTAACACTTTGATTTTTTAGTTATTCAAATACACTTACAGAAGATGTACACATCTCTTCCTTAGACCAAAGGTTAAGGTCTTATACTTGGTATCCTTCTCTCTTGTTGATATCCAACAAAATTTCCTTATCTTCTGCAATTCTTTGAATTTTTTGTCACTAAAGACTCATCTTTTGACTCAATTCTGAGAAATTTTCCTTACTTTGGAAAACCTAATTACTTATATAGATTAGGAACTAAAGTATTTTTAATTGGCATATTCTATCTTAACAACTTAACTTTGCTCCGACTATTAGTCTTAGGAAAAATCCTTTTTGATAACTTTTAAAGATTCTTCTTCTATAGTTTGTTCTCTTATTGCTTAATTGAATAATTCTTCTACTGTCACCTCGAGTTTAACTTCAACTCATGGGTTCTAAATCACATTCGGTGTATTCAAATTCTTACCCACTTTCTAGTGTTAACCTGATTAAGGAAATCAAACGGTACCTCTACCAGCCCTGCTGAAATTACTAATTCATTATATCTACTCAAAACTTACTATTCTTCTACCAACCACCTTCTAGCATCGTGTTCTTTTTTTTCTGGTATGAATAACTAATGTAAAGTACAATGTTATTTCTAACATCGCACATCATCCAATTCTATTTTATGGACGCGTGTTTTTTTTTTTGGAGTATGGATATGAATTACACTTAGGTGACTTTCATCTGTCTTAAACAAAATTAGAATACATAACCCCAAACTTTCTATACACATCAAAATCATATCAGACTATACACATCCAGGGTAAATATTTACTTACATAACCTAAGAGGGAACTATCAAATCTTCTTATCTCATAATAATATCTGCTTCTTGTAGTAATTTACTAACATGATACTTTCTAGTTCGGATCTGAATAAACATGAATACATTAAAATTATTCCTAAGACTTGGCCAATTTGTTTTTGTGATTTTTCCTCTGCCACTTCTTAGCCTTGCAGAGCGACCCCTATAGCGAGAGTACGCCTCACATTTTGGCTTGCTCGGCGAGCCATTCCTGCTTTCCCCTACTTAGTCAATTTTTGACAAAGTAATCCGGGCACATGTACCCCTCGTGGAGCGAGACCTATAGCAAGACCCGGTTTTTCTTTTTAGTTCGCTTAACGCTGTTGCTGCACTGGAGCACTTAGAAATTTTCTGCTCTATTTGGTTATGTGGTACTTATTTCATATATCATATATCCTTAGTCAGCAATTTAAGCCCACCGCAGCTAACATCATAACATATTACCTCGTAGGGTCTTAAATATGAGCTATCAGCCTAATACTTGTGGCTCTATGGCGCAAAAAACAAAATAAACTTATTATTTAAGGTAGAGAACATACGTATAATACCATGCACAAACTTGTCCTTAAAAGGGTACTATCACTTGATAAGTTACTTCATGCGCCATTTGGCTTGTCTTGGGTATTAATCCGGAGTTGAAATTTGCAAAGCTTTCGCTATAGTCATCATTACGTACACTTTATTTTAGCACCCATAGGCATCACTATACACTCACAGTCACAAGAATCCGGATAAACTTAAAATTGGAAATCTGGTAGCTAATAACTAAATAACCATAACCCTGCTAACTGAAAGGGTTGCATATCAAAGAATTGAGATAAACAGATAGTCATAAAACATGATAATTGCCATTGTACTTTCTGATCAAGGTTATGCCTTAGTCCGTAGTAATTATGCACTGTATCCCACTTTCAACATCCTCTCAAGTTGCATTGTTACCCACATGCACCCAATAATTATACCCTATAAGTAGGTATCTACCAGACAAGGTTTAATTAACTCCCTAGGATATTTGGACCTAGTACTCTGATACCATGCTTAGTCACACCCCAAAGCTGGACTTAGACGTACCACGACACTCGGTGCCTGACTGTATATGACCAAGCAAACCATATAGTTTTCTGAATAAATATGGGACATGAACTGATGTGGCATATGAGTTAAAACAAGAATAGTCTGAATAAAACACGTGACATCATAATAATACAGAAAATACTGTCTAAAAATACAAGGGCAGAAATAGTCTAAAAATATGACAATATAGCCCACAAGGCCGAACATAATTGAATACCCAACACAATATACTGACTAGTCAATGAAATCTCTAACATGAGTCTAAAATACTGAACTGTAGCTGGGACAAGGCCTTACATATACCTCACTGTCTAACATAACATGACCTCTAATAAGTAAAGACAACGCCTCGAAGTAAAAGGGGCTCACCCAAGAACTGATACGATGAAGTCCTAACGAGCAGATCCATCATCCTGAAAATCAATACTTGCATCGTGAAATGCAGGCCGTGAGAAATAGGAACGTATGTACATTGGAATTATAATTGTATGTAAAGAAACTGAATGAAAGAACAGTAAGTGGGGTGCTTGGGGAATGTGCATTCTAAATCAAATAAATGGATACGTGAAGTAATACGGAACTGAAAGTGTAACTGTAAACATAATATGTACTGTAAGTTGTATACTGTAAATGAATACTATAAACCGTAAATTGAAACTGAAACGTGGACATGACCATGATCTGAAATGATCAAGCTGGAAGATGAGTAAAATATATTTAAGTGGGAGATCCGTAGTATAACCGATAATTTGGAATCACTACGTGGGTACGCGAAGTCTGGTCTCTGGCCCGACCAATAAAGCAATATCATTCCTTGTCGAGGTATGAGACATAAACAAACATGAATGGATTCAATCAATAATATGAAGATATCGTCCTAATTCCTTATCCGACATTGGCATATGTAGTTTCAGTTTTTAAAACTTCTCGATAAACTTATGCTACTCCCAAAACAATTATTGAGCATAAACATAGTTACCTTAAAAACCATGGATTTCATAAACATGGTTTATAAATAGTTTTTACATGAAAATATGTATAGATATATGTATATAATTCCTGAGATAATAAAACATGTTAAAATCATGGAAACGATAACATGAGCATACATGGATTACAAACATGTTCATGACAATAGTTCACCAAATTTACTATGCTTCAATGGCACTAACTTCTATTAAGTTATTAAATCGACCACAACCCATCTAAACCAATTAATTAAGGAAAATCAATGTGTAAAGTTAAACAAGCCAATTTTAAGTCTTAAATAAGCCTCATAATATAGAAAAAACATGGAAATAGTACGACAAACCCCAAAACCTAGTATCACCAGTACAAGAACGAGTTAAAAAGATGTAGAAGCCTGGGATACATCCCGAATATATAAACTGTCTAAGAATTGAAAAAGACGGAAATGAAGAAAAATGAAGAATCCAGTACCACAGATCATTCTAATAGCTCACCTTGAATCCTCCGAATGGTCTCTTCAGTGACTGGTATAGTCTCGAGATCCGCTCATGGTTGGAAAAGAATCTGCATACAAAAGGGGTGCAACATGTGTAGCATGAGTACGAGGAAACAATGTGTACTCAGCAACATCATTGACCGACCCTAGTTAAAATGGAGATGACGGTTCACCTTACGAATACCACTTCCATGTTTAACCGTTATTAGTATGATATAATGATAAAGTCGATAATCACTAGATTCAAGCCTAGGTATAAGAAGTCTACGTTCTCATGTTCATTTCAAAAATTCAAGTAGCATGATAGTATGATTCAATGAGAATTTAGGCTAATAAATCAACAAGAAATAATGAGATAAAATGATATGCTAGTATTAGACAATGCAAGGCCTTTCCATCACCGGCACACACATGCTCCTTCAATAGGGAGCGCATCCCATGGGAGACTCGCGACGTCCAAATACCACTAAGAATCATTTCCCTTTGGGTTCCTTAGCCAATTTTAGGGTCGAATTACCTGTCTCTAGCCAATCAGGCTCATATCCAATACATCACTCCGTTCAGAATCATTTCCCATCAGACCGACATATGCATCCGCAATTATAATATGCATGAGATACCATATAAAGCATGAATATGACATGCACAATAATAAGAAGCCAATATATGCAATAAATAATCAATCTTTAATCAAGTAAACCATAAAGATTTGACCTTTAACTTCTTTTCCTCTTTAGACAATGATTACGGAGGGATGAAAACACATAATCACAAATACGATAGGCATATAATCACGGAGATAGAGAGTACAAGCTTCATACCCCAATCACAGATTCATAGAATCACGCTATCTATCAACTAGTGCCCAAAGCATGGCATTCAGACCGAACCATACAATTGAAATCACACAAATACTAATAACATGGCACTGGTACCCGATACAAGTGTTCGTCACCTAAAAAGTATCGGGACTCTCTTAGTATCCCCATTACTCCCTCTTAATAGTTCATTAAAACCAAACACGATGCTTTAATTAAGGTCAAAAGTCACAACTTACCTGATTTAAAAGTCTGACGGTCACAACAAATCCTTTCTCTTCCGTAGAGCCTCCGAATGATCCAAATCTATTAAAATACAAAGAATAAGTTAGCACACGATTTTGTAGACACCCATATTTCTATATGGTAGTGTTGGACCCAAAAAGTCCCCCAAAAATCATAATCTAAGCCTGAAAGGAAAAAATGCGAAATCAGTCCAAAAATTAGTTTATCCAAGGTCTATGGAGTCTATATATAAAATATCAACCAAATCCAACATCAAAACTAAGAGCAATTGAACAAATATCCATTTTCAACCTAGAGCTCATAAACCCTCATCCTAAATCATGATTTCTAACATGAACTGCTTTAATAATCAAAGATATAATCGGAATAGGATGATTAGAAGATTATCCACTTGAAGATCCTTGCAAATCCCCTCAAAATGCTTTAAAAATGAGACCCCAAGATTCAAATATGTGAATATAATTTCCAAGTTTGAAAGTGGGGAATATAAGCAATCTACCCAAAGATTTCTGAACTGATGACACAAAGAACTTGCTCGCGCAACCAAAACAATAATACGAGGTCATCTTGATCTGCTGGGGATCGTGGTCAATTCCAATTCTCTATAAAGACTAAATTGCCCCTAAGTCCCTCGAGAACCAAACAAATGACTCAACAAAGTCATAAATGATATTCTGGACGTAATAGAATCGATAAAACTTCAAAAAGACTCATTTAACCCAATTTTTTGAGTTTAGTCAACCCAAATTCTTCTTTTAACTTAAGAACCTCCTAAAATTTACTTTCTTATCTGAATATCACTCGAGACTCATCCTAACTGTCCATCTAAGTAAAAAATCATGGTCTGGATCTAACAGAACCATCAGAATTTAGTTATTGGTGCGTTTACCCAAATGTCAACTCTTAGTCAAACTTTTCCAAACATAGAACTTCAAATTTTCAAAACTAAGATTTTCATCATTTTATGTAGGAATGAAGGTGATCTTGGCTCGACACGATCCAAAAAGCAAAGGCTCACAAAGCTGAATGAAGGGATTGCCTCGGGAATCACGCCAACCATACCACAAAGTCAAATACACTATAAGGAAGATAGGGGAAAGGTTATTTAGTGGGAAATAGGCAAAATATTAAAAATGACCTGACGGATCATTACAATATCCACCACTTAAACACATGTTTGTCCTCGAACATAAAAGAGAAAAGAAGTAGCTTAATCACTGAAAGCTGGGGATATTTACTTCGCATGTCCAGCGAGGTCTCCTAAGTAGCCTCTTCGATCGGACGATGCCTCTATTGATCCTTTACCGAAGCAATCTCCTTGGATCTCAACTTCTGAATCTGTCTGTCGAGAATAGCAATTGGCTCTTCCTCAAAAGTCAAGTTCTGGACACTAAATCCCACTGTATCATATGAGAACCATCCAAATCATACTTCTTAGGCATAGAAATATGAAACAAGAGGTAAACACCTGACAAACTAGGAGGCAAAGACAACTTATAGGCTACCTCACCAATACGCTGAACAATGTCGTACGAGCCAATTTACCTATGGCTTAACATGCTTCTCTTCCCAAATCTCATCACACACTTCATGGGTGAAACCTTCAACAAATCCTGCTCACTAACCATGAACTCCAAGTCACCAACTTTCCAATCTGCATAACTTTTTTTCCTACTCTGAGTCTTGAGAAGTCCCTCCAGAATAAGTCTCACCAAACAATTTGTGAAAGACTGAACATCCATAGCTAAAGGTCGCTCCCCTACCTGCAAGGATGCTAGGCTACCTATGCTCAGAGCCTTTCGATTCAAAACATACACCGCCACATTGGCCTTGCCCGGGTGATAAAGGATAGTCATGTCATATTCCTTGATCATATCTAACCACATCATCTGCCTCAAATTGAGATCCTTCTAGAAAACATCGATAGTAACTAGCGAGACCAATAAAACTTCAAATATCGGTAATTGAAGTAGGTTTGACCCAATCATGAACCACCTCAATCTTCTTGGTATACACAATAATACCATCATTGGTCACCACATGGCCCAAAATTTCCACAAAATTGGGCCAAAACTCACACTTCAAAAACTTGGCATAAAGTTGTCTCTTCTTCAAAATTTCAAGCACAATCCTCAGATGTTTTTCATTCTCTCCTATACTACGAGAGTATATCAGAATATCATCAATGAATACGATCACAAAACCCAAGTATGGTCTAAAAAATAGTTCATTAAATCTATAAAAGCATTTGGGTATTAGTCAGTCCGAAAGACATGACCAAGAACTCATAATGATAATAATGGGTCCTGAAAGTTATTTTAGGGATATCCTCTGCCCTAATCTTCAACTGGTGGTAACTGAATCACAAATCGATCTTTGAGAAGACCGATGCACCTTGAAACTGATCAAATAGGTCATAAATGCGAGGAATAAGATACATGTTCTTAATTATGACCTTGTTCAAATATCCATAGTCGATACACATATGTATAGACCCATCCATATTCTTCACAAAAAACACCGAAGAACCCTAAGGAGACATACTAGGTCGATTTAACACCTTACTCAACATGTCTTAGAAATGTTCCTTCAACTTTAGCCCCACCATATGATATGGCAGAATAAAAAAGGGATTGGTGCATGACTCCAAATCAATACAAAAATAAATATCACAATCTGGTGGAACACTTGGTAAATCTATCAGAAATACCTTAGGAAACTCCTTCACTACAAGCACTAACTCAAGAGAAGGAGTATTTGCACTAGTATCCAAAACATATGACAAATAAGTCAAATACCCTTCCTCAACCATCCGCCGAGACTTAAGATAAGATACCACCTTCTTCTGCCCATGACTAATAACACCCTTCCACTCAAACCTAGGAATCCCTAGCATGGCTAACGTAACTGTCTTGGAATGACAATCCAAGATCGCATGATAAGGAGACAACCAATTCATGCCTAGAATAATGTTTAATCTACCATGTCTAGAATCATCAAATAAACCCAAGTGTCTTACCCTATCAAAGCCACAATACAAGACCGATACACTCAATCCACCACTATAGGATCTCCAACAAGAGTAGAATCACTAACAGGGGAGTCAAGCGACTCAACATAAAAGAAGTACACACATAAGAGTATGTAGAGCCTGGATGAAATACGGTCATAGCCGATCGATGACAAATTGAAATTTTACTTGTGATGACTACATCAAAAGCCTCTGCCTCTCATCTACCTAGAATTGTAGAACATTGAGAAAGACCACCCACAACTTAGGAACCTCCATGACCACCACCACAACCTGCTTGACAACCACATCTACATGAGTAAAAACCACCCCTACCACTTCATACACTGCCTATAGCTGGCTGTTCCACTTCTCTAGATGCAAAACCCTTGGAATCAGACTGATGATCGCTCTTCCTATATTTGGGGCAGTCCCTCATAAAGTGTCCAACGTTGTCACAATCATAACACCCATTAAGGGACATCAGCGACTAAGAAGAGCTAGAATAACTAGAATGACTACCTCGACCTCCAGGTCAGGAATATGAGCCTTAGGAACCCTATCCCCAACTGCGACTACCATGACCCGAAGAACCACCAATCAAAGTATGCATCGCCACCTGAATTGGCATGCTAAAATGGGATGATAACCCTTACATCTAGACAAGGTACCTCCATAACTGCCTGAGTTATGAGGCTTCTTGCAAGATCTATCCCAAACTTCTAACGTCTAATAGACTCAACACTCCTAAAGGCATCCACCACTACCTGAAAAGTACTTCTTGAAGCCTAGTTCTCTGAAACTCTACTTCTTACTGAGCTAACCTTTCAGATCATATAGGGACCTCAGGATTGACGCACTTGCTGCAGATGGAGTGGGTGTTGATGACCTTCTGTCAAACAACTGCCTTCCTCCATCTCCCTGAGATCCTCCTGGGTAACATTTCCTAAAGGCTTAGCTCTTTTGCTAATTTCTCTATATTTGTCTTATTACAATTTCTCATTGATCTCCATTATGTACGTCAGCATTATTCAACTTTCACATCCATGATACATGATTTCAAAGACTCCCTTAGACACATGAACCTAGGGCTTTGATACCAAGTTTTTTCAAGCCTCGAACATGGGCCTGGATGTAACACAACACTCAATGCCTGACTGCATGTGACCTAGCAAACCACATGGCTGGCTGAGTTAACATGGGACATGTACTGATGCGAAATATAATTTAAAACGTGAATAATCTGGATAAATTATTTAAACATCATAATAATACTGAAAATATTTTTTAAAGCTTAAGTCTGGAAATACAACAAAAACATGATAGCGTAGCCCATACGCCTGAACATAATTGAAAACCAAACATGACATACTAACTAGTCTATGAAACCTTACATGACTCTAAAATACTATACTGTTGCTGGAATAAGGCTCCAACATACTTGACTGTCTAACATAGCACGACTATAAAAAATAATGATAATGCCCCGAAGCAAGTGGGGCTCACCAAATAGCTGATATGATGAAGTCTGGTTCCTGGCCCGACCAGCAGAGCAATCCCATACCTTATCTGGGTATGAGGCATGAACATGACATGTATAGATCCAGTCAATAGTCTGAAGGTATCGTCCTAACTGGGTGGAGCGATCCTTACCCTACATTGACATACATAGTTTCAGGTCGTCTGTACCTTCTCGGCAAATCTATACTACTCCCAAAAATACTGAATATATATATGGTTGTATCAAAAGCTCATAAATTTCATAAAAATGGTTTGTAAATAGTTTTACATGAAAATTTGTGTAAATATATGTATATAAGTCATCATGAAAACATGTAAAAATCCATAGAGTGGAACCATCTGAGTTCATAACTGATATCTGAGTGCTCATAGAAGAGATAACACGAGCATACATGGATTATAGATAGGTTCATGACAATCGTAATGATATATATGAATACAATTATCTGAAGCATGATTGAGCATGAAAATACATACATATAATTAACTTGTATCTGAGGTATTTCGTGAACTGAAATATGATTCTCTAACTCTGAGAAGAAATAGGGTTTTATGAATTAACATGGCATAAGAAAGAACAATGACATTGCCACACGTGGATAGAAACCCTACATACTTGTAAATGCTCCAATCCAATGAACAAGTTTGTTTCTCTGAGGAAGAACACCCAAAACCCTAGCTTGAATCACTTGAGAAGGATTATCTTTGAAATCTTATGTTTTTGTTTAAGAATTGCATTAACAATCATGAAATTAATGTTAGAACTGATTAAGAATCATAGGAATGATCTTACCTTGAATTTGGAGATTAAGAGGAGAGGAAAAATGACTTCTAAGGGTTTTGAACGAAGTGGGAAAAGTTTTTCAGAGTAGGAGATATATAAAACTTAGGAAAAATCACACTTGGCATAAAATGGCCTGGCGTGGTGCCGCTCATGTCAAGCTAGTCACATTGTACAAAGCCTGGTGATTTCTCTGTAATTATGAAATATATTGTTGGCGCAGGGCATAGTGCATTGCAACTTGCGTCACGCTAGGCTATCTTTCTATAGAATTGACAATGTTCAAAAAATGGCCATAACTTCTAGAATAGTGCTCTAATTGACTTGGTCCTTACGTAGTCAGAATGGTATTTCAATGGGCTACAACTTTATTTTTTGAGTTATTCCAAATTCACAATGTATAAAGGCCTTTGTTATCTTGAAGTGATGCCTTGTGCAAACTCATTTGAAAATAAGTTTTGTAGAGTAGCTTCTGACTCTAATTTTTCTTAAGACTCTTTTTATGACTTGATTAGTTTTTAAAACACTTCCTACACTCCTCATTTTGGTTACATTATGTTCCCATCATATGGATCAAACATTTTCCTGAAGACACAAGGTGTTACACTTCTAGGTTTGTTAAATGACGAACTGCTCTCACCATGATTCTCTTATCTTCCTCAAAATGAGCTAAACTCCCCATACTTGATTTCTTCGAAGATACTTCTTGAAATACTCATAGTATTTTTGCGCACCATGTGTTTGACCAACACCCTAAAGATTAGAGTCTCGTGCATTGGGACTATCCTTGAGACGCATAACTATACATAATCTTATAGATTTTCTGTGATCTCTTAATTGATAATAACTGATCTTGACACAAGTCGATCGGCGATCGTGTAATCACTTCGCTTTTCTTGTACATACGTGGCACATTCCTTATGAGGACTATCTCATTATACCCCCATTACCGAAATGAGGTTGTTCATATCTCATGCTAACACTTTGATTTTTTAGTTATTCAACTACACTTACAGAAGATGTACACATCTCTTCCTTAGACCAAAGGTTAAGGTCTTATACTCGGTATCCTTCTCTCTTGCTGGTATCCAACAAAATTTCCTTATCTTCTGCAATTCTTTGAACTTTTTTTCAGCGAAGACTCATCTTTCGACTCAATTCTGAGCAATATTCCTTACTAGGGAAAACCGAATTACTTATATTGATTGGGAACTAAGGTATTTTTAACTGGCATATTCTGTTTTAACAACTTAACTTTGCTCCCACTATTAATCTTAGGAAAAACCCATTTTTTACAAGTTTTAAAGACCATTCTTCTATAGTTTGCTCTCTTACTTCCTAATTGATTAATTCTTCCTCTGTCACTATACTTCGAGTTTAACTTCAACTCTTTGGGTTCTAACACGCATTCGGTGTATGCAAACCGTTACACACTTACTAGTGTTTGCCTGATTGAGGAAATCAAATGGTACCTCTACCAGCACTGCTGAAATTACTAATTCATTATATCTACTCAAAACTTACTTATTATTCTTTTACTAACCACCTACTAGCATCATGTTCTTTTTTTCTGGTCTGAATAACTAAAGTGAAACATAATGTTATTTCTAACTTCCCTCAACATCCGACCCTATTTTACGATTGCATACAATCTTTTCCGGGGTACAAATATGAATCACACTTAGGTGACTTTCATATGACTCAAACAAAATTACAACACATAACCTCGATATTTCTATACACTTCAAGATCATATAAGACTATACATATCCAAGGTAAACATTTATTCACATAACAAATTGTCAACTCTTCTTATCTCTTAATAATATCTGCTTCTTGTAGTAATTTACTAACATGATACTTTCTAGTTCATATCTAAATAAACTTGAACAAATTAAAATTATTCCCAAGACTTGGCCAATTTGGTTTTGGGATATTTCAGCCACTTCTTAGCCTCGCGGAGCGACCTCTATAGCGAGGGTACGCCTCATATTTTGGCTTGCTCAGCGAGCCATTACTGCTTTCCCGTACTTAGTCAATTTTTGACAATGTTATTCGGGCACATATACCCCTCGCGGAGAGAGACCTATAGCAAGACCAGGTCTTTCTTTTTAGTTCGCTCAACATTGTTGTTGCACTGGAGCACTTAGAAATTTTCCGCACTATTTGGTTTCGTGGTTCTTATTTCATACATCATATATCATTAGTCAGGTGCATGAGTCGTACGAAAACACATCTTCTGTAATATCACGCATTTTTTTCTCCAAGGTATTTTACCCTTAGGCTCTTTTCTGTCCAAAACTATCATGAGCAGGTTATGCCCGTTGCAATTAACATCATAACATGTTACCACATAGGGTCTTAAATACGAGTTATTATCCTTATACTTGAGGCTCCATGGCCCAAAAAACAAAATAAACTTATTCTTTAAGGTAGAGAACATATGTATACTACCCTGCACAAACTTGTCCTTCAAAGGGTACTATCACCTGATAAGTTACTTCATGCGCCATTTGGCTTGTCTTGGGTCTTTAACCGGACTTGAAACATGCAAATCTTCTCTATAGTCATCGTTACATACACTTTGTTTCATCACCCATAGGAATCACTATACACTCACAAGTCACAAGAATCCGAATAAACTGAATATTAGAAATCTGGTAGGTAATAACTAAATAACCATAACACTGCTAACTGAAAGGGCTGCATAACAGATAATTGAGATAAACAGATAGTCATAAAACATGATAATTGTTGTTTTACTTTCTGATCAAGCTTACGCCCTAGTGGGTAGTAATTTTGCACTATATCTCACTTTCAACATCCTCTCAAGTCTCATTGTTACCCACATGCACTTAACAATTATACCCTATAAGTAGGAATCAACCAGACATGGTTTCATTAACTCCATAGGATATTTGAACCTAGTACTCTGATACCACACTTTTTCATACCCCAAATCTAGGCTTGTACGTACCACGATACTCGGTGCCTGACTGCATGTGATCGAGCAAACCATATGGTTTTCTGAATTAACATGGGACATGTACTGATTGGCATATGGCTTAAAATATGAATGGTATGAATAAAACATGTGACATCATAATAATATAAAAAATACTGTCTTAAAACATAAGTGCAGAAATAGTTTGAAAATATTATAATGTAGTCCACAAGGCTGAACATAACTGAATACCCAATACAATATACTAACTAGTCTATGAAACCTCTGAGATGAGTCTGAAATACTGAACTGTAGCTGGGACAATGCCTTAGCATACCTGACTATCTCATATGACATGATAGATGCTAAGTAAAGACAACTCCTTGAAGTAAATGAGACACACCAAATAACTGATACGATGAAGTCCTAACGAGCAGATCCATCATCCTGAAAATCAGTACTTGCATCGTGAAATGCAAGGCGCAGACAATAGGAACGTAAGTACACTGGAATTATACTTATATGTAAAATAACTGAATGAAAGAATAGTAAGTGGGGTGCTTGGGGAATGGGCATTCTAAATATATAAAATGGATACGTGAAATAATACGGAACTGAAAGTGTAACTGTAAACGTAATATGTATGGTAAGTTGTATACTATAATTGAATACTATAAACCCTAAACTGAAACTGAAACCTGGACATGACCATGATCTGGAATGATCAAGCTGGAAGATGACTAAAATATATGTAAGTGGGAGAGTCATAGTATAACCGATAATTTGGAATCACTCTGTGTGTACGCGAAGTTTAGTCTCTGGCCTAGCCAATGAAGCAATATCATTCCTTGTCGGGCTATGAGAGATAAACTGACATGAACGGATTCAATCAATAATATGAAGGTATCATCCTAATTCCTTCTCCGACATTGGCATACGTAGTTTCAGTTTTTAAAACATCTCGATAAACTGATGCTACTCCAAAAAAAAAATTGAGCAAAAACATAGTTACCTTAAAAGCCATGGATTTCATAAACATGGTTTATTAATAGTTTTTACATGAAAAGATGTATAAATATATGTATATAATTCCTAAGCTATTAAAACATGTAAAAATCCATAGAATGGAACAATTTGATTTCATAACTGGTATCTGAGAGCTCATGGAAATCATGACACGAGCATACACGGATTACAAACATGTTCATGACAATATTTCACCCAATTTACTATGCCGCGATGGAACTAACTTCTATTAAGTTATTAAATCGACCACACCCCATCTAAACCAATATCAATGTGTAAAGTTAAACAAGCCAATTTTAAGTCTTAAATAAGTCTCATAATATAGAAAAAAACAGAGAAATAGTATGACAAACCCCAAAACCTAGTATCATCAGTACAAGAACGAGTTAAATAGATGTACAAGCCTTGGATACATCTTGAATATATAAACTGTCTAGGAAATGAAAAAGACAAAAATAAAGATAAATGAAGAAGTCAGTGCCACAGATCGTGCTAGTAGCTCACCTTGAATCATCCGGATGGTCTCTTCATGGAATGGCATAGTCTTGAGATCCGCTCATGGTTGGAAAAGAATCTGCATACAAAGGGGTGTAGCATATGTAGCGTGATTATGAGGAAATAATGTGTACTCAACAACATCATTGACCAACCCTAGTTAAACGGAGATGAGGGTTCACCTTATGAATACCACTTCTATGCTTAACCGCTATTTGTCTGATATAATGATAAAGTCGAAAATCACTAGATTCAAGCCTAGGTATAAAAAGTCTATGTTCTCAGGTTCATTTCAATATTCAAGTAGCATGATAGTATGATTCAATGAGCAATTTAGGCTAATAAATCAACAAGGAACAATGAGATAAAATGATATGCTAGTGCAATATAATGTAAGGCCTTTCAATCACCGACACCCACACGCTCCTTCGGGTTTCTTAGCCAATATTAGGCTTCCAATCACATCACTTAACCAATTTTAGACTCAAATTACCTGTCTCTAGCCAATCAGGCTCATATCCAATGCTTCACACCGTTTGGAATCATTTCCCATCAGACCTGCATATGCATCCGCAATTATAATATGCATGACATACCGTATAAAGCATGAATATGACATGCACAACAATAAGGAGCTAAGATATGTAATAAAGAACCAATCTTTAATCAAGTAAACCATAAAGATTCGACCTTAAGCATCTTTTCCTCTTTTAGATAAAGATTACAGAGTGATGAAAAACACATAATTGACAAGCATATAATCATGGAGACAGAGAGTACAAGACTCATACCCCAATCACAGATTCACAGAATCACTCTATCTATCAACTAGTGCCCAAAGCATGGCATTCAGGCTGAACCATACAATTGAAATCATCCACTAGTACCCGATACAAGGGCTCGTCACCTAAAAAGTATCGGGACTCTATTAGTATCCCCATTACTCCCTCTTAATAGTTCATTAAAACCAAACACGATGCTTTAATTAAGGTCAAAAGTCTTAACTTTTCTAATTTAGAAGTCTGACGGTCACAACAAAGCCTTGCTCTTACGTAGAGCCTCCGAATGGTCCAAATCTATTAAAATACAAAGAATTCGTTAGCGCACGATTCTGTAGACACCCATATCGCTATATGGTAGTGTCGGACCCAAAAAGTCACCCAAAAATAGGAATCTGAGCCTCAAAGGGAAAAATGAGAAATCAGTCCAAACATTAGTTTATCCAAGGTCTATGGAGTCTAGATATAAAATATCAACCAAATCCAACATAAAAACCATGATTAATTGAACAAATATCCATTTTCAACCTAGAGCTCATAAACCCTCAAACCCTTATCCTAAATCATGATATCTAACATGAAATGCTTTAATAATCAATGACATAATTGAAATAGGATTATTAGAAGATTATCCACTTTAAGATCATTGCAAATCCCCTCAAAGTGCTCTAAAAAATGAGACCCCAAGCTTCAAATATGTGAATATAATTTCCAATTCAAAAATGGGGAATATAAGCAATCTGCCCAACGATTTATGAATCGATGACATATTTCCTCGCACTTGCGGGCCCGCATATACGACCACTTACGCAGGCCCAGCTCGCCGGTGTGTGGCTTCCTTCAAAGGTGCGACCGTTTCCCACTCAACCCATCTTCGCACCAGCGGCCCACCTTGCACAGGTGCGGTTCCATAGGTGCGAGCCAATTTTTGCAGGTGCAACGCACTAGAAACCAACAACCCCAAGATTTGGTCTAAACTTTGATTCAACCCATAAAACTCATCGAAGATCTCCCGAACACAAACCAAATATGTGAACCAATCTTAAAACATGCAACAAACTTTCTCGTACAACCAAAACACTAATACGAGGTCATCTTGTCTTATGAGGATCATGGTAAATTCCAATTCTCTATAAAGACTAAAATCCCCCTGAGTCCCTCGAGAACCAAACCAATGACTCAACAAAGTCATAAACGATATTCTGGACCTAATGGAATCGATGAAACTTCAAAAAGACTCGTTTAACCCAATTTTTTTAGTTTAGTCAGCCCAAATTCTTCTTTTAACTTAAGAACCTCCTAAAATTCACTTTCTTATCTGAATATCACCCAAATCACTCGAGACTCGTCCTAACTGTCCATCTAAGTCAAAAATTACGTTCTGGATCTAACGGAACCATCATAATTTAGTTATGTGTGCGTTTACCCAAATATCAACTCTTAGTCATACATTTCCAAACATATAACTTTACATTTTCATCCTCTATTTCCACTTGATTGCCTCGGGAATCATACCAACCATCCCAAAATGTCAAATACACTATAAGGAAGATAGGGGAAAGGTTGTTTAGTGGGAAATACACAAAATATTCAAAATGACCTTGACGGATCGTTACATCATCCACCACTTAAACAAATGTTTGTCCTCGAACATAAAAGACAAAAGAAGTACCTTAATCACCAAAAGCTGGGGATATTTACTACGCATGTCTAATGAGGTCTCCCAAGTATCCTCCTCGATCGAATGATGCCTCTATTGAACTTTTACCGAAGAAATCTCCTTGGATCTCAACTTCTGAATCTGTCTGTTGAGAATATCAACTGGCTCTTCCTCGAAAGTCAAGTTCTGGACACTAAGTCCCATTGTATCACATGAGAACCATCCAAATCATACTTCTTTGGCATAGAAATATGAAACAAGAGGTAAACATCTGACAAACTAGGAGGCAAAGCCAACTCATAGGATACCTCACCAATACGTTGAATAATGTCATACGAGCTAATTTACATATGGCTTAACATGATCTGATTCCCAAATATCATCACACCCTTTATGGGTGAAGCCTTCAACAAATCCCGCTCACTAACTATGAACTCCAAGTCACCAACTTTTAAATCTTCATAAATTTTTTGCCTACTCTGAGTCTTGAGAAGTCCCTCCAGAATCAAGTTGACCTTATCCAATGAATCCTGAAATAAGACTGTACCCCAAGTCTTAACTTCAAATGCATCGAACCAACCAATAAAAGAATGAAACCACCTACCACAAAGTTTGTGGTAACCCTACCACAAAGTCCATAGTAATCTGCTCCCATTTCCACTAAGGTATAGGCATCCTCTAAGTAAGTCCACCGGTTTTTTATGCTCATACTTTACTTGTTGACAATTCAAACATTTAGATACGAATCCCGTAATATCCCTCTTCATACTACTCCACCAATAATGTTGTTTCAAATCTTGGTACATATTCGTAGCCACAGGATAAATAGAGTATAAAAAACTGTCAGCCACATCCATGATTAATCTAGTCGAATCCCTCACTTGGGGAACACATATGTGACCCTTGATTCTTGAAACTTCCTCATCATCAAGAATTTATTCCTTTTCCTTCCCTTTCAACACTTTGTCCCAAGTCTTGCACAATATGCCATCATAAACCTGTCGAGCCCTAATCTATTCCAATAATGAAGATTGTGCCTATAGACAATCTAGAACCTTTACATGCTCATAAATATCAAGTCTCACCAAACTATTTGTGAAAAAATGAATATTCATAGCCAAATGTCGCTTCCCTACCTGCAATGATGCTAGCCTATCAATGCTTAGAGCCTTTCGATTAAAAGTATACGCTGCTACATTGGCCTTGCCTGGGTGATAAAGGATAGTCATGTCATATTCCTTGATCATATCTAACCACCTTCTCTGCCTCAAATTGAGATCCTTCTACTAAACATCAATAGTAACTTGCGAGACTAATAAAACTTTGAACCTCGGTAATTGAAGTAGGTCTGACCCAATCATGAACCACCTCAATCTTCTTGTTATCCACTATAATACCATCATTGGTCACCATATGGACCAAAAATTCCACAAAATTGGGCCAAAACTCACACTTCTAAAACTTGGCATAAAGTTGCTTCTCCTTCAAAATTCCAAGCAAAATCCTCAAATGTTGTTCATTCTCTCATATACTACAAGAGTATATTAGAATATCATTAATGAATACGATCACAAAGGAACCCAAGTATGGTCTGAAAAAACCGTTGTTTAAAGACATGACCAAGAACTCATAATGACAATAGTAGGTCCTGAAAGATGTCTTAGGGATATCCTCCGCCCTAATCTTCAACTGGTGGTAACTGAACCTCAAATCGATCTTAGAGAAGATCAATGCACCTTGAAACTGATCAAATAGGTCATAAATGCAAGGAATAGGATACTTGTTCTTAATTGTGACCTGTTCAACTGTCAATAATCCATACACATACGTATATACCCATCCCTCTTCTTCACAAACAACACCGAAGCACCCCAAGGAGACATACTAGGTCGATTTAACACCGTACTCAACATGTCTTGGAACTGCTCCTTCAACTCTAGTCGTGCCATCTGATATGGAAGAATAAAAATAGGCTTGGTGCTTGACTTTAAATCAATACAAAAATAAATATCACAATCTGGTGGAACACCTGGTAAATCTGTTGGAAATACCTTAGGAAACACCCTCACTACAGGCACTAACTCAAGAGAAGGAGTATCTGCACTAGTATCCCAAACATACGCCAAATAAGTCAGATACCCTTCCTCAACCATCCACTTAGACTTAAGCTAAGATACCACCTTCTTCGGCCCATGACTAATAACACCCTTCCACTCAAACCTAGGAATCCCTGGCATGGCTAACGTAACTGTCTTGGAAAGAAAATCCAATATCGCATGATAATTAGACAACCAATTCATGCCTAGAATAATGTTGAAATATACCATGTATAGAATAATCAAATAAACCCAAGTGTCTTACCCTATCAAATCCATAATACAAGACCGATACACTCAGTCCACCACTATAGAATCTGCAACAGGAGTAGAATCACTAACAATGGAGTCACGCGACTCAAAGCAAAATAAATAGACACATAAGAATATGTAGAGCCTGGATCAAATACGGTCATAGCTGATCGATGACAAATTGACATTGTACTTATGATGACTGCATCAAAAGCCTCCATCTCTAATCTACCTAGAAATGTATAGCACTGACCAAGACCCCCCACGACTTGGGAACCTTCATGACCACCATCATAACCTGCCTGAGAACCACTTCTACCTGAGTAAAAACCACCCCTACCACTCCGTGCACTACTTACAGTTGCATGTGCCACTACTCTAGATGCAAAACCCTTGGAATCAAAGTGATGACCGCTCTGCCTAAGTCTGGGGAGGTCCCTCACAAAGTGTCCAACATTGTCACACATATAACATCCACTAAGGGACATCACCTATTGAGAAAAGATAGAATATCCAGAATGACCACCTCGACCTCCAGGTCAGGAATAAGAACCTTAGGAATCCTGTCCCCAACTACGACTACCATGACCCAAAGAACCACCGGTCAAAGTATGTATCGCCACCTGAATTGGCCTATTAAACCGGGATGATAACCCTTATATCTAGATAAGGTACCTCCATAACTGCCCAAGCTATGACGCTTCTTGTAAGATCTATCCCAAACTCCTGACATCTAATAGACTCAACACTCCTAAAGGCATCCACCACTATATGAAAAGTACTTCCTAAAGCCTAGTTCTTTGAAACTCTATTTCTGGTTGAACTAAATTTCTGATTATATAGGGACCTCAGGATTGGCGCACTTGCTGCAGATGGAGTGGGTGTTGATGACCTTCTATCAAACAACTGCCTGCCTCCACCTCCCTGATATCCTCCATGGGTAACATTTCCTATAGTCTTAGATCTTTTGCTAATTTCTCTTATTATAATTTCTCATTGTTCTCCATTAAGTACGTCGTTATTATTCAACTTTCACATCCATGATACACGATTTCATAGACTCCCTTAGACACATGAACCTAGGTCTCTGATAACAAGTTTTTTCATGCCTCAAACATGGATTTGGATGTAACACGATACTCAATGCCTGACTGCATATGACATAGCAAACCACATGGCTGGCAGAGTCAACATGAGAAATGTATTGATGCAAAATATAATTTAAAACATGAATAATATGGATAAATCATTTAAACATCATAATAATACTGAAAATATTATTTTGAAGCTTAAGTCTGGAAATAGCAAAAAACATGATAGTGTAGCCCATAAGGCTAAACATAATTGAAAATCCAACATGACATACTAACTAGTCTATGAAACCTCTTACATGAGTCTAAAATACTGAACTGTTTCTGGAATAAGGCCCCAACATACCTGAATGTCTAACATAACATGACTATAAAAAATAATGATAATGCCCCGAAGGATGTGGGGTTCACCAAATAGCTGATATGATGAAGTCTGGTTCCTGGCCAACTAGCAGAGCAATCCCATACCTTGTCTAGGTATGAGGCATGGACATGACATGTATGGATCCAGTCAATAGTCTAAAGGTATCGTCCTAACTGGGTGGAGCGATCCTTAACCTACATTGGCATACATAGTTTCAGGTGGTCTGCACCTTTTTGGAAAATCTATACAACTCCCAAAAATACTGAATATATACATGGTTGGTTCAAAAGCTCATAAATTTCATAAAAATGGTTTGTAAATAGTTTTACATGAAAATTTGCGTAAATATATGTATATAATTCATCATGAAACATGTAAAAATCCATGGAGTGGAATAATCTGAGTTCATAACTGATATCTGAGAGCTCATAGAAAAGATAACACGTGCATACATGAATTATAGACAGGTTCATGACAATCGTAATGATATACATGAATATAATTATCTGAAGCATGATTGAGCATGAAAATACATACATATAATTAACTTGTATCTTAGGTATTTTATGAATTGAAACACGATTCTCTAACTCTGAGAAGAAATAGGGTTTTATCAATTAATGTGGCATAGGGAAGAACAATGACATTCCCACACGTGGATAGAAACCCTACATACTTGTAAACACTCCAATCCAACAAAAAAGTTTGCTTCTCTAAGGAATATCACCAAAACCCTAGCTTGAATCACTTGAGAAGGATTATCTTTGAAATCTTATGTTTTTGTTTAAGAATTGCATTAACAATCATGAAATTAATGTTAGAACTGATTAAGAATCATAGGAATGATCTTACCTTGAATTTGGAGATTAAGAGGAGAGGGAAAATGACTTCTAAGGGTTTTGAACGAAGTGGGAAAAGTTTTTCAGAGTAGGAGATCTATAAAATTTAGGAAAAATCACACTTGGCATAAAACGGCCTGGCGTGGTGCCGCTCGTGTCAAGCTAGTCACATTGTACAAAGCCTGGTGATTTCTCTGTAATTATGAAACATATTGTTGGCGCAGGGCATAGTGCGTTGCAACTTGCGTCACACTAGGCTATCTTTCTATTAAATTGACAATGTTCAAAAAATGGCCATAACTTCTAGAATAGTGCTCTAATTGACTTGGTCCTTACGTAGTCAGAATGGTATTTCAATGGGCTACAACTTTATTTTTTGAGTTATTCCAAATTCACAATGTATAAAGGCCTTTGTTATCTTGAAGTGATGCCTTGTGCAAAATCATTTGAAAATAAGTGTTGTAGAGTAGCTTCTGACTCTAATTTTTCTTAAGACTCTTTTTATGACTTGATTAGTTTTCAAAACACTTCCTACACTCCTCATTTTGGTTACATTATGTTCCCATCATATGGATCAAACCTTTTCCTGAAGACACAAAGTGTTACACTTCTAGGTTTGTTAAATGACGAACTGCTCTCACGATGATTCTCTTGTCTTCCTCAAAATGAACTAAACTGCCCATACTTGATTTCTTTCTGAGACACTTCTTGTAATTCTCATATTTTTTGCGCACCAAGTGTTTGACCAACACCCTAAAGATTAGAGTCTCGTGTAATGGGACTATCCTTGTGATGCATAACTGGACATGATCTTATAGCTTTTCTGTGATCTCTTAATTGAAAATAACTTATCTTGATACAAGTCGATCGGCGATCGTGTACTCACTTCGTGTTTCTTGTACATACGAGGCTCATTCCTTATGAGGACTATCTCATTATGCCCTTATTACCAAAATGAGGTTGTTCATATCTCATGCTAACACTTTGATTTTTTAGTTATTCAACTACACTTACAGACGATGTACACATCTCTTCCTTAGACCAAAGGTTAAGGTATTATACTTGGTATCATTCTCTCTTGTTGATATCCAACAAAATTTTCTTATATTCTGCAATTCTTTGAACTTTTTGTCATTGAAGACTCATCTTTCGACTCAATTCTAAGCAATCTTCCTTACTAAGGAAAACGGATTTACTTATATTGACTCGGAACTAAAGTATCTTTAACTAGCGTATTCTGTTTTATCAACTTAACTTTCCTCCCACAATTAGTCTTAGGGAAAACCCATTTTTATAACTTTTAAAGACCATTCTTCTATAGTTTGCTCTCGTACTGCTTAATTGATTAATTCTTCCTCTGTCACTATACTTCGAGTTTAACTTCAACTCTTTGGGTTCTAACATGCATTCGGTGTATTAAAATTGTTTCCCACTTACTAGTGTTTACCTGATTGAGGAAATCAAATGGTACCTCTACCAGCACTACTGAAATTACTAATTCATTATATCTACTCAAAACTTACTTACTATTCTTCTACTAACCACCTGCTAGCATCATGTTTTTTTTCTGGTCTGAATAACTAAAGTAAAACATAATGTTATTTCTAACTTCCCTTAACATCCAACCCTATTTTATGATTGCATACTATATTTACTGGAGAACAAGTATGCATCACACTTAGGTGACTTTCAAATGTCTTAAACGAAATTGGAATACATAACTCCGATCTTTCTATACACTTCAAAATTATATCAGACTATACATATCCAGGGTAAGCATTTATTCACATAACAAACTATCAAGTCTTCTAATCTCTTAATAATATATGATTCTTGTAGTAATTTACTAACATGATACTTTCTAGTTCGGATCTAAATAAACTTGAACAAATTAAAATTATTCCCAAGACTTCAATTGGATTTTGGGAGTTTTCCTCTGCCACTTCTTAGCCTCACGGAGTGACCTCTATAGCAAGGGTACGCCTCACATTTTGTCTTGCTCAGCGAGCCATTAATGCTTTCCCATACTTATTCAATTTTTGACAACGTTATTCGAGCACATGTACTCCTCACAGAGCGAGACCTATAGCAAGACCCGGTCTTTCTTTTTAGTTCACTCAACGCTCTTGCTGCACTTGAACACTTTGAGATTTTCCAATCTATTTGGTTTCGTGGTTCTTATTTCATACGTCATATATCCTTAGTCAGGTGCATGAGTCGTACGAAAACACATCTTCTGTAATATCACACATTTTTGCCTCCAAGGTATTATACCCTTAGTCTCTTTTCAGCCCAAAATTATCATGAGCATATTATGCCCGTTGCAATTAAATTCATAACATGTTACCCCGTAGGGTCTTAAATCCGAGTTATTATCCTTATACTTGTGGCTCCATGGACCAAAAAACAAAATAAACTTATTCTTTAAGGTAGAGAACATACATATAATAGCATGCACAAACTTGTCCTTCAAAGGGTACTATCATCTGATTAGTTATTTCTTGCGCCATTTGTCTTGTCTTGGGTCTTAACCCGCATTTCAAACGTGCAAATATTTCGCTATAGTCGTTGTTACATACACTTTGTTTTACCACCCATAGGCATCACTATACACTCATAAGTCACTAGAATCCGGATAAACTGAAAATTGGAAATCTGGTAGCTAATAACTAAATAACCATAACTCTGCTAACTGAAAGGGCTGCATATCAAAGAATTGACATAAATAGATAGTCGTAGAACATAATAATTGTCGTTGTAATTTCTGATCAAGGTTACGCCCTAGTCCGTTGTAATTATTAACTGTATCCCACTTTCAACATCCTTTCAAGTCTCATTGTTACCCACATGCACTCAACAATTATACCATAAGTAGGAATCTACCAGACATAGTTTCATTAACTCCATAGGATATTTGAACCTAGTACTCTGATACCACGCTTTGTCACACCCCAAATCTGGGCTTATACGTACCACGACACTCGGTGCCTGACTGTATGTGATCGAGCAAACCGCATGGCTTTCTGAATCAACATGAGACATGTACTGATGTGGCATATGAGTTAAAATATGAGTGTTCTGAATAAAACATGTAACATCATAATAATATAGAAAATACTATCTAAAAACATAAGTGCAGAAATAGTTTGAAAATATGATAATGTAGCCCACAAGGCTGAACATAACTGAATACCTAATAAGATATAATAACTAGTCTATGAAACCTTTGACATGAGTCTGAAATACTGAACTATAGTTGGGACAAGGCCTTAGCATATCTGATTATCTAACATGACATGACCGCTGATAAGTAAAGACAACTCCCTGAAGTAAATGAGACTTACCAAAGAACTAATAAGATGAAGTCCTAAGGAGCAGACCCATCATCCTGAAAATTAGTACTTGCATCGTGAAATACAGGTCAGGCAATATAAACATAAGTATACTGGAATTGTACTTATATGTAAAGAAACTGAATGAAAGAACAGTAAGTGGTATGCTTGGGGAATGGGAATTCCAAATAATAGAATGGATACGTGAAGTAATATGGAATTGAAAGTGTAACTATAATCATAAATTGTATTGTAAGTTGTATACTACAATTGAATACTATAAATTATAAACTGAAACTAAAACCTGGACATGACCATGATCTAGAATGATCAAGCTAGAATATGAGTAAAATATATTTAAGTGGGAGAGCTGTAGTATAACCAAAAATTTGGAATCACCACGTGGGTACGCGATGTCTGGTTATTGTCCCGACCACCAAAGCAATCTCATTCCTTGCCATTGAAGACTCATCTTTTGACTCACTTCTGAGCGATCTTCCTTACTGGGGAATACCGAATTACTTATATAGATTGGGAACTAAAGTATTTTTAACTGTCATATTCTGTCTTAACAACTTAACTTTGCTCCCATTATTAGTCTTAGTTAAAACCCATTTTTGATAACTTTTAATGATTATTCTTCTATAGTTTGCTCACTTACTGCTTAATTGAATAATTCTTCTACTGTCATTGTACTTTGAGTTTAACTTCAACTCATGGGTTCTAAAACACATTCGGTGTATTCAAATTGTTACCCACTTACTATTGTTAACCTGATTGAGGAGATCAAATGGTACCTCTACCAGCCCTGCTGAAATTACTAATTCATTATATCTACTAAAAACTTACTATTCATCTACCAACCACCTTCTAGAATCGTGTTCTTTTTTCCTGGTATGAATAACTAATGTAAAGCATAATATTATTTCTAACTTCCCTCATCATCCAATTATATTTATGGTCGCGTACTATCTTTTTTAGAGTATAGATATGAATCACACTTAGGTAAATTTCATATGTCTTAAACGAAATTGGAATACATAACACCGAACTTTCTATACACGTCAAAATCATATCAGATTATACACATCCAGGGTAAACATTTACTCACATATCTTAAGAGGGAACTGTCAAATCTTCTTATCTCACAATAATATTTGATTCTTCTAGTAATTTACTAACATGATACTTTCTAGTTCGGATCTGAATAAACATGAATAAATTAAAATTATTCCCAAGTCTTAGCCAATTTGTTTTTGTGATTTTTCCTCTGCCACTTCTTATCCTTGTAGAGAGACCCCCATAGTGTGGGTACACCTCACATTTTGGCTTGCTCGGCGAGCCATCCTGCTTTCCCGTACTTTTTCAATTTTTGACAAAGTAATCCGGTCACATGTACCCTTTGTTGAGCGAGACCTATAGCAAGACCCGATTTTTCTTTTTAGTTCACTCAATGCTCTTGTTGCACTTAGAAATTTTCTGCTATATTTGGTTCCGTGGTTCTTATTTCATATATCATATATCCTTAGTCAGGTGCATGAGTCGTACGAAAACACATCTTCTGTAATATCACACATATTTTCCTCCAAGTTTTTTTGGCCTTAGGCTCATTTCTGTCCAAAACTATCATGAGCAATTTATGCCCGCTACAGCTAACATCATAACATGTTACCCCATAGGGTCTTAAATATGAGCTATCAGCCTCATACTTGTGGCTATATGGCCCAAAAAACAAAATAAACATATTCTTTATGGTAGAGAACATATGTATAATACCATGCACAAACTTGTCCTTCAAAGGGTACTATCACCTAATAAGTTACTTCACGTGCCATTTGTCTTGTCTAAGGTCTTAATCCGGACTTGAAACTTGCAAAGATTTTTCTATAGTCATCATTACATACGCTTTATTTTAGAACCCATAGGCATCACTATACACTCAAAAGTCACAAGAATTCGGATAAACTAAAAATTTGAAATTTGGTAGCTAATAACTAAATAACCATAAACCTACTAACTGAACGGGTTGCATAACAGATAATTGAGATAAACAGATAGTCATAAAACATGATTATTGATGTTCTACTTTCTGAGCAAGGTGGCACCCTAGTCTATAGTAATTATGCATTGTATCCCACTTTCAACATCCTCTCAAGTCTCATTGTTACCCACATGCACTCAACAATTATACCATATAAGTAGGAATCTACCAGAAATGGTTTCATAGACTCCCTAGGATATTTTAAACTAGTACTCTGATACCACGCTTAGTCACACCCCAAACCTGGGCTTGGACGTACCATGACACTCGGTGCATGACTGTATGTGACCAAGCAAACCACATGGTTTTCTGAATTAACATGGGACATGTACTGAAGTGGCATATGAGTTAAAACAAGAATAGTCTGAATAAAACACGTGACATCATAATAATACAGAAAATATTTCCTTAAAATACAAAGGCAGAAATAGTTTGAAAACACGATAATATAGCCCACAAGGCTGAACATAACTGAATACCCAACATGATACACTGACTAGTCTGTGAAACTTCTAACATGAGTCTGAAATGCTGAACTGTAGCTAGGACAAGCCTTAGCATACCTCACTCTTTAAAATTACATGACTGCTAATAAGTAAAGACAATGCCTCGAAGTAAATGGCGCTCACTAAAGAAGTAATACGATGAAGTCCTAACAAGCAGATCCATCCTCCTAAAATTTAGTACTTGCATCATGAAATGCAGGCCGCGGGCAATAGGAACGTAAGTACATTGGAGTTATACTTGTATGTAAAGCAACTGAATGAATGAATAGTAAGTGGGTTGCTTGGGGAATGTACATTCTAAATAAATAAAATGGATACGTGAAGTAATACAGAACTGAAAGTGTAACTGTAAACATAATCTGTATGGTAAGTTGTCTACTGTAATTGAATACTATAAACCATAAATTAAAACTGAACCGTGGACATGACCATGATCTGGAATGATCAAGCTAGAAGATGAGTAAAGTATATGTAAGTGGGAGAGTCATAGTATAACCGATAATTTGGAATCACTACTTGGGTACGCGAAGTCTGGTCTCTGGCCCGGCCAATAAAGCAATCTCTCCTTGTCGGGGTATGAGACATAAACTTACATGCATTGATTCAATCAATAATATGAAGGTATCGTCCTGATTCCTTATCCGACATTGCCATACGTAGTTTCAGTTTTTAAAACGTCTCGATAAAATTATGCTACTCTCAAAATAACTATTGAGCATAAACATAGTTAGCTTAAAAGCCATGGGTTTCTTAAACATGGTTTATAAATAGTTTTTACATGAAAATATATATAAATATATGTATATAATTCATGAGATATTAAAACATGTAAAAATCCATAGAATGGAACAATTTGATTTCATAACTGGTATTTGAAAGCTCATGAAAATGATAACACGAGCATACATGGATTACAAACATGTTCATGACAATCTTTCACCAAATATACTATGACGTGATGGCACTAACTTCTATTAAGTTATTAAACCCACCACAACCCATCTAAAACAATTAATTAAGGAAAATCAATGTGTAAAGTTAAACAAGCCAATTTTAAGTCTTAAATAAGCCTCATAATATAAAAAAAATGAATTAGTACGACAAACCCCAAAACCTAGTATCACCAGTACAAGAATGATTTAAATAGATGTACAAGACTGGGATACATCCCGAATATATAAACTATCTAGGAATTGGAAAAGATAGAAATGAAGATAAATGAAGAAGCCAGTGCCACGGATCATGCTAGTAGTTCACCTTGAATCCTCCGGATGGTCTCTTTAGTGACTGGCATAGTCGTGAGATCCACTCATGGTTGGAAAAGAATCTGCATACAAAAGGGGTGCAACATGTGTAGTATGAATACGAGGAAACAATATGTACTCAGCAGTGTCATTGACCGATCCTAGTTAAAACGGAGATGAGGGTTTGCCTTACGAATACCACTTCCATGCTTAACCGCTATTAGTCTGATATAATGATAAAATCGATAATAACAAGATTCAAGCCTAGGTATAAGAAGTCTACATTCTCAGGTTCATTTCAAAAATTCAAGTAGCATGACAGTACGATTCAATGAGAAATTTAGGCTAATAAATCAACAAGGAACAATGAGATAAAATGATATGCTAGTGCTATACAATGCAAGGCCTTTCCATCACCGGCACACACATGCTCCTTCAATATGGAGCGAGTCCCATGGGGGACTCGCGAGGTCCATATACCACCAAGAATCATTTCCCTTCGGGTTCCTTAGCCAATATTAGGCTTCCAAACACATCACATAGCCAATTTTAGGGTCGAATTACCTGTCTCTAGCCAATCAGGCTTATATCCAATACATCACTCTGTTCAGAATCATTTCCCATCAGACCCACATATGCATCCACAATTATAATATGCATAAGATACCATATAAAACATGAATATGACATGCATAACAATAAGAAGCTAATATATGAAATAAAGAATCAATCTTTAATGAAGTAAACCATAAAGATTCGACCTTTAACTTCTTTTCCTCTTGTATACGATGATTACGGAGTGATGAAAACACATAATCACAAATAAGACCTGAATATAATCACGGAGAAAGAAAGTAAAGGCCTCATACCCCAATCACAGATTCATAGAATCACATAATCACTCTATATATCCACTAGTACCCAAAGCATGGCATTTAGACCGAACCATACAATTGAAATCGTGCAAATACTCATAAAATGGCACTGCTACCCGTTACAAGTGCTCGTAACCTAACAAGTTCGGGACTCCCTTAGTATCCATATTACGCCCTCTTAATAATTCATTAAAACCAACCAGGATTCTTTAATTACGGTCAAAAGTCTCAACTTGCCTGATTTAGAAGTCTGACGGTCATAACGAAGCCTTGCCCTTCTGTGAAGCATCTGAATGGTCAAAATCTATTCAAATATAGAATATACGTTATTTAACTACAAAATGGTAGTTTCGGACCCAAAAAGTCACCCAAAATAGGATTTTGTGCCTCAAAGGGAATAATGGGAAATTAGTCCAAAAATTAGTTTATCCAAGGTCTATGGAGTCTAGATATCAAATATCAATCAAATCCAACATCAAAACCAAGTTTAATTAAACAAATCTCCATTTTCAACCTAGGACTCATAAACCATCAAACCCTCATCCTAAATCATGATTTCTAACATGAAATTCTTTAATATTCAATGATATAATCGAAATAGGATGATTAGAAGCTTATCCACTTGAAGATCCTTGAAAATCCCCTCAAAATGCTCTAAAAATGAGACCCCAAGCTTCAAATATTTGAATATAATTTCCAGGTTTAAAAATGGGGAATATATACAATCTGCCCAAAGAATTCTAAACCGATGAACCATTTCCTCGCACTTGCGGGCTCGCATATGCGACACAAGACTCACAGGTGCACGGTCCACTTACTCAGGCCCAGCTCGCAAGTGTGTGGCTTCCTTTAAAGGTGTGACACCCAGCTAGCCGGAATTCAACACATGAATTTGACTAGAGCCCAAGACTCATTTGTCGAGCCATAACAATTTATACCGCGTACAACCAACCGGAATGGTCCCTCGGTCTGACTAGCATATAAATCACGGACTCCTTTCAAGCCATATCAATCATCATCTCAGTATTTTCCAACCATCTAATAATAATTTCATTGCTTTGTTTCCCAGTCTCATTGGACCCATATTATTTTCATACCAGTCTATTTCAATATCAAAATAATCATGAGTGTATGAATGCAACAGTAATAAGGCAAATATTCATGAAGTATGAGATGAAATCAAATTTAGGAGATGAATGCACATGTCTCAGAATTATCAACAACATGTAATTCCATGTCATATATCTTTCATAGAATAAGGCACATGTGATGAGTAAACACAACCAGTATCAATCAATGTCAACATATTGGCGACAAGCCTACATAACAACAATCAGAACCATCCATAAGAATGATTCCCCAAAACCCCATCAAAATAGTTCAACACCGGTACCCACCAAAGTGCTCATCACAGCCACTAAGGTGGGACTCCTAACACTCTCAGTACCCCTTAATATTTATAATAACTACATGCTTCTATCGGAGTATAGTAATATTAAATCGTAGCCTACCTCATAGCCGAACAGGTGCCACGAACTATCTGACTTGTGTCATTCATTTTCATATCATCTCTGAATGAGCAACATGTAACAATTATCAATTTTACATAAACACATGACTCTAATGATACCAAACATATCTTGTAAGGAATATGGGGTCAAAAGTAAATCTAAAACCTCACCCCGGACCCCAAGAGTCAAAATGGTAATTTTATAGAGAAATCAAGTTCAATATTATCAGAATAGTGTTCTATGGGTTAACACGAGTTTAACAATACATATATTGCTATACATTAGTCTAAAACCCCAAAAGTGATCCTGAGCCCACAAGGGCAAAATAAAAAATTTAAGTTAGAAACACGTTATTCATAATCTAAACAGTCATAATCCTATGTTTCATAGAATTCTAACCTCATTGTGCCTCCAATTTCATGACTTTGTCTAAACACACTTTGTCTCAAAACCCATAAATCAATTTTCTGATAAATTTGGATTGAACTTGAAATTTATGTTATAAATAGTTTACCCAAGGTTTAAATAAGCCAAACACCTAGAATTTACTCAAATCCAACCATAATTAATTGAAGACAACTAAAATTTCAACTTAGGGTTTAAAACCCCTAGTTTTTTCCCAACCAAACACGGATAAAATTGATAACCAATGGAAATAATCTTAAAGAAACGTCCAAATAAAGGTTGGATACTTACCCCTTTGTTAATATGAGAAGAACGTCATGAAAATCACTTCAATCGAAGCTCTATCATTCAAGATATGATGAAAATACCAAGTGGACGAAGTCATAATTTTTAACACAACGATTTCCACATCTTCTTCGTAAGTGAGGTGAGGTACTTCTTTTGGAATAGGGGGTCACCTTATTTTTGGTTGAAGTAGCCACAACTTTGGTTAAACCCATAAACTCAGTCCACTTGCAGCCATGTTGATCAAAATGACTAAGTTTAATGAGGGACGACCGGATTTCAACATTAGCGACAGGATTTCCGCATCTGCGACCATAGCAGAAACCAACAATTTTATCTGACTCTAAAATTACCATAACTCCCTCATACAATGTCAAAATTCGATGATTCAAGTTTCTATGGTTCATAAAATTTGATACGCGTCAATTCCAACATCAAATGGACATATTGGTACATCAAAGCTTCGAAGGCGCGAGACTTATGTCAATGACTCAAACACCTAAACTTGACCAAACGAAGGCCAAATCCAATTATGAAAGTTTCTACAAGTCACAAATGATCATACGAAGATGCGCAAATTATCCAAACACCCAAATGGGGTTGTCTTGACCCAATGTTGGTCATGGTCAATTCCAAATCATCTCAAAAGTTAGTTTCTAAACCAACAACCTAAATAACACCCGAACTTCTCGAGAACCGAACCAATGACTCTACTAAGTCATAATCACATTACGGACCTAATGGAATTGATGAAGCTTTGAAAAAACTCATTTACCCTCGGTGTTGACTTTGGTTAAACATCTTCATTTCTTAACTTAAGAATTTCCAAAATATGCTTTTCATTATCCAAAACTCCTCCGAAAGTCTTGAAAATTGCACTACCCATCCCTGCAAGTCATAAACATCAATATGAAGCTAATGGAACCAACAAATTTTGAATCCAAGTCTTATTTCTTCCCTTGACCATCTTTTCACAATAAATAGGCATATTAAATGCTAAAACTTACTTAATTATCAAAAATCAACCAAACGAACTCTAAAATTAGCTCCGTCAATTTTTACAGGTCATAAATAATATTTCAAGTCTAAAAAAATATTCAAATCACTAATCAGAGCACACTTTACCAAAATAAACAATTTATCCAAAGAATTCAATGCCAGAATTTCCAAAGTGAATCCTTCCCCCAAAGTGAACCAAATGACATCCATTTAACTTCAAATTTTGCAAGCGAGTACAAAATTCTGAGATGGAACTATGAGAAGGGTATTTTGGGGAAAAGAGGCTTAAAAACATAAAATGACCAGATGGGTCGTTACATCAGATATCAATTAAATGATCGTTCGTCCTCGAATGACAAATTAATCTCAGTCAATTGATCGTTCCTTCACACCTTCCAAGGACTTCCGTCACACCAAGATTCTTTAGAAACACTTAAATGCCCAAATCATGACTTCTTTTTTTCTAAAAAAGAATCCTTGCTTTATCTAAGGAAACTCTAAGCAATTCCATTCAGAAGATAATCTTATTCAAGTTTATTATACCATTTCCAATTATGCCAGTTTCATCTCAGCGAGGTGAAGCTACAGAGTCAAACTCATTAGAACTATCCAAATAGTTGCCATCATTAAAATATCATCAAATCTACTTGAAAACTTCAATGAGAACCGATAATGCTGCCATACCTCCATTTTGAATTAAAATCCATCAAACCCTTGTTGTCGATTTACTAAAATATCATAAGTCTTCCAGTTAATATAAATGTAGACCACCTGACCCTAATCGAATAATTCTAATCCGGAAATAAGTGCTCAAATTTCTAAATCATTGATAGTCACCCGAACAGATTCCAAAATAACTAGTAAGCTTTCTATAATCTTGCGGTGACCTCTTCCATCTCTTTTCTCATGAATAATCAATCATGTATCATCACCCAAGACACCAAAAGCTGAATTCTATCCAAGTCATTAACTTAGTACCAAAGAACTATACCTTATGATTATCTTGGAGTCCGATGAGAACTTCTTCCTTGAATATGTATCCTTGACCGAATGGAACGAAGCATTGCTTCAGCTAACCATCCAAGTTCTCTAGGCCTCCTTGGTGTCTTCAAGTGCATGAATGAATTCACCTCCGAAAGTCGCATGTTCTAGATAGTTCCTTGTCCTTAGCACCTTACCCATTCTCGGCCAAGTCATCCATTTGGTAGTAGACTTCGGCCTAGTCATCATCCTCTATTACATGATGCATTGATTGTGTCCTAAAGGGAGCTAGAAGTTATTAAATGGTTAATTAAAAATAACAAACTAAAAGACACGGTCTCGGCCATGACTAATACAAAGGACAAAGAAATGTTATCCTTTTAATACAATCAAGTGATGTCCCCTAATTTGCTCCAAATACCATACCATTCTATGCACTTAACTGTAGGTTGGTAGATAGTTGTATACATATTCGATACTTCACTTAACAACTCAATTTGAGAATCCAAGTCCGGGGTCTTTCTTACATAAATCTCCTATTCTTCAAAAGAATTTGCCCTCAAATTCTCGTTGTTTAAGTATGAGGACACTTCACTAACACCCCATGTTGAACCTTTACCTTAGTCCGTAAGTTTCTTCTTGCATGAGCTATCCCAGAACTTGGTCAACAACTTGAAAGGGACATACCTCAAATAGTCCTCCCATTGGATCAAGGAGTCATATGTCAAGGGATTGATATGTGCACCCCTCAATTTCTCACCATAGGGAACCATGGGTTTTTGATATTCGATTAGCTTGACACCAATTTCCCAATCTCATATTCAACTCCAAATGGTACCTTCATGATCAGGATAGGGGTAGCAAAGAAATCAAAACCTCGGATGACATGATGTTAGGAAATATTTGAACCATAGTCTCAGATGACACTTGTATTCTTGGACCAACTATGGATAATTTTCACCTCGGATGGATTGACATGAAGGTCCTCGGGTAACACCTTGTATTTTTAGATCAGACAATTATTGTGCATGAGACTTATGGAAGAACATAGGGCATCAAAATTTCTGAATGACACTACAAGCCACTCGCACACACCATGTTGGATTTTGGAGACCACATTTCGTTCAATCCCTTCTCGGATCTTCATTGGTTGGAACCCACTAGACGTCCATTCTCGGCATTAGGGAGTTCTACTTAAAAGGTGATGTTGTAAACCGTTTGGCCATCGATACACACGCACCAAGTCACATTCCCCTTTTGCACTAAAATAGGTACCGAATATGAACAAGGATAATTTTGGACAAGTAACTCGGAAAGCTCCCTCGGATTATCACCATAGTTGGGTAGTAAAATTCCAGGAACCATTCCAAGGGCATGGTCAATTTCGTTTGTTGAGGATAGTCCATTTGTTGGATTACTCGGCAATGTTTCCTCCAAAACCCTCAAGTTTACCTTATCCTTTCACACTAATGTATCTATGGCACTCCCCTTCTTTGACTCTTCTTCCTCCTTCCGTGTATCAAGTAAGACAGCCTCGGTCTTGGCCTTGCGCTTTTTGGAATTTTGGATTTTCATTTCTCTAACTTACTTGGTGATAATGGCATTAATAGGAAATCCTTGCCATCTTTGTGGAAAGAGTAGGTGTTCTTCTCTCCATCATGTAATGTCTTTCGATCATATTGCCAAGGTCGCCCAAATAATATGTGGCACGCATCTATAAGAATGACGTCGTACCAAATCTCATCTACATATCCTCCAATCCGGAAGTTAATTAGAGCTTGATATACTACTCTTAGCCCATTTGCCTTGTTCACCCACCGGAGATTATAGGACCTTGGGTGATCGCGGGTAGGCAATTGTAATTTATCCACCATTTCAACGGAATCCATGTTGGCACAACTTCATCCATCGATAATCACATTACACACCCTTTCGTTCACCTTGCATCGGGTATAGAAGATTTGTTTTCTTTGTGATTCCTCAAGTTCTTCTAGTTGCGCACTTAGCACATGTTGAAGAACCAAACTTACCCCATCTTCCGCAAAGGCATTACCTTCCTCTTGTTCTTCCTCGATCTCGGTTTCTTCAATGGCAAATGAGTCTCCATATTCTTTGTATTCCTTAAGTGTCATGACTCGCGAATTAGGACATTCCTTGGCAAAGTGTCTGAACCCTTGACATTTGAAGCATCTTTTTCCACCTCTATCAACTCCCTTGGCAACCTCTACTTTATTTCCCTTATATTTGCCTGCATCTTCTGGATTGTACAAAGGGTTGGAATAAGAGGTGCTACCTTTCTCCTTAACACTCGTGGGTTTGGTATAGGGTCCTGGGGTACCTTCTTTTGTTGTCGTCGAATTTGAGTGCCAAGTGGCACACATCTTCCAAGGTGTTGTAGGTGGACACTTCAACTTTTTCTTGTATTGTCACGTTCAATTCCCCAATGAACCGCACAATACATTGAGTTTCTTTTTCGTCCAAGTCACATAACATGGTGACTTTTTCAAATTCTCCGATATTGTCCTCGACCTTAAGAACTTCTTGCCAAAGCTTAGTGAGCTTGAGATAAAGTTCTTGGTCATATTCCCTTGGCATGAATTCTCTTTTCAAGTATTTTTTAAATTTCTCCCAAGAATCATTCTAGGTATTGCCATGTCGTCTGTAGCTTGTCTTTAGATTCTCATACCACACGCAAGAAAATGATTTTAATTTCAAGGTGGCAACCTTGAAGCACTTATGGTCGTCATATTGTTTGAACTCGAATAGCCTCTCAATGTATCTTAGCCATTCAAGAAACTCCTCCGGGTCCATGCTGTCTTTGAATGTTGGAAGATCAAACCACAAGGTTCGGTCATCTCCCCTTTCCTGCCTAGGCTCCTCTTGTATATATTCTTCGGCATGTCTTGGGTTGTTTTGAGCAACCTCTTCTCCGGATTCAACATCATTGACCAAGACACGACCCGCAAACTCTCTTTTCAAGAGTTGCATTTGTTCCGTAAATATTTCACTTATGGTCCGCCGAATTTCGTCATTTAGATTAGACATCGCGTCAAGTCGTGGGATGGGAGAGCCTTGCTTTGATACCAATATGATGTAAGTAAGGAGGGGTTTAAGTGGGTAAGTGAGTTGGGACTTGGTTGTAATCGGGTTGACCCAAAATTGGGACACAAAGTGTGGTTCTCGTGTGGGGTGTTTCTACTGGGTAGTGTGGTATTTGGTGGCTATTTCGGGTAGTTATATAGGGAATTGGATCAAGGAACTGGTGGTTGGATGTGGCAAGGTGACGGGATAGAACTGAAATAGTGAGGTTCTAGTGATATCGGTTGTGCGGACAGTTTAGTTTTGTCGGGTTTGGACGTGGATTTGGGGGTGGTTTCGGGGGTTGGCCTTTGTTGCGGATGTTTGTAAGGTACTGTGTGATTTGGTGGTGGAAAGGATGAAGTGGTTTGGAAAAAGAATGAACACAGGATGTTAAGTGCAAACCATCTTGGGTTTAACTTGGTCACACAAGTCCTAGCTACAACTTACACTAAGGGGTTGGTTCACACAAGAACTGAAGGCCCACACAAGGCCCAACTAAGGTAGACAACACACAAGTTGAATACTTTAGTGTTTGAGTAAAACTCAAGTTTTTCTATTCATCAACTCTGATATTTACAGAAACAGAAGGGTCCTATTTATACTACTACATGGACTATTCTAGAAGGGCAAATAAAGGGACACAAATTGTAACCATTTTGGCCAAGGTGGGAACGGGGAAGGGAAGAGGTCGACTTTGGAGTAGGGAATGAATCTCAATCTTCTATGCACTCTAGATCATTCCTTGGCATCCATCACATATGAACTAGTTAGTTCATAAATGGTCTTCTTGGATGATGTTGAGAATCATCCCTTCTTGGCATGTACTAATGAACCATCTTCTTGGAGTTCGATGAGAACTTCTTCATTGAGTGTGTATCCTTGACCGAATGGAAAGATGCATTGCTTCCGCCAACCGTCCAAGTTCTCTAGAATTCCTTGGTGTCTTCAAGTGAAAATGAAATCCCCTCTTGAATTCCGCATGTTCTAGATAGTTCCTTGTCCTTAGCACTTTACCCATTCTCGGCCAAGTCATCCATTTGGTAGTAACCTTCGGCATAGTCATCCTCCTCTATTACATGATGCATTGATTGTATCCTAAAGGGAGCGAGAAGTTATTACATGGTTCATTGTGTCCTAAGGAAACTAGTAACTAATATAGGAATTAAAAACAACAAACTAAATGACACAGTCTCCACCAAGACCAACACAAAGGCCGAATAAATATTATCCTTTAATACAATCAAGTGATGCCCCCTAATCCGCTCCAAATCCCATACCATTCTATGCACTTAACCGTAGGTTGGTGGATAGTTGTAGACATCTTATGTACTTCACTTAACAACTCAAGTTGAGAATCCAAGTCCGGGGTCTTTCTTACATCATTAACCCTTGATTGTATTGCTCACTCTTAGAAGGAAGGAAAGAAAAATGGTCCAAAAGAAATTTGTTCAAACAAGAAGGCAATCAGATAAGAGGAACCTTGAGTGACACATGTAGATGAACCTGTTCCATCACTAAAAGTCCTATTATGGAGAAGATGCACGACACGAAGATAGAGGAAACACCTGATATAGCTATCCAAAACCAAATAATGTTGTAGAAAGTATCATGGCTACAAGAAATGAGTTTCAAATGAATGGGCTATGGGGAACAAGGAGAAGGCTACTAGCTACTAGAGCTTGTAGAGTATCATGGGTGTCCGTATGCTTATGAGACATGTTCAGAAACCTACCCCTTGCAGGAAAGAAAAATGATCCACGAGGTCTACTCAAAAGAATCAGGGATGGGATCATAGAAGAAGCAAGACCCAAATGAGGCATTCTCAGTGAAGAATAAACATGTGGTCAGGTCCTATTCTAAGCTTAGCTTACACTACGGTTGAATCCAAGTAGTCTGGGGTTGAGAAATACCTCTAACTGATTAAGTTGAAAAGGTTATCCTAGATGGCATGCAAGAACTCGTGATAACATTAGGGATGATTAATGATGCACATATGTTTCCTAAAATAGGTTAGGGATGTTGTCTCAGACTGTCTCGTAGTTAAGATATTTTACTTAGTCTTGTACATTTAATTGTTTATCCTATGACAAAATAGATTCATGATCTTTTAAAAATCAACATGATGAATGTCATACAATCAGGCCTTGGATCAACAAGTGCATGTGGTTAACAAATGCTTCAGGTATGTATTATTTTCCCTATAGTCAAATATATACTCAGATCATGGAACAACATGGAGAACCTCTTCTTCCTATCATTGTTAAATCTATCCATCCTTGAGAGAATATTGAGAGGAGGAAAAAGTGAATCATGATGGTACCTTTTAAAAGGCCACCACAAGCATATCCTTCTCATCCCAAAAAGGATAATTCAGTTACCTTTTTCACCCCTACATAAACCAGTCACCAGTCCTCAAAATCTCATTCACCCTATCGGATAACGGAACAAAAAACGTGAAGAATATGCCCGATTCCTTTTCAAGGTCCGATCGATTTCTCTGTTCCACACACTCCCTTAATTTCACAAAATCAGACGGTGCTCTGCACCTTACCCTCATAGACCCACCTTTTCTCATTGTACGGATGTATACATCAACTAAAAAGGAGAAAGGAACTTGGGTGGGGCTCATAAAAATGGGGAATATCTTAGAAGTCTCAAAATAGGGATGAGTATGGCAAAAGTCAGTGATAGGACAACTCCTCAAGAAAATGAGTTGGATGACACTGATAGCTCATCTCAAAGTGATGCATCTGAATCATTGCAAAAGAACAACACTGCAGACATAAAGGTTCATGCAAAACTTTGAAGGTTGAAACAAAGAAGAATCCTCTATCGTCTAAGTAAGAAAAGCAGTCCAGATCTTAGTGCTCATGGAAAAACCGGTGAAAATGATAGTGGATCTTCTTGGGGTAAAAGATAGAGATCTATCCAAGAGAAGGGGCTGATTTAGAAGGTGATTTCGGGGAAATAAATGATGAAGAGATATCCTCCACTAAAGACCATAGCCAACCCACACCCCTTCGCTAAAAACTTCTAGAAATTAGACTTAAGGTGTAACCTCCACATTAGTCACATTCACTAGTATCATGACTAGGTTCACCCTAATTTTATCCATGTATACTTCCTAGAGTCTAGCTCCAAGTCTGTCAAAATGATCTGTTGTATATGCCTGTAATCAGGGATTTAAATTGTACTGATTGAAGTGAATGAAAATAACTATTGCATATTTAACAAATCAGTGCCTTATTTGTGTGATACGAATTTTTTTCTTAACTGAGTTACTGATTCCTAATTTGCGTACATGTGATAGCCCCAGTGGCTATGAGTTTAATATCCTTCATTAATTAGTAACATCAATCTGAGTTAACTTTTTAATGATGACAAAAGGTGGAAGATTACTTGCTTTATGACTCCAATTCTAACATGGTTTAATCTTGGTACAAACTCGATACTATGAGTTTATGGGACAAGTTACTCCTTACATGAAGAAAATGGGGTTTGTCATCATACAAAATGGGGAATTTGTTGGCATTAAGACATCGGAAGTGACATCTAAAGTGTGTCAGTAGTTTTGATGATTGACAAAGAAAAATATGCAAGATGCATAAACAAAGCTTAGTTGTATGACAAGTGAACTAAGCTAAACACAGAGAGCAAGAACACACATGTTAAATAGAACAAGTCCAAGGACATATTCTACCGCAAGAAAAGGGTGCAACAAAGCAAATGAATCAGGTCCACAGACTTGAGCTATAGTAAGACAGGTACAGAGGAAGGAGAGGTGAATCAGTCAAGAAAAACTAGAAGAAGAAATAGATGCAGCAGAGACAAACATAGACACATGAACAAAAATTGCAAATATGTGTGTCAATGCAAAACCAGGTCATCATGTGCAAGGAATGAATGACTAAGGAGTGAAGTGGTATAGGAGTTAAATGAACTGGGCCTATGGACTTGCTCCATCATAGGAACAAATGTAAATGAGCTCGAAGAAGAAAGAGATGATTCAACTACAAAGCAGTTGCAGTTCAATGATGAATAGAACAAGTATGTATAATGTTCTATTTTATTAAGTCATTGCATATAGTGGATGATTGTATCTATCAGAGATCAGATACAAAGCTGAATAAATTGAGCCAAGAGAGAAGTTGAAAAGTTGCAGATAAAACACATGAAACAGGTCTGTCGACATGTTCTATCTAATATATCAGAAGCAGGTCAGATTTATATGCTGCATGAACAAAAAGAGATCTATGGAACATGTATGTGAACCTGTTAGTATCAGGTGGTTGAACTAGGTCGAACAATATGTTTCAAACAAATCTTGCAGCAACTAGGATTTGTGTATCTTTATGGAGAAGACTTGGTGTCCAAGGCGGCAAGTATCTATGCGATATTTATCAGGATCTCGCACCATACTTATTAAGATATTTCAGAGTCCTAGAAGGAAACTAAATATATGAGGATGTGCAAAAATCCCAATCAATATCAAACCCTATGGGTCGTGCCAAGTAGGGTTTAGGTCAGGCACTATTGATTAAGACAATTGCTATATATACCAAGTCATACCGTGAAGAACAACGAGCACTCAAAGAGAGAAATCATAATATATTGATAGAAAACTTTCTATACTACAAAGAAAAATCTGATTCAAGAAATGTCACCCTAATACGTCAAAGGAAAATTAAAGAAATTGTGTTACAGAGTTTATATTTACAGTTCTTGAGTCTATATTTGTGTTTTAGGTTTGTGTATCGAATTGTATATTTATCCGCTTTATTAGAAGCATACAATTAGATACAAGATGTTGTAAACTTCAACTTAGAGTTTAACTTGAAGGTTTCTTGCTAGTTAGAGGTTGATTAGGAAGATTGGAATTAGAGTGCAGTTCCTAGATCACAAAGTTGTAACATGAATTTGCAGAGGCTCATCATTGTACTAGAGTTGGGGTTAAATCCTACAAGGGTATAGGTCATGGTTTTTATTGCCTTTGTGAACTGAGTGGTTTCCACATAAAAAAACTGTCATTTAGTTTATTGTTGTTTATTATTCTGTAGATGCTATTGGTGAAATAGGTAGAGTAATGTGTTATATCCTTAGGTGAAAATTGGGTACTGCTTAACATAGACAGAAGGTCGTGCAAACTAACATATAGGTGCAGAGCTCATCGTACCGATCCACAAGACTCTACTAGACATTGTTCTTATACTTGTGAGACTGGGGGAACCTAAAGCATTGATACCGATTTTTCACGACTCAATTTACTAAGCCATGATAACACTAACTTCTATTAAGTTAGTAAGCCAACTGCAACCCATCTAAATAAATTAATTAAGTAAAATCAATGCATAATGTTAAACAAGCCAATTTTATGTCTTAAATAAGCCTCAAAATATAGAAAACATAAAAATAGTATGCCAAATCCCAAAATCTAGTGTCACCAGTACAAGAACGAAATAAATAGAGGTACAAGTCTGGGATACATCCCGAATAAATACACTTTCTAGGAAAATAAAAAGATAGAAATGAAGATAGATGAAGAATCTGGTGGCACAAATAATGCTAGTTGCTCACCCGAATCCTTTGGATGATCTCCTCAGCGACCAGTGTAGTCTCGATATCCACTCGTGATAGGAACATAATCAACACACATAAAGGGTGCATCAAGTGTAGTGTAAGTACGAGAAAACAATATGTACTGAGCAACATCGTCAATCAACCCTAGTTAAGATGGAGACGAGGGTTTGGGCTTATGAATACCACTTCCACACTTTACCACTATTAGTCTGGTATTATGATAAAGTCGATAATCACAAGATTCAAGCCTTGGTATAAGAAGTCTCTATGTTCTTAGGTTTATTTCATATAGTCAAGTAGCATGATAGTATGATTCAATGAGCAATTTAGGCAAATAAATAAACAAGGAACAATAAGATAAATTGATACGCAAGTGTAATGCAATGCAAGGTATTTCCATCACCGGTACACACACGCTCCTTCATTAGGGAGTCTGACCCATGGAGGAATTGCGAGGTCCATATACCACCCGAAATCATTTCTCTTTGGGTTAACCAATAATAGGGTTCCCATCACACCGCTTAGCCAATTTAGGCTTACATTTTCTATCTCTAGCCAATCGAGATCATATCGAACCCATTACTCCATCAGGAATAACTTTCCTTCAGACCTATAGCCCTTCTGTAGAGCCTACGAATGGTCAAAATCTATTCAAATACGTCATATACATTAGCTCACGATTTCGTAGACACCCATATTGTTATATGATAGTTTCAGACCCAAAACATCACCCAAAGATAAGATTCTAAGCCCCGAAGGGCAAAATGAAAAATTAGTCCAAAAATTAGTTTACCCAAGGTCTATGGATTCTAGATATCAATTATCAACCAAATCCAACATCAAATCAAAGATTAACTGAAGAAATATCCATTTTCAACATATGATTCTTAAACCCTCAAACCCTAATCCTAAATTATGATTTCTAACATGAAATTCTTTAATAAGCAATGAAATAATTGAAATATAATTATTAGAAGCTTACCCACTTGAACATCCTTGCAAATCACATTAAAACTCTCTCCAAAACGAGACCTAAAGCTCCAAATATGTGAATATAATTTCCAAGTTCAAAAAATAGGGAATATATGCGATCTCCCCAGCGATTTTCTCATAGGAGATCCATTTCCTCGCACCTGTGGACCAACATTTATGCCTCTAGCCTCACAAGTGTGACATTTACTTACTCACTCCGATCTCACAGTTGCGAGGCTTCCTTCGTAGGTTAATCCTTGCCTACTCATACCTTCTTCTCACATGCGGCTCCGCAGGTGCGACGCACCAAAAACCAACAACTGCAAGTCTTGTTCCAAACTTTGATTCAACCCCCGAAAATCATTTTAGACCTCTCGGACAAAGACTGAATATGAATACCAATCCTAAAACATGCAAAAAACTTGCTCGCACACTCAAAACACTCATACACGGTTATCTTGAACCGTTGTTGACCGTAGTCAACTCCAATTCTCTTTATAGACTAGATTTTCAAGAAAGAATCAAAAATACCCACGAGTCTCTCAAACCGAACCAATGAATCGACTAAGTCATAAATGATTTTACGGACCTAATGGAATCAAGAAAACTTCCAAAATGACTCGTTTACCCTTGATGTTGACTTTAGTCAACCCAAATTCTTCTTTTATCGTAAGAACCTCCTAAAATTCACATTCTTATCTGAATCTCACCCAAATTACTTGGGACTCATCCCAACCATTCATCTAAGTCATGTTTCGGATCTAACAGAACCATCAGAATTCAATTCCAGGTGCATTTACCCCAAAGTTAACTTTGAGTCGAACTTTCTAAACTTAGAACTTCAAATTTCCAAAATATATATTTTCTTCCTATATTTCCACCCGATAGGCTCGGGAATGATGACATCATCCCCGCAAGTCAAATACACCATTATGAAGCTAGGGGAAGGGTCTTTTATAGGAAAATAGGCAAAATATTCAAAACAACCTAACGTGTCATTACACAATCGTAATAATATACATGAATACAACTATATAAAACATGATTGAGTTTAACAATACATTTATATAGTTAACTTGTATTTGAGGTTTTTTATGAACAAAGACATAATTATTTAACTATGAAAAGAAATGGTGATTTCGTGAATTAACATGGTGTGGGGAAGAACGACAATGTTCACGCACGTAGATAGAAGCCCTACATACATGTAAACTCTCTATTTCAATGAACTAGATTGCTTCTATGACGAAGAACACCCAAACCCTAGCTTTGAATCGCTTGAGAAAGATTACCTTGAAAATCCTATGTTTTCGTTTACAAATCATGTATTTAGTGATGCGATTGATTAGGATTCATAGAGATGATCTTACCTTAATGTGAAAGGTTGAGAGAAGAGGAAATCATCCTGCAAGAGTTTTTCTACGATGTTAGAATGACTGAAAAATGAATTTTTGGATTAAGTGTTGAAATTATAGGACTAGGTTCGAGACGGGTTAGCTTGTTGAGTGAGCTCCATAGCTAGACATGGTCTCTGATCTTGGCTCAGTGAAACTCATTTTCTCGCTGTAGGGCTCCCTTAGCGAGCTTTAGTAAAACGAGGCATAACATTTTGTACAGAAATTTGTTTGACCTTATCTTTATCTGGATATAAAGGTATTTAAAAGGGCTACAAATTTTATGAGAAAGTTTTAGAAAATTTTCAACTAATAAGGATGTTATACATGCTTGAAGTGGGACCTTATGAAAACTCACTTTAAAACATGGTCTGTAAAGTAGCTTTCAACTTTACATTGCCCATAGACTATTCTTATAACTTTTATAGGTTTCACAACTCCTACATTCCCCATCTCTGTTCTATTATATCTCCATATAATGGGTCAAACATTAACTTGAAGGTACGGGGTGTTACATTAACGTACACTATTTTTTGTGACGTGTACCCTATGCTATTTTTTAAAATGATACAACAACAACATACCCAATGTAATCCCACAAAGTGGGGTCCGGGGAGGGTAGGATATACAAAAACCTTACCTCTACTTTTATGGGGTAGAGAAGTTGTTTCCGATAGACCTCGGCTCAAAACATGATATGCACTCTAATCTCTATTTCCTCTTACAAAGTTCATAAAAGACGTCTTATTTTGTTTATTATTTACATGGGTAAAAATGGAAAAACCTAATTAATAAATAATAAAATATTATGTAAATTGAAAAAAAAATGAACAACATGAAAATACGCATCTCCTTCATCACCATGGCAATGGCTTCAATTTTAATAAAATGCAAAGGAGTCATACCACTACCATTGAAAACCTAAGATTCTTGCTTCACTTCGTATGAAACTTAATTGATATATATTTATAGAAAACATTTTTACGTTCTCATTTCTCTTTGACTTTTGAGTTCTCCTTCCATGTAGTTTTACTCTACCTTCCTTTTATCTAACGTGTGAAGTGTTGTTATTGTGGTTATATACTTGTTTTTCATGTATATGTTGAATTTCCCCCTTAATTAAAGGTTGTATGGCATAGACCTCTACTTAGGGAATAAGGTGGATATTGAATGAACTAATGTGTGTCAGATTGTAGTTGTATAGAGTCTTAATTAAGTCTAAAGGCTAGAGAAAATAAAGGTTTTTGAGAATTAAGTGTCGACTTTATTATTTGATGTGTCAAGTCAGGTAGGTGGGGTTGAAGATGAATATGGCCTAGGTAGAGTTTCAGATCGGTGGGTGTTGACGGTAAATTGCCTATGTGTATTTTATGAATTGAAGTGTACTTGATTTGTTGGTTGAACTCTGGTGTGACTAGGTGACTTGTATGATTCATGAACTTTATGTCAGTAAGGTGTCTTATGTGACTATTGAACTGCTTAGAATAGGACCTATTTGAGAGTCAACTTGATATTTATATCTATTATGTATCTTTTGTTGTTGTCGGCCTATGATGCCTACGGGGTACGTTGTGTACTCATGCTACACTTTTTGCATTCTTGTTGGATATAGATACAATGCCTTATACCAGTTCAGGACCTCGAGTTTGAGTCTGAGTTGGGGGACTTCCATTGTTTGGGATTTTGTTGTTTAGACATTTGGCTTATGTTATCCTCTTATCAGATTTGTATTGGGTTAGAGCTCTTGTATTGTTGACTAGATTCATGGGGGTCGTATTGTTGTTCGCAGACTTATCTTTCCGCATTTATATTATGATCAGACGGTTTCTTTAAGTATTGATATTTCCGCATTCTTACTTATATTATATTGATATTTGGGAGTGGTTCGCCTACCGGTGATAATTATTTAGGTGCCACCACGATTCCTTAAAAAGGGTCATGATAGATAATTACATAAATCTCCCCTCAAATTTGATTATGTAATACTTACTTCCTTCGTGGTTCATAAAATTATGATTACCTTTCTTAATTAATTTTCTCTGTAGTATTTTTTTTTAATATTTTGCTTATTAGTTTTGTATGCAGTCTTTTTTAAGGTCATCAAATAAATTTAACTTGACAAACTAGACTAATTTTTTATGCTAGGTAAACATGATTCTATATTAAATAATAATACCATGTTAAAGAACTCATATCAAATATCCGACCCACAAGTCAAAATGGGGTCATTTGCATTTGCACCCTACTCTTTTGTTATTTGTACATATTCTATATTTTTTAACGATACTCCCCATGATCTCTATATTTTGTTTAAACTGTAATGACTTATTTTGTTTGATTATTTGCAAGGGTAAAAATGAGAAAACACAATCTAAATTTTGCTAAACTAATCTTATTTGTCACCACCCTAAATTAATTGGTACTATATGAGTTTGTAATCTTTTCCACCTTCTCTGTCCGTGAATTAAGTGAAGCTCTATCCAAATTTTTTATAGAAGAAAATTATAATTAAACAACTAAAGATAGATCTAAACATCCTTATTAGACTCATTACCCTGTAACGTAATCAATTATCAGACAACACACAAACATACATAGTCCACTTTTAATCTAAATGATAGTCCTGACATTTTGATATTCCGACCATAGTAGCATTTGACATCAAATACTTAGACGCATAAATTGTAAACCACAGAACCTTATACACAAGATCAAGTCACACATGACAACCAATACAATTCATCAGAATCATTGTGATTATCTAAGTGTTCATAGATACAAATCCCAATCATGGCTACCATTCTGATTCAATAGAATCAATCTAATTATCCAAGTATTCATAGGAACAAGCCCAGTCATTGCAAATAGTTTGATTCAATAGAATCAATCAAATTATCCATGTATATTCAGAGACCAATCCCAATCATGGAAATTAATCTACAGGTAATAAATGTATAAATGTATGTATGATATGAATGCAAATGCAAATGTTAAGTACCTTTTCCTCCATTATACAAGCATTCAAATTCTATGAACTGCACACCTATGGGGGACCCGCAAAGTCCATATACTCCTCTGAAATTTCTCAACGGAGCCCAGCTCTTGGCTGAATAACGGTTGCATGAGTACAACCTGTTCCCCCTCGTGTATCAACATATCCATTGCAGCATGAAACCCAACCCATCCATGATAATATCATTATTTCAGTATTGCCAACATCTCAAAGTAATACCATTACCTTTCTTTTCCCGGTCTTATAAGACCCACAACATTTTCATACCACTCTCATTTTAATATAATCGGAACCATGAGTGTATGAATGCAAATGACAACACAAGGCAAGTAATCAGGATGTATGAGATGCAATCAAATATAAGAGATAAATATCACATGCTTAAGGCTATCAGGATATTATATCGAAAGCAATGTGATGAGTAAACACAACAATATCAACAATGGAGACAATCTCACATAACGGTAGTACGAATAAGCTAAAGGTTGATTCCCCAAATCACCCATCAACACAGTTCAACACAGGTACCCACTCAAAGTTTCATCACAACTGCTAAGGTGAGACTCCTAAACACGCCCAATACCCCCACAACATTTATAACTACTACGTACATCTTTCGAAGTCTAAAAGAGTTAAACCGTAGCCTACCTCAAAGCCGGGAAGGAGCCACGAACAATCCATTTTCAGTGCTGGCCTTTCTCTTTTGGAGCACCTCATAGTAATTGTGGTTTAACATGCATATACTAGACGTCAATATTAAGATATTACACAACATAAGGACTTAGTCCTTCAAATATACAAAAGACACCCAAAACCAACCTCGGGCTCACTATGTCCAAATCTGATTGAACATGGTAACTAATTAAACCCTTAAGTTAATTTGAAATCTAACTCTAATTGAACCCTAAATTGCACAATCTAAGAAAAGTCTCAATTTTACAAACTCTAGAATTTTCTTCCAAATTGAAAAGGGTTTCCATAATCAGATCAACCACCACAATATGAACATCTATCATAAATCAATACTTATTCACAATATTAAAAACAAACTAACTCATATTACACCCTTAAGTGAAAGCTTCGAGCCTCTTATTCTACCATGGATGTTTAAGAACTCATCCTCTCCAAATAATTATTAAACTAAGATTAAGAACCTCAAAACATGGAATGGAATAAAAAAGGATTAAGAATTTACCTCCCAAGTAGAACTTAAGAACAACTTCAAGATTTCTCTCCTTAGGTGACTCTAGAACCGAGATGAGGTATTTTGGGAAAGTATTTCGAGCTAGGTCATTTAATACACTACCTGATCCAATGATCTCTCTCCTGCAGAATCGACTCTGCAAGAGTGGTCACGCTTCGGCGGACAAAAGGCTCGCTGAGGCACAATCACTTGACACCTCACCTCAGTGCAGAATTATAACCAGACCCCATAGAGGTGCATTCGCCCCTACGTGAAAACCTCTGCCGAGGCGAAACCTTACCAAACTCTTAAGCCCTACTTCTGTGATCCAACCTCTGCAGAGGTAGACACGTAAGAGCAGACAACTCACCCATTGGGGTGGACATCAGACACCAGCAACTAGGAATTATTCCCAAACGTCCACCAAACACCCAAAATACTCCCGAGACCCCCTCCCTCTGACACAAACCAGATATGTTCTCCCAAGGTAAAAAATGTTATAAACTCACTCGCGGCCTCGAATTTCTCATTTAACCAAGCTAAGATATACCTTTCTAAATAATCACCTAAAATAGCCAAATGTAACAATTTCACAAATAAGGCCACAAAGACATCTAATTATCTTGGGAAGTGAACCAATGACTGGACTAAATCATAAATGACCCTCCAGAACTATCGGATGCGATGGAACCCAGAAACAAACCCATATACTAATCAACTCTAACATTCTTACTTTGGGTTTTTCATCTAAAAATCACATAAATGAACCTTGGGCTCTATACTACCCATCCTTGCGCATCACAAACCCCACACATAGTCTATAGGAAGGGTAAAAATAGGCAAATAAAGGTATTTAGATAAAAAAAAATCGGATGGATCGTTACATCAAATACCAATTAAATAAATGTTTGTCCTCGAACAGAGAAAAAAAGGGAAACTTACTGGAAGCTGATGAGTAACCAAGGAATCCACATCATAACCTCATAGAAGCCCCAATAGGTAGAAATATAAATAGATAGTACCACATATTCAATGTACCAATCGAAAATACATTTAACATACCTCAACACTCAAAATTTATATTCCTTTATAACTGAAATTTCCTTCACAGTTGATGCTTGAATGAAGAACTCACTCTGCTCGAATTCCCTAGTTTGATCATAACCATACCTCTTTACGTGTTTGATTGAATCCATGAATTATCGCAATCAACTCCATCATCCTTTAGTTGTATCCACAACCATAGTCTAACCTGTACCGATAACCTAGTCTGATTTTACTAGTCTTCCTTATCAACTTTCACTGCCTTCCTTCGCACTAAGATTCCTTAGATACATAGACATACGCCACCAACCTACTTTTCTCAAATCTCTAAATCACTGAACTGTAAGCATACCTACTGATTACCTTGCCATGACAGATCCATAGAAAATCAACTGATTATTCTAAGGACTTACCATAACCATTTGTACCTCCTATATACATAATAAGTCCCCGTACAAACCATTAACACTGTCGGAATTGTTGTCATCTGAAGAATATCATCAATCCTACTTGCTATTTAATGAGAATCGGCATACTGTCTTACCTCTATTTTGAATAAAAAACTATCGAGTCCTTGTCGGTTGTTTACTATAATACCATAAATCCCCTAGTTGATATAACATAGGCCACCCGACCTTAACTGAACAATTCTAACTTGGAAATAAGTGCTCAACTTCTAAATCATCGATAGTCACCCAAATTGATTCCAAATTAACTAGTACACTTTCTATAAGCATGTTGTGACCTCCTAAGTCTATTTCCTCATGACTAATCAATCACTTGTAATCACCCACGACTACCAAAGCTGGATCTCATCCAGTTCACTAGTTTAGCACTGAACAACTACACCTTATGATTGAAATGCTAATGTTCCTCAACTTCTACCCAACACGCAAGTCTGATAGAACCCCATGAACTCTAAATACATCGAATCTTCCTTGCACTCTTTCATAACTCTCCCATAACTATGGACACCTCATTAGACCCCTATCTATCATATCTTACTATTTACCAACTTTATTAGCTCCTGATGTATCAACCTTACAACCCACTTACCTTCGTCGTAACACTTAGTCGATCACCGTAAACTTACTCCTTCGAGTGTAGTAAAACATTTCACCTGATCTAAAATATGCAAAAATAATGTCACCCTAATCCACATGTCACACCCCAATCTTGGAGGGTGTGGCCGGCACCCGACACCTTAATACCCAAGCGTACCAATCCTGATACTTGTAAAATATTCTGACATAACCTAGGCCCACAAGGCCTCTAAGAAATGGTTACTGATCAAACACAATCACTTGGACACAGAAAAGGCACAACTTATACATATATATATATATACAACAAGGCCGATATGAATATAATGAGTCTACTGAAGAGGCCAACAAAGCCACACAAGACCACTACACACAAAACAACTATATACAAGCCTCTAAAAAGTATCTCAACAACACCTGGTCGGGATAGGGCCCTTCCATACCCAACTAACTAAATATATGCAACTATCATACTTATCAGCTCACTAGACAGACCCATAAGAAAGGAGCATGACAATCCTCAACTGAGACAACTCTTCTACTATAAGGTATCATCTGAATCTCTATTTGTACCCATAGGTATAAAACGTAGTGCCCTAGAAAGGGACATTAGTATGAAAGATGTATTGAATATGTAAGGCAAAAATTGTAAACAAGTATAACACTGTAAATGAAGCATAAGCTAAAACTGTAACTGAATGCATCACAATAACATAGAGCAATAGAAAGACAATATGTACTCGAAGTGCCTCTGTGGGCCAGAATGTGCATAATGTGATAAAATCGTGTATATAACTCTGTAGAACTTTGTGGAAGTATTATCAATATCATATCTGTATAAACTGCAAAAGTAGTGCCATAAGCTTCTGTAGGCAACCTCATCAATATCATATTTGTATAGTCGCGTATATAATGCCATAGACCTCTGAGGAAAATATAAATATATAATATATGCATATAGTGACCTCTTAAGGAATACATAATACTCTTTTGAACTCGTCGGAGTAACGTAAGGTCGTTACACCTCTGACTCCCTTATGAGGGTTACATATTACTTTAGTCATTTAAATGACTCTATAAGAACTATGAATCATACTATTAGCTTAGCTTTCAGGAATCATTAAGGAGTCGACTTTTATTGACATAAAAAGAGGGCCTTGAAATGAAGATGTAACATCGACAATGGATGTATAATACACCATAACACATTAATAGGACAACCATATGTACTTTCTTAAGGACTAAGAGTAGAGTTTTTATCGTATTTCATTTCATAATCATCGTTTCAATATTTATCATACCAAAAAGAAATAAGTGAGGCTTACATACCTTATTAGTAGGGAACCACAACTCCCATGATGTCTCACTCATCATATAAACATCAACCTAAACAATTAAGACACTCCAAATCAATATTTAATCAATAGTTTCATGATTTCATCGTTGAGACATTTTGTCGAACACTTAGCGTGCTTAATCTTCTTATCTTGTTTTCATGGTAACCAAGCTAACATAATTCTCCAATTATTATCTAACACAATTGCAAGGTTACAACAACAATATTTCACAAGATCTTAATCCAAATTATTTTAATGAACACAAGTATATCAATTTGTCAACCAATACAACAACCATCATGTTCAACTATAGAGTTTATCTCAATTTCTCCATGGATTACTTTGTCACAAGATCATTATAATCTAGGAGGATTTAAGATTACTAAAAGTTGTAGAAACATACCTTATTATTACCAAGTGAATCCTTACATCAAGTCTCCTTTCAATTCTCCAAGAACATCCAAACTTGTCCAATGATCTACAGAGGATTCTTAAGATGATCCAAGCTTTCCAAGAGGGAAATTTACATCATGAGCTTATGGAATTGATATTTAATAGTGTCCAAGTCTTGTGAGAGAGGTTGAGATCATCTAGGGTTAATTTGGAGTGAAAATGAGGAGAGGGTCGAAATTAGGCTTTATATAGGGCAGTCCACCGCCTAACATATGCTGCCCCATATGTGGCGCATATGTCCATATGCTGAAGCATATGCCACCGCATATGGTGGCAGTGAGGTTTTGAAAATGAGGCCTTGATGCGCTGCCCCATCCGCAATGCGGAATGGGTTTCGTTGGGCGAAACGTTTAGCATATTGTCCTATCTTTGTCAAATCTTATCGAGATATGATTCCTTTGATCCAAATGACTTATAACCATCCATAAACCTTATTAACATTTATTTATATCATACATGACCCTCGGAATGGGGCTCGAGTCATCACAACTTAATCGGCTAATCGGGTTCTCAAACGTGCGCGAGATGACGGGTACAATTCAGAATCTTTTGGATATGATTCAAACTTTGGCCCAAGGCCTTCCTCACCCCTTTTAATGGTCATTATTCTATCCTCATGTTACATCATCTTAACACGATGCAATCAACGTAAGGATTATAAGCACAAAGGGCATAACAACGCTTTAAACTCTCATGACTTCTTCGAATTTCAACTCGATCATTCCTTAACCCTCTCACTAGAACCTTCTTCCGTATTTTAGGCTTCTTAACCTAAGGTACATTCGATACACGAATTTACAGGGTGTAACATCCTTCCCCTATTAAAAACATTCATCCACGAATGTTAATACATCATTGCTTGAGGATAGCGATTCTTATATTCTTCGGAAATTTTGGCAGAGTTTCTTTGTACACAGGATCATCTCAGCCTATCACACAATCAGATACCATGACCATTGCCTCATAAGGTTATACAAAACATGACATTATTGGTATATCCTCGACCTCACATAGTCGTACATCTCCTTTACAATATCGCTTAGTAGATGTAATTTATCCAAATTATTGAATATTGAAATCTGAACTATGTGTTTTTATTCCCTTGTTACAATTTTTGGCGCATGACAGGATTTGTGTGATATAAGTTCATTGGTATGGAGTATAAGTAGAATTATAATGATAAGTCATTGCGCGATGATCGTCATAGGTTAGAAGTTTTTGAAAACAATATGGTTATCCGCGTTCACTTCTTCTATTATCTTTCTCATTTCCATCTCTCTGTTACATTCGTATATGCTCCTTTCTTATTACCTTCATATCGTCACACTTGAAGACGTAAATTATAAACAATTTGCTGGACTTGAAATTTCTTTCTTCAATAAGTTATTTTTCACCGTTACATTTTCATCATGACAATGTTCAAATGGAATATCTGATAGACATCTATGATTAGGAATAAACTCTGCTTGCCTATCATTGTGTTTCTTAGTAGAATTTGGGGTATTATGATCGCGAACATTTTAATTGAAATATTCCTTTCTTGTTAGGTTATATCTTGTTCTTGCAACCATGTCTCTTAAAACATCCCCACATTGATCCAAGCATTTTTTCATAACTTCATTAAATTCGATACCGCTATCTCTGGTCACTTCCCCTTTCATTACTCGATAGAAGTCATGTTCGTCTTTCGTACACCACGCTTTATGCATTAACTTCTGTAATATCTCGCATAATAGTTGTCGATCCTTCCAAATTCCTTCACAACTCCATATGCCCACTCACAACATGTGTCCGGTGGTTTAAACCTTAGATTTTAAATTAATCATTGGTAGACATCCAAAATTGTTGTTTGCTATAGAGAAAGGGATTCAAGTATGGATCGAAATAATTTCTAGGAAAATGAATAACCCTCTCAATATAAGTTGTTGCTTAGCCTTCAATCATCTGAGGAGTCTTAATTATCACTATGCAAGCTAACCAGCCATTTATGCATTAGTCTTTCAAATCTGAGCGGTTCATGATGCTCATGAGATAACTTGTAATAACTCGTGTTATCCAATAATTCTTAGATAATTCCCCCCATTTTGAGTGCGCATCCCCATAGGTGTCGACAATCAATATACTATTTTTTCCGAGCATAATAAGGTTCTCATTACTTCATTTATTCCATATAATGCCATTTCTCAGCAAGTGTGTAATGGATGGATTGTTACAACATCCTTTCTATTGGTGTTCCTTTAGTTCCCAATATATAAAATTACTCTACTGCATTTTTCCTTCGAGAATTATCATCACTTGACTTCTATTTCTTCTGGCTACCCCTTACCTTACTATCCCCTTTAGTTTTCATATTTGTCCCCTTAGCAATGGTGCTCAACCATATCACTACTACGCCCTTATTTCTTATAACGTTTCAATCTGGGTACTCAATACATGATGTTGTCCGAGCATCCTTCCTCGACCCATATCATTTCCTTTTTATTCACCTTATTCTCCCTTTTGTTTAAGTACTGGAAATGAGACATCCTATCACCTTGGACGTTATTTCCCTAAATCCACCTTATTCTTTAGGCACCCATTACCTTTGCTGACTCCAGACTTGTGCCCCTCTAAGACAACATTTACTTCATACTAAGGACGCAATATTTGACCCTTATAACTTTGAGATTCGCTACTCGTCTTATTTGACTATTCCTTTGCTGGGTATATCGTATGTATCATTTTTAGGGAAAACCTTCCACCTAATCGTACTATTCTCTAGTAGTACTCATGCTAATGGTCACCCTACCATTTTCTCATGAATGGATTCATCTTTAATAGGGGTTGATTTGCCCAATTCACTACAGTCGCCATACTTAAGTTATGCTTCAGTCTTTACATCGTAATTTGGGGTTCTTAGCCACCAATACCATTAGACTTCATTATCATTACAGTACATGTCTCATAAAATTATTCGTTAATTAGACAATCCAAAGTTTACCATTTTTTTCCTACTCATATCTTTGCTTTCTCATCCCTTTCCATTTACTCCTTCCCTTAGTGTCTACCTTGAACCTTCAATATTGTCGACCATTTTGTCATTCCATTATATGCCTACATCGGGCCTTATTTATCATTACTTCCACTTTACTCATCCTTCAATGACTTGCCGGTACTTGGGGCAGATCTAGTGTTTAACATATCCAAGTTCAAATCGTAACTCAGTTTCAATTCACTACTTTACTCAGGCTTCCCCCCTTAATGGGTATTAGTTCTTCTCATAACCGTTACTTGATCCTTTAATCTTTACATTTTCAACTCGAATTTCCTTTAAGGATTCATTTGTCTTGATGTAATTTTTGTATCATAACTTCTGGACGTCGGGTGTTATAGTCTTGGCTAGAAAGGTTTAAGTACCCTTTCTTTGCTACTGTCTTTATTTTCAATGATAGTTGTACTTTTGTAGGTTCCACCATAGTTTTGTTATTGGTATCCTTATTCTTACAATCTTTATGTCCATCTATCTATTTGAGGAAAATCCTTCAGCCTCATTACTTTGTCATAACACTTTACTTGCAATTCTGTTTACCCCTTATAGTCGCTTCCATGTCACATTGGAATCCTTATCGCGAACGATCCTCAAGAAACTATTATTTCCCGATCATCTTATCTAATTACACCATAGAATTCAAAAATCTTATCACACAATATTGAAGATCTGCTATCTTTTGCCGCCTCCCACACACATATTTACTAATAGTAAGAAAGGTTTTCCTTTTGCCCTTAACCGATGAAACTTATATTGTCTCTCGATCTTTGTAAGAGGTCTAGTCCTTGTGGAAGAGTTGAGGTTACGAGTTTAGGCATGACATTTCGCGTCCCTTTTCTTTAACTGTTTCTTGAAACGAAGCTTTAGGTAACTTAAATCCGGAAATCCATTTTTTCTTATTAATTTTTCTGGGGTTTCTCTTAAATCCTTGAACTCCAGAGTACCCTTTTAAATCGTGTATTCATAGCATATTCTAAAATTTAAAAGACAGTAAGTCACTAAGAAACGAGAAACATTCTTAGGACACTCCAAACTTTCGAACAATCCTTTTTGCTTTCTATTTTCTTTTATTCTTATTTCGATTTTTCGTTCCTCACTCAGCGCAAGAGATATTCATACAATTATCAGATGATACGTTATCATGAATTAGGAGTTTATCTAGTATATTCGTTTGAAAATATGCCACACTTCCGCACTAGGTCAAGTTGGGGATCCATATTCTTTCTATTTACAATATGCATACGTAACTTTAATTGTCCATTGGACTAGAAGTTTTCTCCTTCAGTTGATATTTCTACATCCACAATATTTTCTTATCAAACTATGTTATTCCACAGGGAATTCAGGAGATCGATTCCTAAAATGGTTTCACTCTTCTTGAGTATAAAATAAGCCCATGGTGCACATGTATAAAGTAACTTGATGAATACGAAAATCAGTATCATACATGTGCTCATCCGGTCTCCTCGGGTAGCATCAGAACTCGAGGTTATGTCATGGCTTTCCTCTTTTCTCCTATAGTTTAGTCTGGACACTCTCATATCCTGTTTTCTCAATTACCACACCAATAACAACCTCATGTCTCCTTACGGCAAGGCCCATCACGCATCGGTCCACATATCCTACAATAGGGCCTAGACGGCCCAACTCTATCTGAACCACTCCTATTCTAATCTTGAGATATCGAGGGCTGTGAATCTGTCTCAACCTTACCTGAAAACTTTTATCGTACCTAACTTATCTCAAATATTTGTCATGTTGATCATGAATCCAAAATCCTTCCACATTCTGCCTTTCCCGATAACCACCAACCACTCTTACTCTCTTAGTCCTTTCCCTTGCTCCAACTAAGTCAGCCCTACCAACCATTACCTGTCTCTGACCAATGAATTCCCTGGGTTGACAACACCCTGACCCTTCTATGGGTCTATCATTATTAATCATACCGGGACAGTATCGTGCCTGAGAGGACACCAGTTGGGTCAATACCTAAACTGCCCTTCTGAAATCTTTGTCGGACGGTGCTAGGGGTATATCTAACGATACAGGGGCCTCCCTCAATTCCCTAGATTGTATCTGGGGTAAAGACTGATGGGGAGGTAATCCGCTCGTATCTTCTAATGATCAGTCTCGTTGGAAGGTTTATCTCTTGAAGAGGGCATCACTGAAATCGTAATACGGCAAGATTAAGAAAGAGATACTTACAGCTCGGCTCTAGTGCACGATCTATATAAACAAAGGAGGAAACCATCATAAATGTCTTATAGCCTCGTATTTATATTTGTGGCATGAAACACACCCATAAGCAAGACACTACTAGACACGGCTTGTAGACATCCCTAGGACTGACCTGCTCTGATACCATGTTTGTCAAACCCCAACCTTGAAGGGTGTGGCCGAGACCCGGCACCTTAAGGCCTGAGCGTACCAATCTTGATAGATATAACATGTTCCGACATATCCTGGGCTAATAAGGCCCCTTATAAATTATTATTGATCAAACACAATCACATGCATGCAGAAAAATCCCAACATATACATATATACAACAAGGCTAATATGAATATAGTGAGTCTATTGAAGAGATCTACAAGGCCACACAAGACCACTATACATAAAACGACTATCTACAAGCCTCTAGAGAGTATTTCAACAACACCTGGTTTGGACAGGGCCCCACCATACCCAACTAAATATATATGTGCAACCATCATACCTATCAGCTCACTAGACATCTCCGGAAGAAAGAAAGATGATAATCTCAGCTGAGTCAAGTCACCTACTGTGAGGTATCATCTGAATCTCTATATATATATGTGGGCACGAAACACAGTGCCCCAGAAAGGGACATCAGTACGAAAGATGTACTGAATATGTAAGGATGAAACTGTAAACAAGTATAAAACTGTAAATGAAGCATAAGCTAAAACTTTAATTTAATGTATAACTGTAAGATAGAGCAATAGAAGGACAACCTGTACTCGGAGTGCCTCTGTGGGCCAGAATGTGCATAATGAGATATAATCGTGTATATAACTCCGTAGGCCTTTGTGGGAAGTATTATCAATATCATATCTGTATAAACTGCACAAGTAGCGCCATAAGCCTTTGTGGGCAACCTCATCAATAACATAATTCTCCCATCATTATCCAACACAATTCCAAGGTTACAACAACAATAATTCACAAGATCTTAATCTAAATTATTTTCCAGAACTCAACTATATCAATTTGTAAACCAATACAACAACCATCATGTTCAACTATACAGTTTATCTCAATTTATCGATGGACTACTTTGTCACAAGGTAATTATTATCTAGGAGGGTTCAAGATTACTAAAAGTAGTATAAACGTACCTTATTATTACCAAGGAATCCCTACATCAAGTCCCTTTCAAAAATTTCAAGTACTTCCAAAATTGCCTAATGATCTAGAGAGGATTCATAAGATGATCCAAGCTTTCCAGTAGGGAAATTTACATCATGAGCTTATGGAATTGATCTTTAATGGTGTCCAACTCTTGTGAGAGAGGTTGAGATCATCTAGGATTAATTTGGAGTGAATATGAGATGAAATGCAGAGAGGGTCAAAATTGGGCTTTATATAGGGCAGCCCACCACCTCACATATGATGACCCATATGTGGTTCATATGCCCATATGCTTCATAATACGCCACCGCATATGGTGGGAATGAGGTGGTGAAAATAGTATTTGATCCACTGCCCCATCCGCGGCGCGGAATGGGTTTTGTGGGGCAAAACGTTTAGCGTATTATCCTATCTTCATCAAGTCTTGTCAAGATATGAGTTCTTTGATCCCAATGACTTATAACCATCCATAAACCTTCTTGACATCTATTTATATCATACATGACCCTCAGAATGGGGCTCGAGACATCGGTACTTAAATTGGCTAATAGGGTTCTCAAACGTGCGCGAAATGGCGGGTATAATTCAGAATATTTTGGATATGCTTCCAACTTTGGCCCAAGGCCTACCTCACCTCTTTTAATGGTCATTATGCTATCCTTATGTTCCATCATCTTGACACGACACACTTAATGTAAGGATTATAAGCACCAAGGGCATAACAACGCTTTAAACTCTCATGACTTCTTCGTATTTCAACTTGACTATTCCCTAACCTTCCCAATAAAACCTTTCTTCCTTATTTTAGGCTTCTTAACTTAAGGTACATTCGATATGCGAATTTATGGGGTGTAACACCACATCTAACCTATGAATTTCCATTGTTTCAAATTCAAGTCTTTCCCTATCTCGAAGGGGAATCTTAATCATTCCAAATTATATCAAACATGCATTTATCGAAATTCTTAAATTTCCACCTTTCATTCCAATCATGTCTACCACTAACGACCGGTCATTACTCAAACCTACTCCAGAGCATAGTGAAATATCATAGGCCTCGCAAAATAACTGAATCGATCCTGGAAATAATAGGACACTGCATACTCCATAATAGAGAGTTTCCCTCGCCTCACTAGAACCTTTAAACTAGAAGCTCCTCCCTGTCTGTCACATCCCATGTATCCTTTATAAAATTTATCCACTAGAAAAGGTACCGACCCACTCTAGTTACTCTGACCAACAATCATTTAGTACCCAAGCGATAACCTAAACAAACACTGAAATGGTCCATAATCCGAAGGGAATTACCGAACTTACACTCCGGCTAACATCCTCATATAGTTTTGTTGGAACACCCCTGCCAAAAATCCTTAACTGAAATGATCCTTATTCTATATTAGTTCACTGACCCGATCATCAATACTCGAAGCTTTTCATAACTAGAATTAGATCAAACCGACGTCAATATGTTACCCTAAATATCCCCATTGACCAACACCTTATTCGAGAGTCTTATACTATGCTTTCCTGCAAAAAACCAACACTTACCTTATTTTTCCGACCCATAACACATCTAACTAACCATGTAATCTTCCATGTCCTTCGGTCAACTCCGAAGTCATTATACCAGTAACTATAGAACTTCTCAGGTATTAACCTTTACATACCAATACCCACAAATCTTTTCCAAGAACTATATGCAGCACCCGGTAATCCCTCAAATATAACCCCACCCTTGTCCTCCTAATTTCCCATGCACACAAGTTCTCTATAACAGTTAGTAAGCATAAAAAATAACAAGTAAACATGTGTTTCTGATTTCATGACAAAGCAAAATAGCAAATACAGTAATAAAGTAATACAAGAGATTATTATTTATCTACGTTATAATAAAAGCATGAAACCCCAAAATGAAATATTACTTAATTTTTTGGCCTTTTGAAAAAGATTTCACAATTGGGAGAATTATAATTTTTTCCTGATTAAAGGACTTTGAAAACAACTAAAATTTTACTTATTAAAGTATGTATGAAGTCTATTTAGGACTTCAAAAATAATTAAAATTTAACCTTAAATAAGAAAATTTATTTGATATATGTAACATAATTACTCATAAGACATTTCATATTAATTTCTTTAATATTAAGGCTTCTCTTTTAAAAATATTACTAAATCGGAGGTAAGGAAAGAGGAAATGGGGAAGGAGATTACAAAGTAGGAACTCCCTCACCAAAAAGGTGAAAGTTTAGGTAGTCAACTAATTTAACGACTAAGCTCCCCCCTTTAATATTAAGACTTTGAAATCAACAACATTGTTATAAAATGATAGCAATAGCAATATAAGACAAGAGATGTAGACAAAGAAGTAGAGAGGAGGAGATTTTCTTCTTATTTCAAGTGTATATTGGTCTTCCTTCAAAGATGAATAACATCCCAATTTATAGGATGAAACCACTCAATGGAGGTTACAAATATTAAGTGCCCAAATTAATAGGTATATGTAACATAAAAAAAGTTTAGCGAATGTGTATGGACATCCATATAAAGGATATGTATTTCATAACACTCCCCCTTGGATGTCCATTGATAATGTGCCTTGTTAAAACCTTACTAGAAAAAAACCCAGTGGGAAAAACTTCTAGTGAAGGAAAAAGAGTACACATTTCTAATAATGCATATTTTGGTTGCCTCATTAAAAACCTTAGAAGGAAATCTCAGTGGGACAAAACCTTATACGGAAAAAAGAGTACAACATGTATTATCTCTCCCTGATGAGAACTTCAGGCCAAGTGCTTGAGTCTTCGCATTCCAATCTTGTATACCATCTTCTCGAAAGTTGCAGTTGACATAGACTTAGTGAACAAATCCGCCATATTATCACTTGAATGAATCTGTTGCACGTTGATATCACCATTCTTTTGGAGCTCGTGTGTGAAGAACAACTTTGGTGAAATGTGTTTTGCCCTATCTCATTTTATCAATCCTCCCTTCAATTGAGCAATGCATGCTGCATTATCTTCATATAAGATTGTGGGTATTTTGTCACATTTCAAACCATATTTTTCTCGAATGACATGTATCATTGACCTCAGCCACACAACTTCTCGGCTTGCTTCATGAATTGCTATTATCTCAGCATGATTTGAAGACGTCGCCACGATAGACTGCTTTATAGATCGCCAAGATATGGCAGCACCCCCACATATAAATACATAGCCTGTTTGAGATCTAGCTTTGTGTGGGTCAGATAAATACCCTGCATCACCATAACCAACAAGATCGGGACTACAATTGTTAGAGTAAAATAAGCCCAAATCGACAGTCCCTTTTAGATACCTCAATATGTGTTTAATTCCATTCCAGTATCTCCTTGTAGGAGCACAACTATATCTTGTTAATACATTAACTGGAAATGCTATGTCAGGCCTTGTGGTATTGGCAAGATACATTAGTGCACCGATTGCACTAAGATATGGTACTTCAGGACTAAGAATTTCCTTATTCTTTTTTTGTGGTCGGAACGGATCTTTATTCACATCAAGTGATCTAACAACCATCGGAGTACTTAATAGATGTGCTTCATCCATATAAAATCGTTTCAACACTTTTTTTGTATATGAAGATTGATGGACAAATATACCATTTGTCAAATGTTCAATTTGTAAACCAAGACATAATTTTGTCTTTTCAAGATCTTTCATCTCAAATTCCTTCTTTAAATAATCAATCGCCATTTTGAGCTCTGTAGGAGTTCCACTGAGGTTTATGTTGTCAACATATACAAACTCCGATATTGTTTTCTTTATAAAAACACATGGGCAAATGGAATCATTTGCATAGCCTTCCTTTAATAAATACTCACTAAGGCGGTTATATCGCATGCGTCCGGATTGCTTTGAACCATACAATGATCTTTGCAATCTGATTGAGTGAGTTTCTCGAGACTTTGAACTGTATGCTTCAGGCATCTTAAATCCTTCAGGATTTTTCATGTATATTTCATTTTCAAGTGTTCCATAGAGACAGGCTGTAACCACATCCATTAAATGCATCTCATGTCTCTCATGGACAGCGAAATGAATGAGATAATAGAATGTTATTGCGTCCATAACAGGTGAGTACGTCTCTTCATAATTGACGCCAGGCCTTGTGAAAATCCTTGTGCAACAAGGCGTGCCTTATATCTTTGTATCTCATTTTTATCATTTCTTTTTCGCACAAAAACCCATATATAACCAACAAGCTTAATACCATTAGGTGTTTGACTATAGGTCCAAAAATTTCCTGTTTGGTAAGTGAGTTTAACTCTAATTGAATTGCCTCTTGCCATTTTGGCCAATCACATCTTTCTCGGCATTCTTTAACAGATTGGGGTTCAAGAGCCTCATTATCTTGCATAATTCTAGTTGCAACATTATAAGCAAAAACATAATCCACGTTTATTTCCAAGAAATTCAAATTAGTCCTAACCTCACTTGGATTTATTGATATTTCTTCATTTTCTTGAGGATGAGGCTCATTGATTTCTTCAAGAATATCAGGATTGATCAAATCTTGCATTTCTTTATGAGATTCTTTCTTAATGTCATCTTGACCATTTATTGCTCATTGATTTATTCAAGAATATCAGAATTGATCAAATTTTGCATTTCTTTATGCGATTCTTTCTTAGTTTCATCTTGACCATTTATTTTTCTTTTTCTAGGATTCCGATCCTTAGAACCCAATGGTCTACCACGCTTCAAGCGTGCTTTGGACTCATTTTCCATGACACTAGTAGATGGTCCTACAGGGACATCAATTCGAATTGGAACATTCTCTGCATGGATATATGATTTGGTAATCCTTTTCAAATATATAAATATGTCATGCATTTGATTTGCTATTTTCTGCAAGTGAATAATCTTTTGGATCTCTTGCTCGCAGATAGAAGCACGTGGATCAAGATGAGACAATGATGGACTATTCCACAAAATTTCCCTTTTTATTTCATTATTCTCTCCCCCTAATTTTGAGAAAATTATCTCATCAAATCGACAATCAGCAAATCGAGCAGTGAACATATCTCCTGTTAATGGTTCAAGATAGCGAATAATGGATGGAGATTCAAACCCAACATATATTCCTAATCTTCTTTGGGAGCCCATCTTGGTGCGATGTAGTGGTGCTACAAGCACATATACGGCGCATCTAAAAATTCTTAGATGAAATATATTAGTTTCTTGACCCAAAACCAATTGCAACGGAGAAAATTTATGATAATTTGTCATTCTGAGACGGACAAGTATTGCTGCGTGCAAAATAGCGTGACCCCAAACAGAAGTGGGTAACCTTATTTTCATAAGTAATGGTCTTGCTATCAACTGTAGATGTTTAATTAATGACTATTTAAGGCCATTTTGAGTATGAACATGAGCTACAGGATGTTCAACTTTTATCCCAATTGATAAACAATAATCATTAAATACTTGGGATGAAAACTCTGCAGCATTATCAAGGCAAATAGACTTTATCAAATTATCGGAAAACTGTGCCCGTAATCGTTATTTGTGCTAGTAATTTCGCAAACACCAGGTTGCGAGATGACAATAGGCACACATGAGACCATCTAGAAGAAGAATCTATTAGGACTATAAAATATCTAAATGATCCACTAGGTGGGTGAATAGGTCCACAAATATCTGCATGTATACGTTCCAAAAATTCAGGGGATTCAAACCCAACCTTTGTAGGTGATGGCCTAATAATTAATTTGCCTTGATAACAAGAATGACAAAAAAAATTCATTGTTTAAAAGAATCTTCAGGTTCTTTAATGGATGACCATTGAAATTTTCTATAGTTCGTCTCATCATTATATATCCAGGGTATCCCAGTCAATCATGCCAAAGTACAAACATATTGGAGTCAGTAAACTTCTCATTTACGACAGAGTGTGTCTTAATCACACCAATTTTTGACCAACATAAGCCAGTAGACAATGCAGGAAACTTTTCTATAACAACTTCTTGGCAAGAGACATCCTTGGTGATACCAATATATTCAAGATTCATCTCATTCATTGTTTTAATATGGTATCCATTTTGAAGGATATCTTTAAAACTTAATAAGTTCATTCGGGATTTTAGGAGAGACCATGGCATTGTTTATAATGAATTTTGTTCCCTTAGGCAAAATAATGGTGGCTCTTCCGAAGCCTTCAATCAAGTTGGTATTACCAGAAATGCTATTAACATTTGCCTTACTCATAAACAGAGGAGAAAAATATTTGTTGTCTTTAAATATCGTATGTGTAGTAGCATAATCAATCAGACAAATACCTTCATAATTGAATTGTAATCCAAACTTGCTTTGAGAAGTATCCATATCTTCAAATAGAATGACATACACAAAGTAAAAGTAATACACATTAACTACTAGCATTGTCATAAAATACAAAGTGAAAACTAAGTAATATAACGAAGTAACCGTTACTGAATTAACTACCTGACATATTACTGAATGAACATAGTAAGAAATTCCAAAATTGATTCTTATTATTTTTGAGATATTAGTAATATTTTATTAAAGGTCATAAAGTCATTGGCCATAAAAAGCATTCAGAAGAAATATAACCACAAATATGGATACACACCGATGCAAAAACTCTCGGCAAGCTATGATCTGTATAATTATTATCATTCTTTAAAAGTTTTTGTGTCTTTGCCTTTAATTGTTATCCTAATATTTTGCAGAAAATTAAATCCATTTAATTCTCATTAATCACCCTCTCAAATGTAACGTCCATACCCTTTAAACCCATTTATCAACTACTACAAATTAAATTCATTAATTTACATCAAATCATTCTCACCACGTACAAAATATATACTCCGTACATAATATTTTCATACGCCCAATTATAAACATAGAACTATATATAAGACAACATTTCATTTTGAAATAAAATATAAGGCAATGATGGCTATTTAAGAGGTCAAATACGCTATCAATTGAATTGCAACAAATTTAAATGATATGTTAGAAACTGACAATATACTGTTCATAATATATGACATTTAATTGTTTGAAGAAAATCATCTGGCAAACAGATCAAATATTCTCATAATAAATGGCATTAAGACAATTCAATATTTGTATCAATTCAATTAAATACAAGGACTTAATGGAGGAATTAAGACTCATAATTGTATGATATTATAATAAAGAATATGTTTTAACTTATTTTGAGATATAATAATTATTTTATTAACAATTCCCCATTCAAGTGACTTCAATCCACAATAAACTTATACACACGAAATGGAGCATCAACAATACAGATTTCAATAGGAGATTACAAGCACAATTTTAAATAATCGCATAAACAACTATTGTTATATGATCTTTATTCATTAACTACTGTGACTAGCAAAAATAATGCATAAAAAACAACTTAATCATCTGTAATCACAGAACCATCACCAATCAAGTGATTTATCTTTCCTTCACGGTGGTCAAAGAAATATGCTACATCCAAGTGTGTGATGTCAAATTGATTTTCAGAGATAAAATTCGCTACGGGATTTTTCTCTTTCTTTTTCATTGATGCTTGATAAATCTCAACCAATTGCTTTGCCGTATGACAAGTACGTGACCAGTGTCCTCTTCCACCACATCGATAGCATTTGTTTTCTGATCCACGTGCTTCTGGCACTTCATGACTCCCCTCCTTTTTTTCGCTTCTGGTAATGATTCTTCTTTGATGAATGATTAACACCAAGAAAAGAATTTCTTCCTTGACCATTATCACGACCACGACCACGGTCACTAACACGACCACGACTGGGCCACATCGTTTTCCACACCTAGAGTAGTGGGCATACACCTCATTCACTTCGAGGAGTGGTGCAGCGCCAGTAGGTCGATTCTCATAATTTTTCATCAGCAAATCATTATTTTGTTCAGCCACTAGAAAGTAAGCAATCAAATCACAATACTTTGTGAAACCTTTCTCTCGATATTGCTGCTGCAGGAGCACATTCGAGGCATGAAAGGTGGAGAACGTCTTTTCCAGCATATCAGAATCACTAATATTTTCTCCACATAGTGTCAATATAGAAGTAATTCTGAATATCTCAACTTGAAATCTTGTAGCCTTAGATTGATCCATTCGTATCGTGCTTTTTGGAGGAAGACCATATTCAGGTGATCATACCTTTCTTTCAAATTTTTCCATAAAACGAGCGGATCTTTAATAGTAAGATATTCTATAGGGCCTCATCAAGGTGATGGAGTATGAATATCATATCCTTGGCGTTTTCTTGATTGGATGCTTCATTATTTTCTTTAATGGTGTCTTCAAGACCCATAGCATCCAAATGTATTTCAACATCTAGCACCCATGATAGGTAGTTCATGCCCGAAATATCAAGGGCAACGAACTCAAGTTTTGTAAGGTTAGCCATAAGATAGAGAGAATAAAAATAGTACCTTAGCCTCTGAAAACTTCTTGAGTCGGTAGAGTCTCGTGCTGATAACATGTTATAAAATGATAGCAATAGCAATAAAAGACAAGAGAGATGAAGACAAAGAAGTATAGAGGAGGAGATTTTCTTCTTATTTCAAGTGTATGTTGGTCTTCTTTCAAAGGTGAATAACATCCCAATTTATAGGATGAAACCACCCAATGAAGGTTACAAATATTAAGTGTCCAAATTAGTAGGTACATATAACATAAAAAAAGTTGGTGAATGTGTATGGACATTCATACAAAGGATATGTATTTCATAACAAACATGAACTTATAAGAAGAATTTGAGTCAGTAAAAACAAATTATCTCCTTTAATATTGAAAATAAATAATTAAGTTTTTAAATTAATTAATTCACAAAATAATTTAATTTAATTATTTTTCAAATTCATCATATAAGCAAAATTATTACGTAAACTTACTTCTGATAAAAGAGCATCAAGCAGTGATAAAAATAAAATTTTAAAATAGAGCAAATTTGGTTATAGTATTGTATTAAATTAAAAATCAAACTGGTTAAAGTACAAACCTGAAGCAATAAGAATGAAATTGTGGAGACAAAATGTATTTTGAATGAATTGTCATTAATTGTCTTTTTTTATTCATTCCAACGAATGATGGCTCTCTATATTTTTTCTATATATGAAGTTCTTTGTCGTAAATATTAACTCAACTTAAGTCATTTTTAAATTTTAGGAGCAATATGATCAACCCCTACATTCTCTAATCTCTAAAAGACTAAAAAAGATTCAATTTTTCAATTTGCGTTATTTGATAAATCTTTGGAGAATTAAGATAAAATATTGTTTGTGTTACTACTTGTTTGTTTCCAATACTAGGCGCAGAATTAACCACAAACTTCATACGGTATTTCCACATAAGCCCTCATAAATATAAGATATCTAGGACTTCTGGGATCATTAGTTCTTCCTTAAGCTAGTTAAATGAGATTAAACATTCATAATTTTTGGAAGTTCTTTTCTCTTAAAATTTTAGTATTTTATAACTCAAACAATTGTTTAGTACTTTGTCCATTTCAATTACAGGGCTCAGAGCATAAGAAAGAATGAAAGACTTTTGAAACTTATTGCTAAAATAGGCCATACCATATTTTGTTGTTATAACATGGAAAATTTAAAGTTATACTATTTTTAAATAGTATAAATGTGTCTCTCGTTTGGGACAAACTAAAGGAGAATATACATCACATTAATTCAAACAGGGAACTTGTTTAACTAAATAAAATTAGCATTCATTATTTTTGTTATAAAATGATAGCAATAACAATATAAGACAAGAGATGTAGATAAAGAAGTAGAGAGGATGAGGAGATTTTCTTCTTATTTCAAGTGTATGTTAGTCTACCTTCAAAGGTGAATAACATCCCAATTTATAGGATGAAACCACCCAATGGAGGTTACAAATATTAAGTGCCCAAATTAATAGGTGGATGTTACAAATATTAAGTGCCACCCAATGGAGGTTACAAATATTAAATGCCCAAATTGATAGGTATATGTAACATACAAAAGGTTAGTGAATGTGTATGGACATCCATACAAAGGATGTGTATTTCATAACACTCCCCCTTGGATGTCCATAGATAATGTGTGTCGTTAAAACCTTGTTTGAAAAAACTCAGTGGAAAAAATTCTAGTGAAGGAAAAAGAGTACACATTTCTAATAATGCATATTTTGGTTGCCTCATTAAAAACCTTACAAGGAAAACTCAGTGGGACAAAATCTTATATGAAAAAAAGTACAACATGGATTAACTCCTCCTGATGAGAACTTCAGGCCAAATGCTTGAGTCTTCGCATTCCAATCTTGTGTACCATCTTCTTGAAAGTTGCAGTTGACAGAGACTTAGTGAACAAATCCGCCATATTATCACTTGAACGAATCTATTGCACATTGATATCACCATTCTTTTGGAGCTCGTGTGTGAAGAACAACATTGGTGAAATGTGTTTTTGTCCTATCTCCTTTTCTGAATCCTCCCTTCAATTGAGCAATGCATGTTGCATTATCTTCATATAAGATTGTGGGTATTTCAAACCACATTTATTTCCAAGCGATTCAAATAGTCACAAGATCAATTGGATTTATCTTCATTTTCTTGAATTTTAGGCTCATTGATTTCTTCAAAAATATCAAGATTGATCAAATCTTGCATTTCTTTATGAGATTCTTTCTTAGTGTCATCTTGATCATTTATTTTTCTTTTTCTAGGATTCCGATCCTTAGAACCCAATGGTCTATCACACTTCAGGTGTGCTTTTGGACTCATTTGCTATGACACTAGTAGATGGTCCTGCAGGGAAATCAATCCGAATTGGGACATTCTCTGCAGGGATATGTGATTTTGTAATCCTTTTCAAATATGTAAATGCGTCTGGCATTTGATTTGCTATTTTCTGCAAGTGAATAATATTTTGGACCACTTTCTCACTAATAGTAGCACATAGATCAAGATGATACGATGATGGATTTTTCCACAAAATTTTCCTTTTTATTTCATTATTCTCTCCCCTAATTTTAGAAAAATTCTCTCATCAAATCGATAATATGCATTTGATCTTATTTCAGTATCTCCGTGTAAGGAAGAAATTATATCATGCTCATAGTTATAGCAAGACAAATAAATGCATCAATTGAACAAATATATGGCACTTCAGGTCCAATCTAATTTTCTCATTTCAACTTCTTTTAGCAGGTAGTCTACTGCTTTTCGAAAACTCTTCAAAACCTCCAATCACATTCAAGTCAGCAACTTGCACAACCTTATGAAAGATTTTGAATATCGTAAAGGGAAGAGGTTAAACATAGTCATCTTTGTACGCTTCATCAATAAATATTTATTAAGGTGATTTCAGTACATAAATCTTAGTTCATTTAATCCATTTATGGATTACAAACAAGTTTTTCAATAACTTGTTTATGTTTTATGCATTTTGAATCGTTAAAAAAAATTCATACAATTTTATCACGTGAGCCATATAGACTGAGACAATTCTCATTTAGTATTTAACTTACATGACATCTTCTCATGTCAGGACTGTAGGTCTAGTAAATTTATCAAGATGTATCTACTTGGTAAATATTCCTATATTAATATGCTTTAAGAGATGTAGAATTTAGATCATCATAATATTATACAATATTGTGCACTATATTGTATCAAAGATATCGTCGCCAAGATATTATTTTGTATCGGTTTGCAATTAGACATAACTTATTGAGATCTTATCACTTCATTATTTTTCAGGTACCTGAACCTCGTATGAGGTTTTATGAAGTGTTATGTCGTAGGCTCTTCAAGAGCACATTGTCTCCTTATTATGATCATTTGCTCCTCTCATTTTTCAAGGATTATTGTGTTTGAAACCGATTTGTCTACCATGTTTCACGCATGTTGTAAACCCTGTCCTTCAGGGACATTTAGGAGCATCTTGCAGCTGGAATATGAAATAGTTGGGTCAGCAAATGTTTCTAGAATTTTACTTAAATTATCGTTTGAACGAGGATCATACTGGTAATAATTCACAATATATTTCTTAGCTATTTATTCTCTCTACCCTTATGTTAGAAAAACTAACATACATTTTCACCTTCTTTGAGAAATTCATCTGTGTGCATCGTGGTAGATTCATTAATCATAGACCGCACAACAAAACAATTAGATGAAAAAATTTGGTTCCTGACCTTGAACCAATTATGAGGGGAGAAGTTTTCATAATTTATTAGTCTGAAAATGTCGTTGTATGCAATATATCATATTTCAGATAAACACATGAAGCTTTGTTCTCATTCGCAATGGTTTAGCCATTTATAGGAGGCATTCAACGTTAAACCAGCTTGAATATAAACCAACATTAACAAGATGAATTATCTTGATTACATAATATGAAAATTATGCTCTCAAATCAATTATTTTGAGCAAGCAATTTGCATATGTCAAAGTGCGGGTTGACAATAAACTCACATGTGATCGTCTTATCGATGCATCTATTTAAGACATCACATAACAGGTGAATGTGCCCTTATTACATATCATTTGTATGGATATCCATACACATTTACTAACCTTTTGTATGTTATATGTACCTATCAATTTGGACACTTAATATTTGTAACCTCCATTGGGTGTCACTTAATATTTGTAACATCCACCTATTAATTTGGGCACTTAATATTTGTAACCTCCATTGAGTAGTTTCATCCTGTAAATTGGGATGTTATTCACCTTTGAAGGCAGACTAACATACACTTGAAATAAGAAGAAAATCTCCTCCTCCTCTCTACTTCGTTGTCTACATCTCTTATCTTATATTGCTATTGCTATCATTTAGAACACGTTATCAGCACGAGTCTCTAATTTTGTTTTGGAGTTTATTTCAAATTAATACTAACATCTTCGGATGCCTAATGGTACTAGCCGCCGCTTACTGAAAATCAACGAGAATGCTTCAATGTATGTGATAGAGATGACCAATATACAGGTTATGTAATTCAAGTCTTTTGCTTACTATTGTTTTTGTATTTTAATCAATACTTGTTAAGTTTCTATATGTATAACGTATTAGTATGAAGTAGCTAAATATTTTCATAATTTTGCTGGAAACTCCTAATATCTTATATAGATAATACTGTTTGGATGTTGCTTATATTAAAGCAATATATAGCCACTATATATAGCCACTAATAGTGGCAATATCTCATAAGTTTCGTTATGGCTAAATTTATTTATGTCTATAATCACAAGAAGTGGCAATATTTCTGTAGATATATTGTGATTACAATTAAAGATGTGTTAGAGAAAAATTCTCTACATCATATGTATGCATTGATTTGCTCATGAATAGCAAGAACTTAAAGAAGTTATAAGTTATCATTATTTGATATGTGTAAGACACATTGAGATATGTTTCATCCCTGAATAATGAGAACTTTTGATAAATGTTATAAGTACAAATCCATTCCCTGAAGTGAATGTGACGATATGTCGTAAAGAATATATATATATATATGAATGTGCATTTGGTTGTGAAGTTATCACGACTCATCTCCAGAAAGGGTATAATAATTTAGAAAAAAATATTCTAAATATTTTATGTTTAACTCCCGAAGTAGCAAACTCAGAAATCTGGTCCCGAAGTAGCAAATTTTAAACTCTACTCCTTAAGTAATAAATCTTTAAACTCTACTCCGGAAGTAGTAGAACTTTGAAAGTAGTAAAACTTTAAATTTTACTATTGAAGTAGTAAATCTGAAATTTACTCTTGAAGTAGTGAATTCAAAATTTATTTCCGAAGCAGTAAGTCTCTGAAATTTACTCATGAAATAGTTGAGCTCTTAAATTTACTCTGGTATTAGTAGAATTTTGAACTTTACTTCCGAAGTAGTAGAATTTTGAACCTTACCCCCGAAGTAGTAGAACTTTGAATTTACTCCCGGAGTGATAAACTTTTGAACTTTACTCCCCAAGTAGTAAGGTTTTGAATTTTACTTTCGAAAGGGTTCAACTTTGAAATTTACTTCTTTTACTCCCCAAAATCTGTTGTGAGTTTATCATGCATATAAATGTTTTTTCTTATTTTCTTGCAAGCTTCAGTTTTAGTTATATAAGGTGGCAAAATAACGAAGGAAATATTTATATTTAATTTGCTTTAATTTTCTCAAAGTGTTGGGATATACTACTAAGGAATGATTTTAAATGTCTTTTGATGGTCTAGAAGTATTGATATGATTTTTTACAAGCGGAAAAATATTTGAGAAATATATTGAAGCAGTTTTTTCTTGTGGTTGAGTGAAATAATGAGCTATTAAAATTATGTATAAAGTGCATCTAAATGACCATGCCTCATTCCCCGAAGTGGATGAAGAAATACCACAACACACCTCCTGCAGAGATTGAATAAAGAATATAAATGTTATTTTGTGGTATGAAGGCCATTGTTCCATGTACATGTCGCATGTCAAATCATTTTGAAAACTTTTATTATGTATCATTCTAAGGAAAAATGATATAAATTGTGTAGAACACTATCTACTATAACCACATTGATATATTATGATTACTGTCGCAACTTTGATGATAAATATTCGAATGTGAATTGTATTTTCCTGAAGAAGATGTCTAAAATACTAAAGTTTAGAACTTACTTTTCATCATTTATAAATTGTATTTTCTTTAAATGTCCATTTAATTACTATTTATTTTATGACATCAGTAGTCTCTAACTATAATTTCTTTTATGATACCATCAATATCTAAGTAATATTTGGTTGTACAAAATTAATGATCAAGTGCTCTAGAAGAGCTAACTATTTATCTAGAAGATCATGACACTAATAGTGTCCAAACAATATGTTTGATTATGGAGAATAAAATAGAGGCTCCTGAAGAGCTTATATACTATTATGTCATTCGTTCTAGATTGTAATATACAAAGTTGTTATGATCGAAGCACAAGTTGTAGTAAACCTGAAGTTTACTAAAGTAAATGGAAGCTATAAATGATTGGATGACCAAATATCTACAAAATCATAGTGGGTAAGAAATATGTATTTGAAATGTTACCCTCTTTATTCTCCAAATTGTATTGCACAAATATAAGCATGATGAAATCACATGTCACGATAAATCAGAAGTTTATTGTACAAAATAGAATTCATGTTATAGTAAACCAAAAGTTTACTAAAACAAATAACACATGACATGATAAACCTGAAGTTTACTATTACAATTAATTTAATCAATTGACGTGGCAATTTTGGTTGTCCTGATTTAAATCTGATGTGCTAAATTTGTATTCGAAATATATTGAAGAACTAGAAGATTTTTCAAGAATTAATTTGCTCGTTCTCATGATAAGTTGATTATAGTTATACTGACTAATGTTGGGATTGAATTTCCTAAATTCTGAAAAATATAAAAGGTTAGTGAATGTGTGTGGACATCCATACAAAGGATATGTATTTTATAATAATTTTTAGAAATTCACACTTTGTTATTTTTACAAAGGATATGTATTTTATAATAATTTTTAGAAATTCACACTTTGTTATTTTTACAAAGGATATGTATTTCATAATAATTTTTAGAAATTCATTTTTGTTTTATAACTCAACAAATATCTCTCTATCTCTTTTATATATACGCACAGTGCGTATCTAAAGACTAATATCCGTAAAATATTAAGGTAGCAGCCTATATGCCTCTATTACTTATTTACTTATGTTGAAATATGAAAACTTATGGTTAAGTGAAAAGAATTCAAACTAGCTTTAATTATTCCACGCGACATGCATCTTACATGCGACGGAATATTTTATGAACTTCATTATGTGACTTCTTTTCGTTTATAAATTAAGATGAAAAAGTAAGGAAACTAAAGATAAATAATTCATTGTGTTACACATAAGATATTAGTAGTTATATATGTGGACTCACATGGACATTTTATTTTTGAACATGCCAGTATGGTAGGGTCACCTTTGTAACAAGCAATTTACTTTTTAGTTACCGTGCTGAGACGTGCAGCAAAATGGTTGAAATATTTTCACTTGTTAATTAGAGATTAATTTTGAACTCTGAAAATGAATAACTTTTTGACAGTGAGCATTTTACACCTTTTACTAAGTCTACCAGACGTTAATGCTCGAATTAATCGGAACAATGAATTTCGAATATTGCAAACCAAAAAACAAAAAAATACAAATATTAATTTCTAGTTACAGTGCAACAATACACAAATGGATGGCCCAAAGTGCAAGGGGAATGTGGCAAGGGCTGTAGACATATACAAGATAGACGCACTTTTTCAAAACATGCATGATTTTGTCTTTTTATTGCAAAATTCTTGAGATGCTCTAGCATTCCTAGTAAAAGGGCACCTTTTCTTTGCAATTTGAGATAAGTCCCTTTAATACTCACCAACAATTAATGGGCTATAAAGTTTTATAGATTATCAAAAATGTCATGTGGTTGTGGTTAAGTTAAATAGATTTTCTATCTCTTTTTTCTCTTTCAGATTTATTCTCTCTTTTTTTTTTAAGAATAACAAAATTATAATTCCTTCAAGAAAATGTACTAAGATAAAGCAAATAAACTTTTGTCTTACCAAAATATTATTAGAAATGTTTTTGGAGACGTAGTCGAATGTACCAACTCCTAAATGATTTTTTTACTCTCACTTGATACTAAACAACTGTGAAATAACCCATAAATTAACAATCGCTTGGTTTCAACAATCACTTTCTATTGAGAGGATAAGTAAGACTCTACTAGACATTGCTCTTGTATTTAAGACAATTTAACTTAAAGCTCTGATACCAACTTTGTCACGATCCCTTTTAAATAATCGTGGTGGCACCTAGACAATTCTCACCAGTAGACGAACCACTCCTAAATAGCAACGTAGTATAAGTAAGAATGAGGAACTAGTAATACTTAAAGAAACTGTCTGATCATAATGTAAATGTGGAAAGATAAGTCTGAGAATAACAATACGACCCCTATAAATTTGGTCACCAATACAAGAGCTCTAACTGAATACAAATCTGATAAGAGGATAACATAAGCCAAAGTCTAAACAACAAAATCTGAACGTCTAAACACGTCTATCGGATAAATAAAATACAAGAGTGAGATAAGAGTATTTAGGCATGCTGAATGGAAGCATCGTCTCCTCGAACACTGGAAGTCCCCTAACTCAGACTCAAACTTGAGGTCCTGAACTGGTATAAGGCATTGTATCTGAATCCAAAAAGATTGCATCAAGTATAGCATGAGTACACAATGTACCCCCGTAGGCATCATAGGATGACAATAATGGAAGATATGTAACATAGATCAATATCAAGTTGACACTCAAATAGGTCCTATTCTAAGCAGTTCAATAATCACATAAGAGACCTTACTCACATAGAGTTCATGAATCATACTAGTCACCTAGTCACGCAAGAGTTCAACCAACAAATCAAGTACATTTTAATTCTTAAAGTACACACAGGGAATTTACTATCAAAACCCTCTGATCCAAAACTCTTTCTAGGCCATATTCATATTCAACCCCACTTACCCGATTTGACACATCAAATAAGCAAGTCGACATTTAGCTCTCAATAACCTTTATTATCTCTAGCCTTTAGACTTAATTAGAACTCTATGCAGCTATAGTCTGATACACCTTCATTCAACGTCGACCTTATTCCCACGGTAGAGGTCTATACCATACACCCTTTTAAAAGGGGTAAATTCTACACATACATGGAAAATAAGTCCATAACCATAATAACAACACTTCACACAAGTTCCTTATTAGACTCATTACCCCGTAATGTAATAAATTATCAGACAACACACAAACACATATAGTCCCTTTTTAATCTAAACGATAGTCCTGACATAGTGGCATTCCAACCATAGTAGTAGTAGACACAAAAATTGTAAACCACAAAACCCAATACACAAGAAATCAAGCCACACATTGCAACCAATCCAATTCAACAGAATCAATGTGATTATCAAAGTATTTCATAGAGACAAAGACCAATCATGGAAACTATTTTGATTCCATAGAATCAATCAAATTATCCAAGTATTCATATGAACAAGGCCAGTCATGGAAACCAATCAGATTTAATAGAATCAATCCAATTATCCAAGTATATTCAGAGTCCAAGCCTAATCATGGATACCAATCCACATTACCAATCAATAGGTAATCAATGTATAAATATATGTATGATATGAATGCAAATGCAAATGCTAGGTACATTTTCCTCCAGTATACAAGCGTTCGAATTCTATGAACTGCACACCCATGGAGGACCCATAAATTCCATATACTCCTCTAGAATTTCTCAACGGTGCCCAGCTCTTAGCTGAATAACTATTGTAGGCATGCAACTCGTTCCACCATTTATCATCATATCCATTGTGGTATGCAACCTGAGTCATCCATGATAATATCAGAGTTTCAGTATTGCCAACATCTCAAAGTAATACCATTGCCTTTCTTTTCCCGATCTTATTAGACCCACAATATTTTCATACCACTCTCATTGCGATATCATCAGAACTATGTGTGTATGAATGCAAATAATAACAAACATCAAGTAATTAGGATGTATGAGATGCTATCAAATATAAGAGATGAATATCGCATGCTTCCAGAAAGTCATCAACACATATCAGGATATCATATCAAAAACAATATGATGAGTAAACACAACAATATCAACAATGGCGACAAGGCTACATAATAGAGACAAGCCCACATAACAGCAGTCGGAATCAGCTTAAGGTTGATTCCCCAAATCATCATCAACACTTTTTAACACCATTACCCATTCAAAGATTCATCAAAACCGCTAAGGTGGGTCTCCCAAACACACCCAATACCCCTCAACATATAAACTACTACGTACTTCTATCAGAGTCTAAAATTGTTAAATTGTTGCCTACCTCAAAGCCTAGCAGGAACCATAAACAATCCACCTTCATTGTTGGCCCTTCCCTTTCGGAGTGCCTCGTAGTAATTGTGGTCTATTACGCATAGACTATACGTCAATATTAAGCTATTACAAAACACAAGGACTTAGTCCTTTAAATATCCAAAGCCATCAAAACCAACCCTGGGCCCACAATACCAAAATCCAAACTTTATTACTCAAAAAATATTAAACATGGTAACTAACTAAACCCTCAAGTTAATTTGAAAGTTAACTCCAATTGAACCCCCAATTGCACAATCTAAGAAAAGTCTTAATTTTACAAACCCTAGAATTTCCCCCAAATTGAAAAGGGATTCCATAATTAGATTAACCACCACAATATGATTATCTATCATAAATTAATACTTACTCACAATTTTAAAGACAAACTAACTCATATTACACCCTTAAATCAAAGATTTAAGCCTTTTATTCTACCATGGAAGTTTAAGAACTCATCCTCCCTAAATAAGGATTAAACTAGGATTAGGAACCTCAAAAACATGGAATAGGATAAAAAAGAATTAAGAATTTACCTCCCAAGTAGAACTCAAGCACAACTTTACGATTTCTCCCCTTAGGTGGCTCTAGAATCAATATGAAGTATTTTAGGAAAGTGATTTCGAGCTAGGTCATTGAATACACTGCCTGATCCAACGATCTCTCTCCTGCGGAATCTACTCTGCAGGAGCGGTCATATTTTGACGGATAAGAAGCTTGTTGAGGCGCAGTCACTTGACACATCGCTTCAGCACAGAAACAAAACAAGACTCTGCAGACGCACATTCTCCTCTCCGTAAAATCCTCCACCGAGGCAGAACCTTACCAAACTCTCAAGCCCTACTTCTGCAAGCCAAACTCCGCAGAGACGGACCCACAGGAGCAGATAACTCACCCGCTGGGGTGAACACCAGACACTAGCAAATAGGAATTATTCCAACACTTCAACCAAACACCCAAAATACTCCCGAGACCCCTCGAACACAAAGCATAGATGCTTTCCCAAGGTAAACAGTGCTATGAAATCACTCATGCTCTCGGATTTCCCATTTAACTAGAATCGCCCAAAATAGTCAAATATCACAATTGTACAAATAAGGCCACAATGTACATCCGATTATCCCCGAAAGTCAACCAATGACTTGACTAAATCATAAATGACCCTTCGGAACTATTGGATGCGACGGAACCCGAAAATTAACCCATATACTAATTAACTCTAAGATTCTTACTTTGGATTTTTCATTCGAAAATCACATAAATGAACCTCGGACTCCATGCCAACCATCCTCGCACATCACAAACCCCACATAGAGTCTACAGGAAAGATAAAATAGACAAATAAGGGTCTTTAACTAAAAATGATCGGACGTGTCATTACATTATCTCTTTTAATTTGTTTATTATATTGACTTTGTGAGAAACTAATCTAACTTAAGTGACTTTATAAGAGAAGTTTATTTTAATGAAAAACAACTAGCCTAAAGCTAGTTGTGAATTTTTTAAAATCAAAATATGTACAATAAGTAAGAAAACAAGATATACAAGGCCAAAAGTGCCTAACAAAAGTGTAAATTAGTATAAATAGCTTAAACTAGCATAAACAACTACATCACATATCAAAGTTTTAGTTTGATTCCACTTCAAGTCATCTTAAATCTCTCACCAGGTGTTATGGGATCAGGTACAAATAGAAGGATCCTTACAACTTGAAACTGTGCAAGTTTAGGCTTCATAGCTACAAAAACTGTAGTATATCCATGTTATCATCTCCTCTCAAAGTTGATGCTCATCAGTACCTAATCTCTATCACTATGGATGATTTTCCAACTTATTGAACATAAAGTTAATACCACACATTAGATAGAAGTTGCATAGTGACATATATAGGTGTTGATGATCTTAGTCTTGTTGTTAAAAAAACTTCACTGATTTCTTCATCTCAACTATGTATATAATGCAACTTTTATGTGTGTTGCATATGTACTGCTAACCTTATTCTAAGTCAGTCTGATTCTCTAGCAAATACAGTCTTGAACCTGAGGCTAGGCATATGCATCTTGTAATTGTTTACAAGCTTTGTAGCTGTTGTTTCTAGCTCAATAAATGAATCAAAATGAAGTGTGCCTACAAAATAAAAAATAAGATTAGTTACAAAATCTGCTAACTGGTTGCCTTCTCTCATCACATGGCCAATCTGTATCACTCCCTTCCTTCTCCAATCTAAGATATTATGAACTTCCATACTTATACTCCATGGTATATCCCATTCCCCTTCAACTATATTCATTTAACTAAGAGAATCAGTCTCCAAAACCATTGGAAGAAACTACTTCTACACATAATAAGTAATTCCATCATACATTGCTTTAGCTTCGACAACTAAATATGTTGTGTTTGCAATTCTTCTAGTACTTGCATGAATAAAATCCCGTCACAATTTCTTATACAATATACAAATGCACCAGGGCCAGGATTGCCCTTAGAAGAACCATCACTATTGCACTTAAACCTCCTATGAGGAGGACTACACCATTGCACCATTGTGTACTAAATTTGATGCATATAAGCATCCAGTTAATGCACTAAATGAGGCCAAGAATTAGTCATGTTGGTTATCCAGAGATACTTTAATTTTGTTAGATGAATAAAGTTATGATTTATTTCATATATGACCCTATTCCTAGATATAACTCTACCATACAGAACTATATTTCTTCTCTTCCAAAGCTTCCAAAGAATAATGGTTGGTGATACTTGATATATTGTCTTCAACTTTGATTAACATTCTACGTCCCACCATTTCTTGACTGCTTGTTTTATTTGAACAACATGACCTTGCACACCTGCTGTTGCTGATAAAATCATACATATGCCTGCTGCATATTTTCCTGTCAAGAAAATTTGATCCATTATTTCTTGTTGAGGGTGAGTACAACACCTACAAATAGAAACAATAGATATTCCCATTCTGGTTTGCACATCCTTTATAGGTAGCTTTTGTTTCCAAACTCTCCACAAGAGAAATGCAATTTTGAAATGTAATCCTTTAGTCAAAATCTGTCTAAAAAACCAGCTGTGATCATTTCTCTGTCTCTATTTCTCCCATGCACTACCAATTGTGAATTTACCACAACTACTTGTGAGCATCCACCAGGCCTTATCCTTTTCATTAGAAGCTTCATCTCTGTGAAAATTATTTCTAATATGATCAACAGTGTCTTTTGGTACTATTTGCTGCAGAACTTGAAACCTCCATTTCCCATTTATCATCACATCCTCCACATCCTGTATGATTTCATCCATTAGGAAATTTGTTGGAATAATCTAATAAAGAGGTCTGAGCTTGATCCTGTTGTCAAACCAAAAGCTATCAGTCCAATTTCTAGGTTCTTATAAAATTTCCTTTTCAATTGCATCTCTTGCCTCTAGCATCTTCTTCCACGGTTGTAATCCCCATTTCCATTGTGCAAAAGTTGAAATATGCTTCTTACAATACTTGTTCCACATGAATGTTGACCACAATGTGCATCCTATCCTAAACTTCCACCACAGTTTAGCAAACAAAGATTTGAATACGTCAAAGAGGGATCTAGATCCCAATCCTCCTTGTTTAGGAACACAAACTTTTAACCAAGCAAACCAATGTCTACTTTTGCCTTCTTCTTTGTTACTCCAATAGAACCTTGCAAAGATTTTATACAGTTCATTTAGTGTGTACTTAGTAGGATCCATTGCTGATAGAAGATACATTGGCATACTTTGTAATACACTATTAATGAGAACTATTTTTCCTTCAAAATACATAAGTCTACCTTTCCAGTTCTGCAACTTATCCTTTACCTTCTTGATCAAATCATTATAATAGACCATCTTCTTTCTGGTTAGAATATTGGGCACCCAAGGTATTCGAATGGAAAAGTACCTCTAGTGAAACCAGTTGTTTGCTCAACCTCCTGACAAATATAGAGCAGCAGACTTCTGATGCATGTAAAATGAATTTTTGTCCCTATTTATCAACTGGTAACACACCTTTTCATAATCTTTTCAAAACTGTCATTGTCATTTCTAGTGAAACATTTTCTATTGAGGCAAAGGTTATGGTATCATCTTCATAAGCAAGATGATTCAAGTTGGCACTCCATTTAGGCATACCAAAAGATCTATATTGCCCATGATCAAATAAAGAGTTGAGTGTTATGGACAACACTTCTGCAGATAGGACAAAAAGAGCATGTGATAAAGGATCACCTTGTTTCACACCTCTAGTTGAGTGAAGAAAACCATGTGATTGACCATTCAACTAAATTGGGTACCAATTGTTGGCCTAGAGCCTCCATATCTAATCCACAAAAACTTCTGCAAATCCTATTATATTCAGCACGTTTGTTAAACACGGTCAGGACACTCTATCATATGCCTTGGCCATATCTAATTTGACCACCACATTTGTAGGTCTGCCTCTCATTCTAGTATTAGTAATAATTTCTTGAGTGAGAAGTACATTTTCAATTATACATCTACCCTTAATAAAGCCAGACTGATTGCTAGAGATCAAATCAGAAATAATTTTATCCAGTCTTCCATGTACCACTCTTGATATAACCTTATTGATGAAATTTCTCAAACTAATAGGCCTTAGATCATAAAATTTTTGAACCTCTGATATCTTAGGAAGCAGCACCAAGTTACTATGAGTAACTGATTTTGGAAGAGTATGTCCTTCAAAAAACGTTTTAACCAACTATTTCCCAACATGGTTGATAAAAGGTTCATGAGATACCATAAGGACCATAAACACTTTCTCTCTTATATTAAAAAACAACGCTCTTGACCTCTTCTAAAGTAGGCAGGGCACTCAACATTGTATTACTTTTATTAAATACCATACCAGGAACATGACTCAATATGCTAAAGTCTGTTATTTCTTCCTCTTGAGTAAACTAATTGTGGAAAAAACTAACTGCTCCTACTGCTAGTAGATCCCCTTGTTCCAACCAATTTCCATCAGCCCCTGTATTATTTTCCTTCTACCATTGACTATATTATGAAAAAATCTTGTGTTTCTATCCCCTTCAGTAAACCATGTATAAACTGATTTTTTCCTCCAAAACTATTCTTCATAGTGAAGGTATTTCTTCCTTTCATCTTGTGCAAGTTGCAAAACTATTCTATTTTTAACAGTAGGTTCTTCTTCAAACAGTTGCTCCTTGATCCTCACTTTATCCTCCCTTATAATGAGTTATTTAAAAAATCTCCAAAAGTCACTCTACTCTATGAACATAATTCCCATTTCATCTGCTTGATTGTCCTCAAGCTAATTTGATCTTACAGTATCCAAAAAATCATTATGTTTTATCCAAAACATCAAGAACCTCAATGGTTTTATTAAATTTTGAGATTCAACCCCTAAGGAAATGAGAAGTGGAGAATGGTCTAAGCCTGTCATAGACAGATGTTCTACCTCTGTATGACCAAACCATTGTTGAAGCTGTGAGTTGATGACAATTCTATACAGTCTCTCAAATATACAATCATTACCAGTTCTTCCATTCCACCAAGTGAAATAAATTCCTTTAAAGGAAGTCTCAAACAACTCACATGAATTAATACAAAAGGCCAAATCCTCATAGTCTTATATAACTATAGGAATTTCACCTACTTTCTCTTCTTCATTCAAAACCACATTGAAGTCCCCCTACCATCTAAAGTAAGTCAATGTTACCAGCTAGATGATAAATGTTATCCCAAAGATGCAACCTTTCAATCTTATCACATTTAGCATATACTAAAGTGGTGATCAAGAATCTATTTTGCTCCTAAATAAACAGCTTCAGTGTGATCTACTGATCAGTATTAGAAATGATTTCCTCATCTATATTCTCATTCACAAAAAAATAAATTTTCCCGTTACAATTTGCTCATGTTTGTTTCATTCCTAACCTCTTCTGAAACTTGTGAATAATTATAGCTTGTTGAAAAGGCTCCATCAAAGCAATAAACATAAACATATGATGTCTATGTAACATTTGAAGCTTATGAAAAACTTGTTGTGCCTGCACTGATCTGATATTCCAAATGAATGTTTTGATCATCATTTAAAACTAGACTTATTAGACGCAGATCTCTTTGGCACAACCCTGGTAGTTTGTTCATTATTAGTAGTGTTATGTGTTTTCCCTTTCTTCACACCCTTTGCTTGGATCTTGGAGAAATATTAGTCTGTTTTCTTAATTGATTAAAATTCTGAACTACAATTTCTTTCACATCCTCCATATTACTGTGATAATTCTCATTGCCTTTACACATGTTACTACCTTCATCCCCTACATTTTGAGAAACAATATCATGAAGCCTCTTCATTGGCAATTCTTTACTCAACATAGCTACTTGTAAAGGTTGGACTATATAACTGCTGATAACAATATTGTTGTTTCTTTATTAATATCCTCTATAGTAAGGTCATAATTCTCCCCACTTCTTATGAAATCTCCTTCAAATTCATTTTTCTCCTCAGAATTTTCTACCACTACTTCTACTGGCTCCTCCTCCATATCACTCACAGTGCCATGAACTAGTCCATCTTTATTTTCAGTAGAGTTTATCCCATATACATTGGCCACCTCAACCTCATTTTCATCTTACGTCCTATCTCTCTATTTTGCAGAGGGAGATTGGATGTTAATATCACCTCTAGACTCTCCACTTTGAGCATCACCTAGCTTCTCTACTCCTATCATCATGGTTAAGACTTCATTCTATGCTGACCCCGGCCCGGGCTGGCTTCTTGGGAAGCCCATTCCCCTAATGGTGCCAATGAGAAAGCAGTTGCAGGCCAATGTAGGCTTGCTCCATACAGGTTATATCTGGGCCTTATATTGATATTCTTTTCAATTAATGCCCCTATTACTGCTGTGCAGCCTTTCCTCGGGTTTGTAGAGTCAGGTTTCCCATTTACCCACAACGGAGGAGCCGCCCCCACCAGGTAGGTGACCACGGGTCATAACACACTCTTCGCACAACAAATCCACTTTGAAGTTGACTTGGTGCAATGGATCCTGGTTCAACAGCAAGAACTAGTTTAACTTGGGGGTTTGAAGCCCATTTTCCTCTAAAAGAAGGGGAAGTAGGAGGGGAGATTCAGGTGAGATCCAACTTTCGATTCACTCATGGGATCCATGTTTCCTCATTGTTGTGTACACTAAAACCTTCTACATCAATCATCACATTCATTTTATCAATTGTATATTTTATTTCTACATCTTCATATCTGTTACCTCTCATATCAATACTTTTTGTTTCCTCACTCTCCTCCACTTTATCCTCCTGTCTCTTTGATGTAGACAGAACTTCAACTCCTTCCTGATTATAGTTTTGTGTCATAACTTTCTCCTTCTCCTCATCATCTATCTCCCTTGTATTTATTTATGGTTCCACCTTATCCTTGCCTTTTCCTGCATCCTTTTTGTTTGATACAACTGCATGAACCTCTATAGTCTCAGTTTCCTCAGTGAGAGCGTGAAATGCATTTTGAATCTGAACTTCTGCTACATTCCCGTTGATTGTCTTTCCATCTATGAACTAACTTGAATTCTTCTCCATTGTTAACACTCTTTTATCCTTGACTGTATTCCAATTACCAGGATCCCCAACCACCATTCCACGTGATCGAATTCTAGCTGGCCTTCTGTAGTTTCTGTTGGGAGTTCTTTCTATATTGTACTTTATAATGCAGTACGGGAAATATATTACTATTACAAGTATTCGAAAGGATAAACAAAGATTCAATAATTCAACTAGAAATCTGAAATTACAATTGTTGAACAAGAAAAACTGGAAACTGTTTTTGCTGAGTCGAGTGTGGCACTCTGTCCTTAAGACAATATTGCCCCGTATGTATCCTTTATACGTCCTGGACAATTTGTCTCCCAAGATAAAACAACAATGGAACACTTGAGCAAAGGAAACTCAAGTGCTACCGTGAAGAATATTGAGTAACGAAATGATGCTTGGAAGTTGTAGGAAGAAGAGTTTTCTGCTTGTGTATGCTTCTGTATTTTCGTGTATATGTGAGTCTTAGTGTTAGTGCTCAACAATGGTGTAAGGGGGTGTTTATATAGGTGAGGGAGGGACTGAAAACTGCCTCCATAACAGCCAAATAATGGCCATTATGGAGGTAATAAAGTCACCAACATAAATGGTGAAAGACCAACGGAACGGACGGGACTGGACGGGCGGGCGGCAGCGGCGCGCGTGTGGTCTTTCCTCGAACCGAAGCACATCTAGGTCCTCTCTCCTTTAAACACATGGGATACCCCTTGGGGTCCCAAACCCCAAACCAATTTCGAGTCTTATATACACAACAATTCTTTCTTCCTCTACCGATGAGGGAGAATTGAACACAATACCACACTTTTTCATGCTTCAAACACCTCACTTCGTGAACCAATATCTCTTTCATTTCTCAATGAAATTTGACGATTCTTGGCCCTACGGTTATCTACGTACTTAGTAGATCATGTATGTGTGAAGAACCGGATTCTCCAACATACGTAACACTAGTGTTTAAGCCATTAAAGTTGGTCGGTCGCAACTCCCGCCAAAGGCTAATTTCCAACAATCCCCTCTTGAAAGAGATTTTGGCGCACTCACATGGTGTCTTTTCATTTCCAGCAATATTTCAGCGGACCGATGTTGCATAAGGAGAGGTAGCTTCAGCTTTGAACCTTCCATAGTTAAGTACCATCGGACTTACTTACTGCGCGGTGAACGTGATGTCTTGAACCGTCAGTGTTTAGTGTAAGCCAAGTCAATGGTACCAACACAACAAATTCCCTTACTTTATTCTTCGTAATGTTTTGTCCGTTTTTGCCATGGACAACGTCTTGGATTCTTAAGTGCGTTCATTTGAGGCGGCCCGTCCTCGCACTTAAATAGGTGGTCTCCTACAAGGTATCCTGCTATACCCCACTTCACAAGGTTTAGGAACTATTAAAAGTTTCCCAAAGACCTAACCTCAACTGTTGAGGATCATTACAGGTTTTGAAAACTTAACCTTTACCCATACTGCAGATAGCACTTAACGTCTATCGCGGGAACGACTTTGGATTTGGTGTTTCTTTTCAGAAATCACTATCCGAAGTGCTCATGCTTCCACTGAAGCGATCAACTGAACCTTTACAACTTAGTTTTCCCATTGAACCAAATTACTGGGATCTCCAGTTAGTAAGGTTGGGTTACCACTGTATTGGTCCGTATATTTTGGGTTTTAAGCCCATTCCCCTAGACAGGCAGAACACTTGATCTTCGGGTAGTCCCTTAGTTAGTAAATAAGGAAGTGACACCCGTGATGATCAACTGCCATACGGTCTTATGTCTCCGACAGATCCTGACAGATATGTCCAGACGCCGTCATCCGTGTCCTTCCTGAAGCCGACCGGCTAGCCACAGTATATAACTGCTGAAGACATAGGTTTCTCCCAATATGGGACGTCCTCTAATGAGTCGTGAAGTTACTCAACTTCTTTCATGCTTTGTATAAAGCGATAAACTCCGATACCATCATGAATCAGTCGATGCAAGTTTGCTTATAGGATTTTCCAAGACCCACCATACACATTTACTTGTGGCTTTCGTGTTCTCCAGATCTGATGTCCGGTTTGCATCACTGTGTTCTCCAAGAACCGCTGGACATCCAGAATACTATAATTCGTAGATAAGCGAATAATTCAGCTATTGTCATATCCGACTTAACGCCTTCTATTGATCATGTATTAAGATCATCAGTGAAACTTAGTTCAACTGATCTGTTTGTAGGACGATACCATGTCGGTTGTAGTGTGTACAATACATTGAACTACACATGACATGTGCATATCGATCCTTGTCTATGGGTGCACCATGATTCCAATCAGTTCTATGATTCATATCTATTTGTGGCTTCAACGAGACTGTCAACTATCGACCAGTCCGTTAGATGTCTTAGAAATCCAATTCCTAAGATGTCATATGTGATACCCATATCTTTCATATCGAGACTTTGTTTCAATATGACTTTTACTTTCAGACTGTTGATTCTCCAACTGTTGGCTTTCTAACTTCAGAGTCAATGTTTCTGTGATCAGATTCATTGTTTCTGTTTTATCTGAAACTTTCAGGACCAAAATGTAAACATTTCAGGGACCAAGATGAAAGTTCAGGAAGAAGCCCAACAGTCCAGAAAACCAACTCTGATTCTCTTCTTCCAACTCTCCGGTTGGGAAGGCTGTTTCAATATTCATGCCACGCAAGGCTGCAATGACCCCATGATGTTAAGCTACTCCCAGGGGAGCACATGTACAAGTAGCCGAGGCTTTGAACTCGTCAGTAGATCCATCTACTTTGTACTCACTTTTGAGTATCCTTTTTCACAACCCAAAGGTTCTTTTCCTGGAGGAAGATCAACCATTACGCAAGTATGGTTCTATATGAGGGAATCTATTTCTCTCTTTGTAGCTTCTTTCCAAAGCAGCGCATTTGGAGATGACAATTATTTGTTAATTGTCCATGGTTCATTTTTAACCATACACGCTAGAAGGACTGGAACAAGTCTTTGTCCCCTTCTTTGCTCCATCTCGGTTCAACATCTAGAATCCCTGCGTTCTGCATATCTGGAATATTACGTTCCGGATAGTCAGCAACTTTCGAGTCCTGTAGATGCGGAACGTCTAGTTCTGGACAGTCAAGCCCTCACGGGTTCTTGTTAACCTTGAGCGGTTACTCCTTTTTCCTTTTTCAAGGAAAGTTATCTTCTAAGAATTCAGCATTCTTTGACGCCAAGAGGCGATAAGCACTACTGTTATTTGCAGATCTAGTGGATATGCAATCTACAACTTTAGGTACGAAACCACCTCACATCACAACATTTGTATGTGAGATCATTTCCATGTCTCACACGGAGGGTTATCCTTATCCTTATACGGAGTTCTGTTGAGAATCACATTAGCGGTAAGGATCGCCTTGCCCCACATAACTTGGGCGTACGGGTTTGCGCTTGGCTAACACCATTGGACTGAGGTGAGTAATGAATAGTCGTTTAATGAACGATGCTTCACATTCTCCCCCTCTATCGCTATGAATTTCGCAATCCATAGGCTTAGTTGATTTCCAACTTCTGCTTTGTAGCGCTTGTACGCTTCAACAACTTCATCTTTGCTGTTCAACAAACAAAGGATTTCATACGTTGTACCATCATCAATGAAGATCACAACGTACTTGTCTCCCCCCTCTATTTTGTATAAACTTTAAATCACCCAAGTAGGTATGACTAAGTTCTAGAGGAGCGGTGCTTCTTTCGCTATTCCCTTGACGGAATTTGGAAAGGTGATTTTGCCTCTTCGCCTACCTCACATTCATTTTGAGGGTTTATGTCGAAAGAAGGCAACAATCTCAACTTCGCTAGCTTTTGAATGACTTGCTATTTAACGTGTCTTAATCTATGATGGCATAGATGCACGGATTACAAATATATCATTCATTCGGCTACAGACATACTGTACCATTCTTAGTTATTACAGACCTGTTGGAGTAGTCTCAAACCAGCTTGACCAACAGCGTCCCTTAAACCAAGTTAGGAACATGTAACACCTCTTTTTTTTAGTGATCTTATTCCTTGAAGTCCTATTGAGGACAACCTCTCCAGCCCCTTTGATTTTAGAGGTGGCGTTGCTTCACATGAACAACCTCTTGCCCGTGGTTAGGGCGTAACTGGATCATATGTGATCTGGATACTCTGGCCCACTACAGTTGCTTTGCAGACTGAGTGTCCAATTTCTTTTCTGCCTTTCTTTAGGCCTTCAGATCATTTCAGACCTGGAAACTCTGACCCACCTTACTAGGTGTCCATTACTTTTCCTATGAAATGAATTCTGGCCCCACTCCAGTCGCCCGGAGGCTTTATATGACTGAGTGTCCAATATCATCATATCAAAGGAATTTTGGCCCACTCCAGTCGCCCGGACGCTTTGTATGACTGAGTGTCCAATATCATCCTATCAAAGGAATTTTGGCCCACTCCAGTCGCCCGGAGGCTTTGTATGACTGAGTGTCCAATATCATCCTATGAAGGATCTTCTGCCAAATAATATGACAGGCTCAACGTCATTAACTTTTAGACTTCTTCCGTTATGATTGGTGCCCAGATAATTCTTGGCGCTTACTTAAGTGTGGTAACCGTTTTCGCACAGTCAGTGGATCTTTCTCCCTCGTATGTACGAACATACTTTACACACTTTAATAATTACACTTAAAAGAACGGATCTTCTTAAGTCGTTTACAAAATCCAATCTTTAAACGGAAAAAAAGATGAGATTAAACTTCTGATTTGTTAAAGCGTAAGGAATATAAATTATTTTCATATTCCTCCTTACTTTAATCCATTTTTAATCAGACATCATTTAATCTTAATTCTTGACAAGTAAGAAAAATATTTATCATTTAATCTTTATTCTTGACAAGTAAGAAAAATACTTATCCCAATTTCGGATTCTGGCTCACTTCAGTCACTTCATCAGACTGAGTGTCCATTTCCTTCTCACCATTATTCGGATCTTTTGTCTGGGATAGATAAAGGCCTTCTGCTGCAAGATAGAATAACATCTTCAGTCTTCTCCTCTTGTCCCAGTTGATATCCTCAGGCTCTCGTGAGCGCTTGTTCCCACCAGTCTTGGTAGCGGTGACACCATAAATACGTTCATCATCATCACTCTCTTCTACCAGAAAACCATTGCCATATCCAGATTTGGTCACACAACTTTTGACCGACATCTTTCGAACACTAATAGTAATACAATACCAAATTGTCTTAAGTTGTTGGGAGTTCTTTCTCTATTGTACTTTATAATGCAGTACGGGAAGTATATTACTATTACAAGTATTCGAAAGGATAAACAAAGATTCAATAATTCAACTAGAAATCTGAAATTACAATTGTTGAACAAGAAAAACTGGAAACTGTTTTTGCTGAGTCGAGTGTGGCACTCTGTCCTTAAGACAATATTGCCCCGTTTGTATCCTTTATACGTCCCGGACAATTTGTCTCCCAAGATAAAACAACAATGGAACACTTGAGCAAAGGAAACTCAAGTGCTACCGTGAAGAATATTGAGTAACGAAATGATGCTTGGAAGTTGTAGGAAGAAGAGTTTTCTGCTTGTGTATGCTTCTGTATTTTCGTGTATATGTGAGTCTTAGTGTTAGTGCTCAACAATGGTGTAAGGGGGTGTTTATATAGGTGAGGGAGGGACTGAAAACTGCCTCACCAACATAAATGGTGAAAGACCAACGGATTGGCCATAGGAGGAGTAATTCAACCAAAATAAATGGTTGAATTGAGTGCTTGGCGTTTCTGCTTTGACTGTCCAAATTCTGACTTTCTGGAAACTTCAGGGACCAAACTGTACATCTGAAACTTCTGGGATCAAACTGTACTTCTGGCAAAGTTTTCTGGCCCAAAAAGATAATATCAGAAGACCCGTGGCCCGTGAACCGTGAACCCGGAATCGGACGGGACGGGCGGGGCGGCGCGCGTGTGGTCTTTCCTCGAACCGAAGCACATCTAGGTCCTCCCTCCTTTAAACACATGTGATACCCCTTGGGGTCCCAAACCCCAAACCAATTTCGAGTCTTATATACACAACAATTCTTTCTTTCTTTACCGATGAGGGAGAATTGAACACAATACCACACTTTTCCATGCTTCAAACACCTCACTTCGTGAACCAATATCTCTTTCATTTCTCAATGAAATTTGACGATTCTTGGCCCTACGGTTATCTACGTACTTAGTAGATCATGCATGTGTGAAGAACCGGATTCTCCAACATACGTAACACTAGTGTTTAAGCCGTTAAAGTTGGTCGGTCGCAACTCCCGCCAAAGGCTAATTTCCAACAGTTTCTATATGATCCTTTAGTTGCAGGCTGCATTTGAGTCTCAGAACTTTCTGCATTATCCTCTCCTTCTTCATAAGTAATTCTCAATTCAAGATGCAATATTCTACATCCTTCTTCATTGTGGCCTTGCAACTTACATCTCTTACAGTATTTTGGAAGGACATTATATTGAATTTGTGCCTTAACTAATCGAGACAAGTCTGTTTTCTCATCTGTAATTTTGATGTTCACCATCTTTGCTAGATCTGCAACAAGATCAAGTAGCACCTTAACCCTCGCACTGTTTGGTCGTGTCTTGTTAATAGTTGCCTTGTCCAATTGAGATGACATACCAACTGCTGAAGCAAGGGAAAATAATGAACTCTTCACTAAAAACGTTGGTAATTAATTTGGAAAAGAGATCCACGCCATCGCCATTGTTATCTCCTCATCGACTTTTAATTTCGTATCATATATTAGAGGCCTCATCTGGTACATTCCTCCATCCTGTGATTTGATATAATGGGCTGGCTTTGACATCATTTGGAGATAATCTTCAAAAAGTTCAAATCGCATAAGAACATGACAATTTCTAAATAAACCAATACAACAATCTCCTTTAACCCCACATTGTAATGGAATCTGCGTCCTTACTTCTTCAAGATCCGATCATCCATATGAAAACGTATAAACTACGGCATATTGGAGCTTCTCAATAATGTTCATACGTTGAGCATCTGCCTCTGTCCATTCCACCAAAGGTTTTCCATCTACGATCTCCACTGGTTTGAGTGGAATGGGTTCTATAGAATTGTTAGTCGTATGCATGTTCATACCACCATTAGGGTTAATGAGTTCTACGCAGTTCTTCTTCATTGTAGCTTGCTCTGCATGGTTTTCATGACTATTAGGGTTAGGGTTATTAGTGTTTGGCTGTAACTTTGAATCATTACCACCATTAATAACCATAGTGGATGATGAAGGATGGTTCAAAGGATGGAATTGAAGAGTACAGGTGATAGCCAAGGGCTGGCTCCAGTGACTGACCAGCGGCCGGAGCCGTTATAGTGCCATAGTTTAAGTTTAGGGTTTGCATGAAATTAGGAGAGTGAATAGAGCGTATTAGGTTGTTTTTAATTTTGTATCGACTTTATAAGAGAATAATCTATAAGTTGAGTGATTTAATTGATAAAAATCTAAGTGACTTTGTAAGAGAAAATCCATAAACTAATTGATTTTATTTATAGAAAACTGAATTAAGTGATTTTATTACATAATTCTACATATTTGAATGACTGTTGAGATATTTATTCCTTCCTGTAGTCCATCAGTTTTATACCGATTCCTTCTCCAAAATGCTGAATAGGATCCAATAACTCCTTTGTCCCCGCATACACAAATTAAGGCAGATCCAACCAGAAAATTTGAACATGGCTACAATATTTGATTGGACAATACTATCAATAGTCACATGAGGTATTCACTTATATTTCTTTTCTTCACTTATTTTTTTTTCTTGTGTCAGGGAATTATACTCATAAAGAGATTGAAGTTATAATATGAACTTACAATATAATGAATTTTTTTCGCTATTATTAAGTGAATATAACATGTCAATTACTTTATTTTCTAAATTACAAATTTGAGCGTATCTTTGAGAATATATGTTGTTGCAAGTAATTTTAATTTGACAATATTAAAAATCTTTACACCATTAGCGTACAAGAATTTGTTGGAAATTTGCCTTTGGCGGGGAGGTGCGTCCACCCATGTTTAATGAATTAAATACTAGTGTTCCGCATGTTGGAGGCTTTGTCTCTTCACACATGCATAATCTAGTAAGTGAGTAGATGACCGTAGGGCCAAGGATCGTCAAATTTCGTTGAGAAATGAAAGAGATATTGGTCCACGAAGTAAGGTGTTTGAGGCATGAAAATATGGTGTGGGACAAATCTACCACATCGGTGGGAATAGGAAGAATTGCTCTCTATATAAGTCTCTAATGTGGTAAAGGGTTTGGATTACCACATCGGTCTCGGGCTCGGGTCAAGGGTCACGGGTCACGGGTAACAGGCTGTGGGGACTTTCTGATATTATCTTTTTGGACCCCAAATTGCTTAATATTTACAATTAGGTCCCTAGAGTTTCTGGAAAGTTAATTTTAGGGTGACAGAAGGCAGAAAGTTCCGTTGGACTATTTTTTTGAGCATTAACCAGCCATTACTTGGTTGATTAACTCCTCCATAAACACCCTCCTTCAATGGCCATGAACAGCCTCACTTATAGCCTTTAACATGCCACACTAATGGCCTTAAACCAACCATTAACAGCCCTCCTATTGACTATTTACAACAGTGTTTTGGACAGGTGAACATCCCTCTTGTGATGCTATATATTGAGCTGTTTTGGCTCAATTGTGAAGACATACAGTGGCAGAAAATAGAACAAACAGACACGAAAAATCACTGCAAAACACTCACATATACACAAGATATACACAACAGAGACACACTATATACACAGAGACAAAACAGAAGAGAAAATAGAAACTCTTCCTTCCTTTTCCATATCTTCAGCAAGTCGATTCATATTTGTTTTCTTCGTCAGGCTCAACCTATTGGCTTTGTAGCATTGAGATTAAAATGTTGTTTTATCTTGGGAGACTATTGCCCGCTAACGTAAAAATATATATACGGGGCAATCTTGTCTTAAGGACAGAGGACAATCACTCGACTCAACACACAACGTTGTAACCATCCAGATTTAGTTGTTTCTTGATTTCAGGTTATCAAGATTCAAGACACAATAAACTTGCGGCAGTTTTAAAGATTGGCATATTTGTTCAACAAGATTCAATTTTTGAATATTGAATATTTGTTTATCCTTTCGAACACTTTTAATAGTTATTTACTTCCCGTACTGCTTTATAAAGTACAATAAAGTACCAACAATTTAAGACAAGAACGTAATGTATTACTATTAGTGTTCGAAAGATGTCGGTCAAAAGTTGTGTGACCAAATCTAGATATGGCTGTGGTTTTCTGGTAGAAGAGAGTGATGATGATGAACGTGTTCATGGTGTCACCGCTCCCAAGCGCTCACGAGAGTCTGAGGATGTCAACTGGGACAAAAGGAGAAGGCTGAAGATGTGGTTCTATCTTGCAGCAGAAGGCCTATATCTGTCCCAGACAAAGAATCCAAATAATGGTAAGGAGGAAATGGACACTCAGTCCGATGAAGTGACTGAAGTGGGCCAGAATTCGAAATTGGAATAAGTAGTTTTTCTTACTTATCAAGAATAAGATTAAATGATTTCTGATTAAAATGGCTTAAAGTAAGGAGGAATATGAAAATGTTTTCCGAAATAATTTATATTCCTTACGCTTTAAAAATCAGAAGTTTAATATCTTCTTCTTTCCCGTTTAAAGGTTGGATTTTGTAAACGACTTAAAAAGATCCGTTCTTTTAAGTGTAATTATTAAAAGTGTGTAAAGTATGTTCGCACATATGAGGGAGAAAGATCCACTAACTGTGCAAAAACTGTTACCACTCTTAAGTAAGCGCCAAGAATTATCTGGGCACCAATCATAACGGAAGAAGACTAAAAGCTAAAGACGTTGAGCCTGTCACACTATTTGGCAGAAGATCCTTCATAGGATGATGTTGGACACTCAGTCATACAAAGCCTCCGGGCGACTGGAGTGGGCCAAAATTCCTTTGATATGATGATATTGGACACTCAGTCATATAAAGACTCAGGGCGACTGGAGTGGGGCCAGAATTCATTTCATAGGAAAAGTAATGGACACCTAGTAAGGTGGGCCAGAGTTTCCAGGTCTTAAATGATCTGAAGGCCTAAAGAAAGGCAGAAAAGAAATTGGACACTCAGTCTGCCAAAGCTACTGGAGTGGGCCTGAGTATCCAGATCAAATATGATCTGATTACGCCCTAACCACAGGCAAGAGGTTGTTTATGTGAAGCAACGCCACCTCTAAAGTAGAAGGGGTTGGAGAGGTTGTCCTCAATAGGACTTCAGGGAATGAGATCACTCCAAAAGGAGGTGATACATGTCCCAAACTTGGTTTAAGGGACGCTGTTGGTCAAGCTGGTTTGAGACTAGCCCAACAGGTCTATAATAACTAAGAATAGTACAGTATGTATGTAGCCAAATGAATGATATATTTGTAATCCGTGTATCTATGCCATCATAGATTAAGACACGTTAAATAGAAAGGGATTCAAAAGCTAACGATGTTGAGATTGTTGCCTACTGTCGACATAAACCCTCAAAATGAATGTGAGGTAAACGAAGAGGCAAAATCACCTTTCTAAATTCCGTCAAGGGAATAGCGAAAGAAGCACCGCTCCTCTAGAACTTAGTCACACTTACTTGGGTGATTTGAAGTTTATACAAAATAGAGGGGGGAGACAAGTACGTTGTGATCTTCATTGATGATGGTACAACGTATGGAATCCTTTGTTAGTTGAAAAGTAAAGATGAAGTTATTGAAGCGGATAAGCGCTACAAAGCAGAAGTTGAAAATCAACTAAGCCTACGGATTGAGAAATTCGTAGTGATAGAGGGGGAGAATATGAAGCATTGTTTATTAAACGATTGCTCATTACTCACCTCAGTCTAACGGTGTTAGCCAAGCGCAAAGCCGTACGCCCAAATTATGTGGGGCAAGGCGATCCTTACCGCTAATGTGATTCTCAACAGAACTCCGCATAAGGATAAGGAGAACTCTACGTGTGAGACATGGAAAGGATCTCATATACAAAGGTTGTGATATAGGGTGGCTTGGTATAAGTTGGACTACCGAAACAGGTCAAGTTCGACCTAAGACTGTAGATTGCATATCCACTGGATCTGCAAATAACAATAGTGTTTATCGCCTTGTGGTGTCAAAGAATGCTGAATTCTTTGAAGATAACCTTCCTTGGAAAAGGAAAAATGAGTAATTGCTCAAGGTTAACAAGAACCCGCGAGGGCCTGACTGTCCGGAACTAGACGTTCCGTATCTACAAGACTCGAAAGTTGTTGTCTATCCGGAACTTAATATTCCAGATCTACAGAACTCAGGGATTCTAGATGTTGAACCGAGACGGAGCAAAGAGGGGACAAAGACTTGTTCCAGGCCTTCTAGCTTGTATGGTTGAGAACGAACCATGGACAATTAACAAATAATTATTATCTCCAAAAGCGCTGCTTTGGAAAGAAGCTAAAGAGAGAAATAGATTCCATCATATAGAACCATACTTGTGTAATGGTTGATCTTCCTCCGGAAAAAGAACCTTTGGGTTGTAAAATGTGCTCTCCTGTGAGTAGCTTAACATTCAGGGCCATTGCAGTCTTGCGTGGCATGGATGTTGAAACAACCTTCCCAACCGGAGAGTTGGAAGAAGATGATCAGAGTTGGTTTGCTGAACTGTTGGGCTTCTTCCTGAACTTTCATTTTGGTCCCTGAAATATTTACATTTTGGTCCTGAAAGTTTCAGATAAAACAGAAACAATGAATCTAACCACAGAAACATTGACAATGAAGTTAGAAAGCCAACAGTTGGAAAATCAACAGTCTGAAAGTAAAAGTCATATTGAAACAAAGTCTCGATATGAAAGATATGGGTATCACAGATGACATCTTAGGAATTGGATTTCTAAGACATCTAACGGACTGGTCGATAGTTGACAATCTCGTTGAAGCCACCAATTGATATGAATCATAGAACTGATTGAAATCATGGTGCACCCATAGACAAGGAGCTATACGCACAGGTCACATGTAGTTCAATGTATTGTACACACTATAACCAACCTGGTATCGGCCAACAAAGCAGATCAGTTGAACTAAGGTTCACTGATGATTTTAATACATGATCGGTAGAAGGAGTTAAGTCGGATATGACGATATCTGAATTATTCGCTTATTTACGGATTATAGTATTCTGGATGTCCAGCGGTTCTGGGAGAACACAGTAATGCAAACTGGACATCAGATCTGGAGAACACCAAAGCCACAAGTAAATGTGTATGGTGGGTCTTGGAAAATCCTCTAAGCAAACTTGCATTGGCCGATTCATGATGGAATCGGAGTTTATCGCTTTATACAAAGCATGAAAGAAGTTGAGTAACATAAGACCACGGATGACGGCATCTGGACATATCTGTCAGGATCTGTCGGAGACATAAGACCGTATGGCAGTTGATCATCACGGGTGTCACATCCTTTATTTACTAACTAAGGGACTACCCGGAGATCAAGTGTTCTGCCTGTCTAGGTGAATGGGCTTAAAACCCAAACAATATGAACCTTTGCGGTGGTAACCCAACCATACTGATTGGAGATCCCAAGAATTTGGTTCAATGGGAAAACTAAGCTGCAAAAGGTTCAGTTGAGCGCTTCGGTGGAAGCAAGAAGCACTACGGATGATGATTTCTGTACGGAAACATGAATCCAAAGTTGTTCCCGCGATAGACATTAAAGTGCTACCTGCATGGTGGGTAAAGGTTAAGCTTCCAAACCTTTAAACGATCCTCAAACGGCTGAGGTTAAGATTGGGAAAACTTTGAATGATTCCTAACACTTGTGAAGTGGGGTATAGCAGGATACATTGTAGGAGATCACCTATTTAAGTGCGAGGAAGGCCACCTCAAATGAACGTACTTAAGAATCCAAGTGTGTCTACGGCCACAACGGACAAAAACGTAAGAATGAAAATGAATAAGGAGAGTTATTGTGTTGGTATCATTGTCTTGGCTTACACTAAACACTGACGGTTCAAGACATCACGTTCACCGCGCAGTAAGTAAGTCCGATGGTATTCAACTAGGGAAGGTTCAAAGCAGAAGCTACCTCTCCTGATGCAATATCTTTTCGCTGAAAGATTGTTGAAAGTAGGCACCTTGTGTGTGCGCCACAATCTCTCTTTCATAGAGGGGATTGTTGGAAATTTGCCTTTGGCGGGGAGGTGCGTCCACCCATGTTTAATGAATTAAACACTAGTGTTCCGCATGTTGGAGGCTTTGTCTCTTCACACATGCATAATCTACTAAGTGAGTAAATGACCGTAGGACCAAGGATTATCAAATTTCGTTGAGAAATGAAAGAGATATTGGTCCACGAATTAAGGTGTTTGAGGCATGGAAATATGGTGTGGGACAAATCTACCACATCGGTGGGAATAGGAAGAATTGCACTGTATATAAGTCTCTAATGTGATAAAGGGTTTGGGACCCCAAGGGGTATCCCATGTGTTTAAAGGAGGGAAGACCTAGATGTGCTTGGATTCAAGGATAAGCCCACACGCGCGCCGCCGCCGTCCGCCTGTCCGGTTCGGTCTCGGACTCGGGCTCGGGTCACGGGTCTCAGGTCACAGGTCTGTGGGGACTTTCTGATATTATCTTTTTGGACCCCAAATTGCTTAATATTTACAGTTTGGTCCTTAGAGTTTTTGGAAAGTTGATTTTGGGGTGACGGAAACTGTTTTTTGGAGCATTAACCAGCCATTACTTGGCTGATTAACTCCTCCATAAACACCCTCCTTCAATGGACATGAACAGCCTCACTTATAGCCTTTGACATGCCACACTAATGGCCTTAAACCAGCCATTAACAGCCCTCCTATTGACTATTTACAACAGTGTTTTGGGCAACTGAACAACCCTCTTGTGATGCTATATATTGAGCTATTTTGGCTCAATTGTGAAGACAGATACAGTGGCAGAAAATAGCACAAACAGACACGAAAAATTACTGAAAAACACTCACATATACACAAGATATACACAACAGAGACACACTATATACACCGAGACAAAACAAAAGAGAAAACAAAAACTCTTCCTTCCTTTTCCATATCTTCAGCAAGTCGATTCATATTTGTTTTCTTCGTCAGGCTCAACCTATTGGTTTTGTTGCGTTGAGATTAAAGTGTTGTTTTATCTTGGGAGACTATTGCCCGCTAACGTAAAAACATATATACGGGGCAATCTTATCTTAAGGATAGAGGGCAATCACTCGACTCAACACACAACGTTGTAACCATCCAGATTTAGTTGTTTCTTGATTTCAGGTTATCAAGATTCAAGACACAACAAGCTTGCGGCAGTTTTGAAAATTGGCCTATTTGTTCAACAAGATTCAATTTCTGAATATTGAATATTTATTTATCCTTTCGAACACTTGTAATAATTATTTACTTTTCGTACTGCTTTATAAAGTACAATTGAGTACCAACAGAATTAAACTAAAAAGGAATAGCTAGCTTGTCAAATCCATCACCAAGTTATGTAGTGGGAGGATAGAAATCTCTTTATTCTAAATCTGAAATTTCAAGTTTAAGTCTTATAATTAAATAGATAAACTCCTGGTAGAGAACTATGTCAATGGATCATGTGCGACATAAATCTGAATTAGTCAAATTAGTAAATTCCAAAATCAACTAGTTATATACTAAAAAAAAAAAGTAGGTGGACCTCATTGAATAATTATCCCTCCTTTCCCTAGTCCCTTCTTTTAGAGTTTCATTAGTGGAAAAATATATTTTTAAAAAGTAGGAGTTTATGAAAAGAAAGAAATGATCAAGCATTTCATGGAAAGCCTACTTTAACGTCAGAACTTTTCATGTTTTTTTTCTTTCAAAAGAAGCTTTTTATATTTTTAGATTGAATAATTATCCCTCCTTTCCCTAGTCCCTTCTTTTAGAGTTTCATTAGTGGAAAAATATATTTTTAAAAAGTAGGAGTTTATGAAAAGAAAGAAATGATCAAGCATTTCATGGAAATCCTTCTTTAACGTCAGAACTTTTCAAATTTTTTTTCTTTCAAAAGAAGCTTTTTTATATTTTTAGTAATCTATCCTCTATAACGCCGTAGAGAGAAATTAGGACCACTTTTCCTTGACAATAAGTAGTATGCCCTAAACGAAAAGTTGTTATAGTGGGTACCATTATACGAATTGGTTTCATCTCCACTTTCATATCTTCATATGATTAGTATTGTTCTATATTTTAGACTTTTTCCTTAAAATTATAGTTTTAAAAACTATTTGTTTTCTTTTCATTGTCAATGTAAATGTTTACACCTATTAATTTTTAATCCAGATTTGTTTCCCGATGGCTATAAAATATTGTATTTTTGGTAGATTTTATAAGAAATTTCATGTCATAATCGTAATGTAGTTGAAGGACCCTCAGTAGTAATCTTTTACAATCATAGTTTATTCTGAAGTATGAACTATGGCTGTCCAACGGGGCAGGGCGGGGCAGGGCTCGGCGGGACGGGGGAGGGTCGGAACGCGGGCTCTGGAGGGCCGGGACAAGCGGGACGGGAAGAGGTCCCGTCTCGTCCCACATCCCGACGGAAGAGGGGCCGGGATTTGGGGGGACGGGTCGGGTCGGGATTTGGATTTGGAGTTTTTTTGCCACTTAATTTTAAAAAATGATATATATATAAACACTTCAATAATTGAACAAGATAGTGTGATAAAAACATCCCAATGATGTTTTTGTGTCTCTTATATAATTTAATAGAAATATAATTTTTTTTGTAATACAATTTCAGAATTGCAACTTTGTGATGTTGTTCAAAAGTTGCAAATCACATAGTAAAATTTGCAATTAATAAAATTACATAACCATACTTTTTCTAATTTTCTCACAATGTCTTGAGGATCTTCGGTTGGAATTATAATTTGTTGGTCAAATTATTCGACGTTGCTTCCTGTTCCCTCGGACAAGATTTTATTGTAGTTGTTGTCTTCTTCTTCGTTGATCTCCGGTTGATCGCACTTTCTACGCTCCGCTTGAATCCAATCTCTGAATAGAACTGCAATCTTCAATGCGTCTCCCTCCAAAGAATGTCTATGCTCTCCTATTTGAAATCTTCCAACAGAAAAAACGCTTTCAGACGCTGTTGATGACGCTTGAATGTTCAACACATCTCGGGCCATCTTTGCTAGTGTAGAAAATGTATTCTCATTCTGCCTCCAGTATTTCAGCAAATGTTCATGTCCTTCATCATTGACAATTAATTCGTACGGTACAACACCCTGCAAAACATAAACATCAAATTCACTAACTTGTGAAGAAGTTGAACCACTAAACATTTTATTTCTAAGGCCTTGAATACTAGCAGCAGAAACCGCATATTTTTTATACGGTTGCAGTGAAGTAGTAGAAGATGGTACAGAAACCGGTTACATATATACTTGTTTGCATTTAGTGTGTGTGATAGACGTACCTTCTTCTTTAGTTGGTTTGTGAGTTGGTTTTTCAGTTGGTTCTGTTGGAAGTACTTCTATACAATCATGAATCATTTCTATTAGTGTTTTACAACCGTCTACTTTAATAGTCGGATTTAATACCGCACCAATAATATAAATAGTGGAAATAGGAAAAAAGTGTTTTTTTTATTTTTTAAACATTTTTTCAATAGATGCCGTATAAGTTGGTTTTTGCATATATTCATAAGTAACAAAAATATTAGAGCTATATAAAATAACATCTTTGAAATAGTAGGATAATAATCTTTAGTAGCTTGAAAAAATTTCTCTAGAAATCTATTAAGTTCTAATTTTTTTCCCAATCATTATCTACAAGCATATCCCTTGAAATTTTATTATGAGCGTTACATAATAAAGTTATAGGTTGTCTATAATCGTAAGCAACAAGTAGTTGCTCATACAGAGAATTCCACCTAGTCAAAACTTCTTTTGGATTTTTCTGTAAGGTAATCGTCAGTCATGACAAGTTTTTTTATACTCTTTGCGTCTTTGTAATTTATTACCTTTAAAAATAAATTTTATAGGGAATTGTATTTTATCAAGAATGCTTTCAAAAAATTTTAGGTCATCCTTTACAACTAAGTTATAAATATGGCACACACATCTTATATGAAAATGATGGGAAAACATGGATTTAATCGAAGTTTTAGAAGTCTTATAGCATAATCATTAGAAGTAGCATTATCTAATGTAATAGTCATAATTTTATAATTTATTTCATAATAATCACAAATTTTATTAATATTTTGTGCAATAAAACTTTCAGTGTGCCTATCATCAATATATCTATATGCTAAAATACATTTTTGCATAGATCAATTTTGATCTATCAAATGACATGTTACCGTTAAATAATCATTACCGTTATTACTACGACCTATGTCAGAAGTGATAGTCACTTTGCCATTAAAATGATACAATGCATAATGTAAATATTGTTGATATTCACTTGCAAATTTAAAAACATCCCTTCTAACTGTTGATCTAGGAAAACCATTAAAAGTAGGATTATATGTTTCTCGAATATAATGAATAAAACCAGGTGAGGAAGGAAATGAAAAAAGCAAACCCTCCACCGCAACTAATTTTGCCATATTTTCCCTATCTTTGTTTTTATCATATTTAGGACCTAAAATTCCTCCCGTCGTCGGGTTAATTTGACCTTGTACTTGGTCATGGACACTATGTGAACCTTGTCCCGTCTCAGATGGCATTGACACACACGATGTTTTAGCCTGGTATTCATTCCACCTAGCTGTATGCTCGCCTTGTACGTGTCTCAACAAACCTATCGTCCCACCTTGACATTTTCCGATTTTAAATTTATAAATATTTTTACAAATTTTACATCTAGATAGTTGATTCTCTTGGTCCCTATCAAAAAAATACCATGCAGCTGATTTTAATTTTTTTTGTGTGGGGCCTCGACTCATACTAGGGGTAATAAAAGGTATTCCAGTTTCAGTTTGAGACTCAATCTGAGGTTGAGGTGCACTAGTGAGTGTGTCATCTAGATTAACGTCTAAATTAAAGTTTGGTTCATCTACCACATCATCTAATGGTATATCATTAAAAAAAGTAATTTCATCTATATGAGTGAAATCAATGAAATCATCGGGACTAGGAATAGGATTACTAGAAGAAGTACCTCTGCCCTTGTTACCCTACTAGAAGAAGCACCCTTACCCTTAAACGTACCTCTTAATTCTTCCATTTTAATTATGCAAATAAATAATGAAATTAAGTGCGATAATTAAAATAAAGTAATAAATAATTTAAAGAAGGAACGAATGTATCAAACGCCGACGTAACGTCGACGTGTAATAGATGTTGAAAATTAAAACTTTGCTCGATGGATGATCCTCAAGCTAGTTGCCAACTTCACTCCCAATTTTTTAACTTTGATATAAAAGCAAAAAAAAATATAATATTTAGTAAGCAATGTAGAATTCTAGAGAGATAAATTGAGAGATTGTAGGAAGATTTGTGAGAAAAATGAAGAAGAAAATAAAGTATTTATAGTTGAGAAATATGGTTAAAGTGTAAAAATATTAACTTAGGGTTAAAAATAAATATTAAAGGGGTAGGGGGTCTATGGGGGTGGGGGAGTGGGGGTTATGGGGGTGGGGAGTGGGGGCAAAAATGGCCAGATTATAAGCCAGTTTGCTGTGCCAAAATCAAAATTTGATCGTTGTTGCAACGGTTATTTTTGCAAATGGGGAGGGGGGAAGGCTGGGCGGGGTCGGGATAGGGCGGGTCGGGTCAGGATCGGGGACCGGCGGGACGATCCCTTGGCCCGTCCCGAGTTCGAACCCCGATATCGATAATTTTTTTTATGGGGGATCGTGGTGGGGCGGGGCGGGCCAGCTAGCAAGACGGACATCGGGCCGACCCGACCCACTAGGCAGCCCTAGTATGAACTAGTATTTTTTCTCAGTAATCTAAATGCTTTGTTATGTAAAGTGAAGTCTTTCTTTTTTTCCTTATTGGTGGAACAAACATTTATCGTGGAGCAATCCTGGGAAATCTTTAATGAAAGGGTCCATTTCATAACAGATGTACCAATTAAATCATGATGTTGATAAATCAATGTCCAGATGTAGGGACCCCTTCAAGCTGCAGGGGCCACAAGACAGTGAATAACAGACCACTATCATGTGCTTCATTTGTAAGCTCTCTAAAATAATAGAGGGTATATATCCACTTTTATTACTCAGAAAGAATTAAACTAAAACAAAATAACAAAAATAATACAATATCATTTTAAAAAATTGATGGTGTGCTAATAGGGATCCTCGAAGGACCACTATGGCTCCTCCCGGATCCCACGAGTGAATCGAAAGTTGGATCTACATTAGATCTCATCCGAATCGCCCCATTCCTTTGGTTCTCCCTGAAGTCGCACTTCCTTTTTTGAGCCAATTTTAAAGGAACTCGAAACAAAATAGAATATTCAAAAAGAAATAGTTTATAACTCTAAAAGTTTTGAAAGGAAAAACAAAATTATTTCAAAGAATTTCAAAAGAAACAAAAAAATGACTTATCAAAAGTATTCTATTTCTAAAAAAAATAAGAAAAGAACTTTAAAAAATAAAGCTAATTGTATCTTTTAGATTCAAAGAAATATCTTAATTGAATGAAACGAAAAAAAGAAAAAGATTCTCAAATTAGTAATCAGATAATTAACGAATCATTTAGTCAAGCCTGATACTACCACTTGGATTTGGAACCTACATGTTGATGCTCACGATTTCGATAGCCATACCAGTGATTTGGAGGAGATCTCTCGAAAAGTATTTAGTGCACATTTCGGTCAACTCTCCATCATCTTTATTTGGCTGGAGCGACATGTATTTCCACGGTGCTCGTTTTTCTAATTATGAAGTGTGGCTAAGTGATCCAACTCACATTGGGCCTAGTACCCAGGTGGTTTGGCCAATAGTGGGCCAATATATATTAAATGGTGACGTAGGCGGGGGTTTCCGAGGAATACAAATAACCTATGGGTTTTTTTTTCCAGATTTGGCGAGCATCTGGAATAACTAGTGAATTACAAATCTATTGTACAACAATTGGGAACGTAATGAGAGAGAAATGGGGTTGGTTAGACAATGTGTGGTTGGTAAACAAGGATCAGTTTTTTAGCAAGATACATAATGTATCGTCAAATATTCAATATGATTCCACAGGATCTAGTTCCGGAATAGGAGAGGATACACGTTGCACTACAATTTTGAATCAGAAGAGAGATTTAGAAAATGCCAAATCTATTTACTCTATCAATAACCGAACCGGATCTGGTGTTGACCATCCCCATGGGGGTGGTGAAGGGAGAGCCCAATTGGTAGAAAAAAAACCCACAACCCAAAATAGTAAGTTAAATTGAAGATGGGCTAATAGGGAGATTTGGTTTTGTAGTACAGTATAAATGTTAAATAGTAAGTAAAATTGAAGGTGGGCTAATAGGGAGATTTGGTTTTGTAGTACAGTATAAATGTTAAATAGTAAGTCGACATAGAGATCGAGAAACTTTGCTAGAGAAGAATATCACACCTAATAATAAGTATTAGACAGTAATTCCTATACAGGAAAACATTTACTTGTTTTTAGCATTGAACCTTATATAGTTAAATGCAATTTTGAAATCATTAAAAATTCCTTAATAAAGGAGCATGAAGAATAGAAGTGGAGTGGTGGGAGCACATTGTTGGTTACCTTTTTTTCCCTTGATATCCAGCTTTCCGGCTTAAGCCAGACTATTCCTGGAGATAGTAGTCCGGGTCCCTCAGCACTACTATCAGTAAATCGCGGGATGTGCCTGAATGACCAGGGTTTGAGAACAGAGCAACTGATATCACCAACAAGGTCCTACCCCAGAAGAGAGCAAATTTCTCCCACCAGGATTCGAACCCACACTGCAGGCCTCCAGCTGGATTTTAAGTACCCCTCCTTATTCATGGAAACTTCCACATGCGCATTCATGTGATAAAGGTCCCACGGAGTGGATCTATCCGTGCTTCATATAACACTCTTTTGTTATTTTGGTGCAAAGGAGAAAAGTTCAAATGACCAGTCATAATTTGGGTATACAACTGCCATAAGTTATTCCCATTTCAGTTGGGGGAGAATTAGGTAATTTTTTTTTCATAATGGGTGTTTAGGCCGTAACTCAACCTGTCAAATATGAAAACCATAAAGTACACAAAGAAGGACAAAAACCTTGGCCTCCAATACAATTATTAGAAGGCTAGTACTCATTCTAGTAAAGGGACATACATGCGAACTAGCTCCCTTCGACTTCTAGTAAAGGGAACTTACTTACGGATTCATGCCAAAAAAAAAAAAGCCTAACGCTTATATAGCTTGAACTGATTCTCCAATTATGATGATTAAATCCTCCTCTTCACAATCTGTCTACAAGAATAAATAACACTAGTATTAACAAGGAGGCACATACAACATAGCTACAAGCAATATGCTCGTTTTACGAAAATTGAGGCAGCATCTCCCCCGTTTCTTTCCCTTCTCCAACTTAAGAACAATATCAACAATCAAAAAACATAAACAACTTAGTTTCATAATTTCCAGCCATTCAATTACCATAAAAACTCAACCCAAAACAGTCCAACAACATAACAACATCTTATGCGGTCTTTGAGTGTTATCTTGAATCTTTTCCTTCCAATAACTTAACCAATACATGGATTAACATAAACATATAAAGGAGGAGTTAAACATACTGCAAATAATTAGAAACACCTTCAAGAAGAATTTCCTTTAGCTTGGAATAGCCCTCAACAACAATACCACACCATAGAAGCTCTTCTCCTTCGCTTGAATTAAATTTGGAGTTGGATTTGGCTCCAATTGCTCCAATCACCTTGGATGTGTTATTAAACCTTAAGGACTTGTTAGAAAACAAAATCATATAAGGTGTTAGGAACTGACTAGGGTCGAGAATAAACAACTCAAGGTCGGCCACCGCCTCAAATTCACGGGCCAAAATACAGTCCGTGAAATAATTAATGGCCCGTGAAATAGGTCCGCGAAATGGATATCTCAGGTCTGTTTCTCTCATTAAAATTTTACAGTCTAATCATGTCTAAAAAAAGGCTCGTGAAAATAAAAATGGTCTGTGAAATGGAACCACAAAATCAACTTTCCGACGAACTTGTTTCCTTCGATTCGTTTGGTATTATCTTAATACTTGTTGAAAGCCTTAATTAGCCTAATATGGTTGTAATAACTTGTCCAGACTGACATTTTATCACTCGCGACACAATCGACGTAATGAATACAAGCACAAATCACTTAGCGACTCTTGAACTCTTGTAACCTCTTTAAAGGTTTAACTTAATTTCTTCCTTTATAACCTCAAAGATAATAATTTCCTTAAACTTATGTTGACTATCTTACGAAGAATCCCACGTACAAAAATACGTGATGTATCATCCTTCCACCCTTTAGAAATATTCACCCTTGAATGTTATCTCCTAGAGTGTAACGACCCGTCCGGTCATTTTTAGCTAAATACCTTTATTTTCCTATTTTACCCTTTTCGTGGTCTCTATGTGGGGTTTATGATGTGCGGGGATGGGTTACACAAATCTTGAGATCCATTTATATAAGTTTCGGATGCAAAACCCAAAACTAGAACCTTAGAGTTAGATAGTTTGACTCAAGGTTGACCTTTGAATAGATGGGTTCATTTATAGGTTTCGTCACTTTCGGTAGCTCCGGAGGTTAATTTATGACTTAGTCAAGTCATTGGTTTGCTTCCCTTGTCAATCAGATTTATTTCATGGTCTTATTTGTAAAATTTTGATATTTGGTTATTTGGGGCAATTCGTTAGAAAAGTATTCCTTAGCTCAGTTAAATGGGAAATTTGAGGGTAAGAGAAAGTTCGTAGCACTTTTACCTTAGACAAGCATGTCTAGTTTGTGTCTAGGAGGTCTCGGGAGTGTTTCGAGTATTTGACGGAAGTTTGGCTTTCTTTGCATGTTGCTGGTGTCTGGTATCTGCCTCAGCGACAGAGTTGTCTGCATCTGCATATCCTCTTCAGTGGGAGGTTGCCTCGCAAAAGTGGGGTATTTAGTAATTGTTAAGTTTTCGCCTTGACAGATGGGACTTCCGCCGGGGCGGGTGCGCCTCTATGCAGTCGGTGCACTTTAGCGCTGAGGAAGATGTCAGGTGACACCACCTCAGTGAGGTCCTTCTCAAAGTAGCGGGTCTGAGCCAGTGGAATCAATTCCGCTAGGGCAGAATTGTTGGTTCAGGTGTCCTATTAATTCCCTAGGTCAAATTTCTTTTCCCAAAATAGAAACCCTCGAACCTAGAGCCACCAAGAGAGAAATTTCTGAAGATTAAGAGTGATTTCATATTAGGTTTAAGAATTCCATCCTTTATGATTTAATTTTATATTTCTAAGTTCTTTAATGGTGGTATAGTATGTTTACAAGTTGGGGAAGATGAGTTTCATGTTTTTTATGAGTTTAAGATAGTTAAATCATTGATTTAAATGGTGTTTATGGATTAGATTACATTGATTATTATGAATTAGTGATGGAATATGTTATATAATCATGTTGTGGGGCTTAATATGAGTATAAAAAAACATTTGATTTGGGGGAGAATTCTAGGGTTTCCAAATTGGGGCGTTTTGTATATTGTTCAATTGAAGGTCCAAATGAGTGTAGTTTTCTAATTAACTTAAGAATAAGATTACCTAGTATGTGTTCTTGGTTTTTGGGTAATAAAGTTTGAGTCTTGGTGATGTGGGCCCGGGGTTGGTATTTAAAGTCATACTTTGGTAAGGATTATGTCCTTGTGTGTTGTGTAAGCCTTATAATAATGAATAGTATATGCGTCATTAGATTTTGATTATCACAAGGCACAGAAGAAGGGCAAGGCTACCATTGAGTCTTGATTGTTTGGTGCTCCTGTTCGGCCCCAAGGTAGGCTACAATTTACTTTTACAAACTTCAATAGAAGTGCGTAATTAGTTATAAATATTGAGGGGTACTGGACGTGTTTGGGGGTCCCACTCAAATGGTTATGGTGAACGATTGAGTGGGTACCGGTGTTTAACTATGATGATGGGTGATTTGGTGAATCAACCTTAAGCTGATTTCGACCGCTGATTGCTTGGGCTTATCGCCATTATGTGGGATCATTTCCATACTTATTATCAGTGTGCTTATTCATCACACATTCCTTGATATGATATCCGGATTTTACTTTTGTTATATGTTGATGTATTTCTGAAAGAATGTGAGATTAATATATATACTTGTTGCATCTCATGACGTTATGATTCTTTCCTTGCATTGTCATTTTCATTATACACTCATGTGTTTGATGATATTGTTTTTGGAGTGGTATGATATATGTTATGGGTCCAAGGAGATGGAAAGGTAAGAACAATATGAGATAATAGAAATACTGAGATGATGATGATGATACGTGGGGGAATAGGGTTGCACGCCTGCAATAGTTATTATTCAGCCAAGAGCTGGGCAGCGATAGGAAATTTTGGAGGGGTATATGGACTTCACGAGTCCCTTATGGGTGTAATTTCATAATAAAAAATGAATGAATTTATATAGGATGATAAAGGTACCTGGGCATAAGCATTGCATTCATATCATACATATATCATTTCATTGATTATCTATGGATGGATTTGTACTAGATTGGTGATTGATGAATTGGCTAGATTTTTTATATAAAGGGATTGTACATGCTATTTGATACATGGATTACTATTAGTGAACTCTTCTAGATTTAATGACTTAAAGGATTATGTAATCTTACTTGAAAAGGTGACATGTGAACTCTATGAACTATCCTATCGATTATGTGACATAACTTGGATTATTGAACGATTAGTATAGGACTACTTGGTCTCAACTTGGTATTTATCTCTTTTTATGTATCTTCCATCGTTGTTGGCCTATGATGTCTACGGGGGTATAATGTGTAGTCATGCTACAGTTGATGCATTCTTTTTCAATGCAGATTTAGTGCCTTCTACTAGCTCGAGACCGCATGGCTATATTTGAGTGGTTGATTCTCTAGCATTCAGGGTGAGGATGCTACCTTCAACATTCCCTTAGATGTTCTATCTTATCTTGTCTTTTATTTCACTTGGGAGACATGTCAAACACTTTTAGATTATGTATTTGGTTTTGGCATACATTGCCTAATTCAGAGATGTATAATATTTATAGCACTCACATACTAGATCTTTGGGGGATATTGTTAATGTTCAGACTTATATATTCCGCATTTATATCATGAGATAGATTATGTAGAATTTTGTTATATTTCCGCATTTCTTCCATATTATTCTATTTAATGCGAAGTGGTTCGCCTACCGGTAATGTGTAGGTTCCATCACGACCCCTTTTAGGGGTCGTGACAAAGTTGGTATCAGATCTTTAAATTAAACAGTCATCAATACAAGAGGAATGTCTAGTAGAGTCTTGCGGATCGGTGTAGAGACGTATGTACTTATCTTAGGGAGGCTATGGGACATTTAGAAAATTTAAATTTCTTCATTCCTTTTGTGCTAAGTTAAATCAAATTGGTATCTAACCTTGTATCTATTCTCTCACAGATGGTGAGGATCCGTGCTGACGCAATGAGGGAGGAGGCACATGCACCATCACCTGCTGTGTGCAGTTGCGGTAGAGGACATGCTTGGGGTCGAGGTAGAGCCCAAGGAGAGGCACCAGCTCGGGGTGGGGCAAAGAGAGTCGATTAGGCTCATGCTAGATTAGTGTCCCTGAGTCGTATATTGAACCTCAGGATGAGTTACTTGAGGAGGAGATGGGGCCAGCCCAGGATAAGCCTGGCTTTGATGATACTATGGTTCTATATGACACACTAGTTAGATTGTTGAGTGTTCTTGATGGTTTTGCCTAGGCGGGTGTACATCCTATTACACTAGGTGGTGCTCATACGCATGTGGTAGAGGGGTAGACTCAGACCCTTGAGTTTTGTAGTCCCACGGTTCAGCCAATGACGATGTCAGTGCCCCTTATTGATGAGCTTCATGCTCTAGAATTTGGTCCCCAGCCGATTGTAGGGACAACTATGACCAGTGATGAGCGGAAGATTTAGGAGCACTATTCGAACATAAAGCCTCCGGTGTTTTAGGGCCAGCCCGAGGAGGATGCATATGAGTTCATTATGAGCAGCCATGAGAGGTTGAATACTTTGGGTATTGTTGAGTCGCATAGAGTTAGTTTTGTGACCCTTTAGCTTTTGGGAGATGCGAAATAGTGGTGGAGGGCGTGTGTTGATTTCTTACCTGCGGGATTGCCTCCATTGACTTGGGTTATATTCTACTAGTTTTCTTGGAGAAGTATGTGCCTTTGAGCTTGCGACTGCACAAACGTGATGAGTTCCAGAAGATTGAGTAAAGAGGTTGTACAGTTGCACAATATGAGACTCGCTTCCCTACCTTATAGCACTATGAAACACCGGTGATACTTACAGAGGCTGAGCGAGTGAGATGATTTGTTAGAGGATTATTTATTCCACTTTAGTTGGCCACAATGCAGTTGGTGGCCTCGGGAGCTTCTTTTGAGACAATGGCCGAGCATGCGAGGATGGTGGAGTCTATGAAGGGTGGAATGCCCAGATATGAAGACGATAAGAGGGTGGGGTGACATGGGTAGTTCAACTATTCTACTTCCTATGGTTATGGCTATCAGGGGAGATAACAGCAGTTGCTGCCCTATAGAGTACTGATGGTTTATCTGTGGGGCAGAGCAGTTATAGTGATGGACAGTCTTTGAGGGGTTCTTAGTCTCAGTATTCTGACGATGGTGGTTCAGGATCTTTGTCTCTATTCATCAGTCCACAACGACCATGACCTATTTTTTTTAGTGTGGTGAGATTAGGTATTTCAATAGAGAGTGGCCCAGACTTATAACGAGCACATTCCGTGCACCCATAACTCCAGCACAACCATCTAGGGGTAGTAGTCAAGTTAGCCGAGGGGGGATCTCAGTCGGGCTCTGGTGGCCAACAATCTGGTTATAGTGGATCCCAATCAGGGAGAGATGGAGCATGTTTGGGTCGAGGTAGGATGCACTTACTGCTATGCTTTTCTGGGTAGGCCCGAGGCTGAGGCATCAGACGCGATTATTACATCTTACACCCTGTACTTCATACGTCATTGTCATTATAAGATATCTAACGTATGCTTATATATGATGAAATACATCTACAAGGTTAAGAAACATTTATAGAAATCTTAAGTAAGTTAAGGTGAATGAGACTTGGGAAACAAATGGGATATTAGATACATAAAATTGAGCTGCTTGCTTACTGTCCTACTTTCTTCCCCATTCTACTAGCTTGAGCTACTTAACACATGTCATGATTATTAATGAGGACTATACACGTGTCTAAGTGAATAAGGGCAACATTTAACACCTATTAATTAAGAAAGCATGTGACAAGTAGGTGTGTCACCTACTTGCTATAAGGAAGGGCCCTAATTAATCCTCCGAAAAGGAAAAGTGTTGGTCGACCATGAGGCCCTTTTTAAGGGTTGTTGAACATCATTATCCTCTCAATTTCACTCAGCAACTTCACTCTCAAATTAGCCATAGAAACCCCTCTCAAAAAAGCTAATTTTTCCATAACCCTAAGAGATCTCAAGTGATTCTCTTTCCTTTTGAAGTTTCAATTAGGAGAGAAACTCCATCTAAACTGTTCAGCCCCAAATCCTTAAGAATCTGATTTAATCCTCTTCTTGTTCTTCAATTCAAGTTGAAAGATTGTCTCTAATCTTGAAGAATCCAAGTGAAGGAAATTGATTTTAATTCAATGTAATATACTGCCATGTTTCTACCTTTGTAGTGCTTGAATTAGGTTAAATATACCTCTCCCCTCAATGTATTTAATCTTATCTAAGTTCTAGCTAGTTGTGTGGTGAAGAAATTGTGAAATAGGGGCTGAAAATCGGGTGAAACCTTTTGTGTTGTTATGGACTATTTTGGAGTACTTTCATGTTATTATATGGTTATCACATGTGAGTATTGTCTTGAGTATGATGTGATTAAGCTTATTAGTGTCTTAACTAGGTTGTGGAAGTAAGAATTGATGAAGAAATGATATGAAAATCAGCTTTGAGTTGCTATAACTTGTTGGATTGTTATGACTTAATTTTAATATTTTGTTGTGGCTGAAAATCAGTAGGAGTAACTGAATATATTGTCTTTAATGTTATTAATAGATTATTGGGGGAGAAATGGGGTTTTAGAACTATAATTGTTTAATCATAAACCAAGCTTGTCGCTCGTTGTGCTATTGCTTGAGTTGCTGGTTATTGAAGGTATAACATGGCTATGATATTATCGATATTATTCTAGACATGTTGGTCTTGTTGTTTGATTTGAGGAAAGTGAAAATAATAAGGGGAGGTGCTATCCAAATTTTTGTAGGATGAGTTAGTCGCTCTTATGCTTCGAATTATAGCTTCTATAGCTTAACGATGATTCCTTAACGTTTATTGTAATCGGAGTTCTAACGGACTGAATCGACGTTGTGAGGGTTAAGTAGTCAACAAGGTATGTGATGGATATCCTTTCCTTTTTTTGCCATGACCCAAATGTAAACAAAATGTATACGAAAGTCTCTCTAAAATGACTTTATTCATGTTAGTTAAAGATGTCCATTCTTTTGAAATGTTTATTGATTCATGTTTAAGTCTTATCTTACTGATTCATGTTGAAAGGTATAATGACATGTTAAGCTCCATAACAATAGTCGGAGGTTTAACGGCCTTACGTCACTCCGACGAGTTCAAGATGTATACTATGTCTCTCATTCATATGGTTCTCATGATGACATTATATAACTGATCAGTTAGTTACTATTATGATGATGATGTTGCCCACAATGGCTTATGGCGTTATATATTCACATGATTCACAATGGCATTATATACACGTATATATTATATTGCATATCATAACCCTCAGTGGCAAATACGAGTTACAAGTTGATCCTTCTTGACTCTCTTTTACATTGATGTCTACGCCACTTCGACAGGCTCACAGAGTATTCCATGTTATTCGGATGGTTTTCATATTTATGTATATGTATTTTTGTTTCCCATAGAGTCCCATGGTGTTATATACGTATCTATACAAGTATGGTACAACTGATCAGTTGGTTATTTTAATACCCCTTTACTTCTCATCGTGTGTACGATTAAGTTGAAGTCGACGAAGTTACTTGAATGTGGAGGAATAAGGATATAGTTCAGCCCTAAGGGTCTAAGTGCATGTATTTTGTTAAGTCTTGTTAAAGTCAATGAAATTCATAAACAAATGAGACATAGGATAAAAGTAAATGACCTACTAGTTTCACCTATGTGTTTCACCTACTTGTTTAGACGTCCTATGTGCTTCGCCTACTGGCCTACACGTCCTACTTTCTTGACCTACTTACTTACCCATACTACTTTCTTAGGCTACTTGTTTCACATCCTACCTATTAAACAAGGACGACACAAGTGATTAGAGAAAACCAGCAAACTTCGAATAGTGAAATAAAAAGTGAGATGGGTCAGCCCAAGGCCTATCTGCCCAATCCCATTTAATGGGACTATATATACATGTGGTGTATGTCATTTTAAAATAAAAAACATTGCAGAATCCTCTATGGTATATCTCATTTTCATATAAAAAACATTGCAGAATCGTCTATTCTCTTTATACGCTCTCCACCAGAATCCTAATTGCCATGGAAGTTCTCTTATCTCCGTCTTCTTCATGTTGAGCTCCAAGCTCTCATGGATGCCATGGATGCTTGTCCTTCCTCCTCCATAACTCAAGGTAATTGAATTTCTCCCTCTCTGTCTCTTTTATAAGAAAGGCAAATGTCACTTTATTCCATTAGGGTTCATGAGTTATTCTTTAATTTTTCTAAAATCAGCTCAGAAATCCATCTCCTCTCCTTTAGGGGTTAAAGTAATTGGGAGATTTCCACAAGATAAGTAAGTAAAAGAGGTTGTAGGGTTGGCATCAAGGGTATTTCCTCTTTCTCTCATGTTTTAGGTACGTTGTAACTAAATTCCCTCTTTAATTTTCTTTCAACTTCATGAGCTCTAATATGTCTGTCATTCGTGGTTGTTATATTTGTTCGATTATGTAACATTGGTAAAGAATGGACCGATTCCCTTTTTAATCAGGTATGTAATCTCTTTCTAATCTTATAACAGAAGTCTTAAGGATGGTATTGTTATGTTTATTGTGTTAGAACTCAGGGGACAGTGATCAGAAGCTGTGAGATGAAGTTGCGTTAGTTATATAAGTGTTTAAGGGACTATTTTAAGTGTTTAAGGGGATTTTTTGATGTAATGGATAATGTAAGGGTCCGGTAGCTCGTAATGAGCTTTTTTGTTGTTAAAAGGAGGTCGGGTGTGAAGTACACCATTGTAAATAGCCTTGGGAGCTTGTCACTCCTTGATTGCTGAGTAAGATGGTTGGTATAGTTGTATCATGTTGTTTAGGGGATGTTCTTGTTCTGGTTCTTATTTTAGGTGTTGGACATATGGTTGTTGGATGTTGTTGTTGATGGTGTTGTTGAGTGCATGGGATGTGGAAGAAACATGGGAGATGTTGTCTGATTTGTTATAGAATGAGCTTATCGCTCATTAGCTATTTAGTATGCTTCTCGTGTTGATATTAGCGTTATCGTATTTGTTGTAGACTAGTTGGGAAGGAGTTGTTTCAATTGGCATCGTTGAAGGATCGGCTTAAAAGGTACGTAAGGCCACTTTCTTTATTCGCCATAATGGTACAACATGTATTTATTGTTCCTTTAAATGAAATATGAAGCTTAGATCTTACAAGTGCACTAAATCTATGGTATAAGTCCTATGTATCCTAAAAAATGTTGTATGTCCAAAATCAGTTGCTAATCAAACATGTTATTCCTAAAGTCGAGTCAATGTTGCTATGATGGGATTAGATTTTCCTTAAGTATGATGATGTTGGAAGTTCACAGAATATAATTAGAAGGATTTGTAGAACATGGTTTAAGATAAATGGTACCGGGGATGAAGCGTATGATGACTTCCAGAAAATTAGTTGAGAAGTTGCATACCCTTTAGATAAAGTAAGGTAGGTTGAGAGCGTATTGGTATTGTTATGGGATTATAGAATGTCACTTAAGGTAGATGATATCATGTGATCAATGTTCAAGAAGTTGTTACGGGGTATAGTACATAATGTAAGGTAAATAGATTAATGGAATTTCGGCCATCCCTATTGAGTCAAAGAGCATCCCTTAGGATTAGTTATGCTAATACAGAGATGCATGAGCTTGTATAAGAGTGTAGCAGTCCATGGCTATAGAATGTAAGTAAAGATGAACCATGAATGTCTAGATCTTACATGTGTTGTGAATTCATGTTATGAGTTTCATAAGAGATATATCATGTATTTATGATTAGTTATCACTCAAGCGTTTTATTCTTAAAAGTTGAGTTCGAGACACCAGGAAGGAAGTGGAGTTTCCCCTTAGGTGGGATGGTATTGATAGCTTGCAGAAGATGAGTAGAGAGGTTTTGAGTGTTTTCTAAGATGAACGATACTTAAGATGAATTTATTGATGATTGTTAAAGGACAGTCAGAAGTTATTAACCCTTAGATGATGTAAAGTATGTTGTTAGATATGAGTTGTACTAATGTGTTATCTAAGAAGAATGTCACCTTCTGGCTAGTGTTCATGTGATGGTTAAGAGGTGATACAGTGTAGTAAAATATGAATCATGATTGATGATACTTAGGTTACCGTTGTTGGGTCGAAGAGCGTCCCTTAATACAAATCATGTCAATATGGTTAGATAGAATAATGATGATGGTATCTAAAGTATGGTTAAGGGTATTGTAGAGCATTGGCTAAGATAAATGATATTGATAGCTTTATATGGCCAGAATTGGGTATAGAGGGATCATTTAAGGTGAACTATATTGATATCTTCTAAAGAGCGCTAATGGGGAATAAAGTGATGTGTAGGACAAGTCGTATGGATAGTTTCTAGAGGTAGTTGATGGGTTGTATATTTGAAGGTAAGATGAATTACATGACTGGTTTCAGGCTATTGTTGATGAGTCGTAAGGTTATTGAAGTTAAGTTCTACGAATAAAGTTCAAGAGGTATCGTTGAAGAGATTTAGAGTTCCTGGATATACATTAACTCAATGTCATAAACTCCATAAGCTAAATGAGGAAATATGGTACGTGTTCATGATTTGATTTGTCATTCGAGCCTATTACTCCCAAGGTAAAGTCACTGAGTTTCCATTAAAGGATTAGAGTCTCTCCCTCAAATAGGCTGATATTGACATGTTGCAAGTAGGCTAAAGGACTTATAGGTCACTGCCCAAGATGGACATAAGGTCAATACTTTCTAGATGATCGTTAGGGAGTTATAAAGCATAACGTAATAGGAATTATGTTGTAAGCATTCAGAGTACCATTTTTGGGTTATAGGGATTCTTTTGATATAAACTACATTGACTTAGACGATCATAGTCTTTCGAAAATAGGATGGTCCGCAAGATTAGAGAATGGTTCCTAAATGTTACACCCTGCACTTTGTAGTCATTGTAAGCTAGTTAACGTATGCTGGAAAGGTCGTGATACCCTTATAAGGTTAATGAGGTTTGTTATCAAGTGTTAACCAAATGGCTTCAAGGTCAAATGAATCAAAGAAATTAAGTTCATCAAAATTTGGGGAAAGGCAGGCAGAATTTCGGATTGGATTTTTGACTCAACTTGGCAGGGGCATATCTCCACGTATATAAGGGAGAATTGAGTACATGACCTATCTAAGTTCAAGTTAAGTGAGTATAATTTCTAATGCAACAAACCGTTCATCAATCAGAGCTCTATAGAATGAGTTATGTATGTTTTAACAAAACACATTTCGGCGAAAGCAGAATGCGGCCGCAAACTTAGTTTGCGGCACCGCATTTAGGTCAAATTTTGGAAATTTTTGGTATGCTCACTTCCTAATGATGCGAGGGACTTGCGACACAGCATATGGTGACTTGCGGCCACAAGTACTACTGCAATCGCGAAGAGGTGGGGCGGTCTATGGGTTTATAACCCAACTAAGGCCTCATTTTTATTCCCAACAACCCAAATCACACCTACAACCTTCCTAAATGCTCCCTAAAGGTTCCTACACCATTGAAGAACATTTCCATAAGCTTATGATGTGATTTCCCCCTTGGATAGCCTAGATAATCTTTAAATCCTCATTGAATTGTTGAGTAGAGATTAGAGAATTCTTGGGGAGAAGTGAGATTGCACTTAAAATGATTCTTGTGGCTTGAGGTAAGTTTCATATTCTATATCATCTACTTAAGATTCTACAAGTATTTGAGAGGGAGTTGTGGGAGGTTTCTTAAAGAACAAGTGTTTGTAGGATCTTCAAGAAGTAATAAGTGTAACTTGTAGTAGTTAGAACTCATGGAAAATCGTTTACATATGATGTTTGTGGTTTCGTAGTGCTTGTATAAGTGTTGATATTGAAGGTTGAGAATCTCATCACAAGATAAAGGAAAAGGTAACTAAAAAGCATGTCAAAGTTGAGTTTTATGTCATTAGAAGTATTTGTTGGTTGGGAGTAATTCCTTACGATTTTATTGATGGAAATTATGAAAGATAGGTTGTTTATGTTGTTTTGATATGGAGGAGGAAAGAATATGAGGGAGATGTTGTCCGAGTTGCCATAGAACGAGCTTTTTGCTCCATAGCTATTTGGTATGTCACATCTTGTTGACATGAGTGTGGTTATTGTTGTAGATGGATGATGACGAGGTGGATTATAACGTCATTGTCGAGGATCTTGTTCTAAGGTATGTAAGGGCTATCCTTTTTTTTTGTTTATGGCATGAACCCGTAGTATCTCCTCTTTTATTAGAAACCGAAGGGGGCTAGTTTGCCTCTATGTTTCTTAGTGATGAATTAAGACCGACGAAGAGTTAAATAATCGACTTTGAGTAGGGCTTCAATGTAAGCCCTAAGAATATGAGTTAGTAACTCTTCTAAGACATTCATAAGCTATTTACATATAAGCTAGAGTTCTGAATAGAAAGAGAGTCGAAGAATCGAACTAATGAACTAGTAGTAGAACCTAAGTAAAGATATAACGAGATTACACTAGCTAGAAGGTCAAGTTGTAATAGCCTAGTAAGATGAGCGTGTACATACATTCGAAGAGGATTAAGATACTTCCTAAGGTCAAGAGAAATAGTGTCTGAGATACGATAGAATAAGTCTTGTGGAAGTGTATAGAACCTGAGTATGAAAAGTACTTCTCAGACATAAGAAGGGAAAATATCTGTGAGTTATAAAAAGAAAGAATTGAGTAGTAGAATGAGATAGTCGGACGAGAGCTAAGATAATACAAGACTCCCTAGGGGTAGCAGAGTAGCTCACAAAATAATAAGTATGAACCGTGGGTTCCAGAAAGTACTAGATGAGTTATGAGCTATGTACGTAGGTACTTTGTTTAAAGATTATTGTTCGTTGTTGTATGTACTTGCCTTCAAGGCCATATACTTGCCCTTGGGGCCATGAACTTGCCTTCGGGTCCATAGAGACATGTGCATTGCCTTCGGGGCTATACTGATTACCTTTGCGGCTATATTGATTACCTTTGGGGCTATTGGCCATAAAGAGTGCCTTCAAGGCTATATAGACGCGTGCTTGCCTTCTGGGCTATATAGACGTGCCTTCAATATACTTGCCTTTGGGGCCATACACCTACATACCGGGTCCTTTGCGAGGCCGGAATAGTGTGTTCAAATTGTCTGCTAGATAGTAACATAATAAAGATCAGAAATTAGAGGTAGTAAAGATAGAATATAGATCTGAGACAGAACAAGTAGTATAGATAGAAAAAGGGAGCAAACGGTTCAAGCGGTAGTGATCGGGTAAGCTAAGCTAGAGTTGGTGGTAAGTCCACTTCCGTGTTTACTCTTCAGTAAAGATTTCCAGCATATATATTCATGTCCTTCAACTTCAGAGTTTATATATATATAGATTGTTTTCTATGTTACATACTTGGTACATTTCTTTGTACTCACGTCCCATTAGTAGGGCGCTGCATTTCATGCTTGCAGGTGCAGGTAACCAGTTTGATAAGTTCTCCCATTAGAGCATATTGGGATTTAGTGAAGGATCGATATGACTCCATCTCTTCCGGAGTGTAGCCGAGTCTAGAGGTCTAGTTGTAGATGTTTTGTACAGACTATGGGTAGGCCGGGGACCTATCTCGACCATGCTCATATCAGTTATCTTTAGAGGTTTTGTAGACACAAGTTCAATATGTCAATCGTCTTGCTAGACCTTATGTTATTTTTTTTGTGTTTACCAAGCATTAGAGTTCGCATAGGCTTTTTTTCCGCTCATAATAGCGTATAGAAAATACAAGATCAGCCCAATCGGCCTACCTATACCTTAGTTGCATTCAACAACTATGAGTTACATAGTGGTTCTCTCAGGCCAGTACGGCACTGGGTGCCAACCAGGCCTCACCAAGGTTGGAGTCTGACAAAGTGGTATCAGAACAGTTCATTCCTAGGGAGTCTACAGAATCGTATCTAGTAGAGTCTTGTTTATGGATGTGTTGTGCATCATATTTATAAATAGGATGCTATAGGACATTTAGGATTGATTACCCTTCTTTCTAATCCAGATCGTGTTGTATACATCTGAGTCATAAAGATTAAATGTCAAACTCCTATTCGATAGGTATTGCTAAGAGATATTGTAGTTCGATAGATTATCGCCAGCTAGAGAGCCAATATAGCATCAAGTAAGAACATTAGTAAAGAATTCTGGATGATGTTGAGTCTTGAAGATGAGATGGTAGAAGTAGAAGTTCTAACAGATGAAAGTAGAAAGGTTAAAAGAAGATGAGGTAACTAGTTACTGAAGGACCATTAAGAAGTTATAGATCACAAAGGAAACAGGAACGACTAGAGCAGACGATTTGAGGTAAATCAAGGACTAAGGGCACAAGAAGTGTAAGATCAGGAGAGAGAAGGGCATATGATCTATTCCCGTAATAGACTTCACATTGGACGCCTAGAGGAGGTCCGACTTATAGATATTAAGTGAGATTAGAATGGATTACCTAGGCTTGAATAAGAAAGGATTAAACGTAGACATAGAAGTGATAGTTGTACGTGTATGATGCCCATAGATAATATACCTTGGTGTAAGGACAATCTCAATCATGAGGTGGATAAATGGATAAACCTTAACACTCGAAGATGAATGTTATTAAGGGGGGAAGAATGATGCACCCCGCATTTTGTAAGCCGACGTCGTCGTAAGCTAGATAATATAAGCTGGAAAGGTCATGATACCCATATATAGTTAATAAAGGTTGTTATCAAGTGTTAAGATAGTACCAAAAGGTTTCGATGTCAAACGAAATTAAAAAATTAAGTTCATCCAAATTTGGGAAAAGGCAGGCAGAATTTCGGACCGGATTTCTAACCCAACTTGGCAGAGGCATATATCCTCGTATATAATGGGGTATGGAGTTCATGAGCTCTATAGAATGAGTTATGTATGTTTTAACAATAAACATTTCGGCGAAAGCAGAATGCGGTCGCAAATCGAGTTTGTGGCACCACATATAGGTCACCTTTTGGACATTTTTGGACTACTCACTCCCCAAAGACGTGAGGGACATGCAGCACAATATACGGTGACTTGCAGGCACAAGTGCCACCACAAATTCGAAGCGGCGGGGCAGTTCTATGGATTTATAACCCAACTAAGGCCTCATTTTTTATTCCCAACTCCCCAAATCACACCTACCACCTTCCTAAAAGCTCCCTAAAAGTTCCTACACCATTGAAGAACATTTCCATAAGTTTATGATGTGATTTCCCCCTTGGATAGACTAGATAATCTTGAAATCCTCATTGAATTGTTGAGTAGAGATTGGAGAATTCTTTGGGGAGAAGTGAGCTTGGACTTTAAGTGATTCTTGTGGCTTGAGGTAAGTTTCATATTCTATAGCATCTACTTAAGATTCTACAAGTATTTAAGAGGGAGTTGTGAGAGGTTTCTTAAAGAAATATGTGTAACTTGTAGTTGTTAGAACTCATGGAAAATAGTTTAGATATGATGTTTGTGGTGTTGTAGTCCTTATCTAAGTGTTGATATTTATGGTTGAGAATCTCATCACAAGCTAAAGAAATAATTAACTAAGAAGCATGTCAAAGTTGAGTTTTATGTTATAAGAAGTATTTGTTGGTTAGGAATAATTCCTTAAAATTTGATGGCTTTTAATTAAGAAAGATAAGTTGTTTATGTTATTTTGATATAGAGGAGGTATGAATATGGGAGAGATATTGTCTGAGTTGTTATAGAACAAGCTTGTTGCTCGATAACTATTTGGTATCGTACCTGACCACGATGAGGACTTGGTAGTATCCGACCTAGTGGTGTGCACAAATAGGTATCGTACCCGGTCGACTATAGCGTGACTCAATAAGAAAATAGCTACATATAGATAAGTGCAATGCAAGACCTCAAGTTACCAAGATCACGAATAGATTCGAAGTGACCTATCGTCAATACCCTCCGACTATCATTATTGTCGCTACATTTTTCAACCCTAACTAGTCACCAAGAGAAATGACGAATATGGAGAATGTGATCATCAATAAATCCGCAAGAGATATGAATAGCTCAAACGAAAAGGAGTACAACAATCGTACGCTTCCTTGTAAGGAAATCGATTTGGGGATGTACTTATGTTAATTCATGCCAAAGAAAGGAAATTATCCTTACATACCTCGAGTTGATAATACGATCCTCCAACTGGCTTGTCGGAACTAGTGCGCCAATCCTATAACAAGGAGTACATATACAAACTTAGATGACACTAGTATATTAAATATATCAAACGATAATTCGATTCTAAAATGAAGCGGACAACATTTCCCTTATTCGTCAATCACTACAGCACATCCAACAGTCAATAACAACAATAACAATCTCATGTAAGCCTCTTAAAACTCATATCATAAATCAACCAAAGATATATATCAAAACAGCCCAAAATACGCTTCGTATGCGACACTTTATAAACTTCCTCCTTCCAAATAATTCCAGTATATCAACCTCAACACCACCACAGAATCAACTACTATCCATACAAGAAGAATTCAGTTCAACAACATAACAACAATATGGCCCAACAGATTTCAACTCAACATGAACCTCAACATACAATAGATCCTTTTACTACAACTTTCTCCCTTCAATCCTTTGTATAAACATTTAACAAACTCATAAACAAAAAACTAAGATGGAATCTTAGCTCAAGAACTCAAGAACACTTCAATTCTATGACTACTTCACTTCAAGAATTCTCCGAAACCAATACAACGAAGAGGAAGATGATATGATGATAACCGTGGTATTCCTCGCGTCAAATTCACGTAATTTACCTTTGATTCTTGCTTTGAATCCTTGGACGAATTTTAGGAGTGATTTGGGGACTATTTAGGGCCTGGAAAATGAAGAGATATCAATTTTGGGCCGAGAAAGGATATAATATATAGGCTGGAATTTCTGACCACCTGAAAAAAAAAGGCCAAATTTGACGGACCGTACATTGTTTGACGGTCCGTTTTTTCCACCTTATTTCTCAGATTGACGAACTGCAAGTTGCATTGGAAAGTAGACACTCGGAACTTAAATTTAGATAGTTTATGCACTCAGTAATTTGTCATATTCAAGGAGATATACCCCCGACAAGTTAGGCCAAAAATCATGTCTGAAATTCTGCCCGGCTTTCCCTCGGGTTTCGACGAACATAATTTCTTTGCTCCATTTAACCTCAAACTTTTACGAAACATACATAACACTTGTTTAAACTTGTTCCCATCCAAAATGGTAGGTTAGCCACACCAGGCTCTATGTTACTTTAATTACGAGTCATACAAGCATGAAAATACGGGGTGTAACATCCTTCCCCGCTTAAGAACATTCGTCCTCGAATATTGGGGTAACTGAACTTTCAGAATTTATTATCCATAGGATTCATAAATAATTTGGCAGAGATTCCTCTTCAAACAGGACTATCAAAATCTGTCAAACAATCAGAAAAAAAATATCCAATACCTCACAGGGCTATATGATGGCATAACATAACATATCGGCCTCATGCGACCGTCCATCTATCAAGAAATCAAAAAGGTTAACTATTACTTACCTCAACTATCATATACCATAGTTAGTGTTGCGTTTGTCACTACTGCGTTGATAACATTGCCTAAACAAGGCATACATGATGAACTTTATCACAACATAGGAATTGGGGAATCGTATCGCAAGAGTGTCGATATAATCTTTTGCCAGAATAAGACGAGGATACCTAATCTTCATGGTTTTCTTAACTTTTTAAATCATTTTCTTTACAATGCCCCCTATCAGAGGCTATGTCTTTGATTCGCAACTTGTAGACACAACGATATAGCATAGTAATTGTGGTATGTACATTGGGTAATTCTTTATATTCTGAACGTTCCTGACTAGGTATATGTGAAATAAATTTCCTTTATTCTGTTGCGACATAGATATGTGGAAAGTTTATTTATATTTTCTTTAACTCACGGAGGTGATCCTAGCTCATAGGTCACTTGGCCAAACTTTTAAGAAATCATATACAATCCAATATCTCTAGAGATAAACTCGCTTTATTGGTCGAATCTCATTACACTTTATGGGCAAGAACCTGTAGAAATACTTAATCATAAACGACATTCCTTAGGCCTTAGCTTAGCACATTAGTAGGTGATTCTTGAATTATCAACACTTCTCTTGAAGAGGCTTTACTTTTTTTAACTTTTGGTGGGTTAACTTCGGCCTACACACTTCTATTTCCTTATGTTGAATTGATTAAGAGAAGATCAGTACCTCTGACTATACAAGGTCTTATAAGGCTCCATCTAAATGATAAAATGATAACCACCATGATACGTACTCTTTATAGGATGAGAGATCTTTCCACTTTCCTTCAAAATTTAGCATACATACTTGCCATATATCAGTGAGTGTCCAAATCGCACGCCTGGCCTGACTTTATATTTTAGATAATGTTATGAGAATATTTCTCCATGTTCCCAACTTTCTGGAGGAATCTCGAGAAGTTCACGATGATTAAGACCCTTCACCTGAGATGGTAGACATTAGAATGTTCTAAATTCGTATGGTCTTTTTAATATATTTTACTTGCATAGCTCTCATTGTGCGGACGGTTTGATTTTACATGAAATAGGTCATTCTTATATGTTTGTCGATCATTAACTATCTTGGTAACATTTTCGATAAGAACAAGGAGAGTTCATATTGAACTTTATCCTTGAAACACTTTTCTCTTTCTATATTGGGAAATCCATTCTTTCTGTATTAGCTCACAGGGCCTAAATACTCCGCCCTTGCTTGCCGACCATAGGGTTGTTACACTAAATCTTGGCAATCATCCTTTCCGCATCATCACACCAATACATATTTCTCTTACTATGGTACCCCTCTATCGAACCGAGGTGAGTAAAATAGTGGAAATAATGCACTTCTGCTCAAATCTTGTGCTGTAAATTAGCCAAATTTGGAACATACAATTGACCTAGGTATCGAAGAGCTCTGTCCCCGTTTATCTCAAATACTAACTTCATTTGCTGACAGTACCAACTCTGTATCCCTATATCATTATCTCCTTACATCTGCTATAAGGGCAATATTGATAGCTTTTGCACGATGATTCTATTATAATGGGAGTCTTGAAATTGAATGCTTGAAAATATTAACTAATAAAGATCCTTTAGCTGCCTTTTTCTTTCCTCGGCCTCTAGATAGGTTAAGTCGCTCAACTTTCTTACCTTAAGTTGCCTTAATGGCTATTGTCCTGTTCTATTAAACTCTTTTTCCAAGATGCACTGGAACAGAAGTCCTTTATCCTTGTACTTCTACTTCGACTCTTAAGAATACTACTACTAAGTTCTAGTTAATATCTCCGTCTATTGTAATTTAGTTTCTGAATTGTCTTCTTCTCATTGAGGGCCACACTCTACTATACAATCTAGGCCTGCCTTTACATACTTCTTAATCCCAAGAACTGTTATTCTCTTTAAGAGGATTCATGAGTCTCTATATCATCGCGATTTGTGTAAGAGGATGACTTTACTATTAGTAAGAGAAACTTATCTCAATTTCAGTTACTATCGCCTATAGGGGTACTGGAGGTCTTTATGGTTATTAATGACATCACATTGTACTGCTAATGCGTACTCACTGGTGTCAACTTTAAGGGTATGCATGCCTTATTGGCTTCCCAACCGCCTTTTTAGAGTAAATTATTCATTCCTTAAGCCATCCTGAACATGTGCATTGTAATGCATTGATTTATCTCAGCTTCTATCCAGGAGTTCCTTGCATACTTGGCCTTAAGTTCCATTCTGGGGTATAACCTTGGTTCTCTTTTTATTCAACCGACATACCGAATGATAGTTGTTGACGTATTTCTCTACTTAGATATACTTATACATAAATTACTATATCTGGAGTCTTAGTTAACATCTCTTAGAGGCCGGAGGAGCCGTCAGTCGAGACAAATTTTTACCGTATAAATTTTCTTAGAGCCTGGAGTTTTAACTTCTCAGGTAAGTGATCAGAACTTTCAGAAAGTAACTCATATGGAGTCTCGACTGACGGCTCCTCCGACCTCATATACCATCTTTCATCTTGACTCAATTTATCACTTTCATTTACTAATTCTGAATATTCCCTTCTTGGGATTATAAGCCTCTGTTTTCAGTTTGGGTCCATGATCTTCTCTTATGAGCATTATATATTTAGCGGCTCTTACCATTTATTATATCATTTAATCAAGGGGGTCGCTATCATTCCTTTCTTAGCATTAACACTTACATCTTGTGTAATAGTTAGGTCACATTCATCAAATCTGGATGACACAATCTGGTTCATCTTGAAACTCTTTGTCGTAATCTTCTCACCTTCAGATTAAACCACCATATGAATTTTGTATCGATTCTTCATCGTACTACATCCCCCATAGGAGGAGAACCATTTTCTATTATTAAGAGAATTCCTCCCTGAAAATCAGATTACTGTCTCACCTCTTCCATACTTCTATGATCTTTTAACAACTTACAATTTTCTCCAATCCAATTCCTCTTACTTGGGATTACTAAATCATTTACCCAAATAGGACATCATGTGTTCGTAAGTGACATACATAGCTTCGATAGACTTTCTATCTTCTAGATATGTTGTAGATCTTAAGGGCTCATTTGTAATAATCTCTATGGATTCCCTATTCTTTGCAGTTGGTTCTTTTACTGTCTAATTTCTTACCTTGAAACTTCTCAATACCTTTTATCATACCAATCTTTTGAAAATCTAACTCTTTTTTATGTCTGACCGAGCAATCTTGCCAACATCAATGCTCTTCTTAATCCATAGAGCTAAATCATTTGATCAATATAACCCATTAACACTTATCTATTCAGACCTCATAGTCATTTCTCATACTCGATCAGGTGTTCGACCTATGTTCGTATTATTCCTTTGCTATCAATCTCACTTCTTTCCTTAGTTCAGGTATTTGTAACGGAATATTTGAGCTACAAGCTCTTAACAAAATGATCCACTACAACTTGTAGGAGTTCAAACCCAACAAGGAGATGATAAAACTTACCCTTAGGGATTAAAGTATGTCCCTCTAGCACCCTTTACCTGCGCAAAACAACTTTCACAATCAACCAAAAAGAGAGGAGAAATAGTAGACTAGGCTTACGATTTCCAAGGGAGAGAATCACATTGTTCTACTTCCGAACCTAGATTGAATCATCAAGAACACTTAGAGAAACTTTGGCGGGACTCAAGAAACCACTTAGGGTCGTAGGAAATACGAAATAATATAAGGACATAAAAGTTGGCCACTACCCAGAAGTACGGTACAATTGTATGGTCCATACATTTGGAACATATAACCAGACCTAAAAATCAGAAAAATGCAGGAAAAATTACAGTTCAAATTCCCAATTGTACAATCCGTATATTTTGGTCATAATTCTGGGAACTTGCTGATTTTGTCAAAATGAATTGTCTTCGATCCATTTAACTTGTATACATCCCGATACAGCTATAAACAATTATTAACTCATCATTACCCTTCCATAAAAAACTCCTCCAAAACAAGCAATATTTGTCAAATGTTTTGTCAAACATACTTTTGTCACTCCGATAAGTCTTAAATTCTTTCGGAACATACTCAACACTTCTTTAGTCATCCTAAAATTAACACATCACCTTTTTATGCTCGTGTTACCTTCCATGTATATGTGAAAGAAAAATAATCAAATTTTGAAATCTTTTATAGTAGCTACATCTCTGCCATCTCATCAACCCGGTAGGGATCTTTCGTTCACTTACTACGAATATGAATGAGTCGACATCCTTCTGGTAATTGGAATTACGGAAATTATATAAGGCATGAGTTAGATTCAAATCCTTAAGACTCATATCTATTTCACAATGTATGAGATAAAAGAATGGAAATCATCGCTAAATGTCCTGCAACCTATCGCTTATAAGTGTGGTGCACAACACACCCATAAATAAGACTATACTAGACACGGCTTGTAGACTCCCTAAGGCTGACCTGCTCTAATACCAAGTTTGTTACACCCTAACTTCGGGGTGGTGTGGCCAGCACCACGCGCCTAAACTGTTACACCCCATATTTTCCCACTCGTATATATCGTAAGTAAAATAACATAAAGCCCGGTGAGGCTAAGATCGTATATTTGGATGAAAATAAGTTTAAATAGGTATTACTAAAATTTCATAAGAGTTTAGGGTAAAAAAGAATCAAAGAAATTAAAATTCTTCAAAACTCGATGAAGGATAGGCAGAATTTCGGACAGGATTTTTGGTCAAACTTGGCATGGGTATATATTCTAGTGTAAACAGAATTATTGGATGCATAAATTATATAAATTCAAGTTCATGGAGTATTTTTTCCATTGCAACAAACCGTTCATCAATCTAAGCTTTGTACAAAATGTTATGAACGTTTTAAGAAAGCGATGCATGGTAGACATTTTTGGAAGAACAGTGTCAAGGTCTGCGCCCCAACCACCGATTCATAGGCATAGTTTGTGGTTCGCATACCCCGACACAAGTTATGTTTATTCCATATTTTATCCCTCTTATAAATAGGACCCTCCATGACTTTTGGGTTATTTTCCTTCATGTTCCCAACCCTAAGAGACCCAAAACCCTCTCTAATAAGTCTCCCTTGGTTCAAGGTTAATATCAAAGGAAAACCAAAGGCAAATTAGGTAAACCTGATGTAAGGAATCCCATGATTGTTTTGAAATCATTCTTCTCCTTATTGTGCTGAATTTGGAGGCTCTCTTGAAGTGAAGTAACCCCCGTTTTGGAAAAATTCTTGTGGTTTAACATATGTTCTATCTTCTACTCCTTGTTCTTTAGCTCTAAAAGTTATAGAGATTGGGTTCTGATATTAGTTGCTACGGTGATTGTTGGAAATATTAAATCTTGTTTGTTGTATTGTTAGGTTGTTTCAGTGAAGTTATGGAGTTATAGAAGTAGTGAATTTGTTTGTATGTGTTAGGGAGGTTTAAGGAATGCGTTTGATGAGATTGTGGTGTTGTTATAGGTATAAATTAAGCTATGAAGAGCTTACAAATGCTATGCACGCAATGTGTTCAATAAAATATCTAAATGAACTTTCGCATAAGTTATGAGTCCGTTAGTGATACAAATCATCTATATTGTGTAGGTAATTGTTAGTAGAGCGTACAAGGACTCGTGGAACTCAAATAGATGAAGTGACGAGGTATGTAAGGCTCATTCATTCTTTTGGCATTATCTTGTTTAACAAAAAATGAAACGAAACATTATTTAACAATTCCATCTTTGGTAAGCTTGATTTCTTGATGTTTTACATCTCATTGAGGCATATGGTTCATGTAAGTCCTTTGTCGAAGGTCCTACCCCCATGTTATGATATTCTAGTGATACGATTGATTCTGAGAACTCTTATGGGATACGTTCCCTAGTTGGGATTGTTTATCATTCTTCTGTACAGTCTTTATTATACTATTGATTTTGAGTTCATAAGGGGTTGTAACGCTTGTTGTAAATAGGTTCCATAATGATTGATGGAGGGTTAACGACTTTACGTCACTCCGCCCTATTCTTGCTGAGGTTCGGAGGTCTTGCATTGCACTTATATATATGTATTTACTTTCTTACCGAGCCGCCATATAGTCGGTCGGGTACGACACTTATATATGCACACCACTGTAGTTGGTTTTGATATTATCCGGTCACATTGAGGTTGTGTACGATCGAGTCCTTTCGAGGTCGGGTAAGATATGATATGATATAATTTTCCCTACAGAGTGACTTGATACTATATTACAGGGCCCCATAGAGGTTTTATTTTACTTTTATGCACATATTCATGGTTATGTCAGTAGTATGCCCTCAACGACGTTTCTCAGTTTCAAGTTGACTTTTGTATCCTTCTCTTGTTTTACATTCCGTACTTATCTTCTTTTCATGCCTTAGATATTTAGTATATCTTTTATACTAATGTCCCTTTTGTCGGGGGACTCTATGTTTCATACACACAGCTGCAGATGGACGATTTGACGAGCCTTCTTAGTAGGATCACAATTTAGCTTGACTTGGGCACTCCTATTCTTCTGAAGTTTCTTTTTATGTATGGGTATGCATTTATGTACTTATTATGGGTATGGCAGAGCCCTGTCCCAACCTGGTTATTGTTATATGACTCATAGAGGTTTATAGACTAGTGGGTTATTTATTATTGTATTGTATTGGCCTTGTCAGCCTTCTTATCGGTTTGATAGAACTATTATTATGGCCCTCCATCCTTCTGATTTTATCTATGGCCTTGTCATCTTGATTATATATGTATTCATGTTGGTTTTGGTGTCACTTGTTCAAGTTGCTATATTTAGTTTCTCTTGTGGTTGTCATTCTGAGGCCTTGTCGGCCCAGACAGTTATATGTTCACGCTATGATATATAGGTGGTATGCTCAATCCATTCAAGTGCAGGGTGCCAGCCACACCCTCCGAAGTTGGGGTGTGTCAAACTTGGTATCAGAGTAGGTCTGTCCTAGTGTGTCTACAAGTCATGTTTAGTAGAGTCTTGTTTATGGGTGTGTTGTGCACCACAATTATAAACATGAGGCTATAGGACCTTTAGGGATGGTTTATATTCTTTCATCTCATAGTTCGTGTAGTAGAGCTGCTTTGTTAGAATACGATTCTAACTCATGATTTATACAGTTCCAGTAATCTCGGTTACTAGAAAAACTCCAGCCAATCTGTATTTGTGACAAGTTAATGAAAGCCCCCTCAGCAGGTTATTGATATGCTAGAGGTGCGAGTGTTATACTACTGCCTTAGAGTATGACCATTTGAGTTAAAGAGGATATAATGAACGCCTAGAAAGGTAAGGTGCTGATTTTTGGATGCAATAAAAGTAAGGAGAATGAGGTGCAGAGTACCTGAATGCAGGAGGTTATAAGGAAATTGATAATCTGATGGGAAAATGTAAGTATTGTTACCCTATTTTCCATAATGGTAAAACTACAATGAAAAGAATCAATAGAGATCTCGGGGCATAGTAAAGGGTAGAATAGCCCTTTATATGGGTAGTACGGGAAGATAGTACACTCATGTCAAAGCCACTCCTTTGGACCATGTATATCTGACGTACCCAGAAATTGTGAAACGAATATGATTTTTTTAAATAATTTTCATGCTCTGGGGGCCAAGTATTGAATTCCTTGTACGTAAGGTAATTTTTATCCTCAAAAAAGCTTTTGTCTGAAATAAGCAGAGATAGTAAGTGCCTAGGAGATAAGGCCAATTACAGAAGAGAAAGTTATAAATAATAGAATGTTTATTTTAACTAAGATAAGAAATGAGGTGGATAGCAAAGGAATGGTACCAACATAGGTGGGACACCTGAGTAAATATGAAAGGTGACTAAGAGTCATACAATAAAGTACGATAATGCAACATAGTTCATAACCAAGTAATCTAGAAGACAAGGAAAAGTAAATGATATGTTGTGAATATGAATGTGCTATGAGACTAAGTACTTACTATGAGATTCGAACAACCACATGTTAACGAAATATACCGATCTGACAATCTAGCTTCCTGAATTAGGGAGTATCAATATTGGGTATGTTTCCTTGGTTAAGTGTAATACGAGTCATAGATTTGAAATTTTCAAGGTAAGTAATCGGATAGTAAAAGTATAAACTGCAAAAATGGCGACATTAAAAAAATATTAATAAAGAAGCCCCAAAAGACTAACATGGTTAGAAGATAATGAGGGACATTTTGAGAATCGAGTATGTTAGTTATAAAAAATAACCTTTTGTCCGTGTAATTGATTCAATAGTACCTAATAAGGAGAAATTGTGCTTGAACAAATGGTAAGTTGTTAAAAGATCGTGGAATTGTGGAAGGTGTTGAGGTGACAATGTGACTAATCTATAAGGGAGAACCTCTAAGCCTAAATGAATGGTTTTCCTCCCATAAGGGAGATGATGCGACACAGGAATTGACATAGTCCTGTATGGTGGTTTAGTAAATGGATAAAGGCGTTACACTGAAGAACTTCAAAACAAATAAGATTATGTTATCCAAATGTCTGCAGATATGATAAGACTATCAACAGTATGTAAGTATCTAAGCTAACAAACGAATGGTAGTGACCTTCTTGTTTAAGAAATTAAGTAACAGTAAGAGCCGCTAGACGCATGGGGCTCAGAAAAGAAAGTATAAGTAATAAACAATGATGAGGGCATATGCAAGCCCAAGAGGAGTTGTTCAACAAAAATCATGGAATGAAAGAATAATTTGGGTTACATCGAGATATGATGTATATAAGACTAGATGAAAGACATCTTAGGGGCTGGGCGAGCTATCCGTCGACATAAAATTATATGTCTTTTTCATTTCGTCGAAAATCGATTTTACGGTATTATTTCACATGATATAATGATTTTGATTTTGAAGTCCTAAATTTTGTAGGTAAGAGATCACAGTTCTTACAAATGTTCCAAATAAAGTGGTAATGGCACAAGGGGCTAGAATAAAGTGAATTAAAAACTAAAGTTCTATGAAGCCCAAAAATAAATGTGAGTAGTTAAAAATGGTACTCAGAGTTGATACAGTTAGAACGGAAATGGGAATGAGTGTAACAAGAATAACCGTAGATAATTGAAGGTACCCAAAATCCTCTATGAACATGACAATGACACTATGATTTATTGTTAAGCGGTGTTGACTAAGAAATAAGAGAGGAGAATTTAGTCCAAATTATAGCAATTGCGTATAGATTACAGGGAGATTGACCGATAATTCATATTCCTTCAGAATATGGGGATGTATTTAATGAGAAAATATGTCTGCAACTTATTGTTCATTGTGTTGGGTAACTAAAGAACTAAAATTGAGACCTGGAGCGGAATTTAAAGCCAGATATAAAAGAAACTCCCAGATGAGGATGATTGAGATAAGCTAATGCGTGGTAATGTATATGTTCAGGATGGTTATGGGAATGAGGTCATTTATGTGTAAGAGTGGTTGGACAAGCCAATGAGGATTTTAGACCTGTGACTTAGAACTGGTAGTAGTGACGCGTTATCCTTAATAAACATAAGAAATTTAAGAATAATTTTGGATGAAAGCAGCCGAACTTGAAGATGAGCTCATCTTATTGATAGTAAGAGCGTTCTCTAGAATTAGTATCCATAATGCAGAGACCTATGAGTCTTCGGAAAAGGAAAAAATGTGAAAAATGTGAGCTACTTAGATGATATAATGGAAGGGTGGTCCTCCTCGAGAGGGAGATGGTTCAGAAGATAGAATACTATGAATGGAGTTACTGATCAGAAATCAATGACAATACCTTTAGTAATCAAAATATTACAGTTTAAAGAGAAAGTTCAAACCTGACAACCATCAGGGCAGAGTAAGATAAGATATATGGAAATTTTAACGTATCTATATAGAAAGAGAGAGAGGGCTAACCAAAGCATTTCATAAACCAACAAGTTTAAGGGTCTAATTTCAGGACTCTAATGGCAGTAAAGTAATAGCGCATAAGGTATTAGCCTCGCCTCGTGGCAAGGTAAAAGAGTATCAATATAAGAATCTAAAAGGGTGTCAATTGTAAGCCCTGACCATGTTTGTCTCCAGATCAAGATTTGAATAAATATATCATGATACTTGAGGCAAGTATTAGCATAACAATATAAAATGGGGCATTGCCGAGTAGGCATAAGGACAAAATGGTCAACTGATAAAACTAAGTGCATCACAGGTTTAGAAGGACTAATATAGGGGATGAAGAATCCTGACTGGAATGGAACAATGATTCAAGGACAAAGTTCGGTATTGAATTGCTCTGTCATTTTCAAAAGAATAATATTGTAAATGATTAACGATTGATAAAATTACAAGGTTTGCTAATTGTGGTTCGATATTATTATTTATACAATTGAGGCTTATACAAGGAAAATAATGGGAAGACCTTATGAATTCAAAACATTTTAATGTATATCACCTCAGACAGAAAGGCTCCATTACAACAACTTTTAGAGATTCGTCCAAATGAGTGCGGAACATAGAGCCCTATTATGATTTTATCCGGAGTAAAGGCAGGTTGAATGCATAATTCAAATGCTTGCTGACAAGTTTCGAACATGCATACTAGTTTTCAAAAGAGAGTGGGATGATTACTTTTCCCACAATGAATGTGTATTATAATAATTATCATCTCATCGTCTAAACAGATCCTTATGAGACCTTATATGGTTAGGAATACCGACTTTCCATCAGTTGGTTCGACGTAAGGAAAAAAAAGTTGGCTGGACCAATGTTAGTCCACTAGGTTTTGAAAGGAGCAAAGATATTAAACAACAAAAAGTTAAGCTGATTAAGGAAGGGAGAAACTAAAAGCGAAAGAACGTCTTGTTAAAATTCTCCAAAATAAGGTGAGATGGTGAAGTTAGCAAAAAATTAATAGAATAAATAAAATGTCAAGAGTAAATATGAGAAATGACTAAATTTCGTGAAGCTGAGTATGTCAGTGTAACATGAATTGTAGCCAACTAGAAAAAAAAGGGTAAAAGGAAGTAAGTATGTGGAGTATAAAGGTATACAAGTACATTCGTACTTCAGAATTTCCAGAGGTCCTATGCTAATGTGTTACACGGATTTGCAACTCACGATTTAGTACTCTGGAAGGTTTTGCTCTAAGGAATGTAAGGAGAGTTGATTGGAAAAGCAATTTATCTCCAGGTATATTGAACCATATGGGATTACTCAGATACCAACTGGGTAACCTATGAGCTTAAGATATCTCCAACGTTAAATGGAGTTCATTCAGATTTCAACATAGTGATACTACAGAAATATGTAGAAGTCTCCTCTCGTATGTCACTAATAAAAAATATTTGGGTTGTAAAAAATATAACAAAGGTATTTCAGTTAATATCCTAGATTTAGGTCCGAGAGTTGCGGAATAAAGAGATAACCTTTAGCTAACATATTGCGGAAGAGCGATAAGATAAAAAGGGATGATTTGAAAGTAAAGAAAAATGAAATCTAGATACACTCATCCAGATAGAAACTTTATACTAATACTCGTGCGATACAATATCCCTATTCCTCTATTATATACAAAACATATCTTGGGTGCCTTCTATAGGCAATGTTGATGATACAGATGCACCGGATGCAGCCCAGATTTTGGCATTCGACAGTTGAGGTAAGTTATGGCCAACCCTTCTGATTCTAGATCGATAAATGGTTGTGTGGGGCCGATATTTCTTGTTGTGTTTCTTATGTCCCTGTGTGGCAATGGATATGTATTCTGACTGCTTGATAGATTTTGGATAGTCTTGTTTACAGAGGAAACTCAATCAAAATTTTAAATTCTAAAATTCAAGTTACCCCAACATAAAAGGATGAATATTCTTAATGGGGGAGGATGTTACACCCCATATTTTCGCGCTCGTATGCATCATAAGTAAAGTAAAAAACAATTCCCAGTGAGGCTAAGATCCCATATTTGATGAAAATACATTTAAATAGGTGTTACTAAAGTTTCGTAAGAGTTCGGGGTCAAAACGAATCAAAGAAATTAAAATTCGTCCAAATTCGAGGAAGGACAGGCAGAATTTCAGATAGGAGTTTGGGCCCAACTTGGCACGCATATATATTATAGTGTATAAAGCATTATGGGATGCATAACCTAAATAAATTCAAGTTTATAGAGTCTTCTTTCCAATACAATAAACAATTTTTCAATCGGAGCTCTGTACCACTAGTTATAAACGTTTTAAGAAAGTGATGCAAGGCGGGAATTTTTAGCAGAGCGCTGGCAACGTCTGCGACCCAACCTGTGATGCGTAGGCACGGTTTGCAGTTCATAGACCCCGCCATGGGTTATGTCGGTGCCAACTTTTCTCCCTCCTATAAATAGGACCCTCTCACGACTTTTGGGTCATTTTCCTTCATTTTCCCAACCCTAAGAGACCCAAAACCCTCTCTAATATGTCTCCCTTAGTTCAAGGTTAATATCAAAGGAAAAATAAAGGCAAATTAAGTAAACCCAACGTAAGGAATCTCATGATTGTCGTGAAATCATTCTTCTCCTTATTGTGTTGAATTTGTAGGATCTCTTAAAGTGAAGTAACCCTTGTTTTGGAATAATTCTTGTGGTTTAAGGTATGTTTTATCTTCTCCTCCTTGTTCTTGAGCTCTACAAGTTATAGAGAGTGGGTTTTGATATTAGTTTCTACGGTGAGTATTGGAAATATTGAACCTTGTTTGTTGTATTGTTGGGTTGTTTCAGTGAAGTTATGGAGTTGTGGAAGTAGTGAATTCTATTTTTATGTGTTAGGGAGGTTTAAGGAATGAGTTTGAGGAGATTGTGGTCTTGTTATAGGTATAAATTAATCTATGAAGAGCTTACAAATGCTATGCACGCAAGGTGTTCGACAAAATGTCTAAATGAACTTTCGTATAAGTTATAAGTCTGTTATTGATAAAAATCATCTGTATAATGTAGATAATTGTTAGTAGAGCGTACAAGGACTCATGGAACTCAAATAGATGAAATGACAAGGTATGTAAGGCTTTCATTCTTTTGGCATGCTCTCGTTTAACACAAAATGGAACAAAACATTATTTAACAATTCCATCTTTGGTAAGCTTGATTTCTTGATTTTTACATCTCATTGGGGCATATGGTTCATGTAAATCCTTTGTCGAAGGTCCTACCCCCTTCTTATGATATTTTTGTGATACGATTGATTATGGGAACTCTTATGGGATTTGTTCCCTAGTCGGGATTGTTTATCATTCTTCCTTACAGTCTTTGTTATACTATTAGTTCTAAGTTCATAATGGATGGTAACGCTTGCTATAAATGGGTTCCATAATGATTGACGAAGGGTTAACGACTTTAGGTCACTTCACACTTCTTGATAAGGTTCTAAAGTCATGCATTTCACTTATATATATGTAATTATTTTCTTACAGTACACTGGGATGCCCTTTTTTTTCTTACCGATCCGTGCTATAGTCGGCCAGGTACATCACTTATATGTGCACACAACTGTAGTTGGTTTTGATGTTACTAAGTCATCTTAAGGTCAGGTATGGCTGAGTCCTTTCCAGGCCGGGTACGATATGATATGATATGATTTCCCCACAGAGAGGCTTGATACTATATTATAGAGGCCCATAGAGAGGCTTGATTTTACTTTCATGCACATATTCATGGTTATATCAGTGGTATGCCCTAAGCGGCGTTTCTCAGTTTTAGGTTGACTTCTATATCCTTCTCTTGTTTTATATTTCGTACTTATCTGATTTACATATTTCATATTGATGTCCGTTTTATCGGGGGACATTGTGTTTCATGCCTGCAGGTGCAGATGGACGATTTGATGAGCCTTCTCAGTAGGATCACAATTCATCTTTAGTTAGAACACTCCTCTTCTTCTGGGTTGATGTTTGGGTCTGGGTATGTATTTACGTACATATTATGGCTATGGTAGGGCCCTATCCCGACCTGGTTGTTGTTATATGACTCTTTGAGGCTTGTAGACTAGTGGGTTATTTATTATCATATTGTATGACCTTATCGACTTTCTTTTTAGTTTGATAGTACTATTGTTATGGCCTTGTTGCCCTTCTGAGGTTAGATGTGGCCTTGTCGGCCCAAACAATTATACATTCACGCTATGATATACAGGTTGTACACTCGGGCCGTTCAAGCATCGGGTGCCAGCCACACCCCTCTCCCCCACAAAGCGGGGGTGTGACATGAAAGGCTTGAGCCTACCACCAATATATCATAGCGTGAACATATAACTGTCTGAGTTGACAAGGCCTTAGAATGACAATCACAAGAGAAACTGAAATTAACAGTCTAAACAAATGACAACAAAACCAACCTATGTACATATATCATAACGAAGACAAGGCCACAACTAATCTCAGAAGGATGGAAAGGCCACCACAATAGTATTATGGGACTGAAAAGAAGGCTGGCCATGCCAAACAAAGTGAAAACACATGACCCACTAGTCTACAAGCCTCTAAGAGTCATATAACAATAACCAGGTCGAGACAATGCCCCGCCGTACCCATACTAAGTATATATAAATGCATACTCAGACTCAGAAAACAACTTTGAAAGAAAGGGGAGTGCTTCAACACAATGATAGATTGTAATCCTACTAAAGAGGCTCGTCCAATCATCTATCTCTACCTGCGGGCATGAAACATAGTGTCCTTTGAAAAAAGGACATTAGTACAAAAGATGTACTGAATATGTAAGGCAAGTAAACATGTAAATAAAAGATGTAATATAAGAGGAAAGGTATAGAATCAACCTAAAACTCAGAAGGAGGCCATGGAGGGCGCACAACTGATACAATCAAGAATATATGCATTTGAGTAAAACCGAGGCACTCTATGAGGCCACAAAATATAATATACATCCTCTCTTTGGGGCAAATTAGATCATGTCATATCATACCCGGCCTCGATGAGGACTTGGTCATACTTGACTCAATGGTGTGCACAAATAGGTGTCGTACCCAATAGACTATAGCGCGACTCGGTAAGAATTTAACTTCATATAGATAAGTGCAATGCAAGACCTCAAGATACCAAGATCAAGATCAAGATCAGAGTTGGAGTGACCTATCGTAGTTACCCTCTGACTATCATTATTGTCGCTACATTCTTCAACACTAACTAGTCACCAATAGATATGACCAATATGGATAATATGATCATCAATAAATCCGCAAGAGATATGAATAGCTCGAACGAAAAGGAGTACAACAATCTTAGGCTTCCTTGTGAGGAATCAATTTGGGGATGTACTTATGTTAATTCATTCCAAAGAAAGAAAATTAGCCTTACATACCTAGAGCGGATAATATGATCCTCCAACTGGCTTGTCGGAACTAGTGCACTAATCCTATAACAAGGAGTACATATACGAACTTAGACGATAGTAGTATATTACGTAAATCAAATGATAATTCTATTGTAATTTGAAACGGAAAACATTTCACTTATTACTCAATCACTACAGCACATAATAGTCAATAACAACAACAACAATCCCATGTAAGCCTCTTTAAGCTCATATCATCAATCAACCAAAGATATATATCAAAATAGCTCAATATACGCTTCGTATACGCCTCTTTATACACTTCCTCCTTCAAAATAATTCCAGTATATCAACATCAACACCACCACAAAATCAACTACTATCCATACATGAACAATTCAATTCAACAATACCACAACAATATGGCCAAAACAGATTTCAACTCAACATGAACCTCAACATACAATAGAACCTTTTACTACAACTTTCACCCTTAAATACTTTGTATAAACATCTAAAAAACTCATAAACCTGAAACTAAGGTGGAATCTTACCTCAAGAACTCAAGAACACTTCAATTCCAAGATTACTTTACTTCAAGAATTCTTCGAAACCAATACAACGAAAAGGAAGATGATATGATGATAACCACGGGATGCATCGCGTCAGATTCACGTAATTTACCTTTGGTTCTTTCTTAGACCCTTGGATGACCTTTTGGAATGATTTGGAAATTATTTAGGGCTTGGAAAATGAAGAGAAATCAATTTTGGGTCGAGAAAAGGATAGAATGTATAAGCTGGAATTTTTGACTGCCTGAAAAAATGGCCAAATTTGACGGATCATACATTTTTATACGGTCTGTATTTTCTGCCATATTTCTAAGATTGATGAATTGTCCATTGCATTGGTAAGTAGGCTCACTGAATATGAATTTAGATAGGTTATTAGCTCTATAATTCCTCATATTCTAGGAGATATATCGCCGACAAGTTGGGCAAAAAATCAGGTTAGAAGTTTTGCCTGGCTTTCCCCCGGGTTTCGCCGAACATAATTTCCTTGCTCTGTTTAACCTCAAACTTTTATGAAACATACGTAACACTTTTTTAAACTTGTTTCCATCCAAAATGGTAGGTTAGCGTCACTGATCTCTACGTTACTTTACTTACGATGCAGAGGAGCCCGAAAATATGGGGTTTAACACTAACTCGTGCTTTACACAGTTTAAGTCCTAACAATAACCAGAAAGATGGTTAAATTGTATTCACAGTCATCCCATGAAAGATATTGATTAGATTATTGATACTCCAGAGGTGTGGGTAGTGTATTGAAATTTCAGAATGTGAGCAACTGTCTCCTCCGTATACAGAGGGAGTGATATGGGTTCGGAAAGGTGAAGTGCTGGAGGTACCCAATGTCTAAAATACAGAAGGTTGTAACGAGATTGGAATTTAGATAGAGTAACGAAAGCCCTGTTGTTCCTTCTTCAACAGTGATAGAATAATAGTGAGAAGTACCTATTCTTGTTATGAATTTATTGACGTCAATGAACATAAGTTTTGAAAGAAGTGGTATCTTAGTATTTAGTAGGGAATTAGCACGATACTTAGTATGGACGATACTGAAGAATAGTACGGTTAGTCATCGAGTCGACCAAAAGTCGTTTCAAAGAAAAGTCAAAGAGTTTATGAGTTTTAAAGAGGCCAAGAGCCATTGTTATCACATTATATTATCCACACCACCTAACCTATGCCGGTGGGAAGTTATATATAGAGATATATATATTATTCACACCACCGTTTTGACCAGTCGGTGGGAAGTTGTACAGGTACGTTATACATACCGCACCGCACTATATTAGGCCAGGAAGGCACTTATATATGAATCCATCCATACACCTCAGAGTATACCTGAGGGAAGTGACATATTACACCTCGGGTTATAAGCCGAGGGCAGATTACAAACCAAAGGTTCTATACCAAGAGTTCAATATAGTTTCCGAGTTTCATTGTTCGTCTTATGTGGTATACATGTTATCAGAATATCATATTGATTTTATGCTTCTCTTTACAGCTTATATTTATATATTCTATTTATATTTTAGATACCAGTACATTTCATTAATATTGACATCTCATTTGCTGGGGGTGCTGCATGTCATGCTGCAAATTCAAATAGAGGTGCAGATAGACATCCCTAGTAGGAGCTGGTTGAGTTCTGTGGATTGAGTGGTGAGTTTCACTTCATCTGATGCTACCAATCAGAGTCATGAGCTGAGTTTAATACATGTACAGTTGATAGGTAGGTCGGGGCCCTGTCCTATCCATATCACAGTTATGTTTTCCATAGAGGCTTGTAGATTTGGTTGGCATATTTAGTTGATATGTACGACGACCTTGCTAGTCTTGTACCATATCGTATTTAGTATTTGGGGTTCTTTTACTCCTCTTTCTGTGACATCTCGATAATGTCTTGTGTATCCATGTTGTTATGGCCTTATCAGCCACAATTTCTATTCAGTTATAAGTTACGCTTCAAAGCGGTACGCTCGGGTCAGTACGGCACTGGGTGCGGGCCACACCCCCTCTGTCACATAAATACAAGGCACAAACTAATTATAAACTCTTCTTTTATACATCTCCAACGAGTACCATTTTAGGTACACATTCATGTTATATAAAGGAGGGATAGCCATTAAATACCTCTTTGTTGATTCAATCGTCGACGTACGTATAAGCCATAGTACTTCAATCTACAAGAAGCATAATAGAACCACCGTCAAGCTAATGGAAAACTTATAGTAAACAATAATGAGGTAAACTTTCCTATAACATCTTAACTCTCCTATTCATTTATTCTTCCTTAATCCCATAAAATCAACAACTTGGAATTAATTCATTTATGCCTTTTATCAAACACCTAAGATGCATAGATTTTCCTTCTTTTATTCCCAACTCAACTTTACAGCTACATGTACTAAACATGGAAAACTATAATAAAAACAATTACAACAACATTCTCATGTTATTTCCTACTATTTCTAGCCATCACATACTTTGGAGATAGCCTAAAACAACCCCAACCAGGACACAACACTTTCAAGCAATCTCTTAGCATCTACCTTGTGATTCGTCCTTTCTACCACTTCACCCACACAAGAACTAAATTAAACACAAATCAAAAGAAGTTAATCTTTCCTAAAAGGACTAGGACACTCCTCAACAAGAATTTCGACAAGCCTAAAACAGCCCCCAATAACTCCACAACACCATAGAAGCTCTTCCTAGTAATTTACAACATCTTTAAGATGAACTTGAATTGATTCACTTTGGATTTTCTCTTGGAACATAGAGAGGTGTTAGGCAACCTCTTATGGAGTGAGAGAACTGATCTAGGTAGAAAATGGATGAAAAATAACGCTTTTATCATATTTAAAGATTACAAGGTCAGCCACCGCTTGGTTTCACGGCCTATTAAATAATACACAGTCCATGAAATTAGACTATGAAACCATCTCCAAAAATTGGTGATTCTACTTCCATTTCACTGTGGCTCTGCCACCACTTGACAGGTCGTGAAACTTTTCACGGTCTGTGAAAAGGATTCCTTAAACCGAGTTTTTGACAAACTTATTTCCTTCGATCCGTTTAGCCCCTAAACCTTATGGTACACTTTAAAACTTGTCCAGAGTCTTAATTAACCTCCTATGTTTATCCTAACTTGTCCGGTTTCACATTAGGTTACTCACGATGCAGTCGACGTAACTAATACGAGCACGAATAGCTTAACGACTCTTGAATTCTTGTAACGTATTAAGGGTTTAACTTGTTTACATCCTTTGTATCCTCAAAGAAAATTTCTCCCTTGTACTTATATCCGCTAACTTACGATGAATCCAATGTACAAAAGTACAGGATGTAACATCTTTTCCCCCTTAGAAACATTCATCCTCAAATGTAGGGTGTGACTCTTACGAAACTAATCGTAGGAACATCTTATGTGACTTATCTTATTCATTGGTCTATTGGGTAACTTAATTGCGCTATGGTGTATACACTTCATATTAATAATAACTACTTAAAATCATGAATTTCAATCTATTCCTTACATGGGCTTTGGACTTTAACTCATCAAGACAACATCTGTAGTCTGTTAATAAGACTTCGAAAGCCATATATTCGGCTCGTTCTATTTCCTTATTACTAAATGCTTATGGGCTTCTTACATGATTTATTTTGCATAACAACCTACAACACCTTAGTTCTACCTTAGTCGTACTAATATGATTTATCTTAAGTGACTGCCTATATTGATCAACAATATTCTGAAAACTACTAATACAAGTCACTTTGTGTTGCACTATAACCCAACTAGGGGGAAATATGGATACTATTGATGTAATTCAGCTTAAATAGCACTCTATGATCCGTTAATGGAACCTTAAAACTATTATATAGTTATTCTTCTATATATCATTGGATCGCTCATTTTCATTCTTTAAAAGTCGATAACATCGTCTTTTTGAATGGTATTCTATATCCCAATTATGGCCCTATATGTGTGGCCAATGCCTTTCATCTTAGGTATAGTCTAGTGTTTCTTTAACAATCACTTTCACTATATGATTCAACTTAAGTAACAACCTACTACTAGTATAGCTTGTATCAACACTCCATCTATTATCGCACTTATGATTTGCGACTTCTCCACCACTATATGAACATTAACGTAAGTCCCCTTATTAACCACTCTATAACCTATCATAATAACTTCGGAGCTATCCTACTAGCTAACATCCTAGTATTATTTATGTCATTCTAGAATCGTAAGTGAGACGCTACACTATTTTTGGCTTTTTTTTATTCCTATAACTAGGCCTTCTGGCCTCGAGACTTATGAACTAGAAGTTATGTTACTAATGATATCACTCTCATTCCCGCACACTCACCTATAGTTGTTCTAGCTCCCTGGTTGAGGTCAGAATCACTCGGAATATCTATACTTAGGTAACTTATTCCTTGAAACTCTTAAAATGGTGGTGTCTTTGACACTAGTTCCTACACAAGAATGCATCCATCTTATACTTACTCATTTAACCTCAATTATGTAGGTGCATAGAATATTATAAAGGTTTTATTTACCATCACACCCCAAACCTGGAGGCGTGGCTGGCACCCGGTGCCTTACTTGACCCTGAGTGTACCATCTATAACTCACGAGCTCTGGATCTTTGCATGCAATCTGTACACTAATATTAAATAACACTTTAGGCCGACAAGGCCACCATAAATGTCTACAATAGTAAACCCAAAACATATATATATATATAGCCGACAAAGACACCATGCTGACATATTATACACACAGGACATGTCTACAAGCCTCTAAAGAGAATACTATTATATTGTGGTTGGGACAGGGCCCCTGCCTACCAAGTATATTTGTATACATATCAATAATCTAGAACTGGCATCTCCAAACAACGTGGAGCTTACCAATCATGCTGAGTTTGGCAATGCCTTTTGAGGAGGCTTATCTATCTATCTCTCAAGGCCCGCACACATAAAATGCAGTGCCCCGATAAAGAGACGTCAGTACGAATAGATGAACTGAATATGTAAGGCAACTGAATAACTGAAAGTTGAACTAAAATTGTAAGCATAATAATTAAACATGTCAGAGAGATAGAAGGGAAGTCTGAGGATGTACCTACTTGTTCCTAGCTGGCATATATAGTAATATCAATAGTGTACCAAGTCTATATGGATAAGTATAACGTACCAGGCCTTGATGAGGCACTGTGGAAAAGTATAACGTATTTTGCCTTAATGAGGTTCTGTAGAAAGTATAACATACCAAGCTATAACAAGGATGTGTAGGAATATCATAGTTCACATCGAGCCACTAGGGGGCATCTGTAGTGTACGCAACGTACCTGGCCATAGCGAGGTTCTGTGGGATAAATATAAATACCAGGCCATAACAAGGCTCTGTGGAATAAGCATACGACATACCAAGCCTTTTATAGGCTACGTGGAATTAGTAACAAGTTTCCAAACAATCAAACATATCTTAAAGCAGTAAACAACTATCATCAACCAAGGACTTAGTTTGTAAGATCTATATATACTTAACTAATGAGGAGAATAAGCTCTTGGGTAGAAAGTACGCCAGATAAGGGACAAAAAATAGCATCCCAAGGATGTCTGAATAAGAGTTACAAACTCATTTCTGAATACTCCTTTTATACTTTTCTATCAAGTACCATTTTAGGTGTGGAATAATGCTATAGAAAGAAGGGATAGCCATTACGTACCTTACTTTACGACCCCCAAAATATTTATGACAGATCAACCACTCTTTAAAACATTATCTATAAGATAATGATAGTAACACTAGTATCAACCAACTTATCAACAACCACAAACTAACAAGATGACATATCGACAATACGACGAGGACGAGATCGCTATATAACAATTATTCGGCGTTTCACCACACCCTTCCTCATTTGGAACCCCAAAACAACAACAACAACACAACTAGTGCTCCCAATTAACATCTCAAACAACCAATAATAAGATTAACAAATCGGACTTACGACTTCCAATCACCGTCCAATGAATCCTATGTGATAAACATATCCATAACGATCCTTACCACTTCTTCTATGGAGTTAATGGAAGATTATACGGACCTTAAACAATCTTGAACCATCCCGCTCCACCCAAAGATTTCAAGAAACAAGTGACTGCGATAATCACGAGAGGGAGGACAACGAAAACTAGTAAACTCAGATGAGAATAAAAGATGAAATTTAGCTACAGGTTACCTTCAAACGAAATATAAGTTGTTGCCTACATATTGTTGCCCAACTTCTTCCTAAAATAGATATATATTGTTGCTCACTTTATTTGTGTTGTCAAAGAAAGTAGCTACGTTGCTGCTCCAATTTTCTTAAGAGACAATATACTTAATTTAAGTGAGAACAATAAATCTCCAAAATTGTAGCATAAAATATCTTAAGAGAATTTCTAGAAAAAGTTATAGATAAAGGGGTTGTTATCCTAAATGAAATATGGGTCCACCCTATTCCTTTCCAAAAAAAGACAATGATATCATAAAGGTGTCACTAGTATAGGTTATTAGTAACCATTGCTTATTTTTCCATGCAACACGTGGATATCATAAAATTTACTACTTATCCCATAAACATTTATTCATTTATCTTTACTACATTCAACATATACACAATTACACCCTTAACTAATTAGTTGATCTCAATTCACATAAATAATAATCTTTTTAACACATTTTAGATACTCATTATCATATTTATATAATATAACACTAGACCGTAGCCTCTTTTAACACACACATTCACTCACCATCGTCACACTTTTTTTAATCTCGAATCATTTCAGGACATCACCCTTTTTTATACAATAAGGTATTGATTTGCATATTTGAATATCACAAAAACCTTTCGGGGCTCAGGACTACTTACATAGGTTGAGCATTTTGAACCATTGCCCCAAAGTATGAGGTATTACATAACCTCTCTAGCTCATATCGATTCTGTCACATCCTAGACTTGCGGGTGTGGCCGACACCCAGGCCTGAGCTACCACTAGTATTCGAATCCTGAAATATAAGACTTGGGCCGACAAGGCCTCCAATTAACTATATATGATAAGACTAAAGGATAACCTGCACACAGAAGAATCCCAGCAGAATATATATACATATGAACAGCTAGCCAAGGCCACAATATGAGTGTATTGATAACAAAATGGTTGACAAGGCCACGACATACCAATATCTACTGTACACATGTTTGCAAGTCTCTAAGAGTAATATAAATATGCTGACAGGTCGGGACAGGGCCCTGCCATACCCCAAAATACTAGTAGCATATATAAAACAGTACCTAGAGATTTTTGTACTGCAACTCTGAGAGAGGGGAGTTCAACAGTATCACCTACTGAGGAGGAGCACCACTCGGTCTATCTATACCAATAGGAATGAATGTAGTGCCCCAGAATGGACGTTAGTACAAAAGATGTACTGAATATGTAGGTCATAATCAACAGTAAATAAAGCAACAGTGGGCCAAGGAAATCAAAGATAGCACCTGAAACTCATAATGTCACAATGTATCAGATTGTATAGATGTGTATAATAATCGCGTATATAAAGTCGTAGGCATCTGTGGGCTATATCATCAATGTCATATTTGTATAAACTACGTATATAATGCTATAGGCCTTTGTAGGTAGTATAATCACTATCATATCTGTATAGCCACGTATAGAATGCCGTAATACTCTGCGGGAAATACAAATGCATAGAATATATGTATGACTAACAACTGAAGGACATATCATACTTACCAATACAGTCGGAGTGATGTAAGGTCGTTACACCTCCGATCAACATTATGGGACTGACATTATTATCATTACATGACTCTATTTACTTAAAAAACTTGGATAAACATCCTGGAAGTGATACTGTGTGATCATGAAACAACTAAGAGACCTCTAGTTCATCAAGAATGGATTTATTATGGAGTAACATTGAATTTACATCATTTTTATATGGATCATGCCAAAAAAGGAAAGGAAAGCCCTACATACCTTATTGAAGAAGTTAGCTACAGCCCATGAAGCCTCACACTTCCTTACGGATGGTTATCTATAGAAAACAAAGGTCGGCATCAATATTGAATCCATAATCTATAAAGAAACTTCATTTAAGCGTCTTATCGACAATCTTAACACAAGGGTTCTCTGATTCCTTAATAAAATATACTTAGGTATTGTTATCTTATGATCCTCCGAAATCTTTTTCATTAGGTTTACAACATCCACAACCAACATAAAATCAATTCAAATTTATATCATAATTAAAACAGCCCACGAGTCTATACACAATGATTTCCTAGGTTTATGCATTTCGATTATGAAAATTCTTTCACAACTTACTCCGAATCATTAATTAATCACAATTATAGCTAAAGAAGGGTAAATCTTACCTCGGTGTATCAAAGTCTTCCCAAGACAGCAGGTTGTCCCAATTCAAGGGTTTCCAAAATTGCTTTAATCCAAAGATGATGGGTTTTGTGATTACCACATAAATTATTGCATTAATCTAGCGTAATACGACTTTGATTTGATCTAGAGATGATAAGTTATGATAGAGAGGATTTGGAAGGCTTGGAAAATATGATTTTTTGGGGGAAAATGAAGAACAAGTCGACTGACCCAACTTTATACCCGAAAGATTTCCACCGCTTGAATTCGATTATGGGATTGATAGGATTTTCAAATACTTTGACGGTCCATCAATCTTCCCGCCAAACATCCATGGAAAATTGACAGCTAGAGAGGAAAATTGACGATCCGTAAAAGTATTTGATGGTCCGTAGACTTTCCCATCAAATGCCTAAATTTTTCAATTTTGTCAAAACGTACTCTCTTCGATCCGTTTGACTTCCCAATACTTTGGAACTTCCATCATCAAGCTGTAAACCTCCATTACCCTTTCATATGGTCATACCTTTTTCCGGGACATTGATATTTATTAACGACGCAATTAAATGCAAAATTGTGGGGTGTAACGTCTTTCCCCCTTAGGAACATTCATCCTCGAATGTTGAGGATTCTAAAAAATATTGGCAGAGTTTCCTTTGTAAACAAGACTATCCACAACCTATTAAACAACCTAAACACATATCTAATGCCACACAGGGAAACATAACAATAAACTAATAGAAACTCGGTCTCTCACGACCATCTATATATACCAAAATCAAGAGAGTCAACCATAACTCACCTCAACCATCTTCTACCATATTTTGAGCTGCACCTTCCATATTTGCCTCGACATTAGCACCTAGGAGTAAAACAAATAAGGATATCTGGATCTCATATCTTCTTTGGCCTCCCAAGTCATTTCTTTTGCATTGTTGTTTCTCTATAACACCTTCACGGAGGCGACTTCCTTAGTCCTCAGCTTCTGAACTTGCCGATCCAGAATAGCTATTGGAGTCTTTTCATCGGTCAAATCTTCAGTGATCTGTACATCCTCTATGGGAGTGATGCAAGAAGGATCTCCTATGCACTTTTGCAACATCTACACATGGAACATCGGGTAAACTTCTTCCTATTCTGGAGGTAATTCAAACTCATAAGCCACCCAACATATCCTGTGGATGACCCTATATAGTCTGATGTATTTGGGGCTAAGTTTCCATTTTTTTCCAATTCTCATAACTCCTTTCATTGAAGTAACCTTTAAGAATACCCAACCGCCAATGGCAAATTCTATGTCACGGTGTCAAACATATGAATAAGATTTCTCCCAACTCTGGGCAGCCAATAAGAGATCTTGAATTAGCTTCACTTTCTCCACTGCCTGTTGGACCAAGTCGGAACCTAGTAACTTAGTTTCACCCACTTCAAACTATCCAATTGGAGATCTACATTTTCACCCATACAATGCCTCATATAAGGCTATCTTGATACTATAATAATAATTGTAATTATAAGCGAATTCGATAAGGGGCAAATGATCATCCCAGCTACCTATGAAATTCAATACACAAGCTCGTAGCATGTCCTCTAGTGTCTGGATTATGCGCTCGGTTTGACCATTGGTCTGAGGATCGAAGGTTGTACTAAGATTCACTTGGGTGCCTAAACCTTTCATGAATGATCTCCAAAAGTGAGCTATAAACTGAGCACCTCTATCGGATATAATAGAGATTGGAACACCATATAGCCAGATTATTTCCTTAATGACGTAATATACAACTGAGAAGGTAGTACGAACAAGTAAAAAATGAGCTAATTTCATTAGCTTATCTATGATAACCCAAATGGAATCAAACTTTCGATAAGAATGGGGTAATCCGGTGATGAAATCCATATTGATCATTTCATATTTTCAAGTAGGGATTTCCATATGCTATAGCAAACCTCCAGGCTTTTGATGTTCAATCTTAACTTGCTGATAATTTGGGCACTAAGCTATAAATGTCGCGATATCATTCTTCATGTCATTGCACCAATAAACCTGTTGAAGGTCATGATACATCTTTGTTGATACAGGGTGAATAGAATATCTGGAATGGTGAATCTCGGTCATAATTTGCTCGCAAAGTCCTCCTACATTTGGTAGACATAGTCGACCCTAATACCTAAGGACTTCATATCTTGTAAGCTCCAATATCGGTTTATTCTGTAGAGGAATTCCTTCTTTCATCTAGACTAACTCGGGGTACTCAAACTAACTCGCCTTCACTTCATCTATTAAGGATGATTCTGCGATATTCTATACTACTGCCCCTCTATCCTTAGTATCCAAGAGTCGTACATTTAAATTATCTAAGTGATGTAGTTCTTCGGTTATTTATAGCTTCTTAGATTCAATACCATCCAAATATCCCATAGACTTATGGCTTAAAGCATTATCTACGACATTCGCCTTACCGGGGTAATATAAAATATGGACGTTGTAATCCTTTAATAATTCCAACCACCTTATTTGCCTTAGATTTAGCTCCTTCAGGCAGAATATATATTGTAGGCTCTTCTGGTCCATGAATATGTCGACACGGACTCCATATAATTAGTGACGCCACATCTTCAAGGCAAAGATTACCGTCGCCAACTCAAGATCATGAGTTGGAAAATTTACCTCATGATTCCTTAATTACCTTAAATCATATTCTATGAACTTCTTGTGCTGCATCAAAACACATCCTAGGCCAACTCTGGACGCATCACAATAAACTATGTATCCATCGGTGCCTTTAGGAAGGGCTAACACGGGTGCATATGTCAACCGATTTTTCAACTCTTGAGAACTGGTCTCACACTGATGTAAATACGGAAGGAATTTAGTGGACAAAGGGTTTGGGTCCTGATTGTATTCGGGTTGACCCGAAGATAAGCGAGGAAAATGGGGTTCTCGGCTTATCGGTAAGGTCAGGCAATGTGGTGTATGGTGGATGTTTCGGGTAAGTGTGGTTGGAATCACATCAAGGTATTTTGTGTGGTATTTACGGGTTGGTTGAGGGTCAGGGTGGTTGTCGGGGTTTGGTATTTTGGTGGCGGTAGGTTGGTGGTACAAAGACAAAATTGGGAGGCTCTCGGTTTCTCGGGTAAGGTAGGCAGTGTGGTGGTTGTGGGCAGTTTCGGTTGACTTGGATTAAAAACGTGAGTTGGTGTTTTGTGAGATTGTTTCGGGAGTATTTCAGGAGAGATTAGTGGTGGTGGTTTTGTGTTTTGATGGAGCTAAGGTTGCAAAACGACCTGAGGCAGTGAGGGTCCGGTAGAGACGTTAGATGAAGCCGTTGGTGTGGTTGATTGAGGTTAATTGTGGTTGTGGGTATTTTCGGATAGGGGCCTTTTGTGGTGATGTTAATGAGGTATTTTGGAGTGTAGTGATGGAGTGAAATAAGTAATTGGAACACATATTGTTGGAAACAATCCTAGACACAAGCCAAGTCATAATTCGGTGTATATAGTGTCCTTGGATAGTGACACGAAGAGTTAATTGCTCGTGTGGGTTCGAAGGATGTTGTGGTCAATTGGAAAAGGACTAGGTTGAGGTTTGCTGACCATGAGGATCAACACTAACCAAGAAAGGGTGATCGAAACCTTATAAAATATGGGTGGTTCTCTTGGAGAACTAAGCGATCTTCCCAAAGGATCAACTAAGAAGTTCAATCCCGGATTGAAAGACTTAGCAAAATGAGTAAACACTAAAGTTTTATATAAAACAACTATGCTTCATACAATATCCTAAGGGCTCCTTTTATAGTTGAGCAAGGACCCTTCTAGAAGGAAAACATAAAGACACAAACTAAGACATAGTTGACTAGGTCGGAAAAAAGGGAGAGGAGAGTTCCTCGGCTGAGGGGAGCTTAACGTCCAAATACAATGGTTTAGAACCTTCTTTGATGGCTTCCATACAAGGTTAGTTAGCACCTGAATGACCTCCTTGGAGTGTGTTGAGACGCATGCCCCTTGGTCGATTGGTAAGGAGAACAACTCGGCCAACCCCTCGGCTTCACCAAAACGTGTCCTTGATGAACTACACACACATGGTTTGTCCATCTCGAAAATCACATCTTCTAGATAGTGCATGATCTTTTTGTGGCCATGTACACGCTTGTCCATGTCATCCCGAGATGATGCTTCTCTTGGCTTAGTCATCTTCCCCTTATTGAATGTGTCCTAGTGTGTAGCTACGGGATATTACATCACTTTACTATGTCCTAAGTAGGTTAATCTAAGAACTTAAAGACAATAATTTAAAGGCAAGGTCTCGGCCAAGACCAACACATAAGGCCAAATAAAATCTAACTTTTTGAGACAATCGCGTATTGTCTCCTACGCCATTCCATACTCCATACACTTTCAAGCTTCTAGTCGTTTGTTCATGATTTACCATTGGCAAGCTTTACTTCGTATCTCGAATTGATGAGTTATGTGCGGGGTTTGATTTACATCATTCTCCCATTCTTTGGAAGAATTTGTTCTTAAATTCTTGGGGATCATATATGAGGGAATTTCTAGATCATACCACTTCACATCTACGCTTTCATTTGGGCTTGGTTTCTTACAAGAGATTTTTTGAAGTTCGGCTAACCATTGGAAGGGACCCTTCTTCAAATATGTCTCCCATTGGACCAAGGATTCATATTACCAATGATTGTGACATATACCTTTCAATTTCGCGCCATAGGCATCCACTGCTTGCAGTTCTTGGCCTAGGTCGGCATCAATTTTGTGTTCCTTATGGAAATATTATCCCCCGGTTGTGATATGAGAATCAACATGTCCGTGGACTCGAAATACCCGAGGATAAGAAATACTCACACCATGGTCTCGGCTAATTTTTGAACTCTCAGGAACCACAGCCTGATCACCACCTAACGTTATCCTAGAAAGAAGATTCCAATACCTATCCACTCTCGGTTCATGCCTCAAGACCAATTTGAGGATTTTGTGATCATTCACACTCATGAACCAAGTGTCACTTCCTTCTTGGGCCAACATAACTGGTAGTGGCACCAACATGTTCCATTGTCTCCCCTTCTTTATCTCTTTCTCTCCTCTTTGCCCCTAAACCAGGAGAACCGCGGATTCGGCCTTACATTCTCTTGCGTTATGAAGTTTCATCATTCTAACTTGGCTAGGTGAAAGTGGTCATAACCGAAAGTCCCTATCATCATTATGGAAGGAGTAAGTGTTGTCCTCCATATCATGCAATGTTCTTCGGTCGAATTGACATGGCCTCACCAACAATATGTGACACGCGTCCATCGGAAGGACGTCACACCAAAATTCATCGACATATTCACTGATCCGAAAGTTGACACGGGCTTGAGTTGCTGTGGTGACCCCATTTAATTTATTGACCCATTGAAGATAGCGAGGTCTATGATGCATATGGATTGGCAATTTCAACTCACCGATTATTTCGATGGTAATCAAGTTGGCACTACTACCTCCGTCGATAATCATATTGTATACTTTCTCTTTTATCTTGCAACCGACGTAGAATATCTGCTCCCTTTGTAATTCCTCATGCTCCCCTGGTTGTTTATTCAATACATGTTGGAGCATCAAGCTCACACCATCTTCCGTAACGGAATCACCCTTCTTCTCCGAATAAGGACCATAGACTTGATGGATAGGTGGTGAACTTCAGGGAGTTATTTCCTTATTACATATAGTATCTCCCGTGAATGGTAGCACGATAACATCGGTACACGCATCCTTCACCAATTCCTTCACGGGTTCTTTTGGGGCCGCATCTTTAACCGTGTCAATAGCGAGGTCGTTCTTTCCGACCAATGAGTCTAGAAGACTCCCTTTCTTCTCTTCTTCTTCTAGTCCTTGCACATCGACTAATAAAGTCTCGGTTTTGTGTTTCTCCGCCCTTCGGATTCTCATGTACTTCATTTCTATAGGCGATATAGACAATAATCGAATCCTCTTTCCATTACTCTGAAGAAAATAGCTATTTCTCTCCTCATCGTGTTGTGCCTTACTGTCAAGTTGCCATGGTTGGACCAATATAATATGGCAAGCATCCATCGGTATGATGTCACACCAAATTCTATCTTCATATCCTCCAATATGAAAACTAACAAGAGTTTGTCTTGTTACTCGTAGTTCTTCGTCTTGAGTTGGCCTTTGGAGAACATACGGTCGAGGATGGTTGTAGGTAGGTAGATCCAATTTGTTTACCATCTCTATTGAACCCACGTTGATACAACTCTTCCCATCAATGATCATGTTGCACACACGGTCTTTCACTTTACACCTAGTGTGAAAGAAATGTTCATCTTGTGTCTCCTCGTGTCCTTTAGGTTGAACACTCAAAACATGTCGAAGAACTAAATTTTCACACATCTCCGCAAGTGTAACATCTCCCTTCATATTCTTTTGATCATCTAATGGATTAATAAATGAGGTATCGGCCTTTTCTTCATTGTACAATGGGTTGGTGTACAAGGTACTGCCCTTCTCATTCCATGGTATGCGTTGCAAAACCCCGGATTCAACATTATTTACCACGGCATGATCCGCAAGTCCCTTTTCCAAGGCATGCAATCGGTCGGTCAAAACGTCATAATGATCCTCCGTAGTTCCTTTCTTGTGAGAGGCATAGCGTCAAAGAGTGGGATGGGATTGCCTTGCTCTGATATCAATTTGATGTAAATACGGAGGTATTTGAGTGGATAAAGGGTTTGGGTCCTGATTGTATTCGGGTTGACCCGAAGATAGGCGAGGAATCGGCAAGGCCGATAAGTGTGGTGTAAGGTGGATGTTTTGGGTAAGTGTGGTTGGAATGGCGTTAAGGGATTTTGTGTGGTGTTTACGGGTGGGTTGAGGGTCAGGGTGTTGGTTGGTGTTTGGTAGTTTGGTGTCAGTAGGTTGGTGGCACAAAGACAAAACCGGGAGGCTCTCGATTTCTCAGGTAAGGTAGGCAGTGTGGTGGTTGACGGCAGCTTCAGTTGACTTGGATTGAAAAGGTGAGTTGGCGTTTGGTGAGGTTGTTCCAGGGGTATTTCAGGAGAGAGAGGTGGTGGTGGTTTGGTGTTTTGGTGGAGTTAAGGTCGCATAAACAACTTGAGGCAGTGAAGGTCCGGTAGAGACATTAGATGGAGCCGTTGGTGTGGTTGATTATGGTTGTGGGTATTTTCGGACAGGGGCCTTTTGTGGTGATATTAATGAGGTGTTCTGGAGTGTAGTGATGGAGTGAAATAAGTTATTGGAACACTAATTGTATACAGATTGTTGGAAATAATCCGAGACACAAGCCAAGTCACAATTCGGTCGATATAGTGTTCTTGGATAGTAACACGAGGAGTTAATTGCTCGTGTGGGCTCCAAGTATTTTTTTGTCAATTGCACAAGGACTAGGTTGAGGTTTTCTGACCATGAGGCTCAACACTAACCAAGCAAGGGTGATCAAAACCTTATAAAATATGGGAGGTTCTCCCGAAGAACCAAGCGATCCTCCCGAAGGATCAACTAAGAAGTTCAATCCCTGATTGAAACACTTAGCAAAATGAGTAAACACTCAAGTTTTATATCAAACAACTCTGCTTTATACAATATCCTAAGGGCTCCTTTTATAGTTGAGCAAGGACCCTTATAGATGGAAAATATAAAGACACAAACTAAGACTTAGTCGACTAGGTGGGAAAAAGGGGAGGGGAGGGGTCCTCGGCCAAGGGGAGCTTCACGTCCAAATACAATGGTTTAGAATATTCTTTGATGGCTTCCATACACGGTTAGTTATCACTTGAATGAGCTACTTGGAGTGTGTTGAGACGCATGCCCCTTGGTCGATTGGTAAGGAGAAGAACTCGGCCAACCCCTCGGCTTCACCAAGATGCTACCTTGATGAACTTGTCCATCTCAAAAATCACATCTTTTAGATGGTGCATGATCCTCTTGTGGCCGTGTACACGCTTGCCCATGTCATCCCGGGATGAGGCTTCTCTTGGATTATTCATCTTCCCCTTGTTGAATGTGTCCTAGTGTGTAGCTACGAGATATTACATCACTTTACTATGTCCTAAGTAGTTTAATCGAAGAACTTAAAGACAAGAACTTAAAGACAGTAATTTAAAGGCAAATTATCGGCTAATACCAACATATAAGGCCGAATAAAATCTAACTTTTTGAGACAATGACGTATTGTCTCCTATGCCATTCCATACTCTATACACTTTCAGGATTCTAGTAGTGTGTTAATGATTTACCATTGGCATTCTTGGAGCTTTACTTCGTATCTCGAATTGAGGAGTTATGTGCGGGGTTTGATTTACATCACACACGCACTTGTCCACTGAAACTTGGCTGCCTTGTGAGTGAGCTTGGTGATAGGTGCGGAGATAAAAGAAAAAACCTCCATGAATCTCAGATAATATCTTGCTAAGACCAAGAATCTACGTACTCGGCCAATTCTTTATGGCTTCAATCTTTTGATGATTCACCTTAATACCTTCAAATGAGACAATATGGCCCAAAAAGGTGACATAATTCAACCAAAATTCGCATTTGGAAAACATGGCATACAACTTACGGTCTTGAAGTATCTGTAATACCGCTCATAAATGATCCGCATGTTCGTCTTTCGATCGAGAATATACCAGAATATCATCAATAAACATTATTACGATGATATCCAAGAATGGCTTAAATACCCAGTTCATCAGATCCATAAAATCTTCCAACACATTGTCAGGACAAAAGACATAACAAGAAACACATAATGGTCATATCTAGTCCTGAAAGTGGTCTTTGGAATATCTTTCTCTGTAACTCGTAATTGATGGTATCCATACCTAAGATCAATCTTCAAAAACTACCTCGTGTCTTGCAACTGATCAAACAAATCATCAATTCTAGGGAGCGGGTACTTGTTCTAAATGGTTACCTTATTCAACTGACGGTAATCAATACACATCCTTAATGAACCATCTTTCTTAAGAACAAATAACACTGGACCACCCACGGGGAAGTACTGGGTCAAATAAAACCTTTCTCCAAAAGATCCTTCAGTTGAACTTTTAATTCCTTTAGCTCCGTAGAATCCATTTGATAAGGAGGAATGGATATAGGTTGGGTATCTGGGAGAACATCGATGGAGAAAAATGGAGGAATAGATATAGGATATTTTCCGCACTTAGAAACAACAAAGGGTGTGATATAGGATAAAGTGGAACCCAGATCGATCAAAGCATATACATCATGATAGAAAATGGATAATATACCTGTAACCACATCTGGGGATGACTCAAGGTCTTGTCGACCTAATAAAGCATAGATGTGGTTCTAGGGACCGCTCAAACTAGGTGTTGTTTCTCTGCTTCTACCCCTACCAGTGAGTGACTGTGTACCTTGCCCCGAAGGGTGTACTAATGAAGAAGAAGCTACTACAGAACCAGTCGGCTAGGCCATACCACCTATACCTCTCTCTGGGCACTCCCTAGCAAAATGCCTCGGGTACCCACAAGAATAACACACATGTCTCTCGACGGCATTGTCCTAGATGGTCCTTTACACATTGGGTACATCGGGTTAACAGTGGCCTGGACTGGGTCTAATATCCCCTATGTTTTAGGCTTGGTGCCTACAAACTCTAACCATAATGAGTGGCCTGGTCCCGACGCTAGCCTTGAAACTATGATAGCACAATGGTGGTCAGATAAGATGGACATCTCAGAAACTAAGGCCTAAACCAACCTCAAAATCCTCATGCATCACCTGCATACTGAGCCCTCTTGTGCTGGTCCCTATCATACTCTTGATCATCCCACTGCTGCTTCTTGCGATCCTTTAAATTCTGTATGTAGGCTTGAATGCGGGAGATGTCCATATTCGGATTCAATGAAGTTGGCATGCACTCAATCGTGGGAGAATACCTAGACAAGGAGTTGAACTACAAGCTACATTCCCTGACACTCATATTGTCCTGTTCCAAATGTAGAAACCTATCTCGCCTGCCTCATCGAAGCTCGACCAACAAGTACTGCTATAAAAATGTCTTAAAGAACTCCTTTCAGCCTAAAGGTGGGGCTTGGGGTCCTCGAGTCTGCTCCCAAGTTTTAAATTAGGTTGCGGCCATGTCTCGCAATCGGAGGAAACAAGAGGAGGAACTAGAGGTATATCAGCTCTCTCCTCTCCTTCTGGAGCTAGGGGGAGGAGTCTTGGGAGAAGGAGATATATCCATATTTTGCTACTCTTGTATCCCCGGACCAGCGGGTGGTGCATGACTGGAACCTTCTCTCGCCTTCTCGTCTACCCTTCACAGGGCTTCTTGTCATCGAGTAGTAGCAGGCATAACTAAGAAGATAAATAAGATGAAGATTAGGGGTGAACACTAATCGTTTAACACTATCGCATGATCTAGATTAGAAAGAAAAGTAACCATCCTAAATATCCTATAGCCTCATGTTTATAAGTGTGGTGCACAACACACACATAAATAAGACTTTACTAGATACAACTTCCAGACTCCCTAGGACAGACCTGCTCTGATACCAAGTTTGTCACACCCCAGCCTTGGGGAACGGAGGTGGCTGGCACCCAGTGCCAGAAGGCCTGAGCATACCAGTAGTATCTGAATCCTAAAATATAAGACTTGGGCCAACAAGGCCTCTTATTAAGTATATATGACAAGACTAAAGGATAACCTTCACACAGAAGAATCCCAACAGGATATACATACATATGAACAACTAGCCAAGGCCGACAAGGCCATAATATGAGTGTACTGATAACAAAAGCGCCGACAAGGCCACAACATACCAACATCTATTGTACACAGGTCTGCAAGCCTCTAAGAGTCATATAAATATACCAATAGGACGGGACAGGGCCCTATCATACCCTAAAATACTAGTAGCATATATAAAATAATACCTAAATTCTCCTCACTTGCAACTCCGAGAGAGGGGAGCGTGACAATATCACAACTGAGTAGATCACCTACTGAGGAGGAGTGCCACTCGGTCCATCTGTACCTGCGGGCATGAATGTAGTGCCTTAGAAGGGATATTAGTACAAAATATGTACTGAATATGTAGGGCATAATCAACAGTAAATAATGCAACAGTGAGCCAAGGAAATCAGAGATACCACCTAAAACTCATAATGTCATAATGCATCAGATTGTATAGATGTTTATAATAATTACGTATATAATATCGTAGGCCTCTGTTGGTTATATCATTAATATCATATATGTATAAACTGCGTATATAACACCATAGGCCTTTGTGAGTACTATAATCACTATCATATATGTACAGTCAAGTATAAAAAGTTGTAAGCCTCTGCGGGCAATATAAATGCATAGTATATATGTATTACTAACAACTGAAGGACATGTCATGCTTACCAACCCAGTCAGAGTGATGTAAGGTCGTTATACCTCCAATCAGCATTATGGGACTAACATCATTATCGTTACATGACTCTATTTACTTACAAACCTTTGTTAAACATCCTGGAAGTGATACTGTGATCATGAAATAACCAAGAGACCTCTAGTTCATCAAGAATGGATTTATTATGGAGTAACATTACATTTACATCATTTTTTATATGGATCATGCCAAAAGAGGAAAGGAAAGCCCTACATACCTTATCAAATAAGTTAGATACATCTCGTGAAGCCTCACACTTCCTTATGGATGGTTATCTATATCAAACGAAGTTCGGCATCAATATCGAATCCATAATCCATAAAGAAACTTCATTTAAGCATCTTATCGACAATCATCCTTAGGTTTACAACATCCACAACCAACATACAATCAATTCTAATTCATATCATAATTAAAACAGCCCACAAGTTTATATACAATGATTTCCTAGGTTTACGGGTTTCGATTATGAAAATTCTTTCACAACTTACTCTAAATAATCAATTAATAATAATTATAGCTAAAAAGGGTAAATCTTACCTCGGTGTGTCAATGTCTTCTCAAGACAGCAGGTTATCCCAAAATTTTTCGATTTCGTCAAAAATTATTGCATTAATCTAGTGTAATTCGGCTTTGATTTGATATAGGGATGATAAGTTATGATATAAAGGATTCAGAAGGGTTTGGAAATATTATTATTTTGGGGGAAATGAAGAACAAGTCGACTGACCCGACTTTATACGCGAAATATTTCCACCGCCGAAATTCAATGGTGGGATTGACGGGATCGTCAAATACTTTGACGGTCCATCAATCTTCCCGTAAAAATTATGGGGAAAATTGATGGCCTAGAGAGGAAAATTGATAGTCCATCAAAGTATTTGATGGTCCGTCGACTTTCCCATCAAATGCCCAACTTTTTCGATTTTGTCAAAACGTACTCTCCTCGATCCATTTGACTTCCCAATACTCCGGTACTTCCGTCATCAAGCCATAAAGCTCCATTACCCTTTCGTAAGGTTGTACCTCTTCCCGGGACATCGGTATTTATTAATGATGTAATGAAACGCAAAATTGCGGGATGTAACAGATTCAATTATGACACATTCTAACATGAAAGTATGGGGTGTAACATACATTATGTTAATTTACTCATGACGCATACTAGCTTAAAAATATTGGGTGTAACATCCTTCCCCTCTTAGAGGCGCACAGGAGAGAAACTAACTCTTAAGAACTTTACAAAAATTCGACAGAGTGTCCTCTATATATTATACTACATCCAATCTGTCATGCAGCCAGAATATATATATATATCAAACTTAGGCCGAGGATCTAAAGGGGATAACAGACAGAGAAGGAATCAAGATATAAGGGATTGATAAATTAAAGAATAATTGAAGAATGCAGAAAGTAAATAAAGCTTGACTTACAATTCAAGGTTCCAGTTATGGAAACCATGGATCACAAGGTTCTGCAGGTATTTAAATCAAGTAGGCGGTTGAACCGGCCAAGTATTTAATGCAGAAATTTAAAGAATTTAAATGCATAAAGTATTTTAAAAGATTAGGAGGTAGTACCGTCCATAATCATATTCATTTAAAAATTGGAATTTACAAAGATAATTATCAAGGAGAGAAACCTTGGGAATTTCAGGGGTATTTGGATCATATGATATGAGTCATATGATATGGATCATATGAACTGAATCATATGGGTATTTAATCCTAACCTAAAGGGGGGTTTCTGTAAGAGCTCTCAACTTCTCTCTAATTGTAGAAAGAGAAAGACTTACTAAAAGACTTAGTAAAAAATGCCTTGTCTTTCTAAGGGAGAGGGAGTCTCCTTTTATAGGAGTTTTACAGGGTATTTTCATAATAAAAGGGAATTTAAACTATTCATCCGCATCACTATTCATCCACATCACTATTCATCCGCGTCACTATCCATCCGAGTGGAGAATCACTGTTCTTCCTTTTGGCATTTTCTCGAATTATTGCGGGAATCTCTGCTTTTTCTTTTGCTTTTGCTTTTGCTTTTGCTGAAAGTAGCTTTTTTGACCACTTTCTTTTGTCGGAATTTTGTCTGAACTCTACTCCGGGTATTTTGAATTCTTTTGGCAATTTTGTTCAGAATCCACTATTGCCAAAAACCGGACTGTCTTCAATATCAATCTCTGACGAAGAGCCTTATTTTGATGAAGACGGTGCAAATTTCAGAATTATGGCTTGCATTTCTTCTGGATTTTTGGCCGCTGTAAGCATTGAGGCCATCTGGGATTTCTGTGAAAGGAACTGGGTGTGCTCCTTCGTTTGTAGTGGTGCCGGTGATGTTTGTGGAGGTGCCTGTAAAGGAATGGGTTTCTGGGTATCTAACCATTCCTGGATTTTTTGTGGTGCGAGGCTTTTTGGTATTTTAAAGCTATCCCACCATCGGATTTTGAATCTTCTTCGGATAATTGGGATTTTGTCTTCCGAATAATCTACAAACCATGTAAAGACCCATGGTAAGTGGAATTTTGTGTGAAATAGGTGTAGAGGCACAAATCTCTTTTCTTCCTCTGAAGGTTTAAACTGGGATTTAAAGAGGCTAAAGGATTTAGTGACTTCTGGTTTTTGTATTTCTAAGGTGGATCCGAATTGTTCCCACCATGAGTTCTACCATGTTGGAAATTGTGATGGATCACATGAGGTATCAAAATGGAAAAGCCAAGTGTGGCTTAGGTTGGTATTTTGAACGAAAAAGGAATTGAACCAAGCTTTTTGGTAATTCCAGTAATTAAAAGGAATATCAAAAAATGGTTCATTTTTGTGGGTGTCTGGAAAATTTAGTAGTTGAGACAGGTCATTCCCCCAATCAATAGGAGCAATTACGCTGAGAATTTTGCAAATTGAATAGGAGGGATCTGGGTTTTTCTTGAAAAAATTATTTTTAATTGTTGTTGATCCTGATATTTCAAAGATAGCCTGGTAAAAATATGGGGTTTTTAAAACATCCCATGATTTATAAAAACACTTTTGTCCAAAATAATTTTGTAGTGCTAGAAAAGGGTCTTTATTAAAAAATCCTTTTTCAAGAGTTACAATATTTTGGAAAAATGGTTTTACAAAAAATTTAGGAGCAGATTTTTTGGGGACTTGTGGTACCACAAGTTGATTTTTTGAAAATTGTTTTTGAGAAAGGTTTTTTGAAGACTCTTCTTTCTCAAGTTGCAGTTTTGAAAATTCTTTTTGAGAAAGGGTTTTTGAAGATTCTCCTTTCTCGATTTTTATAAAATTTTGAGAGGTTTTTTCCCCTCCTGAGCTTTGAACAACTTCTTGTTTGGAATTTTGAAGTTGTATTAATGCCTGTTGTATCTCTGGTGATTTCGCCAGAAGTTGTAGGAGATTTTCCGCAGTTATGTCCCGTGCTGGAGTTTTTTGTACAGACTCTGCGATAATTTCATTTTCTTCTTTCATGACAATCTCATACCATGACGGTTTTTCAGGGAATTTTTTTTTCTTCTTTTGTGGGTTTTTTAGGGGCCATGGAATTTGGTTGTTGTTGTGGTGCAGCAACAGGTGTATTTATTGGTGGAGGAGGTATCTCTTCCTTTCTTTTTTGAAGCAATGCTCCACACATTGCGTGGTAACAAGATCTTGTCAGATTCTTTCATGTCCTTCTGGATATTTTTTCTTTGAAACCCGGACATTGCGGCAAAGGGCGGTGATAGGACATTTTTTTGTTGTATCTGGTATTGGAAATCATGGATTTTTATAGGCATATTGTGAGGTATTTACGTCTTTGTATTGGTTTTGTAAACCTGTGGGGTTCTGCTCCTGTTTTCGGATAAACCACTGGTTAAAATATTTTCAAAGTAAAAATTGTCAGAAATAAGTTTGCGTAAATCATTTTTGAATGCAATTTTTGAAAATCGTTTCAAAAGTTTTTTGTATGTAAAGGAATTAATTAATTTAAAGGAACAAGTATCATAGTTTGCAAGAGACTTGAAATTTTGATAAAAACTATTTCTTAATTCTCCTAGGTGGCAAGAATAAGTTTTAATCAAATCAAGGTTGCTAGCTTTTGGTTTTTTCAAAAAAGGGAATTTTAAATTCTTTCTATTGGAATCAAAAGAGATAAAATCATTATCGACTTTATAAGGAGTGATAAGATTAATAAATGGTGTTCGACATCTATGTGTTGAACCATTTCTAACATGAACTCTTGATCCTTGGTTAAAACACAAACGAGTTTTCCCTTACCCTTATCGGAATATTCAGAAGAACTGGTTGTAAGCAATTCATCTATTTGGAGGGCTTTGTTGTCTTCAGAAGACAGAGAAAAGTAGTCAGGTTCTGACTCGGCATTTGAATCGGAGGAATCAACGAGAAGATTGGAAATTTTCTGGGTGACGTCTTCATCGAGCTTCAATTCTTGTAATTTTGTATTCATTTTGCAGTACCTCGCTGTATGTCTTTTTTTGTGACATTTGTAACATGTAACGTCTTTGTATCTAGAATCAGCTTTTTTGGTATTTGGTCTTTTGAGACGATGAGTATTTTTGTATGGGTTTTTGTAATACTCTTCATTGGATTTGCTGAAATCTCTCTTTTTATAACCTCTAGAAGTACTCTTAAGGGATTTATGAGTCCTGTTACAGTTTCCTGTGCAACTGGAAGAGGGTTTTGAGAAATTCGTATCAAACTGTTTGCAAAAGGTTCCAAGTTCGCACTTAGTTCTCTTTAGCTCCAGCTTGAGGTGTTTCTGTATTTTCAGGTCTTGACAGATCTTCAAACCTTCCTGTTGAGTTATACTGACCAATTGTCCGTATGTAAACTCACTGTAGGGTATAATCTGTTTACCGCAATTCTCTTTGATTTTGTTCCTAACCTTTTCTCCTAAAAGGGTAGGTAATCCAAACAAGAATTTCTCTTTCCAAAATGGCTGGTTTGAATCTTCCCTGAGCATAACTCTGGTTAGGAAGGTATTTTTGTACCATTGGAAATCACTGAGTTGTTTGCATTTGAGGTTTGAAAGTAATTCGGCATTTTTGTCTTTCAAATGCGAAGAATCTCCTATGAAATTTAAAGAGATTGTGAGAATCAAGGTTGCTACGGCATCCTGTAGGGGTTCACCTTGTTCGTCAAGGATTGGTAATCCTTCTTCGTCGGTTTTGATGGAATTGAGGATATCTTCTTTTTGTTGATCAGCGAGATAATTATCCCACCAACCTTTCAATTGACCAGAGAAGCCTGCGATGAGCAGTTCTGCAATGGTCTTGTCTTGCGTACCATTTTGGGTTTTGTAGGCATTTGCAGCCATAGTCATTTGTTGGAGAAAACTGAGAATATTGTATTCCGTCATCCCATCTATGTTCCAATCATAAATGGAAGAGGCATTGAAACGGGATTGAGCAAGGGGTTTTACTATTCCTAGGTCAGGAGCAGGAATAATTTGTAATTGTTGTTGTTGGACCTGTTGTATTGGTTGTTGCCAATCCACATGGTTAACAAAAGGTTTTTTATTTCGGAATTGGTTTGAAGTACTACCGTCGTCGGAATCGTTGACAAGAGTAGTGATTTTGTTAGAAGATTGTGGAGTATCAGGAACAACGTGTTCAGTATTAGAATTGTTGGTCGTCCCAATCCTACTTAATTGATCCTGGATAGCCTGGACAAATTCAGACTTATTTTGCTGGATATTTTTGACGCCATCTTTGGACACCTGAAAGGGTTTGAAGATAGGCTTTTGGCTTTTTTGGTTTCATCTCTTTAGTCGTACCTGTGGAATCTATGGTGACTAGAGGGTCGGCTTTTATGTGTTTTTCTACCCTGTCGAGTTGTTTTCCTAGGGTATTCAAACTGATATTGGTAAAATTATTTTGAGCCAATGTACTCCTGTTATTTGTTTTCTCATCCTCAGCTGGATTCTTAAGAGGAATAGCGTCTATAGGGCAACCATGAATAACATGCTTGATGCCTTGTAAAGGAGGGTGATTGGACTGGACCTTCCTAGAATCAGCTAGGGTTTCCCATTCCGGTGTTTTGTTCCTAGTCGTAACGGGATTTACCGTTTTAGAAAAGGGATAATGAATGGAATTTTCAAAGGAGTAAATTTCAAACCAGTCAAAGAAAAGGATATTTATCCTATGTTCATTAACAAATTTGTAAAACTCTTCCTGTATTTTTGTCCTAGTATTTAAAAAGGTTTTGAGGAACCAAACTCTTTTTTCTAGGTTGTATTTTTCATAAAAATCTTTTTGAAGGAATTTTTTGTCAATTGTGAAACCTTTTTGTAAAACGCTAAGTTCGTTTACTAGGTTTTCTGTAAGAGAGGAAAAAGTCGGACTAGTAGGTTCTAGGTCCTCTATCTTTTCTCTAACAGTAGGATTTTCGTAAACGGGTCTCGGTATTTCGTTTGAGTAATCTACGTTTCGTAGATTGGGTATATCAGACGTAGAACGTCTAGGTTTCGATTTGTAAGGAGTATTGATGACTGAAGGAATTTGTGAAACTCTTCCTAAGTTGAGAGTTTCTACGGAACTGGAATCATCGTATCTACTGCTCGTAGATTTTCTATGGAACGATAGACTGACTCTACCATCCTGGTATTGGGTTATTTCTCTGAGACGAGTATTTGGTTGGGATGTCTCAAGAGGCTCAGGCTTGACAACACCTTCTAAGATCCATTCGTCTGGTAAGGAAATATCCTTCCATCTCATGGGTCTCGGTATAACGGTGTTAGATCTGGAAAGATCGGTTTGTAGAAGAAGGGTTTCACCTTTCTTACTATGGTATCAGACTTTTGTCGCTAAGTCAAGTCATAACTTTGTAATGAATTCGGTAAATTATAGCTACGGGAATCGATCCTTCAAGCATTTGGTAATTGTGAGTCTTGATTTGTAAGACTAGGGATTTTTGGATATTTTTGTCATTTAAAGAGACTGAGAAATTTGGGTAACAATCAAAAGATATTGGTCCTGTCGTGCAGACTAGACTCAATAGAACTCAATAGGGAATCTTCAAAATTTGTGAATCGGGCATCACGTAAAACAGCAAGGATTGAGGTGTTTAATCCTTCTTTTGTGAGGGGTTTTATCCCTATTTGGACTAATCCAATATGGATATATTTGAAATTTCTTTCTCGGTGTCTTCTCATGGAATTTTGAGAAAATAATTGAATGGTTTCAAAAGGTTGAGATAATTGGATATCTCTTTCCTCAGTTTTGATTGTGAAATCGGTTTTGAATAACTGGTATTTTGAATTTTTGTAAATCTGGTCTCGATTTATTTTCGGTATTTCCCAATTATCGATAGATTTGTCAAAATCTTGTATCAAGATTTCTTCGGAGTTTATTATCTTCTTTGAATCCATGGAAGAAGATGAACCAAAATCATGCGAAGTAGATCTATTAAGAAACGGATCCATGTTATGGAATTCCTATAATGAGCGTCTCAACTTTCCTCTTTGCCGAGGATTTAAAGGGGATAATGAGACATGAGAAGGAATCAAGATAGAAGGGATTGATAAATTAAAGGATAATTGAAGAATGCAGAAAGTAAAGAAAGCTTGACTTACAATTCAGGGTTCCAGTTATGGAAGCCATGGATCATAAGGTTCTGCCAGTATTTAAATCAAGTAGGCGGTTGAACCGGCCAAGTATTTAATGCAGGAATTTAAAGAATTTAAATGCATAAAGTATTTTAAAAGATTAGGAGGTAGTACCGTCCATAATCATATTCATTTAGAAATTGGAATTTACAAAGATAATTATCAAGGAGAGAAACCTTGGGAATTTCAGGGGTATTTGGATCATATGATATGAGTCATATGATATGGATCATATGAACTGAATCATATGGCTATTTAGAGGGGTATTTAATCCTAACCTAAAGGGGGATTTCTGTAAGAGCTCTCAACTTCTCTCTAATTGTAGAAAGAGAAATACTTACTAAAAGACTTAGTAAAAAAATGACTAATGCTTCTAAGGGAGAGGGAGTCTCCTTTTATAGGAGTTTTTTTTTTTGTGGGTTTTTTAGGGGCCATGGAATTTGGTTGTTGTTGTGGTGCAGCAACAGGTGTATTTATTGGTGGAGGAGGTATCTCTTCCTTTCTTTTTTGAAGCAATGCTCCACACATTGTGTGGTAATAGTACTGTCCAGATTCTTTCATGTCCTTTCTGGATATTTTCTCTTTGAAACCCGGACATTGCGGCAAAGGACAGTGATAGGACATTTTTTTGTTGTATCTGGTATTGGAAATCTGTGGATTTTTATAGGCATATTGACAGGGTATTTACGTCTTTGTAGTGGTTTTGTAAACCTGTGGGTTTCTGCTCCTGTTTTCGGATAAACCACTGGTTAAAATATTTTCAAAGTAAAAATTGTCAGAAATAAGTTTGCATAAATCATTTTTGAATGCAATTTTTGAAAATCGTTTCAAAAGTTTTTTGTATGTAAAGGAATTAATTAATTTAAAGGAACAAGTATCATAGTTTTCAAGGGACTTGAAATTTTGATAAAAACTATTTCTTAATTCTCCTAGGTGGCAAGAATAAGTTTTAATCAAATCAAGGTCGCTAGCTTTTGGTTTTTTCAAAAAAGGGAATTTTAAATTCTTTCTATTGGAATCAAAAGAGATAAAATCATTATCGACTTTATAAGGAGTGATAAGATTAATAAATGGTGTTCCTAAGATAACGAAATTGTGAATGTCTTTTACTAAGACAAACGACGTTGTAATAGAAACATCATTAATAATAACAGACGCATTGGTTTGGGAATTGATTTCTAGCTTCGTGTTATTGGCCGCTGCTAGAGTTTTCTGGGTATTTTCATGAAATTGATTAGGTACTAGACCTGTTTTTATGCAATTCAGATCTGCACCGGTGTCAAAAAGAGCAATAGTAGTAATCCTAAAATTGCCTGGGAATTGAAGGGTTATTTGAACAAGGTATTTTTTGGACGGGATTTGGCGTAAGGCAAGAAGGAATTCTTGTGGGACCTCTTCAATGAAAGGGTTGTCGGGAGGTTCTCCTGGATCTTGTAGTCGGAATTGTCGACTCAGGCTGGATCTGAATTATTCTGGGTATTTGACAGGAGTGTTTTAAGTAAAATAGAGTCTTGATCCTGTTTTTCTCGTAGAGCCTTGATCTCTACTTTGATTTGTTTTACGTCTCTCTGGAGTTCTAGAATCGGGGTTTCTTTGGAGTCTTTCATCCATTTACCCTTTTTCAGGATTTTTATTAAATCATAGGTATTTTTGGAGGTGTTTGGCAAAATAGAATTTTTGAAATCTTTTTTCTCGTCAGTAAAAGATTTGAGGAGTTTATTCAAATAATCCTTTTGGTGTTCGACATCTATGTGTTGAACCATTTCTAACATGAACTCTTGATCCTTGGTTAAAACACAAACGAGTTTTCCCTTACCCTTATCGGAATATTCAGAAGAACTGGTTGTAAGCAATTCATCTATTTGGAGCGCTTTGTTGTCTTGAAGACAGAGAAAAGTAGTCGAGTTCGACTCGGCATTTGAATCGGAGGAATCAACGAGAAGATTGGCAATTTTACTGTGGCGTCCTCATCGAGCTTCAATTCTTGTAATTTTGTATTCATTTTGCGATTACCTCATTTGTATGTCCTTTTTTGTGACATTTGTAACATGTAACGTCTTTGTATCTAGAATCAGCTTTTTTGGTATTTGGTCTTTTGAGACGATGAGTATTTTTGTATGGGTTTTTGTAATACTCTTCGTTGGATTTGCTGAAATCTCTCTTTTTGTAACCTCTAGAAGTACTCTTAAGGGATTTATGAGTCCTGCTACAGTTTCCTGTGCAACTGGAAGAGGGTTTTGAGAAATTCGTATCAAACTGTTTGCAAAAGGTTCCAAGTTCGCACTTAGTTCTCTTTAGCTCCAGCTTGAGGTGTTTCTGTATTTTCAGGTCTTGACAGATCTTCAAACCTTCCTGTTGAGTTATCTTGACCAATTGTCCGTATGTAAACTCACCGTAGGGTATAATCATTTACCGCAATTCTCTTTGATTTTGTTCCTAACCTTTTCTCCTAAAAGGGTAGGTAATCCAAACAAGGAATTTCTCTTTCCAAAATGGTGGTTTGAATCTTCCCGAGCATAACTCTGGTTAGGAAGGTATTTTTGTACCATTGGAAATCATTGAGTTGTTTGCATTTGAGGTTTGAAAGTAATTCGGCATTTTTGTCTTTCAAATGCGAAGAATCTCCTATGAAATTTAAAGAGATTGTGAGAATCAAGGTTGCTCTACGGCATCCTGTAGGGGTTCACCTTGTTCGTCAAGGATTGGTAATCCTTCTTCGTCGGTTTTGATGGAATTGAGGATATCTTCTTTTTGTTGATCACGAGATAATTATCCCACCAACCTTTCAATTGACCGAGAAGCTCATGCGATGAGCGCTCGCAATGGTCTTGTCTTGTCTTGCGTACCATTTTGGGTTTTGTAGGCATTTGCGGCCATAGTCATTTGTTGGAGAAAGCGAGAATATTGTATTCCGTCATCCCATCTATGTTCCAATCATAAATGGAAGAGGCATTGAAACGGGATTGAGCAAGGGGTTTTACTATTCCTAGGTCAGGAGCAGGAATAATTTGTAATTGTTGTTGTTGGACCTGTTGTATTGGTTGTTGCCAATCCACATGGTTAACAAAAGGTTTTTTATTTCGGAATTGGTTTGAAGTACTACCGTCGTCGGAATCGTTGACAAGAGTAGTGATTTTGTTAGAAGATTGTGGAGTATCAGGAACAACGTGTTCAGTATTAGAATTGTTGGTCGTCCCAATCCTACTTAATTGATCCTGGATAGCCTGGACAAATTCAGACTTATTTTGCTGGATATTTTTGACGCCATCTTTGGACACCTGAAAGGGTTTGAAGATAGGCTTTTGGCTTTTTGGTTTCATCTCTTTAGTCGTACCTGTGGAATCTATGGTGACTAGAGGGTCGGCTTTTATGTGTTTTTCTACCCTGTCGAGTTGTTTTCCTAGGGTATTCAAACTGATATTGGTAAAATTATTTTGAGCCAGTATACTCTTGGTATTTGTTTTCTCATCCTCAGCTGGATTCTTAAGAGGAATAGCGTCTATAGGGCAACCATGAATAACATGCTTGATGCCTTGTAAAGGAGGGTGATTGGACTGGACCTTCCTAGAATCAGCTAGGGTTTCCCATTCCGGTGTTTTGTTCCTAGTCGTAACGGGATTTACCATTTTAGAAAAGGGATAATGAATGGAATTTTCAGAGGAGTAAATTTCAAACCAGTCAAAGAAAAGGATATTTATCCTATGTTCATTAACAAATTTGTAAAACTCTTCCTGTATTTTTGTCCTAGTATTTAAAAAGGTTTTGAGGAACCAAACTCTTTTTTCTAAGTTGTATTTTTCATAAAAATCTTTTTGAAGGAATTTTTTGTCAATTGTGAAACCTTTTTGTAAAACGCTAAGTTCGTTTACTAGGTTTTCTGTAAGAGAGGAAAAAGTTGGACTAGTAGGTTCTAGGTCCTCTATCTTTTCTCTAACAGTAGGATTTTCGTAAATGCGGGTCTCGGTATTTCGTTTGAGTAATCTACGTTTAGTAGATTGGGTATATCAGGCATTAGAACGTCTAGGTTTCGATTTGTAAGGAGTATTGATGGTGAAGGAATTTGTGAAACTCTTCCTAAGTTGAGAGTTTCTACGGGCTGGAATCATCGTGATCTCTTTGCTCGTAGATTTTCTATGGAACGATAGACTGACTCTACCATCCTGGTATTGGGTTATTTCTCTGAGACGAGTATTTGGTTGGGATGTCTCAAGAGGCTCAGGCTTGACAACACCTTCTAAGATCCATTAAATGCAGTAAGGAAATATCCTTCCATCTCATGGGTCTCGGTATAACGGTGTTAGATCTGGAAAGATCGGTTTGTAGAAGAAGGGTTTCACCTTTCTTACTATGGTATCAGACTTTTGTCGCAAAAGCTGAAGTCATATCTTTGTAATGAATTCGGTAAATTATAGCTACGGGAATCGATCCTTCAAGCATTTGGTAATTGTGAGTCTTGATTTGTAAGACTAGGGATTTTTGGATATTTTTGTCATTTAAAGAGACTGAGAAATTTGGGTAACAATCAAAAGATATTGGTCCTGTGCAGAGACTAGACTCAACAGAACTCAATAAGGAATCTTTAAAATTTGTGAATCGGGCATCACATAAAGCGACAGGATTGAGGTGTTTAATCCTTGTTTTGTGAGGGGTTTTATCCCTATTTGGACTAATCCAATATGGATATATTTGAAATTTCTTTCTCGGTGTCTTCTCAAGGAATTTTGAGAAAATAATTGAATGGGTTCAAAAGGTTGAGATAATTGGAGATCTCTTTGCTCACTTTTGATTGTGAAATCGGTTTTGAATAATCGGTATTTTGAATTTTTGTAAATCTGGTCTCGATTTATTTTGGTATTTCCCAATTATCGATAGATTTGTCAAAATCTTGTATCAAGATTTCTTCGGAGTTTATTATCTTCTTTGAATCCATGGAAGAAGATGAACCAAAATCATGCGAAGTAGATCTATTAAGAAACGGATCCATGTTATGGAATTCCTATAACAGAGCGTCTGAACTTTCCTCTTTGCCGAGGATTTAAAGGGGATAACAGACAGAGAAGGAATCAAGATAGAAGGGATTGATAAATTAAAGGATAATTGAAGAATGCAGAAAGTAAATAAAGCTTGACTTACAATTCAAGGTTCCAGTTATGGAAACCATGGATCACAAGGTTCTGCAGGTATTTAAATCAAGTAGGCGGTTGAACCGGCCAAGTATTTAATGCAGGAATTTAAAGAATTTAAATGCATAAAGTATTTTAAAAGATTAGGAGGTAGTACCGTCCATAATCATATTCATTTAGAAATTGGAATTTACAAAGATAATTATCAAGGAGAGAAACCTTGGGAATTTCAGGGGTATTTGGATCATATGATATGAGTCATATGATATGGATCATATGAACTGAATCATATGGGTATTTAGAGGGTATTTAATCCTAACCTAAAGGGGATTTACGTAAGAGCTCTCAACTTCTCTCTAATTGTAGAAAGAGAAATACTTACTAAAAGACTTAGTAAAAAAATGACTAATGCTTCTAAGGGAGAGGGAGTCTCCTTTTATAGGAGTTTTTTTTTTTTGTGGGTTTTTTAGGGGCCATGGAATTTGGTTGTTGTTGTGGTGCAGCAACAGGTGTATTTATTGGTGGAGGAGGTATCTCTTCCTTTCTTTTTTGAAGCAATGCTCCACACATTGTGTGGTAATAGTACTGTCCAGATTCTTTCATGTCCTTTCTGGATATTTTCTCTTTGAAACCCGGACATTGCGGCAAAGGACAGTGATAGGACATTTTTTTGTTGTATCTGGTATTGGAAATCTGTGGATTTTTATAGGCATATTGACAGGTATTTACGTCTTTGTCGGTTTTGTAAACCTGTGGGTTTACGCTCTGTTTCGGATAAACCATCGTTAAAATATTTTCAAAGTAAAAATTGTCAGAAATAAGTTTGCATAAATCATTTTTGAATGCAATTTTTGAAAATCATTTCAAAAGTTTTTTGTATGTAAAGGAATTAATTAATTTAAAGGAACAAGTATCATAGTTTTCAAGGGACTTGAAATTTTGATAAAACTATTTCTTAATTCTCCTAGGTGGCAAGAATAAGTTTTAATCAAATCAAGGTCGCTAGCTTTTGGTTTTTTCAAAAAGGAATTTTAAATTCTTTCTATTGGAATCAAAGAGATAAAATCATTATCGACTTTATAAGGAGTGATAAGATTAATAAATGGTGTTCCTAAGATAACGAAATTGTGAATGTCTTTTACTAAGACAAACGACGTTGTAATAGAAACATCATTAATAATACTTGACGCATTGGTTTGGGAATTGATTTCTAGCTTCGTGTTATTGGCATTGCTAGAGTTTTCTGGGTATTTTCATGAAATTGATTAGGTACTAGACCTGTTTTTATGCAATTGAGATCTGCACGGTGTCAAAAGAGCAATAGTAGTAATCCTAAAATTGCACGGGAATTGAAGGGTTATTTGAACAAGGTATTTTTTGGACGTGATTTGTCGTAAGACAAGTAAGGAATTCTTGTGGGACCTCTTCAATGAAAGGGTTGTCGTGAGGTTCTCCTGGATCTTCGTGAGTCGGAATTGTCGACTCAGGCTGGATCGAGAATTATTCTGGTATTTGACAGGAGTGTTTTAAGTAAAATAGAGTCTTGATCCTGTTTTCTCGTAGAGCCTTGATCTCTACTTTGATTTGTTTACGTCTCTCTGGAGTTCTAGAATCGGGTTTCTTTGGAGTCTTTCATCCATTTACCCTTTTTCAGGATTTTTGTTAAATCATAGGTATTTTTGGAGGTGTTTGGCAAAATAGAATTTTTGAAATCTTTTTTCTCGTCAGTAAAAGATTTGAGGAGTTTATTCAAATAATCCTTTTGGTGTTCGACATCTATGTGTTGAACCATTTCTAACATGAACTCTTGATCCTTGGTTAAAACACAAACGAAGTTTTCCCTTACCCTTATCGGAATATTCGTAAGAACTGGTTGTAAGCAATTCATCTATTTGGAGGGCTTTGTTGTCTTGAGAAGAGGAGAAAAGTAGTCGAGGTTCACGACTCGGCATTTGAATCGGAGGAATCAACGAGAAGATTGGCAATTTTCTGGGTGACGCCCTCATCGAGCTTCAATTCTTGTAATTTTGTATTCATTTTGCGATTACCTCAGTATGTCCTTTTTGTGACATTTGTAACATGTAACGTCTTTGTATCTAGAATCGACTTTTTGGTATTTGGTCTTTTGAGACGATGAGTATTTTTGTATGGGTTTTTGTAATACTCTTCGTTGGATTTGCTGAAATCTCTCTTTTGTAACCTCTAGAAGTACTCTTAAGGGATTTATGAGTCACCTCGCAGTTTCTGTGCAAGCTGGAAGAGGGTTTTGAGAAATTGTATCAAACTGTTTGCAAAAGGTTCCAAGTTCGCACTTAGTTCTCTTTAGCTCCCGACTTGAGGTGTTTCTGTATTTTCAGGTCTTGACAGATCTTCAAACCTTCCTGTTGAGTTATACTGACCAATTGTCCGTATGTAAACTCACTGTAGGGTATAATCTATTTACCGCAATTCTCTTTGATTTTGTTCCTAACCTTTTCTCCTAAAAGGGTAGGTAATCCGGCAAGGAATTTCTCTTTCCAAAATGGCTGGTTTGAATCTTCCCTGAGCATAACTCTGGTTAGGAAGGTATTTTTGTACCATTGGAAATCGCTGAGTTGTTTGCATTTGAGGTTTGAAAGTAATTCGGCATTTTTGTCTTTCAAATGCGAAGAATCTCCTATGAAATTTAAAGAGATTGTGAGAATCAAGGTTGCTACGGCATCCTGTAGGGGTTCACCTTGTTCGTCAAGGATTGGTAATCCTTCTTCGTCGGTTTTGATGGAATTGAGGATATCTTCTTTTTGTTGATCAGCGAGATAATTATCCCACCAACCTTTCAATTGACCAGAGAAGCCTGCGATGAGCAGTTCTGCAATGGTCTTGTCTTGCGTACCATTTTGGGTTTTGTAGGCATTTGCAGCCATAGTCATTTGTTGAGAAAAGCGAGAATATTGTATTCCGTCATCCCATCTATGTTCCAATCATAAATGGAAGAGGCATTGAAGCGGGATTGAGCAAGGGTTTTACTATTCCTAGGTCGGAGCGAGAATAATTTGTAATTGTTGTTGTTGGACTTGTTGTATTGGTTGTTGCCAATCCCCATGGTTAACAAAAGGTTTTTTATTTGGGAATTGGTTTGAAGTACTACCGTCGTCGGAATCGTTGACAAGAGTAGTGATTTTGTTAGAAGATTGTGGAGTATCAGGAACAACGTGTTGATATTAGAATTGTTGGTCGTCCCAATCCTACTTAATTGATCCTGGATAGCCTGGACAAATTCAGACTTATTTTCTTTGGATATTTTTGACGCCATCTTTGGACACCGAAAGGGTTTGAAGATAGGCTTTTGGCTTTGGTTTCATCTCTTTAGTCGCACTGTGGAATCTATGGTGACTAGAGGGTCGGCTTTATGTGTTTTTCTACCCTGTCGAGTTGTTTTCCTAGGGTATTCAAACCGATATTGGTAAAATTATTTTGAGCCAAGATACTCTTGGTATTTGTTTTCTCATCCTCAATTTGGATTCTTAAGAGGAATAGCGTCTATAGGGCAACCATGAATAACATGCTTGATGCCTTGTAAAGGAGGGTGATTGGACTGGACCTTCCTAGAATCAGCTAGGGTTTCCCATTCCGGTGTTTTGTTCCTAGTCGTAACGGGATTTACCATTTTAGAAAAGGGATAATGAATGGAATTTTCAGAGGAGTAAATTTCAAACCAGTCAAAGAAAAGGATATTTATCCTATGTTCATTAACAAATTTGTAAAACTCTTCCTGTATTTTTGTCCTAGTATTTAAAAAGGTTTTGAGGAACCAAACTCTTTTTTCTAAGTTGTATTTTTCATAAAAATCTTTTTGAAGGAATTTTTTGTCAATTGTGAAACCTTTTTGTAAAACGCTAAGTTCGTTTACTAGGTTTTCTGTAAGAGAGGAAAAAGTTGGACTAGTAGGTTCTAGGTCCTCTATCTTTTCTCTAACAGTAGGATTTTCGTAAACGGGTCTCGGTATTTCGTTTGAGTAATCTACGTTTCGTAGATTGGGTATATCAGACGTAGAACGTCTAGGTTTCGATTTGTAAGGAGTATTGATGACTGAAGGAATTTGTGAAACTCTTCCTAAGTTGAGAGTTTCTACGGAACTGGAATCATCGTATCTACTGCTCGTAGATTTTCTATGGAACGATAGACTGACTCTACCATCCTGGTATTGGGTTATTTCTCTGAGACGAGTATTTGGTTGGGATGTCTCAAGAGGCTCAGGCTTGACAACACCTTCTAAGATCCATTCGTCTGGTAAGGAAATATCCTTCCATCTCATGGGTCTCGGTATAACGGTGTTAGATCTGGAAAGATCGGTTTGTAGAAGAAGGGTTTCACCTTTCTTACTATGGTATCAGACTTTTGTCGCAAAAGCTGAAGTCATATCTTTGTAATGAATTCGGTAAATTATAGCTACGGGAATCGATCCTTCAAGCATTTGGTAATTGTGAGTCTTGATTTGTAAGACTAGGGATTTTTGGATATTTTTGTCATTTAAAGAGACTGAGAAATTTGGGTAACAATCAAAAGATATTGGTCCTGTGCAGAGACTAGACTCAACAGAACTCAATAAGGAATCTTTAAAATTTGTGAATCGGGCATCACGTAAAACAGCAAGGATTGAGGTGTTTAATCCTTCTTTTGTGAGGGGTTTTATCCCTATTTGGACTAATCCAATATGGATATATTTGAAATTTCTTTCTCGGTGTCTTCTCAAGGAATTTTGAGAAAATAATTGAATGGTTTCAAAAGGTTGAGATAATTGGATATCTCTTTCCTCAGTTTTGATTGTGAAATCGGTTTTGAATAACTGGTATTTTGAATTTTTGTAAATCTGGTCTCGATTTATTTTCGGTATTTCCCAATTATCGATAGATTTGTCAAAATCTTGTATCAAGATTTCTTCGAGTTTATTATCTTCTTTGAATCCATGGAAGAAGATGAACCAAAATCATGCTAAGTAGATCTATTAAGAAAGCGGATCCATGTTATGGAATTCCTATAATGTAGCGTCTGAACTTTCCTCTTTGCCGAGGATTTAAAGGGGATAACAGACAGAGAAGGAATCAAGATAGAAGGGATTGATAAATTAAAGGATAATTGAAGAATGCAGAAAGTAAATAAAGCTTGACTTACAATTCAAGGTTCCAGTTATGGAAACCATGGATCACAAGGTTCTGCAGGTATTTAAATCAAGTAGGCGGTTGAACCGGCCAAGTATTTAATGCAGGAATTTAAAGAATTTAAATGCATAAAGTATTTTAAAAGATTAGGAGGTAGTACCGTCCATAATCATATTCATTTAGAAATTGGAATTTACAAAGATAATTATCAAGGAGAGAAACCTTGGGAATTTCAGGGGTATTTGGATCATATGATATGAGTCATATGATATGGATCATATGAACTGAATCATATGGCTATTTAGAGGGGTATTTAATCCTAACCTAAAGGGGGATTTCTGTAAGAGCTCTCAACTTCTCTCTAATTGTAGAAAGAGAAATACTTACTAAAAGACTTAGTAAAAAAATGACTAATGCTTCTAAGGGAGAGGGAGTCTCCTTTTATAGGAGTTTTTTTTTTTGTGGGTTTTTTAGGGGCCATGGAATTTGGTTGTTGTTGTGGTGCAGCAACAGGTGTATTTATTGGTGGAGGAGGTATCTCTTCCTTTCTTTTTTGAAGCAATGCTCCACACATTGTGTGGTAATAGTACTGTCCAGATTCTTTCATGTCCTTTCTGGATATTTTCTCTTTGAAACCCGGACATTGCGGCAAGGACAGTGATAGGACATTTTTTTGTTGTATCTGGTATTGGAAATCTGTGGATTTTTATAGGCATATTGACAGGTATTTCGTTGTAGCTGGTTTTGTAAACCCGTGGGTTTCTCGCTCTGCTTTCGGATAAACCACTGGGTTAAAATATTTTCAAAGTAAAATTGTCGAAATAAGTTTGCATAAATCATTTTTGAATGCAATTTTTGAAAAAAGTTTCAAAAGTTTTTTGTATGTAAAGGAATTAATTAATTTAAAGGAACAAGTATCATAGTTTTCAAGGGACTCTGAAATTTTGATAAAAACTATTTCTTAATTCTCCTAGGTGGCAAGAATAAGTTTTAATCAAATCAAGGTCGCTAGCTTTTGGTTTTTTCAAAAAAGGGAATTTTAAATTCTTTCTATTGGAATCAAAAGAGATAAAATCATTATCGACTTTATAAGGAGTGATAAGATTAATAAATGGTGTTCCTAAGATAACGAAATTGTGAATGTCTTTTACTAAGACAAACGACGTTGTAATAGAAACATCATTAATAATAACAGACGCATTGGTTTGGGAATTGATTTCTAGCTTCGTGTTATTGGCCGCTGCTAGAGTTTTCTGGGTATTTTCATGAAATTGATTAGGTACTAGACCTGTTTTTATGCAATTCAGATCTGCAGAGTGTCAAAAAGAGCAATAGTAGTAATCCTAAAATTGCCTGGAATTGAAGGGTTATTTGAACAAGGTATTTTTTGGACGTGATTTGTCGTGAAGACAAAGAAGGAATTCTTGTGGGACCTCTTCAATGAAAGGGTTGTCGGGAGGTTCTCCTGGATCTTCGAGTCGGAATTGTCCGACTCAACTGATTCGTAATTATTCGGGTATTTGACAGAGTGTTTTTAAGTAAAATAGAGTCTTGATCTGCTTTTTTCGTAGAGCCTTGATCTCTACTTTGATTTGTTTTACGTCTCTCTGGAGTTCTAGAATCGGGGTTTCTTTGGAGTCTTTCATCCATTTACCCTTTTTCGTGATTTTTGTTAAATCATAGGTATTTTTGGAGGTGTTTGGCAAAATAGAATTTTGAAATCTTTTTTCTCGTCAAGAAAAGATTTGAGGAGTTTATTCAAATAATCCTTTTGGTGTTCGACATCTATGTGTTGAACCATTTCTAACATGAACTCTTGATCCTTGGTTAAAACACAAACGAAGTTTTCCCTTACCCTTATCGGAATATCTGTAAGAAGCTGGTTGTAAGCAATTCATCTATTTGAGGGCTTTGTTGTCTTCAGAAGACAGAGAAAAGTAGTCGTGTTCACTCGGCATTTGAATCGGAGGAATCAACGAGAAGATTGGCAATTTTTCTGGTGACGTCCTCATCGAGCTTCAATTCTTGTAATTTTGTATTCATTTTGCGACTCCTCACATGTCCTTTTGTGACATTTGTAACATGTAACGTCTTTGTATCTAGAATCGACTTTTTTGGTATTTGGTCTTTTGAGACGATGAGTATTTTTGTATGGGTTTTTGTAATACTCTTCGTTGGATTTGCTCAAATCTCTCTTTTGTAACCTCTAGAAGTACTCTTAAGGGATTTATGAGTCCTGCTACAGCTTCTGTGCAAATGGAAGAGGGTTTTGAGAAATTGTATCAAACTGTTTGCAAAAGGTTCCAAGTTCGCACTTAGTTCTCTTTAGCTCCCGACTTGAGGTGTTTCTGTATTTTCGTGTCTTGACAGATCTTCAAACCTTCCCGTTGAGTTATCTTGACCAATTGTCCGTATGTAAACTCACCGTAGGGTATAATCTGCTTACCGCAATTCTCTTTGATTTTGTTCCTAACCTTTTCTCCTAAAAGGGTAGGTAATCCCTAAGGGAATTTCTCTTTCCAAAATGGTGGTTTGAATCTTCCCTGAGCATAACTCTGGTTAGGAAGGTATTTTTGTACCATTGGAAATCATTGAGTTGTTTGCATTTGAGGTTTGAAAGTAATTCGGCATTTTTGTCTTTCAAATGCTGAAGAATCTCCTATGAAATTTAAAGAGATTGTGAGAATCAAGGTTGCTACGGCATCCTGTAGGGGTTCACCTTGTTCGTCAAGGATTGGTAATCCTTCTTCGCCGGTTTTGATGGAATTGAGGATATCTTCTTTTGTTGATCAACAGATAATTATCCCACCAACCTTTCAATTGACCGCAGAAGCCTGCGATGAGCGATTCTGCAATGGTCTTGTCTTGGCGTACCATTTTGGGTTTTGTAGGCATTTGCACCATAGTCATTTGTTGGAGAGAAACTGAGAATATTGTATTCCGTCATCCCATCTATGTTCCAATCATAAATGGAAGAGGCATTGAAACGGATTGAGCAAGGGTTTTACTATTCCTAGGTCGAGCGGGAATAATTTGTAATTGTTGTTGTTGGACTGTTGTATTGGTTGTTGCCAATCCACATGGTTAACAAAAGGTTTTTTATTTCGAATTGGTTTGAAGTACTACCGTCGTCGGAATCGCTGACAAGAGTAGTGATTTTGTTAGAAGATTGTGGAGTATCGTGAACAACGTGTTCGGTGATAGAACTGTTGGTCGCCCCAATCCTACTTAATTGATCCCGGATAGCCTGGACAAATTCGCACTTATTTTCTTTGGATATTTTTGACGCCATCTTTGGACACCTGAAAGGGTTTGAAGATAGGCTTTTGGCTTTTTGGTTTCATCTCTTTAGTCGTACCTGTGGAATCTATGGTGACTAGAGGGTCGGCTTTTATGTGTTTTTCTACCCTGTCGAGTTGTTTTCCTAGGGTATTCAAACTGATATTGGTAAAATTATTTTGAGCCAGTATACTCTTGGTATTTGTTTTCTCATCCTCAGCTGGATTCTTAAGAGGAATAGCGTCTATAGGGCAACCATGAATAACATGCTTGATGCCTTGTAAAGGAGGGTGATTGGACTGGACCTTCCTAGAATCAGCTAGGGTTTCCCATTCCGGTGTTTTGTTCCTAGTCGTAACGGATTTAGCATTTTAGAAAAGGGATAATGAATGGAATTTTCAGAGGAGTAAATTTCAAACCAGTCAAAGAAAAGGATATTTATCCTATGTTCATTAACAAATTTGTAAAACTCTTCCTGTATTTTTGTCCTAGTATTTAAAAAGGTTTTGAGGAACCAAACTCTTTTTTCTAAGTTGTATTTTTCATAAAAATCTTTTTGAAGGAATTTTTGTCAATTGTGAAACCTTTTTGTAAACGCTAAGTTCGTTTACTAGGTTTTCAGAAGAGAGGAAAAAGTTGGACTAGTAGGTTCTAGGTCCTCTATCTTTTCTCTAACAAAGAGATTTTCAGAACGGGTCTCGGTATTTCGTTTGAGTAATCTACGTTTCGTAGATTGGGTATATCGACGAGAACGCCTAGGTTTCGATTTGTAAGGAGTATTGATGATCGAAGGAATTTGTTAAACTCTTCCTAAGTTGAGAGGTTCTACGAAACTGGAATCATCGTATCTACTGCTCGTAGATTTTCTATGGAACGATAGACTGACTCTACCATCCTGGGATTGGGTTATTTCTCTGAGATGAGAATTTGGGTGGGATGTCTCAAGAGGCTCGTGCTTGACAACACCTTCTAAGATCCATTCGCCTGGGTAAGGAAATATCCTTCCATCTCATGGGTCTCGGTATAACGGTGTTAGATCTGGAAAGATCGGTTTGTAGAAGAAGGGTTTCACCTTTCTTACTATGGTATCGGACTTTGTCGCAAAGTCAAGTCATATCTTTGTAATGAATTCGTAAATTATAGCTACTGAATCGATCCTTCAAGCATTTGGTAATTGTGAGTCTTGATTTGTAAGACTAGGGATTTTTGGATATTTTTGTCATTTAAAGAGACTGAGAAATTTGGGTAACAATCAAAGATATTGGTCCTGTGCAGACTAGACTCAACAGAACTCAATAAGGAATCTTTAAAATTTGTGAATCGGGCATCACGTAAAACAAAGCAAGGATTGAGGTGTTTAATCCTTCTTTTGTGAGGGGTTTTATCCCTATTTGGACTAATCCAATATGGATATATTTGAAATTTCTTTCTCGGTGTCTTCTCAAGGAATTTTGAGAAAGTAATTGAATGGTTTCAAAAGGTTGAGATAATTGGATATCTCTTTCCTCAGTTTTGATTGTGAAATCGGTTTTGAATAACTGGTATTTTGAATTTTTGTAAATCTGGTCTCGATTTATTTTCGGTATTTCCCAATTATCGATAGATTTGTCAAAATCTTGTATCAAGATTTCTTCGGAGTTTATTATCTTCTTTGAATCCATGGAAGAAGATGAACCAAAATCATGCGAAGTAGATCTATTAAGAAACGGATCCATGTTATGGAATTCCTATAACAGAGCGTCTGAACTTTCCTCTTTGCCGAGGATTTAAAGGGGATAACAGACAGAGAAGGAATCAAGATAGAAGGGATTGATAAATTAAAGGATAATTGAAGAATGCAGAAAGTAAATAAAGCTTGACTTACAATTCAAGGTTCCAGTTATGGAAACCATGGATCACAAGGTTCTGCAGGTATTTAAATCAAGTAGGCGGTTGAACCGGCCAAGTATTTAATGCAGGAATTTAAAGAATTTAAATGCATAAAGTATTTTAAAAGATTAGGAGGTAGTACCGTCCATAATCATATTCATTTAGAAATTGGAATTTACAAAGATAATTATCAAGGAGAGAAACCTTGGGAATTTCAGGGGTATTTGGATCATATGATATGAGTCATATGATATGGATCATATGAACTGAATCATATGGCTATTTAGAGGGGTATTTAATCCTAACCTAAAGGGGGATTTCTGTAAGAGCTCTCAACTTCTCTCTAATTGTAGAAAGAGAAATACTTACTAAAAGACTTAGTAAAAAAATGACTAATGCTTCTAAGGGAGAGGGAGTCTCCTTTTATAGGAGTTTTTTTTTTTTGTGGGTTTTTTAGGGGCCATGGAATTTGGTTGTTGTTGTGGTGCAGCAACAGGTGTATTTATTGGTGGAGGAGGTATCTCTTCCTTTCTTTTTTGAAGCAATGCTCCACACATTGTGTGGTAATAGTACTGTCCAGATTCTTTCATGTCCTTTCTGGATATTTTCTCTTTGAAACCCGGACATTAAGTGCAAAGGATGTTGATAGGACATTTTTTGTTGTATCTGGTATTGGAAATCTGTGGATTTTTATAGGCATATTGACAGGGTATTTCTGTCTTGTATGGTTTTGTAAACCTGTGGGTTTCTCGCCTGCTTTTGATAAACCATCGTTAAAATATTTTCAAAGTAAAATTGTCAGAAATAAGTTTGCATAAATCATTTTTGAATGCAATTTTTGAAAATCGCTTTCAAAAGTTTTTTGTATGTAAAGGAATTAATTAATTTAAAGGAACAAGTATCATAGTTTTCAAGGGATTTGAAATTTTGATAAAAACTATTTCTTAATTCTCCTAGGTGGCAAGAATAAGTTTTAATCAAATCAAGGTCGCTAGCTTTTGGTTTTTTCAAAAAGGAATTTTAAATTCTTTCTATTGAATCAAAAGAGATAAAATCATTATCGACTTTATAAGGAGTGATAAGATTAATAAATGGTGTTCCTAAGATAACGAAATTGTGAATGTCTTTACTAAGACAAACGACGTTGTAATAGAAACATCATTAATAATATGACGCATTGGTTTGGGAATTGATTTCTAGCTTCGTGTTATTGGTCAGCTGCTAGAGTTTTCGTATTTTCATGAAATTGATTAGGTACTAGACCTGTTTTTATGCAATCTGATCTGCACTTGTCAAAAAGAGCAATAGTAGTAATCCTAAAATTGCCTGGAATTGAAGCGGTTATTTGAACAAGGTATTTTTGGACGTGATTTGTCGTAAGACAAGAAGGAATTCTTGTGGGACCTCTTCAATGAAAGGGTTGTCGTGAGGTTCTCCCGATCTTCGTAGTCGGAATTGTCTCGACTTTAATCGATCTCGCATTATTCTGGGTATTTGACAGGAGTGTTTTAAGTAAAATAGAGTCTTGATCCTGTTTTTCTCGTAGAGCCTTGATCTCTACTTTGATTTGTTTTACGTCTCTCTGGAGTTCTAGAATCGGGGTTTCTTTGGAGTCTTTCATCCATTTACCCTTTTTCAGGATTTTTGTTAAATCATAGGTATTTTTGGAGGTGTTTGGCAAAATAGAATTTTTGAAATCTTTTTTCTCGTCAGTAAAAGATTTGAGGAGTTTATTCAAATAATCCTTTTGGTGTTCGACATCTATGTGTTGAACCATTTCTAACATGAACTCTTGATCCTTGGTTAAAACACAAACGAGTTTTCCCTTACCCTTATCTAATATCTCGTAAGAACTGGTTGTAAGCAATTCATCTATTTGGAGGGCTTTGTTGTCTTCGTAAGACAGAGAAAAGTAGTCGTTCGACTCGGCATTTGAATCGGAGGAATCAACGAGAAGATTGGCAATTTTGGGTGACGCCCTCATCGAGCTTCAATTCTTGTAATTTTGTATTCATTTTGCAAGTACTCAGTATGTCCTTTTTGTGACATTTGTAACATGTAACGCCTTTGTATCTAGAATCGCCTTTTTGGTATTTGGTCTTTTGAGACGATGAGTATTTTTGTATGGGTTTTTGTAATACTCTTCGTGGATTTGCTGAAATCTCTCTTTTTGTAACCTCTAGAAGTACTCTTAAGGGATTTATGAGTCCGCTACGCTTTCTTGTGCAACCGGAAGAGGGTTTTGAGAAATTGTATCAAACTGCTTGCAAAAGGTTCCAAGTTCGCACTTAGTTCTCTTTAGCTCCAAAATTGAGGTGTTTCAGATTTTCGTGTCTTGACAGATCTTCAAACCTTCCTGTTGAGTTATCTTGACCAATTGTCCGTATGTAAACTCACCGTAGGGTATAACTGCTTACCGCAATTCTCTTTGATTTTGTTCCTAACCTTTTCTCCTAAAAGGGTAGGTAATCCCAAGAAAGAATTTCTCTTTCCAAAATGGTTGGTTTGAATCTTCCCTGAGCATAACTCTGGTTAGGAAGGTATTTTTGTACCATTGGAAATCACTGAGTTGTGTGCATTTGAGGTTTGAAGGGAATTCGGCATGTTTGTCTTTCAAATGCGAAGAATCTCCTATGAAATTTAAAGAGATTGTGAGAATCAAGGTTGCTACGGCATCCTGTAGGGGTTCACCTTGTTCGCCAAGCGATTGGTAATCCTTCTTCGTCGGTTTTGATGGAATTGAGGATATCTTCTTTTTGTTGATCAATGAGATAATTATCCCACCAACCTTTCAATTGACCGCAGAAGCCTGCGATGAGCGCTCGCAATGGTCTTGTCTTGCGTACCATTTTGGGTTTTGTAGGCATTTGCGACCATAGTCATTTGTTGGAGAAAATCGAGAATATTGTATTCCGTCATCCCATCTATGTTCCAATCATAAATGGAAGAGGCATTGAAACGGATTGAGCAAGGGGTTTTACTATTTCCTAGGTCGAGCGGGAATAATTTGTAATTGTTGTTGTTGGACTGTTGTATTGGTTGTTGCCAATCCACATGGTTAACAAAGGTTTTTATTTCGAATTGGTTTGAAGTACTACCGTCGTCGGAATCGTTGACAAGAGTAGTGATTTTGTTAGAAGATTGTGGAGTATCGTGAACAACGTGTTCAGATTAGAATTGTTGGTCGCCCCAATCCTACTTAATTGATCCTGGATAGCCTGGACAAATTCGGACTTATTTTGTCGATATTTTTGACGCCATCTTTGGACACCAAAGGGTTTGAAGATAGGCTTTTGGCTTTTGGTTTCATCTCTTTAGTCGCACTGTGGAATCTATGGTGACTAGAGGGTCGGCTTTTATGTGTTTTTCTACCCTCGCCGAGTTGTTTTCCTAGGGTATTCAAACCGATATTGGTAAAATTATTTTGAGCCAGTATACTCTTGGTATTTGTTTTCTCATCCTCAGCTGGATTCTTAAGAGGAATAGCGTCTATAGGGCAACCATGAATAACATGCTTGATGCCTTGGAAAGGAGGGTGATTGGACCGACCTTCCTAGAATCACTAGGGTTTCCCATTCCGTTTTGTTCCTAGTCGTGAACGGATTTACCATTTTAGAAAAGGGATAATGAATGGAATTTTCAGAGGAGTAAATTTCAAACCAGTCAAAGAAAAGGATATTTATCCTATGTTCATTAACAAATTTGTAAAACTCTTCCTGTATTTTTGTCCTAGTATTTAAAAAGGTTTTGAGGAACCAAACTCTTTTTTCTAAGTTGTATTTTTCATAAAAATCTTTTTGAAGGAATTTTTTGTCAATTGTGAAACCTTTTTGTAAACGCTAAGTTCGTTTACTAGGTTTTCTCAGAAGAGAGAAAAAGTTGGACTAGTAGGTTCTAGGTCCTCTATCTTTTCTCTAACAAAGAGGATTCTCGTACACGGGTCTCGGTATTTCGTTTGAGTAATCTACGTTTCGTAGATTGGGTATATCAGACGTAGAACGTCTAGGTTTCGATTTGTAAGGAGTATTGATGACTGAAGGAATTTGTGAAACTCTTCCTAAGTTGAGAGTTTCTACGGAATCGAATCATCGTGATCTCATCGCTCGTAGATTTTCTATGGAACGATAGACTGACTCTACCATCCTGGTATTGGGTTATTTCTCCGAGACGAGTATTTGGTTGGGATGTCTCAAGAGGCTCGCGCTTGACAACACCTTCTAAGATCCATTCGTCTGGTAAGGAAATATCCTTCCATCTCATGGGTCTCGTATAACGGTGTTAGATCCTGGAAAGATCGGTTTGTAGAAGAAGGGTTTCACCTTTCTTACTATGGTATCGCACTTTGTCGCAAAGTCAAGTCATATCTTTGTAATGAATTCGTAAATTATAGCTACTGAATCGATCCTTCAAGCATTTGGTAATTGTGAGTCTTGATTTGTAAGACTAGGGATTTTTGGATATTTTTGTCATTTAAAGAGACTGAGAAATTTGGGTAACAATCAAAAGATATTGGTCCTGTGCAGAGACTAGACTCAACAGAACTCAATAAGGAATCTTTAAAATTTGTGAATCGGGCATCACGTAAAACAGCAAGGATTGAGGTGTTTAATCCTTCTTTTGTGAGGGGTTTTATCCCTATTTGGACTAATCCAATATGGATATATTTGAAATTTCTTTCTCGGTGTCTTCTCAAGGAATTTTGAGAAAGTAATTGAATGGTTTCAAAAGGTTGAGATAATTGGATATCTCTTTCCTCAGTTTTGATTGTGAAATCGGTTTTGAATAACTGGTATTTTGAATTTTTGTAAATCTGGTCTCGATTTATTTTCGGTATTTCCCAATTATCGATAGATTTGTCAAAATCTTGTATCAAGATTTCTTCGGAGTTTATTATCTTCTTTGAATCCATGGAAGAAGATGAACCAAAATCATGCGAAGTAGATCTATTAAGAAACGGATCCATGTTATGGAATTCCTATAACAGAGCTGCCTCAACTTTCCTCTTGCCGAGGATTTAAAGGGGATAATGTGACGAGAGAAGGAATCAAGATATAAGGGATTGATAAATTAAAGGATAATTGAAGAATGCAGAAAGTAAATAAAGCCTGACTTACAATTCAAAGTTCCAATTATGGAAACCATGGATCACAAGGTTCTGCAGGTATTTAAATCAAATAGGAGGTTGAACCGGCCAAGTATTTAATGCAGGAATTTAAAGAATTTAAATGCATAAAGTATTTTTAAAAGATTAGGAGGTAGTACCGTCCATAATCATATTCATTTAAAAATTGGAATTTACAAAGATAATTATCAAGGAGAGAAACCTTGGGAATTTCAGGGGTATTTGGATCATATGATATGAGTCATATGATATGGATCATATGAACTGAATCATATGGCTATTTAGAGGGTATTTAATCCTAACCTAAAGGGATTTCTCAGAAGAGCTCTCAACTTCTCTCTAATTGTAGAAAGAGAAATACTTACTAAAAGACTTAGTAAAAATGACTAATGCTTCTAAGGGAGAGGAGTCTCCTTTTATAGGAGTTTTTTTGTGGGTTTTTAGGGCCATGGAATTTGGTTGTTGTTGTGGTGCAAAGAACAGTGTATTTATTGGTGGAGGAGGTATCTCTTCCTTTCTTTTTGAAGCAATGCTCCACACATTGTGTGGTAATAGTATCGTCAGCATTCTTTCATGTCCTTCTCGGATATTTTCTCTTTGAAACCCTGACATTGCGGCAAAGGACAGTGATAGGACATTTTTGTTGTATCTCGGTATTGGAAATCTGTGGATTTTTATAGGCATATTGACAGGTATTTACGTCTTTGTAGTGGTTTTGTAAACCTGTGGGTTTCTGCTCCTGTTTTCGGATAAACCACTGGTTAAAATATTTTCAAAGTAAAAATTGTCAGAAATAAGTTTGCATAAATCATTTTTGAATGCAATTTTTGAAAATCATTTCAAAAGTTTTTTGTATGTAAAGGAATTAATTAATTTAAAGGAACAAGTATCATAGTTTTCAAGGGACTTGAAATTTTGATAAAAAACTATTTCTTAATTCTCCTAGGTGGCAAGAATAAGTTTTAATCAAATCAAGGTCGCTAGCTTTTGGTTTTTTCAAAAAAGGGAATTTTAAATTCTTTCTATTGGAATCAAAAGAGATAAAATCATTATCGACTTTATAAGGAGTGATAAGATTAATAAATGGTGTTCCTAAGATAACGAAATTGTGAATGTCTTTTACTAAGACAAACGACGTTGTAATAGAAACATCATTAATAATAACAGACGCATTGGTTTGGGAATTGATTTCTAGCTTCGTGTTATTGGCCGCTGCTAGAGTTTTCTGGGTATTTTCATGAAATTGATTAGGTACTAGACCTGTTTTTATGCAATTCAGATCTGCACCGGTGTCAAAAAGAGCAATAGTAGTAATCCTAAAATTGCCTGGGAATTGAAGGGTTATTTGAACAAGGTATTTTTTGGACGTGATTTGTCGTAAGACAGTAAGGAATTCTTGTGGGACCTCTTCAATGAAAGGGTTGTCAGGAGGTTCTCCTGGATCTTCAGAGTCGGAATTGTCTGACTCAGAACTGGATTCAGAATTATTCTGGGTATTTGACAGGAGTGTTTTAAGTAAAATAGAGTCTTGATCCTGTTTTTCTCGTAGAGCCTTGATCTCTACTTTGATTTGTTTTACGTCTCTCTGGAGTTCTAGAATCGGGGTTTCTTTGGAGTCTTTCATCCCTTTACCCTTTTTCAGGATTTTTGTTAAATCATAGGTATTTTTGGAGGTGTTTGGCAAAATAGAATTTTTGAAATCTTTTTTCTCGTCAGTAAAAGATTTGAGGAGTTTATTCAAATAATCCTTTTGGTGTTCGACATCTATGTGTTGAACCATTTCTAACATGAACTCTTGATCCTTGGTTAAAACACAAACGAGTTTTCCCTTACCCTTATCTAATATTCGTAAGAACTGTTGTAAGCAATTCATCTATTTGGAGGGCTTTGTTGTCTTCGTAAGACAGAGAAAAGTAGTCGTGTTCTGACTCGGCATTTGAATCGGAGGAATCAACGAGAAGATTGGCAATTTTCGGGTGACGCCCTCATCGAGCTTCAATTCTTGTAATTTTGTATTCATTTTGCAAGACCTCAGATATGTCCTTTTGTGACATTTGTAACATGTAACGTCTTTGTATCTAGAATCGCCTTTTTGGTATTTGGTCTTTTGAGACGATGAGTATTTTTGTATGGGTTTTTGTAATACTCTTCGTTGGATTTGCTAAAATCTCTCTTTTGTAACCTCTAGAAGTACTCTTAAGGGATTTATGAGTCCTGCTACAGCTTCTGTGCAACCTGGAAGAGGGTTTTGAGAAATTCGTATCAAACTGTTTGCAAAAGGTTCCAAGTTCGCACTTAGTTCTCTTTAGCTCCGGCTTGAGGTGTTTCAGATTTTTCGTGTCTTGACAGATCTTCAAACCTTCCTGTTGAGTTATACTGACCAATTGTCCGTATGTAAACTCACTGTAGGGTATAATCTGTTTACCGCAATTCTCTTTGATTTTGTTCCTAACCTTTTCTCCTAAAAGGGTAGGTAATCCGGCAAGGAATTTCTCTTTCCAAAATGGCTGGTTTGAATCTTCCCTGAGCATAACTCTGGTTAGGAAGGTATTTTTGTACCATTGGAAATCGCTGAGTTGTTTGCATTTGAGGTTTGAAAGTAATTCGGCATTTTTGTCTTTCAAATGCGAAGAATCTCCTATGAAATTTAAAGAGATTGTGAGAATCAAGGTTGCTACGGCATCCTGTAGGGGTTCACCTTGTTCATCAAGGATTGGTAATCCTTCTTCGCTTGGTTTGATGGAATTGAGGATATCTTCTTTTTGTTGATCAGCGAGATAATTATCCCACCAACCTTTCAATTGACCAGAGAAGCCTGCGATGAGCAGTTCTGCAATGGTCTTGTCTTGCGTACCGTTTTGGGTTTTGTAGGCATTTGCAGCCATAGTCATTTGTTGGAGAAAACTGAGAATATTGTATTCTGTCATCCCATCTATGTTCCAATCATAAATGGAAGAGGCATTGAAACGGGATTGAGCAAGGGGTTTTACTATTCCTAGGTTAGGAGCAGGAATAATTTGTAATTGCTGTTGTTGGACCTGTTGTATTGGTTGTTGCCAATCCACATGGTTAACAAAAGGTTTTTTATTTCGGAATTGGTTTGAAGTACTACTATCGTTGGAATCGTTGACAAGAGTAGTGATTTTGTTAGAAGATTGTGGAGTATCAGGAACAACGTGTTCAGTATTAGAACTGTTGGTCGTCCCAATCCTACTTAATTGATCCTGGATAGCCTGGACAAATTCAGACTTATTTTGCTGGATATTTTTGACGCCATCTTTGGACACCTGAAAGGGTTTGAAGATAGGCTTTTGGCTTTTTGGTTTCATCTCTTTAGTCGTACCTGTGGAATCTATGGTGACTAGAGGGTTGGCTTTTATGTGTTTTTCTACCCTGTCGAGTTGTTTTCCTAGGGTATTCAAACTGATATTGGTAAAATTATTTTGAGCCAGTATACTCCTGGTATTTGTTTTCTCATCCTCAGCTGGATTCTTAAGAGGAATAGCGTCTAAAGGGCAACCATGAATAACATACTTGATGCCTTGTAAAGGAGGGTGATTGGACTGGACCTTCCTAGAATCAACTAGGGTTTCCCATTCCGGTGTTTTGTTCCTAGTCGTAACGGGATTTACCGTTTTAGAAAAGGGATAATGAATGGAATTTTCAGAGGAGTAAATTTCAAACCAGTCAAAGAAAAGGATATTTATCCTATGTTCATTAACAAATTTGTAAAACTCTTCCTGTATTTTTGTCCTAGTATTTAAAAAGGTTTTGAGGAACCAAACTCTTTTTTCTAGGTTGTATTTTTCATAAAAATCTTTTTGAATGAATTTTTTGTCAATTGTGAAACCTTTTTGTAAAACGCCAAGTTCGTTTACTAGGTTTTCTGTAAGAGAGGAAAAAGTCGGACTAGTAGGTTCTAGGTCCTCTATCTTTTCTCTAATAGTAGGATTTTCGTAAACGGGTCTCGATATTTCGTTTGAGTAATCTACGTTTCGTAGATTGGGTATATCAGACGTAGAACGTCTAGGTTTCGGTCTGTAAGGAGTATTGATGACTGAAGGAATTTGTGAAACTCTTCCTAAGTCGAGAGTTTCTACCAATCGAATCATCGTATCTCATCGCTCGTAGATTTTCTATGGAACGATAGACTGACTCTACCATCCTGGTATTGGGTTATTTCTCTGAGATGAGTATTTGGTTGGGATGTCTCAAGAGGCTCAGGCTTGACAACACCTTCTAAGATCCATTCGTCTGGTAAGGAAATATCCTTCCATCTCATGGGTCTCGGTATAACGGTGTTAGATCTGGAAAGATCGGTTTGTAGAAGAAGGGTTTCACCTTTCTTACTATGGTATCTGACTTTTGTCGCAAAAGCTGAAGTCATAGCTTTGTAATGAATTCGGTAAATTATAGCTACGGGAATCGATCCTTCAAGCATTTGGTAATTGTGAGTCTTGATTCGTAAGACTAGGGATTTTTGGATATTTTTGTCATTTAAAGAGACTGAGAAATTTGGGTAACAATCAAAAGATATTGGTCATGTGCAGAGACTAGACTCAACAGAACTCAATAAGGAATCTTCAAAATTTTTGAATCGGGCATCACGTAAAACAGCAAGGATTGAGGTGTTTAATCCTTCTTTTGTGAGGGGTTTTATCCCTATTTGGACTAATCCAATATGGATATATTTGAAATTTCTTTCTCGGTGTCTTCTCAAGGAATTTTGAGAAAGTAATTGAATGGTTTCAAAAGGTTGAGATAATTAGATATCTCTTTCCTCAGTTTTGATTGTGAAATCGGTTTTGAATAATCGATATTTTGAATTTTTGTAAATCTGGTCTCGATTTATTTTCGTATTTCCCAATTATCGATAGATTTGTCAAAATCTTGTATCAAGATTTCTTCTGAGTTTATTATCTTCTTTGAATCCATGGAAGAAGATGAACCAAAATCATGCGAAGTAGATCTATTAAGAAACGGATCCATGTTATGGAATTCCTATAACAGGCGTCTGAACTTTCCTCTTTGCTTAGGACTTCTACCTATGGGTATAATCACTGCGTTCGTTGAGGACTTACCAACCCTGGACACCTAACGCCGAGATCTCCATAACCTCTAACAAGGAATCAACATCCTGGTTCGACCATATTCTCGCTTATATCTACCCTTTATGGCTCGATACCAAACTTAGCCGAGGATCTAAAGGGATAATGAGACAGAGAAGGAATCAAGATATAAGGGATTGATAAATTAAAGGATAATTGAAGAATGCAGAAAGTAAATAAAGCTTGACTTACAATTCAAGGTTCCAAATATGGAAACCATGGATCACAAGGTTCTGCAGTATATAAATCAAGTAGGCGGTTGAACCGGCCAAGTATTTAATGCAGGAATTTAAAGAATTTAAATGCATAAAGTATTTTAAAAGATTAGGAGGTAGTACCGTCCATAATCATATTCATTTAGAAATTGGAATTTACAAAGATAATTATCAAGGAGAGAAACCTTGGGAATTTCAGGGGTATTTGGATCATATGATATGAGTCATATGATATGGATCATATGAACTGAATCATATGGGTATTTAGAGGGGTATTTAATCCTAACCTAAAGGGGGATTTCTGTAAGAGCTCTCAACTTCTCTCTGATCCCTGTGTAATATATATATATATATATATATATATATATATATATATATATATATATATATTACACAGGGATATAAGAAATCAACAACTCTTGGCTCCACATGGCCACCCACATTTATGAAAACATCACAATATGTAACTACATTCCAAGATTCCTGTCATTTATTCGTCTACTTATTTCTTGTTCATCATAAATATTGTCTAAGTCTAAGAAATATCCATTAAAACTTACAGCTCGTGACATTGATCTTATAAATTATTTAAATTCAGCTTGTTGTCCTACCAGTATATGGTATGGTATTTTAGTATGTCTCCTGCGTATTATTTCTAAATTAGGGTCTACCAATTCTTCTTCAGGGTAGTCATTAGCATCTTCATTTATTATATCATTTGTTTTTATTTCTGTTTCTATCGGTCTAACAAATTCATCTTCTATATCACTTTCTTGTTCTTCTTCTATAATTGCATTAACATTTTTCATTTTTCCTAAAGTTTCTATTATTTGATTATTTTCTTTTTTAATTTCAGAATTTTCTTCACTTTCCATTTCTTCTATAAAATCTATTGTTTTTAGTCCTTGGGTTTCTATGTTATTTTCTTTTACAGGGTTAGTAAATTCTTGTTCAGTTATACTATTAATATTATCAGAACTATACGAGCTATCATCACTTGTTTTGTATTTTTTCTTTTCCTTTCTTTTAATATTTTTCATTTGTTTTCTCATAATATTTAGTTCTTCTTTTAATTCTTTCATATCTTGTTTTACTTGACTTAGTTCATTTCTTACTTCTTTTAATTCTCTCTTAGTTTCTTTTAATTCTTTCTTAGTATTCCTATACTTATTTTTGAATTTTTTATACTTATTTAACCATTCTTCATTACCATGTGATCTTAATTTCATATTTTCATCTTTTAATTCTGATATCTGTTGTTCTTGTTTGTCTAATTGTAATTGTAGATATTCAATTTTTTCACTTTTTCCGGTTTCTTTTACATAAAAAAGGATAATTTTAATGATACACATGAACATAGTGTAATAACATTTCTTAAAAATCATGGAACATATATAATTGAAAAAGAAAGATATAAATATGAACCTATGAAAAGCAAAAACTTTAAAAATATATCAAATAAAAATAGTAATTCTTCAAAAGGTGGAAATATATATAGAATTAATAAATCTACGTACAGAAATAAATCTACAAAATCAGGTTATAGTAGACGTAAATACATTCTTAAATATGACTTCAAGTTCTTATGGATAATCAATTAACAAAACTTAGGAAAATAGCTGAAAACCATTAACATATAAAAGAGATATTAATCACCATATTCCAAGCTGTAGGATAAAGTTGAAATATTATAAATGAAAAAGAACAACTTTTGAAAGAATGTTATCATCAGATAAAAGAACAACAAAATACTATTAGAACTTTAAGAAATATATTAGCATTAAAGATGAAAGTTTAGGACAAAAAGATGAACAAATTGGGAAGCTAACAGAAGAAAAATTGCTAGAAATAATCAGAAAAGATAATGAAATAAAAAACCAACATGAATACATTAAAAAATTAATTAATGGATAAATAAAAATAAATAGTAGAAGATTCAAATGAAACATATTACTAAATGAATACATATGAAAGAGGTATAACACAAACTTTAAGCTTTAAATAAAAACCTTCTCAAACTGGAGTATGACCCATATGGAGTCATATTTCTGATAAGAACGGGATAAACCCACAATGAAAATCATGTTAATCGTTTCCCATTTCAAAGTCAGAAGGTCTATACTTTATACACGCCATCTGGGCTTCTGAGACTCTATCTTTACTTGCTAACAATTAGGGCATTTAGCCACAACCTTGACAATATACCCCTTCGTATAATTCCATCAATAGGTCCCTTTAATCTCATGGTACATCTTAGTTGATCTTGAATGAATAGAGTAATGGGCAGAATGTATCCCTGCCATAATCTGGTGTCATAGTCTCGCTACATCTAGAACACATAATCTGTCTCAATACCTCAAGATCACATCTTCTGCCGCTCAAAGGTTGTCACCTTATTCTGCTTGACTCCCTCTCTCTCTCTCTAAGTTGTAATAGGATAGGATCGTTATGTTGACGCTCTTTCACCTCTACTACTAGAGTGATACTGACGTCTCCTGAATGGTAACTTTACCACTATTTGAGTCCTATAGTCGGGCCTCTAAGTTGGCTAGCTGATGTAATTCTAAATTTATGCTCTTTTATCATTCTCATATAATACGCTTCAGTTAAAGTCTAGCTTTGTAAATAGTTTCACTCTCGGAGAACATGATGCTCAACTATATCATCTTGGCTCATTTTTGTTATATTCTAATCCCAAATATTGTTACTCTCTTAAGAAGGCTTGTGTATCTCTATACTAACAGGATTCGTCCTAAAGGACGCTTTGTGATTAATAGGGGAAACTCATCATAAATTCAACTACTTCAGCTTAAATATGTATTGGAGGTTCTTATGGTGTATAAAAATGTTATGCCATATCTCAAAGGCGTGCTCAATTGTTGCCAACCTTAGATCATGGGTCAGTACTTCTCCTTGGGCTTCCTCGACTGCTTTTAAGCATAAATGAACTCATTCCCTTATTCATCCAAATACGTGCATTACAAATGCCTGAATTTATCTTAATGACCTTCCTAGAATTTCTTATATACATAACCTCAAATATTATTCTGGATTTTGATTCTTTATTTAACAGACATAGTTAGCTATCATACCCCAAACTAGGGGGTTTGTCCTGCACCCGGTACCATGTTGGCTAGAGCGTACCACTCTGATAACCAGGCTTCTGTATGACTAGAACTTCCGGCCGACAAGGACACAATATGTAAGACAAAATGCAATACAACCTCTTAGGGTGAAAAAAGAGGGATCAACCCAACATACATATATAAACAAGGCCAACAAGGTCACCACACAAGTCAACAAAAGACAACTTGGCCGTCGAGGCCATACATCAAAAGTTGTACATACTAGACAAGTCTATGATCCTCTACGAGTACCTATATTGTCATATGGTCGGGACAGGGCCCTAACCTAACCACTGTGTACATCTCTATGCAAAACATACTTAACATCTGACAAGGAAGCTATGGGAAAGACGAAGCTTACTCACTGACGGTGGAAGTTGATAGCTCCTATTGTGGTGGTCTATTAGAACCTATGGCATAAACACACAGTGCCCCCAGCAAAAGGGATGTCAGTATGAGTATGTATAGCAATAAGAAAGTATAAGTTTTAAAGAAGAGCATAAAAGCAATCCGATACTCTGATAACCTGTATGCCACATAGGGAGAACAATAAAACACTCAAATTGTACTGCACTCTTTGTTTTACAACTTTGGTTTGTATATTCCCTCGGCTGGTAACCCGAGGTGTTATATGTCACTTCCCTCAGGTATACTTTGAGGTGTATGTATGGATTCACATATAAGTGCCTTCCCCAGCCAACTATAGCGCGGCGCGGTGTGTATAATATACATGTACAATTTTTCCCACCGGCTGATTGCAATAGTGGTGTGAATACTATATATATATATATATATATATATATATATATACATACATATATATATATATATATATACATATATATAAGACACCGAAAAGGAGTATTCCAAGAGTTAATCATCGAGTCGATCAAGAGTCGTTTCAAAGTAAAGTAAAAAAGTTTTGAGTTCCAAAGAGGCCATAAGAGTCATTGTTATCACAATATAGTATCCACACCACCGAACCTATACCGGTGGGTAACTATATACATATATATACATATACATATAACTATGAGTACAACAACAACAAAAAACAACTCCCAACAAGGGATAACGATATATGAATAGAATGAAGCTTTCAATATTTCTTTTGAAAATGATAAATACTTTGGATTTCAGGCTTTTGAAAGAAGGGGATAACCTTACATACCTGAGTTGCTTAGTTAACAACATCTCACGAACCCTCGAATGTTGTACGAGTGATTATTTACACAATATAGAGGTTTTAGATTAAGTTACGATCGACTAACTAAGAATGAATTTTCAAGAACAATTCAATAAAAACGTAGACTGCATATTCCTCTAGCTATCATGTTCATGGATACCGTCCATGATATATATTCCCCTTAAACACCACACTAATAACACCCAAAACAACCACAACACCAATAATCACATCATCATTATACATAATCCATAACTTCTAATACCCATATAACAAACACAACAACAATATGTACTCAATGATTTCTAGCACCATATACTTCAACTACATGCCATGATCATATCAAAGTTACTCAAGAACTATCTAGGACTCATAGAAACTCTTTCACGGAGTTCTAGCTCAACTTATCAAAAGTTATTTTATCCATAATTATCAACAAGGCTATGAGAAGATTAAGACTATCAATAACACCAATATATTACCTTAAATTAGCCAAGAAAACATGCACCATGAACTCCTTTCCAAACACCAAGAAGATCCATACTCTATCTTGCTTCTATGAAGATTTCCAAGCTTTGTAATGGTTATCTATGGATGATTGCCTTAAATATGATATGAAATGGCTCCTTGATGACCTCATATTCCTAAGGAGGTCTTTGAGAGGGTGTGGGAAAGACTTTGGGTCAAAATGGAAGTGAAATGAAGAAGCCACCGTTTCTTGGCTTTAACTAGAACCTCCACCACCTTGATGTGTGGTTGGTTATTTGTCACAGAACCCCTTCTGCTAGTGCAGAACCCAATGCATATTGGGGCATTGGGGTGAGGAAAATGAGGTTTAATTCATGGCCTGATCCGTGAAGCAGATCGTCTTCGGTGGGGCAGAATGTTAGCGTATCACCTTATCTTCGTCAAACTTTGTCGAGATGTACTTCCTTTAATCTAATTGACTTCCAACTTTTTGTATTCCTCTATAACACTCATATAAGTCAGAGATGACCCTTGGAAAGGGTCTCATGTTACTGGAGCTCAAATCCACTAACTATACATTCGATCACGCGCAGAATTGCGGGGTGTAACATCTTTCCCCTTAAGAACATTCATCCTCGAATTTTGAGGAACGTAATTGAAATATTTTAATTCATGTGTTTTAACAAAATTTTGGTAGAGTTTCCTCTATAAATAAGACTATCCCAAAACTTGCCAAGTAGCCAGAACCAACATAAGGGCCACACAGGGCCATATACTATATCTTTGGCCTCACACGACCATTACTATATCAATAAATGTAATAGTTAGCGATAACTCACCTTATATATCGCCATCTCAAGTCTGAACTGCCCCAGTTCCGCTCTGGTCGATGTAATCGCATATGTTTTGAAAGAGGTAAGGATACTTGGTTTTCATATTATCTTCGGCTTCCGAGGTCATTTCTTCTACATTGTTATTCCTCCATAGCACCTTAACGGAGGTAACTTCCTTAGTTCATAGCTTCGAACTTGGCGATCTAGAATCGCTATAGGAGTTTATTCATAGGATAAATTCTCGGTGATCTGCACATCTTCTATGGGAGTAATGCAGGAGATATCTCCTATACACTTGCGCACAATTGATACATGGAATATCGGGTGAATTACTTTCAATTCTGAGGGTAGTTTAAGCTCATAAGCCACTTGGCCTATCCAGCGAATGATTTTATATGACCCGATGTATCTGGGACTAAGCTGCCCTTTCTTGTCAAACCTTATAACCACTTTAATTAGGGAAACCTTTAGGAATATCCAATCGTCAACTACGAGTTCCAAAGTATGGCATCAAACATCTAAATAAGATTTATGTCAACTTTGGGAAATCAATAAGCGTTCCTTGATTAGCTTCACCTTTTCCACCGCTTGTTGGACCAACTCGGTACCTAGTAATTCGGCTTCACCTACTTTGAACCAGCCAATCAGGGATCTATATATTTATCCATACAAGGCCTCATAAAGTAGCATCTTAACGCTAGAATGATAGTTGTTATTGTAAGCGAACGCGATAAGGGGCAAACCTTTGAAATCCAATACATAAGCCTGTAACATGTACTCGAGCATCTAGAAGGTACGCTCGGCCTAACCATCGGTCTGCAGATGGAAGGTTTTTCTAAGGTTCACTTGGGTGCCTAAACCTTTCTGAAACGAACTTCAAAAGTGAGCCATAAACTGAGAACCCCTATCAGATAGAATGGAGAATGGAACACCATGCAACCACACTACTTCATTAATATATAGTTTGGCATAATCCTCAGCCGAACAAGTAGTGCGAAATGGTAGAAAATTGTCACACCCCAACCTTGGGTGGGGTGGCTAGCACCCGACGCCCTAAGGCCCGAGCATACCAATCTTGATACTTGTAACATATTCCAATAAAACATTGGCCTACAAAGCCTCAAATGAATGATTACTGATCAAGACACAATCCCCTGCACGAAGAAAAGTCCAAACACACACACACATATATATATATAACAAGGTCGACAAGGCCGATATGAACATAATGAGTCTGCTAAAGAGGCCAACAAGGGCAAACAAGATAATTATACACAAAATAACCATCTACAAGCCTCTAGAGAGTATGTCAACAACATCTGGTTAGGACAAGGCCCTGTCATACCCGACTATGTACATATATGCAACAATAATACCTATTAGCTCACTAGACAGCTCTGAAAGAAAATAACATGAAAATTCTCAACTAAATTGAGTCACCTACTGCGAGTTATCGCTAGAAGCTCTATATGTACATATGAGCATGAAACACAATTCCCTAGAAGGGACATCAGTACAAAAGATGTACTGAATATGTAAGGCTAAAATTGTAAACAAGTACAACATGATACATGAAGCATAAGCTAAAACTGTAACTGAATACATAACTGTAAGGTAGAGCAATGGAAAGACAACATGTACTCTGAGTGCCTCTGTGGGATAGAATATGCATAAATGAAATATAATCATGTATATAACATTTTAGGCCTCTGTGGGCTATATCATCAGTCTCATATATGTATAAACGGCGTATATAATGTCATAGGCCTCTATGGCCAATATCATTAATATGTATTTCTGCGTATATAACGACATAGGCCTCTAAGGGTAATATAGATATATAATAAATGCATATGATGACCTCTTATGGAATATGGAATACTCTTTTGAACCCATCGGGGTGACGTAAGGTCATTACACCTCCGACTCTCTTATGAGGATTACACATTACTTTCTTTTCTCATATGAATCAATAAAATATCAATCTTACTCTTCTTAGCTTTTTTGAATATTACCAATGAACTTTGTCTTATCAATACAAAGATGCTAATATTACGAGTGAATATTACTCTCGATGAGGAACGATTATAGGACAATAATAACTCAACAGAATAGAACACAAGTGCCCCTTTTCAACAATTAAGAGTAGAGTTCCTTATTCAAGTGATGGTGTTATGGTTATAGTTACTCATAGATCATGCTAAGAGAATGAAGGAATGAGCCTTAACATACCTTGTTAGTAGAGAAACACTATTCCTATGACATCTCGCTCGTCGTATAATCATCAACCTAAACAATTAAGACAATTCGTATCAAAATCCATTCAAGAGTTTCAAGAACTTACCGTTGTGATATTCCGTCGAACACTTAGAGTGTGTACTTTATCCCATATTGTTATCATGGAAACTGAAGCTATTCTCACCTTCATTTACAACAACCACAATTATAACAAGCTTACAATGATCATGTTTCATAAAATCTAGCCATAGTTACCTCCAGGCTTTGTTATAACCATCCAATAACCAACACAACAACTTTGATGACCAACTAAGAAGTTTATCTTATCTTTCCATGGATTATTTTTGCCACAAGGTCACTCTAAGCTACAAGAGTTTAAATACATGATAGGTATAAATAATATTACCTCAAACTAGCCAAGTGTTTCCCCAACCATGTTTTTTTTTTAATCTCCGAGAATCTCCAAGTTCCCTTTCAAGAATCAAGATGATGATCCAAGGTGATCTAGTCTCTTGTGGTGGGAGATGCATTAAAACCTCAAGGATTTGACCTTTAATGGTTTCTAGGTCTTTAGAGAATAGTGGAGAGCATCTAAGAAGTGTTTGGGGCGAAATTGGATTATATGGAGCAAATGGCCGACTTCGGACTTATATATAACTTCCCCACCACCTCCCATATGTGGGAGGATGTGTAATGCAGATGGGATTCTGCGGCCATATCCTCTACCTCCTATGGTAGAAGAGAGGGTTTCTTGATCCGCTGCCCCATCTACGACGTGAAATGGGTTTCATGGGGCGAAACGCTTAGCGTTTCATCTTATTTTTTTCAATCTTTGTCGAGATGTGATTCCTTTGATACCAATGAATTATAACCATCCATAAACCTTCTTAACATCTATTTACATCATCAATGAACCTTAGAATGGGGCTTGAGTCATCAGAACTTAAATCGGTTAATCGGGTTCTCATACGGGTGCGAAATGACGGGTATAACTCAGAATATTATGAATATGTTCCAAACATTTTCCCAAAGCCTTCCTCACCCCTTTTAATGTTCATTATACTATTCTTATGTTACATCGTCTTGACACGACAAACTCAATATATGTATTATAAGCATGAAGGGAAAAACGACTCTTTAAACTCTTATGATTCCTTCGATTTCAACTGCGACCATTTCTTAATTCCTCCAATGGACCCTTTTTCCTCCTCATGGGCTTCTTGACTTAAGGTATATTTAATATGCGAGTTTACTAGGTGTAACATCCTCCCCTTTTAAGAACATTCATCCTTGAATATTGGGGCATCATCACTAGGTTATAGTGATTCCTATATTCTTTGGCAGAGTTCTTTTGTACATAAGACCATCTCAACCTGCCACGCAATTAGCTACCATAGACAACACCTCATAAGGTTACATAACAAGACATTATCAATACATTATTGACCCCACACAGTCTTACATCTCCTTTACAATATTGCTTAGTAAATTGTAATTTATCCGAACCATTGTATCTTGAAATCTGGATTATGCCTTCTTGTTCCTTGTTACAATTTGTGTCCTAATATAGGATATACGTGATAGAAATTTGAAGGCATAGAGCATAAGTAACATTGTAGTGACAAGTCGTGGCACAATGATCGTCAAAGGTCACTGGTTTTGAAAATGATAGGGTTGTTCGAGTTTAGTTCTTCTCCTTTTGTTCTTACCTTCCATCTCTTTGTTACGTTCTTATACATTCCTTTCTTATTACATTCATATAGTCATACATGAAAACGTAAATCATAAACAATTTGCTAGACTTGGATTTATTTTTTTAATAAGTTCCTTTTCACCGTTACATTTTCATCATGGTAGCGCTTGAAGTGAATATCCGATTGACATCTATGGTTAGGAATACACTCTGATGGCCTGTTACTACATCTCTTAGCCGAATTTAAGGTATTACGATAGTGAATGTTTCAATTGAAATCTTCCTTTCTTGTCTAGTTGTATCTTGTTCCTGCAACCATGTCTCTGAAAATATCCCCACATTGATTTGGGCATTTTTTCCATAACTTACCTCATCAAATCTGATACCGCTACCTCTAGTCACTTCCCCTTTCATTATCCGATAGGAGTCGTTCGTCTTCCGTACATAATATTTTATACATTAACTTGGTAGTATCTCATCGATCCTTAGACAATTCTTCCAAATTCCATATGTCCACTCACAACATATGTCCGGTGGGTTGGACCTTATCTTTTTAAATTGTCCCCTCCCAGACATCCAAAATCGTTGTTCACTATAGAGAAATGGCATCAAAAGATGGCTCAAAATAATTTCCAGGAAAATGAGTAATCCTCTTAATATAAGTTATCGCTTGGCCTTCGATCATACGAGGTTCTCGTGAGATAACTTATAACAACTCTCATGAGATAACTTGTAACAACTTATGATGCTCAAACACTTATCCAGGAAAATGACATCAAACACTTATGATGCTTGTGAGATAACTTGTAACAACTCTTGTGACTATGTCATCCAATAATTTTTATCTAATTCTCCCTATTCTGAGTGTGCATCCCCGTAGATGTCGACAACCGATATACTAATTCTTCTGAGCTTAATAAGATTCTCGTTACTTCCTTTATTCCATATAATTCTTTTTCTCAGCAAGTGTGTAATGGATAGATTGTTACAATGTTCTTTGTATCGGTGTTACTTTAGTTCCCAATATATGAAAAGACTTTACTGCATTCTATCTCTGAGAATTATCATCACTTGATTTCTATTTCTGCTGGCTACTCATGACTTTACTTTCTCATTTAGTCTTCATATTTGTCTCCTTACCAATGGTGCTCGACCATGTCACCACTACATTGTTGTCTATTTTGTTAGAACCCCTCTTTCCTTATAACGTTCCTTGATCCATGTCATTTCCTTTTGATTTACCTTATTCTCCCTTTAGTTTAAGTACTGGAAATGAGACATCCTCTCACCTTCGATGTTATTTCCCTAAATCAGCCTTATCTCTTAGGCACCCATTATCTTTATTGACTCATGACTTGTTCCCCTCTAAGAGCAATATTTACTTCATACTAAGGGCGCAATATTTGATCCTTGTAACTTCGAGATTCGCTACTCGTCCTAGTTGACTTTTTTTGGTTGGGTATGTCGAATGTACCCTTTATGAGAGAAAACCTTAAACATAATCATACTATTCTTCAGTAATGTCCATACTAACGGTCATTCTACGCTTTTATCATCAAAGGATTTAACTTTACCAGGCATTGATCTGCATGATTTACTGTGGTTGTCATACTTAAGTTATCTCTTCTATCTTTACTATGTGATCCAGGCTTCCTTCGCAGCCGATATCCTTAGATTTCAAGATCATTATATTACCCATTTTGTAGATTTCCTTTTCTAATTTGACAACCCAAATGTTACCATTACTCTCCTATTTATATCTTTGCTTCATTATCCTTATTCTTTTACTCCTCTTCCTAATGTCTACCATTGACCTTTGAGATCTGTTAGCCATTTTATCCTTTCGTCATGTACAAACATCGGACTCGTTCGTCCTTACTTCTACCTAAATATCCGCAAGCATCTTGCTTACCCTTATGGAAAAATTAGTGTTGGACATCTTCAATTTCAAATTATAGCCCGATTTTTAATCTACTACCAACTCAGCTCCCCCATTTATGATATTAGATTTCCTCATAACATATCACTCGATCCTTTAACCCTTGTATCTCTAGCTTAAATTCCTTTAAGGATCCTTTATGTTGATGTAATTCTCATACCATCACTTCTGGACATTGGGTGTTTTAGTCTTGGCTAGGAAGGTTTAAGTACCATTTCCTTTCTACTGTCCTTATCTTCAATGATAATTGTACTATCATAGGTTCCACCATAGTTTTATTATCGGTATCCTTGTTATTACAATCTGTCCACTGGCCTATTCTCTCGAGAAACACCCTTCCACCTCATTAGTTTGTCATAACACTTTCACTAGTGTTTACTAGACACTCATTTACCCCTTATCGTCGCTTTTCTGTTATACTGAAACCTTCATCACAAACTGTTTTCAACCAGCTACTCTTGCTCGATCGGTTCATAATATTATACCATATAATTTTAAAATCTCTTCACTTAATACCAAAAACCTTGATATCTTTTACTGTCAGCCATACACGTATTGCTACAGTAAAGAAGGTATATCGTTTACCTTTAACTGACAAAACTTATCTTGTCTCACGGTCTTCCTAAATGGTCCAGTCCTTGTAGAGGGGTCGGGGTTACTAGTTTGGGTATGACATCCTACACACTTTCTTTAAACATTCCCCCAAATGAGCTTTTGCCTGATTTAATCTCGGGAGGGCGTTCTCCCTACAAATCTTTTGGGGTTTCTCCTTATTTCTTAGAACTGAAAGTACTCTTTTTAAATCATGTATTCATAGAATATTCTTAAATTCAAAATACGTAAGGCACTAATAAACAAGAAACATTCTCAGGACACTCCAAACTTCTCAATAGTCCCTTTTTGCTTTACGTTTCCTTTTTTTCTTATTTCGATTTGCCATTCCTCATCCAGAGCCTGGGATTTTCATACAATCATTAGATGATATGTTATCATGAATTATGAGTTTATCTAGTATATTCGTTTGAAAATATGCCACACATTTCAACACTAGGTCAAGTGGGGGCGCCATATCCCTTCTACTTACAATAAAGATACATAACGTTAACTGTACATTGGAATAGAAGTGTCTTCTTCAGTTGATAACGCTACATCCACAATTCTTTCCTATCAAACTATCTTATTCCATGGGGAATTCAGGAGATCGATGCCTAGAATGGTGTCACTCTTCTAGAGTATAAAATAAGTCCATGTTACGCATGTAAAAGGCAACTAGATGAATAAAGAAATCAATATCGTACCTACGCTCGTTTGCTCTCCCCAGGTAGCATCAGAACTCAAGGCTACATCCTCACTCTCCTTCTTTCTCCTATAGGTTAGCCCGGAATACTCTTGTATCATGTGTCCTCAATTACCACACCAATAACAACCCCCTGTCTCCTTGCGATAAGTCCTAACATGTATCCATCTACATACCATACAACATGGCTTAGACGGTCCCACTCGGTCCAAACTAGTATTATTCTAATCTTGAGATATCAAGGAATATGACCCCTGCTTCAGCCTTACCTAAGAACTCTGATGATACCTGATCTGTCGCAATCATCTATCATGTTGATCATGCATCCAAAATCCTTCCTCATTCTACCTTTCTCGATATCCACCAACCACTATAACTTTTTTAGTCCTTCCCCTTGCTCTAACTGAGTCAGCCCTACCAATTATTAATTATCCCTGACTAACAGACTCTATGGGCTGTTGTCGAAACCCAAACTTGGGAGAGGCACCTAGAGAATGAATGGCCTGAGAGTACCACTTGTATATCATAATCTAAGTATACAAAAATCTGGGCCACCAAGGCCTCGAAATTATCAACACAAGGGAAACTGGATATGAAAATTTGATATAACGACAACAAAGCCAACATATATATTGCAAGGCCGACAAGGTCATAAAAAGAAAACTCATACACCCAGTCGACAAGTCTCTATGGAAAACATAACTGTGATGTGGCCAAGACAGGGCCTCGACCTATCCATCTACTATACATGTACCTAACTCAGCTCATGATTCTGACCCGGTAGCTTCGGATAAAGTGAAGCTCACCACTCGATCCGCAGAACTCAACCAGCTCCTACTGGGGAGGTCTACGTGTACCTCTATCTGAATCTGTAGCATGGCATGTAGCTCTCCTGGCAAACGGGACATCAGTACGAATAAAATGTACTATTATATAAAGCATGAATAGCAATATGAAAATATAAGATGTAAAGAGAAGCATAAAAGCAATTAGATACTCTAATAACATGTACGCCATATAGGGAGAACAATGAAACTCTAAAACTTTACTAAACTCATGATATAGTAACTGTGGTTTGTAATCTGCCCTTGGCTTATAAACTGAGGTGTAATATGTCACTTCCCTCAGGTATACTCCGAGGTGTATGTATGGATGCACATATAAGTGCCTTCCCAGCCGACTATAGTGTGGGGCAGTGTGTATAATGTACATGTACAACTTTCCACCATCTGATCATAATGGTGGTGTAAATAATGTATATATCTCTGTATATAACTACCCACCGTCATATGTTCGGTGGTGTGGATACTATACTGTGATAACAATGTCTCTTGTCCTCTTTGAAACTCATAAATGCTTTGACTTTTCTTTGCAATGACTCTTGGTCGACTCGACGACTAACTCTTTGAAATCCTCCTTCTTGAGGTCTATGAAGTTCAGAGACAAACAAAATACACGGAGTAGAATAACAAGATAAAAGATATAATCAATGAAGGACAACAACATGTGAATGAGACTCGTCCTTTGAAGCTAACCAAGGTTATTATCCTTTAACTTTGGTTCAATCTTTTCTTTTGTTTTTCCATGACAACGTGTTGGTATACAGGACTGTGACTTGAGAGATATTATCAAAAAAAAGAGTATGGTCTCAACTGGACAACCAACAATAAACATGAAATGCAATAATAGTAATGGAACTACTCCCGACAAGGGATGATTGACATGTGAATTGAATGATTCTTTGGCATTTTTTTATAATGATAAATACTTTGAATGTCATGCTTGTGAAAGAAGGAAATAGCCTTACATACCTGTGTTGCTTAGTACCAAAGCCTCTTAGACCCTCGAACACTTTACGATCAATCATCTACACAATATAGAAGGTTTGGATCAAAATAAGATCAACAACTAGAAATCAATTCATTTGGACAATTCAACGAGAACCTCAAAGGTGTGCTTCTCAACTATGGTGTACAAGGTTATTAATATTCCATGACTAGACTCTCAATAACAACAACACAAACACAACAATAACAAGCACAACAACTATACATACTCTAAGTTCTAGCCATAATCATCTCAAGTTTATTCAAGAACAGTCCAAGAATAATTCAAGAATAATAGCGACTTCTTCATGTAGTTTAGCTTGACTTCCTTTCAATCATCTTTACCAACTCAACCAACCAAGATATAACACATTTAAGATCAATAAGGTGAGGTAGAAACTTACCTCAAAGCAGCCACAAGTCCCCCATACCAAGATCATTTCCAAACTCAATATTACTCCCAACGTCCCTTGGTTAGTTAGAGAGGATCTTCAAGATCGTCCCAATATTTTAATGGAGAAATCACCTCATAGGCTTAGGGAGATGTTCTTCAATGATAGGTAAACCCTAGGAGAGATATTTGGAGTATTTAGGAACCATTTGGGTTGAAAATGAAATGAGGAGTGAGCTACCCACATTTTGAGCTATATATACACCCTTCCACCGCCTCCAGCCTGTGGAGGGATCTACGGTCCAGATACCCATCTGCAGCTGCATTTCCTACCGTAGATGGTGGAAGAGTGGTAGGGAAATAGAGGTCTTCATCTGTGGCCCAATCCGCAAAGCGGATCGGCTTCCGTGCGGCGGATCGCTTAGCTTATCGCCTTATTTTCATCAAACATTGCCGAGATGTACTTGGATCTAATTGACTCCAATCCTTCTATAAACCTTTGTAATACTCATACAAGTCGTACATGACCCTCGGGAAGGGTCTCAGGTTGGTGGAGCTCAAATTGACTAACTGTACCTTCGATCGCACGTGAAATGGTAGGCTGTAACAGTTGTAAACTTGCTGACCCTTCCAAGCGTCTATCATTGTCAATCATACCAGGACAGTGTCATGCCTGAGAGGCCACCAACTGGGTCAATACCCAAAGTGCCCTCCTAGCATCTTCATTAGCGGTGTTGGGGTATATTTGAAGGTATATCTAACGGTATGGGGGTCTCCCTCGGTGCCCATAATCGTATCTAGGTTAAAGATTGGGGGAGCTAATCCGCTCATATCCTCTGATAGGTCGGTCTTGATAGAAGGTGTATCTCTTGAAGAAAACAATGCTGAAAGCATAAACAGAATAAGGCTAGGAAGGTGATACTTATAGTTCAACTCTAAATGCCCTATAACCTCTTGTTTATAAGTGTGGCGTAGAACACACCCATAATTAAGACTCTACTAGACATGGCTTGTAAACATCCTTATGACTGACTTGCTCTGATACCAAGATTTTCACACCCCAACCTTGAGGGGCAGTGTGGCCTGCACCCGGCGCCCTAAGGCCCGAGCGTACCAATCCTGATACCTGTAACATATTCCAATGAAACATGGGCCAACAAGGCCACAGATGAAAGATTACTGATCAAGACACAATCCCCTGCACGCAGAAAATGGCCAACACATACATATATATATATATAACAAGGCCGACAAGGCCGATATGATCACAACGAGTCTGCTAAAGAGGCTGACAAGGCGACACAAGACCACTATACAAAAAAAAACTTTCTACAAGCCTCTAGAGAGTATGTCAAAAACATCTGGTCGAGATAGGACCCCGTCATACCCAACTATATATATATCTGCAACTATCATTCCTATCAGCTAACTAGACAGCTCCGGAAGAAAGGAGTATGACAATTATTAGTTGAGTAGAGTCACCTACTATGAGTTATTGCCGGAAGCTCTATTTGTACCTGCGGGCATGAAATGCAGTACCCCAGAAAGGACATCACTATGAAAGATGTATAGAATATTTAAGGCTGAAACTGTAAACAAGTACAATATGGTACATGAAGCATAAACTGAAACGGTAACTGAATACATAACTGTAAGGTAGAGCAATGGAAAGACAACCTCTACTCTCAGTGCCTTTATGGGATAGAATATGCATAATGAAATATAATCACGTTTATAACGCCGTAGGCCTTGTAGGATATATCATCAGTCTCATATTTATATAAACTGCCTATATAATGCCATAGGCCTCTGTGGAAAATATCATCAATATCATATATGTATTTCTGTGTATATAACGCCAAAAGTCTTTGAGGGTAATATAGTTATATAATCCATGCATATGATGACCTATTATAGAATATGGGATACTCTATTGAACCTGTCGGAGTGACGTAAGGTCATTAAACCTCTAACTCCCTTATGAGGATTACACATTACTTTCATTTCTCATATGAATCAATAAAAGATCAATCTTACTATCCTTAGCTTTTTAGAATATTACCAATGAACCCTATCTTATCAATACAAGGATGCTAATATTAATAGTGAAGATTACTCTCGATGAGGAACGATTATAGGACAACAATAACTCAACAGAATAGAACACAAGTTCCCCTTTTCAACAATTAAGAGTAGAGTTCCTTTTTTAAGTGACATCGTTATGGTTACGGTTATTCATAGATAATGCCAATAGAATGAAGAAATGCGCCTTAACCTACCTTGTTAGTAGGGAAACACTACTCCTATGATTTCTCTATCATAGTATAATCGTCAAACTAAATAATGAAGACAATCCATATCAAAATCCATTCAAGAGTTTCAAGAACTTACCGTTGTGACATTCCATCGAACACTTAGCATGCTTACTTTATCCCATCTTGTTATCATGGAAGCTTAAGCTATTCTCACCTTCCTTTACAACAACCACAATTCTAACAAGATTACAACGATCATGTTTCATAAAATCTAGCAATAATTACCTACATGCTTTATTACAACCTTCCAATAACCAACACAATAACTATGATGACCAACTAAGAAGTTTATCTTATCTTTCCATGGATAATTTTTTCCACAAGGTCACTCTAAGCTAAAATATTTTAAAATCGTGAGATAAATCAAGAATCTTAACTTAAACTAGCCAAGTGTTTCCCCTACCATGATGTTCTTTGAATCTCCAAGAGTCTCAAAGTTTCCTTTCAAGAATCAAGATGATGATACATGGTGATCTAGTCTCTTGTAGTGGGAGATTGCATCAAAACCTCAAGGATATAACCTTTAATGGTACCTAGGTCTTTTATAGAAGGTTGAAGAGAATCTAACAAGGTTTTTGGGAAAATTGGAATATTTTGAGCAAATAGACGACTTTAGGCTTATATATAACCTCCACATCGCCTCCCATCTGCAGGAGGATGTGTGATGTAGATAGGGTTTTATGGCCACATCCTCTACCTCATATGATGTCAATGAGGTAGAGAAGAGGTTACCTTGATCTGCTGCCCCATCCGCGACACAGAATGGGTTCCATGGGGCAAAGCGCTTAGTGTATTGTCTTATCTTCGTCAATATTTGTTGAGATGTGATTCATTTGATCGCAATGAATTATAAACATCCATAAGCCTTATTAAAATACATTTATGTCATAAATAAAGCTCAGAATGGTGCTTGAGTTGTCAGAACTTAAATCGGCTAATCATGTTCTCAAACATGCGTGAAATGACAGATATAACTCGGAATATTTTGAATATGTTTAAACTTTGGCCCAAGGCCTTCCTCACCCCTTTTAATGGTAATTATTCTATTGTCATGTTACATCATCTTGACATGATGCACTCATCGTAAGTATTATACCACGAAGGGAATAACCGCGCTTTAAACCCTTATGATTCTTATGATTTCAACTCGACCATTCCTTAATTCCTCCAATGGATCCTTCCTCCCCCTCTTAGACTTCTTAACTTAAGGTATATTAGATATGCAAGTTTACGGGGTGTAACAAAAATGGGCTGATTTCATAAGCCTATCGACGACAAACCCAAATGGAATCAAACTTCTAATAAGAACGGGGAAAGATGGTGATAAAATCCATGTTGATCATTTCCCACTTCCAAGTTGGGAGTTTAATATTCTGAATCAAGACCCGAGGCTTATGGTGCTCGATCTTAACTTGCTGACAATTTGGGCACTAAGCTACGAATGTTGCGATGTCCTTCTTCATGTCATTCCACCAGTAAACTTGTCGAATATCATGGTACATCTTTGTCGAGCAAAGATGAATGGAATACCTAGACCGGTGGATCTCGACCATAATTTGCTCCCAGAACCCTCATACACCTTGTACACATAGTCGACCCTGATATCTAAGGACTCTATCTCTTGTAAGCTTCAATATTGTCTTATTTTGTATGGGAATCCCCTCTTTCATTTGGACCAACTTGGGGTCGTCAAACTATCTTGACTTTACCTCTGCTATTAGGGATGATTTCGTTGTATTCTACACTACCGCAGCTCCGGCATTCGTATCCAATAGTCGCACATTCAAGCTAGCTAGGTGACGTAATTCTTTGGTAATCTCCAATTTGTTGGCTTCTATACCATCCAAAATCCTCATAGACTTACGGTTTAAGGCATCAGCTACAACATTCGCCTTGACGGAGTGGTATAAAATATCAATGTCGTACTCCTTTAATAGTTTAAGCCACATCCTTTGCCTTAAATTTAGCTCATTCTAGAGAAATATATACCTATAAACTCTTATTGGTCCATAAATATTTCAACATGCACTCCATATAAATAATAACGCCACATCTTCAGGGAAAAGATTATCGTCGCCAACTCAAGATCATGAGTTGGGTATTTTAACTTATGCTTCTTTAACTGGCTTGAAGCGTAACTATAACCTTCCCGTGTTGCATCAGAACACATCCCAAGCTAATTCTAGAGGCATCATAATAAACCATATACCCATTGGAACCTTTGGAAAGAACCAACACAGGTGTGGGCATTAACCTGTGAGTGAGCTTGGTAATAATTGCAGAGATAGAAGACTACGAATCTCTGATAATATCCTGTTAAGACAAAGAATCTACGTACTTCTCTAAGGTTCGTGGGCCTCGGCCAACTCTTTATGGCCTCGATCTTTTGATTATCCACCTTGATACCCTCTGAAGAAACTATATGGACTAGAAAGGCAATAGAGTTCAACAAGAACTCACATTTAGAAAACTTGGCATACAGCTTACGGTCGTGGAGCATCTGTAACACCTCTCAGACATGATCTGCCTCAGTTTGCGAGTACACCAAAATGTCATCAATGAATACAATCACAAATATGTCTAAAATGGCTTGAAGACCTGATTCATTAAATCCATAAAGGCCGCTGGTGCGTTAATGAGTCCAAAAGACATCACCCGAAACTTGAAATGACCATACCTTGTTCGAAAGGCCATCTTCAGGATATCTTTCTCCTTTAAACTTAATTGGTGGTATCCTGATCTCAAATCAATCTTCGAGAAATACTTGGCACCTTGCAATTGATCGAATAGGTCATCGATTCTTGGAAGTGGATATTTGTTCTTGATGGTGACATTATTCAATTGTCTGTAATCAATAAACATTCTTATGGAACCATCCTTCTTGCGAACAAACAATACTGGCGCACCATGGCAAAGTACTAGGCCTGATAAAACTTTTTCCAATAAATCCCTCAAATGATCCTTCAAATCCCTTAGCTCAACAAGAGTCATTCGGTATAGAGGGATAGATATCGGCTACATATTTGGAAGTACGTCAATAGTAAACTCGATCTCCTGCTCTGGAGGGATGCTCGAAAGCTCATCTGGAAATACATCGGAAAAATCATTAACTACAGGGACAAATAAAGGGTTAGAGGCTCTGCATCTACATCCCTGACCCGAATGAAATGATAAATATATCCCTTGGAAATCATTTTCCTAGCCTTTAGGCATAGCTAAACTGCCTTTCAATTCAAGGGTTGGTTTTCATGGAAAACTGAATTTATCAATCTTTATTCGGCAATCAACATTTGCATAACATGTACTGTCATATGGTTGGGACAGGGTGTGACCTACCCACAATGTATATCTCTATGAAAAACATACTCAATATTTGACCAGGAAGCTCTGGGAAAGATAGCTTACTCACTGACGGCTGAACTCGATAGCTCCTACTGTGGTGGTCTATCAGGGCCGCTATCAAAACTTGCGGCATGAACACACAATGCTCCCATTAAAAGGGACATAAGTACGAAATAAATATACTAGTATGTAAAGCATGAATAGAAATATGAAAGTATAAGATGTAAAGAAGAGCATAAAAGCAATCTGATACACTGAAACTGTACTGCACTCTTTGTATAGCAACTTTGGTTTGTAATCTTCCCTCAACTGGTAACTCAAGGTGTTATATGTCACTTTCCTTGGGTATACTCTGAGGTGTATGTATGGATGCACATATAAGTTCCTTTCCGGCCGACTATAGTGCAACCGACATATAAGTTCCTTACAGGATGAGTCATTACAGATATTGTGGACAAGCAACCAAACAATAGTAAGTATGAGTACAATAATAACAAGAAACAACTTCCGACAAGGGATAACGATATATGAATATAATGAAGCTATCGACATTTCTTTTGAAAATGTTAAAACACTTCGAATTTTATGTTTTTAAAATAAGGGGATAGCCTTACATACATACGTCTCTTAGTTAACAACTCAAAAGTACTCCTTATTCTGGACCTGGAAACTCCAAAAGACATATAGCTCACCAATCAGATGAACTCTGAAATGCCTACTGTGGAGGCTTATCTAGATGTCTCTCCGAACCTGCACGCATGATATGCAGTGCCCCTGACAAAGAGACATCAGTACGAATAATGTACCTAAAATGTAAGGCAACTGAAATAACTAAAAGTTGAACTGAAAATGAAAACATCCAAGCTAACATATTTGAGAGATAGAAGGAAAATCTGAGGATATACCTACCTACTCCCTTCTCACATTATATAGAAATATCAACAACATACCAGACCCTATCGGGGATTTGTGGACAAGTATATCATACCAGTCTTCCAGTGAGGCTTTGTGTAGTATCACAAAACATACCAAGCCATTGAGGGCATCTGTGGTGTAAGAAACATACCATGCCTTAACGAGGCTTTGTGGAATAGAATAGATCACACCAAGCCATAACAAGGATTTGTGATGTAAATGTACAACATACCAGGTCATCTATAAGCTCTGTGTGATATGCAACAAAGTGCCAAACAATCAATATAGTCTAAAGTAATAAACAGTTGTCGTCTACCAAGGGTTGACTCTGTAAGATCTATATATACTCAACTAATGAGAAAAATAAGCTCTAAGATAGAAAGTACTCCCGACAAGGGAAAAACAATAGCACCCCAATGATATCTAAATATGGGGCATGAACTAATTATAAACTCTTCTTTTATACATCTCAAACGAGTACCATTTTAGGTACAGATTCATGCTATAGAAAGAAAGGATAGCCATTACATACCTCTTTGTTGATTCACTCATTGACGTGCGTATAAACCTTAGTACTTCAATCTACAAAAAGAGTAATAGAACCACCGTCAAGCTAACAAAAAACTTATAGTAAACTATAACGAGTTGAACTTCCAATAATATCTTAACACTCCTATTCCTTTCTTCGTCCTTAATATCATAACATCAACTACTTGGACTTAATTCATTTAGGCCTTTTATCAAACACCTAAGATGCACAGATTTTCCTTCTCTTTTCCCAACTCAACTTTACACCTACATGTACTATACATGAAAAACTATAATAACAATAATTACAACAACATGCTCATTCTATGTCCTACAATTTCCAGCCACCCCAAGCTTTGGAAATAGCCTAAAACAGCTCCAACAAGGACACAACACTTTCAAGCAATCTTTTAGCATCTACCTTGTGATTCTTCACTTCTACCATTTCACCCACACAAAAACTAACTCAAACACAAATGAAAAGAAGTTAATCTTACCTTAAATGACCAGGACACTCCTCAACAAGAACTTCTTCAAGCCTACAACAACCATCAATAACACTACAACACCATTAAAGTTTTTCCGTGGAATTTACAACACCGTGAAGATGAATTTGAGTTGATTCTGTTTGGAATTTCTCTTGGAGCTTAGATAGATGCTATGTAACCTCTGAGGGAGTGAGAGAACTGATATACGTAAAAAATGGATGAAAAATAAGGCTTGGATCGTATTTAAAAATTTCAAGGTCGGCCACCGCTTGGTTTTCACAGCCAAAATCACGACCCGTGAAACAATACACAGTCTGTGAAATAGGACCACAATACCATCCCAAATAATTGGTGGTTTTTCTTACATTTCAAGGTGGCTCTGCCACCACTTCACGGGTCGTGAAACTTTTCACAATTTTTTAAAATGCTTCCTCAAATCGACTTTTTGACGAACTTATTTCCTTCGATTCGTTTGGCCTTGAAACCTTATGGTACACTTAACACTTGTCTAACGCCTTACTTAACCTCCTATGGGTATCTTAACTTGTCCGATATCATATTAGGTTACTCACGATGCAGTCGACGTAATGAATACGAGCATGAATAGCTTAACGAATCTTGAATTCTTGTAACCTCTTAAGGGTTTAACTTGTTTACCTCATTTATAATCTCAAAGAAAATTTCTTCCTTGAACTTACATCGGCTAACTTACGACGGATCCAACTTACAAAAGTACGAGATGTAATAGATATGCGGAGTAGATATCCGCAGTTGTTCGACATTCCTGTATCATTTCCCCATCCTTTCTTTTTTCGCTTGAGGATGAGAGATTGTTTGATTAGTATCTGATGTAATGACTCATTTGGTCATTTATCCTTTTTTGATCTAATATCCCTAAATTTCCCATTCAATGATCTTAATTTGGTATAAATAGCTTGTGGGGAGTGTTGGCACACTTCTTGAGGTAAATTGCATTCATTTCGGAAAGAAAATCTTGAGTTAGAGGTCTCTTGAGTTTTGACTAAAAGTTGACTTTTCGGTAAATGTGCAAATATTCAACTTTCATTGATTCCATTAGGTCCGGAACATAATTTATGGCTTAGTTGAGTCCTTTGAATGGTTCCCAAAGCAATTGGGCAAGTTTTCGGTACTCGGATGTCTAATTTTGAGTTTTGAGAAAGTTAGAATGTTTTTATGGAAAATGTATCTGAATTATATCAGAATGGTGTTTTAAGTGCATGAGCAAGATCATAGCATTGATTATACCGTAGTAGAATTTTTGGTTTGTGCCCATGGGGTCCCGCTTGAGTTTCGAGTGTCATAACTCAAGCTCTAGAGCTCGGTTTTAGAGAAATCAAAGAGGTTTTTCAAGATTCTTCATTGGGTAACATTCTAAGCTCAAAACCTCTACTTTATATTGATTCCTTCCATTTATTTGTGATTTTATTCATGATTTGGTCTAGATTATCTAGGGTTTAGCCCCAAAACTTAAGTGAGTGGTTTTCATAAATTAAATACCAAGATTAGGTTTTTTTGACTTGATCTTTTGGGTTTAGACTAACTTAGCTTTGGGTAACCCAATTTTTAAATAAAATTACAATTTTCCCCCAGGGCTCGGGTTTGACTATTTTGGGTTTCGGACAATAATATATCTAATCATCTAGAATACGTTAATAATAGATTTTTATCGAATAAAATCTTCACAAAAAGGAAAGGAGTTGTATTGAGGTTCATGGCACGTGCTTCGCCGTCGAGGTAGGTTATATCTTACCTTTTTAGACTCCGATTAGAGGTGCGTATATATAGTATAATAGTCGTCAGGGTATGCATGTGAGCCTTCGGGCATTGAAAGTGGTGATAAATCCACTTACGATTGGTTTGACAGTTGTTATGTGGAATATGTTAGCCATGCTTGATGCTTATTTGTTCTTTTGCTTCAGATTCTTATTCATTATTTTGCATCTTGATATTCCATGAGGAAATGATTAATCTTGAAATTTATATGCTTAAATGAGTTGAAATGATGAATATTTACCTCTCTGTATTCATTGTTATTGATGGTTAATTGATATAAGGAACTTGATACGAGGAAATTTATATTGGGAAATTGATACGATATGAGGCTCAACCAGTCGGAGGGATCATTTCAGATGGTTGTGAGCGGTATATGGACCTCGTGAGTCCCCCATATGTCATGACTGTGTGACTAAAGGCCCGAGCATGTGTAAACCAGGTTTGATCTTGGCCATTTGAATTGCATATCATCTGTATTCATCCCATTATTACTAGTTGTGTGATTATGTGACTTGATTGTAACTGAACTCATGAAAAGTCTTAAGACAAGAACTTGTTAATACGAAAAGGTTGAATCTTTATGTATGGTTGTGATTAATACTTGGATTTCAAATGATTTATGAACAAATGAACCTTGGGGTAACTTACAACGGAAATATTGGATTTTGTGGACCATACTAAGTTTGAGGGTGCTTTTTAACTGAAATGTATTGATTTGGTCCAATTTGTTCTGTCAATTCTTATATTGTTTATGCATATGTTACACCTCGTAAGATTTAGACGATAATTAAGAACGTCATTAAGAAAGCAAGATTCGGATATTGAATATAAGGAACGCTTACATATGTTAATACGGGAAATTAGTGTATAAACGGATGTTATCCCGGAATAGTATTGTATTAAAAAAATTATGACATTTAGGATACGAGGCTTATGAAATTCTCTAGAATTAAAAGAAGTGGGTTTGAGATTTACTAATTGAAGAACTTGGGGGCCAAAGTGTAAAGGAAAATCAAATTTTTTTTCTTATAAACTCACATTTACCTCTTCATCTTCTTCTACACTTAAACAAAAAAATAACTCTCCTCTCATTCTCTCCTCCAAACTAATCCGAAAATAACCCTCCACCCATAACCAAAATTAAGGTTGTTATCTTCTCTTCCTAGACTACATTTTTCACCAAAAATTAGAAGCAAAGCAACACCAAAAACAGTGGCAAAACAGCCACTGCTTAGCCGAAATCTGCCCAGAAATTTCGAATTTTTGGGATGAAATTTTGGAAGAAAAACGTGTATGGATGATGGCTTAACATTGTAGAACACTTGCATGTCAATTGGAGTTGAAGAAGTGAACAAAAAGGAGGAGAAAATTTACAAAACAGTGGAAATTTTCGGACAAACAGTGGCAGAAAATTTGCGGACTGTTTTGACGAATTTGAGGTATAAAAATTCTTATTTATATGATATAATTGGAATGCATGTTGTTAGAATTAAGGTAATGAATTTATGTTAAGGAAGAATTGGAATTTAATCATTGCATGTGACCATTTTGGGCTAGTTGCCAATTTGGGACAGATTTTGGTGTTGTTGGATTCGTTGGTTATTGTTGTTATTATTATCACTAATTGCATGATGAAATTGAAAGGAAACATGGAGATTTAGTTGGAATTAGTTTTATGGAAGTATTAAAATCCGAAATTGGATTATAGGAATTAAGATAAGAGTTATGGAATTATGACATGTTGTGGCCAATAACTTGCATGAAATTATTGGACATGTTGTGATGTATATGGACTGTTTTGTGGTGTTATAATTCTGAAAATTTAGTCACCATTATGCATGTTTAAGTGTGGTAATTGCTAAGGTAAGTCCTAAAGGAATAAGGGTGTGGAAAGGCATAGAAAGGCTTCACATTCTACCCTCGTTGTTGTTGGAACATGGGCTGTTTTGTGGGCTGTTTTTAAGGTGGATTAAGAGGCTAAATTTACATGAGAAGTGGGTGTGTAAATTCCGTTTATTGTTGTCTTGGTTGTGCCCTTAATTGGTGCTTGTTTATTGATGTTATTAGCCTCGTTTGGAAGTTGTGGAAACATGTATAAACAGGGGAAGTGCTGCCCGAATTTTTATAAAATAAGAAGTCGTTATTCGATATAAAGTATGCTAGCGATCATAGAATTGACGAACATATTACCATTATTATAGGTTGAAGTTCTAAATCGAGACGTACTCTAATATAGAGTTGATTAGTTCGTCTAAGAGGTATGTGAACTATTCCTTCTTTCTTTGGCATAATTTTTATTTAATGAAGGTACGGCGGACGTACTTGATTCTTATACAGTTTAATTCCTAAAGAGAATTGTTATGAGAAGTTCCTATGATTTTACAACAAAGAGTTTATTATGACATTATTACAATGATTTTATTGAGAGTCAGATGATAATTTTTACTTGCATATGGTTACTCATGATATCTACTCATGCTGAGTGTTACTACTTCACCTCACCGAGTCCCAGGTCGGGTTACGTTCGTACATAGCCTTGTAGTTTTCACCGAGACACTCACTAGAGGGCCGGGTTACGTAGGACGGATCCATAGATGAGATATGACTTTACCGAGTCCCAGCATGAGCCGGGTTATGATATGATTCCACCGAGTCCCGCACTAGTGGGCCGGGTTACGTTACAGATATATATATATGTATATGGACAGGCACTCATGTTTTCTTGACTTGACTCTCTTTTTTATAAGGCAACTGAGTTTTATTGTTTATGGCACAGTTGGATTTGGATCCTGACTTTTATACTGATCTCCTATTTCTATTGGCTACTTATGATCTCATATGCAGTATTTCATGTTTACATACTCAGTACATTATTTAAATCGACCCCCTTTCCTCGGGTGCGTTCATGCCATGTCTGGTGCTCAGTTTGGTGATCCTCCAATTTAGGTTCCTACTCAGCAGGTTGGGAAGCTCATTTGATCCAGAGCTTTGTCATTTTGGTACCGAACCTCTTTTAGACTTATGTTTGTATTTAGGGGCACGACGGGGCCCTGTCCCGTCATATGTCGTTATCCTTCTTGTAGAGGTCTGTAGACAGTGGTGGGTTGTACTTATGTAAGGGTTATAACTCTGTTTTGGTCAGCCATATCATTGTACTCTATGTTGGGGGTGTTCCCGTGTATATGTTATATTATCTGTTGGCAGCCTTGTCGGCTTGCCTGTATATTGTGTTGGCTAGTTGTGACTCCTCAGGAGGCAGGTACATTCGGGGGTAAAGGCAACCTTGTCGGCTCGCCTACCCTGGCATATGTTGTTATTACAGCGTTATGCTGCCGAATTTCAGACTCATTAAGTGTTAGTTGGATTATGTGTGACAGGTTAGTGTGATGACATCATTAGGGCGGTTAGTCGCGGCCCGTCGGGTCGGGTCATGACAAAATTGGTATCAGAGCAGTTAGTCCTCGGAATGTCTACAGACCGTGTCTAGTAGAGTCTTGAGTATGGGTATGTTGTGCACCATACTTATACGCAGGAGGCTGCAGGGCATCTAGGATTGGTTTCTATTCTTTCATCTCTTAGATCGTGCATAAGAGCTATGTTATTAGGATAATTCCTTTCTGACGACTTACGATGTTTACAGCTATGCCTCCGAAGAAGGTGACAGCGGCCCAGAAAGGCCAGTCTACAGCAGGGGATACCAGCCAGATTCAGAGAGTTACTAGGTCCCGTACCCAGTCTATGCCGGAGACTATTCCCCAGTCGACGAGCTCTGCTTCATCATCACCACCAGAGGCTCCAGTTCAGGGGGCAACATCACCAGTTTCCGAGGCCCCAGCACCTGAGCCTCCAGTTCTTCAGCCGGGGGCAGAGGACAGGGCCATGAGAGATGCGATTCACCACGACTAGCTTGGTAGCGAGCGTAACATCGAGCGAGGACCAAGAGTCGACCCTAGGTCTGACAGTTTGAGGGTTCGGGATTTCTTGAGTTGTAACCCTCCAGAGTTTTTTGGGTCTCAGCCCGAGGAGGACCCGCATGAGTTTATCCGGCAGATGCAGCGTACCTTGAGGGTAATCAGGGCTTCAGAGACTGAGTCTGTGGAGTTGGCTTCGTATAGAATGCGGGATATAGCTACAAACTGGTATGAGTCTTGGGAGTTGTCTACGGGAGAGGATGTTCCCCCAGCTACATGGGATGAGTTTACAGAGGCCTTCCTTGGTCATTTCTTGCCTCCAGAGATGAGGAGAGCTACAGTGCACAGATTCTTACAGTTGAGGCAGAGTGGCAGGACCATTCGTGAGTATAGCCTGGAGTTTGATTCATTGGCCAGATATGCACCCACTATTGTAGCAGATATGACAGATAGGGTGCATCGCTTTATGATGGGGCTGGACCATTATCTGAGCGATGGTTGTATGGTGGTAGCTCTCCAGCCGGGTATGGATATTGCTTGTGTCCAGGCATATGCACAGGGGGTTGAGGATCGACATAGAGGGCGACAGCCAGACATAGGTCATGACAGGGACCAGCATAAGAGGGCTAGGTCGGCAGCTTATTCCGGCGAGTCTCGAGGCAGACAGTTCCAGCAGCAGGTCAGATATTCACCTCAGCCAGCACAGAGTGCTCCTCTACAGTCTACGGGCAGGAGGTTCGACCGCCCCGGGTATTCAGGAGCCGGACAGAGCTCCAGGGCTTCGGGTTCTCAGAGGAACAGGGGCCCTAGTCAGTTGAGACCACCTTATCCTCGGTGCTCTCAGTGTGGTAAGTTTCATATTGGGGAATGTCGTTCGACCACAGGTGCTTGCTTCTCTTGCGGCCGTCAGGGCCATATGATGAGAGAGTGTCCCAACATAGGTGGTTCAGGTGGGCTGGCTCGGCCTACGGGGTCGGGTGCTGGTTCGTCGTCATCTATAGCTATACGCCCCATCGGGTGGGGTAGTCAGACGCCAGCAGGCCATGGTAGAGGTCATGGCAGAGTGTCTAGTTTCGGCGGTCCTTTGAACCGCATATATGCTTTGGCCAGTAGACGTGATCAGGAGGCGTCACCAGATGTTGTTACAGGTATACTATCGGTCTTTTTCTGTAATGTATATGCTTTGATAGATCCAGGTTCCACCTTGTCCTACATATCCCCTCTTGTTGCTAATAGAATAGGGATAGAATCTGAGCCGATAGAACCATTTGAGGTAGCTACACCGGTAGGAGATTCGATTATAGCTGAGCGTGTGTATAAAAATTGTTCGATGGTGATATATAGTCGTCATACCTTAGAAGATTTGATAGAGTTGGATATGGCCGACTTTGATGTCATTATTAGCATGTATTGGTTGGCTTCTTATTTTGCCAACGTTGATTGTAGAGAGAAGTTGGTTCGATTTCAGTTCCCAGGCGAGCCAGTTATAGAATGGAAAGGGAATGCAGCATCGCCGAGGGGTAAGTTTATTTCATACCTCAAGGCAAGGAAGATGGTCAGAAAAGGTTGTATCTATCATTTGGTTCGGGTGCATGATACAGAAGCGGAGGTACCGGCTCTTGATCGATTCTGGTAGTTAGTGAGTTTCCGGATGTATTCCCGGACGATCTTCCAGGTCTCCCTCCAGAGCGGGAGGTAGATTTCAGTATAGATGTATTGCCAGGTACCCAACCTATATCCATTCCTCCTTATAGAATGGCACCTGCAGAGCTGAAGGAGTTGAAGGAGCAGCTGAGAGACTTGTTGGAGAAAGGTTTTATTAGGCCAAGTACATCTCCATGGGGAGCACCAGTGTTATTTGTGAGGAAGAAAGATGGATCACTGCGAATATGTATTGATTATAGGCAGCTGAACAAGGTAACCATCAAGAACAGGTACCCCCTTCCCAGGATTGATGATTTATTTGACCAGTTGCAGGGTGCTAAGTGTTTCTCAAAGATAGACTTGCGGTCAGGTTATCATCAGGTGCGGGTAAGGGAGGCAGATATTCCAAAGACAGCATTCAGAACCCGATATGGACATTATGAGTTTAGGGTGATGTCTTTTGGACTGACCAATGCTCCAGCAGTGTTTATGGATTTGATGAACCGGGAATTCAGGTTGTTCTTAGACATGTTCGTCATTGTATTCATTGATGATATCCTAGTTTATTCCCGTTCAGAGCAGGAGCATACAAACCATTTGAGGACGGTACTTAGGGTCCTCTAGCACCAGCAGTTGTATGCCAAGTTTTCCAAGTGTGAGTTCTGGTTGACTTCGATGGCATTCTTGGGGCATATTATTGGGGCTAATGGTATTCGGGTGGATACACAGAAGATTGAGGCGGTGAAGACTTGGCCTGCGGACCTCGACACCTCTTTGAGGTGCAGCTTTTACGGGGCTAGCACGGTATTACAGAAGGTTTGTGGAGAAGTTTGCCTCGATCTCAGCGCCTTTGACTAGGCTAACCCAGAAGGCAGCTAAGTTTCACTGGACGGATGCTTGTGAGCACAGTTTCCAGTTGTTGAAGGATAAATTGACTACAGCTCCAGTTCTGACTCTTCCTGAGGGACCGGATGGTTATGTCATTTATTGTGATGCTTCAGGAATTGGTCTAGGTTGTGTGTTGATGCAGCATGGCAAAGTCATAGCTTATGCCTCCCGACAGCTCAGAAAGCATGAAAAGATTTATCCCACTCATGATTTGGAGCTAGCAGCGGTGATTCATGCCTTGAAGATTTGGAGACATTATTTGTATGGGGTTCATGTTGATATTTATATGGATCACAAGAATCTCCAATATATCTTTAAGCAGAAGAAGTTGAAACTACGGCAGAGGCGGTGGTTAGAGTTGCTAAAGGACTATGATGTTGATATCTTGTACCACCCGGGAAAAGCAAACATCGTGGCAGATGCTCTTAGCCGTAGATCCATGGGTAGCTTGAAGGATATGCAGCCAGACAGAAGGAAGATGGTTCGTGAGATACATATGCTAGCGAGTCTTGAAGTCCGGTTGGCGGATTCGGGAGATAGCGGGATTCTTATTCGGGATGTTGCGGAGTCCTCTATCGTGAAAGAGGTAAAGAGACGTCAGTATGAGGATCCTGTTCTGGCCCGGTATAGAGATGCATCTCTCCGAAAGAGAAAGACTCTATTTGAGGTTACACCTGATGATGTGCTGAGGTATGAGGGCAGATTATGTGTACCTGATGTTGTAGGGCTACGACAGCAGGTTATGGGAGAGGCACATAATGCCTGTTATTCCATTCATCCAGGATCGACGAAGATGTACCATGACCTTAGATGTTTGTATTTGTGGGATGGCATGAAAAGAGACATAGCAGAATTTGTTGCCCAGTGCCCAAATTGTCAGCAAGTTAAGGTTGAACATCAGAAGCCTGATGGATTATTACAGGAGATTGAGATCCCGACTTGGAAGTGGGAAGTGATAAATATGGACTTCATTACAGGCTTACCTCGCACTCAGCGGAACTGTGATTCCATATGGGTTATCGTGGATAGGCTGACGAAATCAGCCCATTTTCTTCCAGTGAGGACTACTTACTCAGTTGAGGACTATGATAGGCTGTATATCAGGGAGATAGTGAGACTGCACGGGGTCCCCACATCTATTATATCAGACCGAGGAGCTCAGTTTACAGCTAACTTCTGGAGATCATTCCAGAAGGGATTGGGGACACAAGTGAGTCTTAGCACAGCATTTCACCCTCAAACGGACGGGCAGGCATAGCGTACGATCCAGACATTAGAGGATATGCTGAGGGCCTGTATTATTGACTTCAGAGGTAGTTGGATGACCATTTACCACTCATTGAGTTTTCTTATAACAACAGCTACCACTCTAGCATCCAGATGGCACCGTATGAGGCTTTATATGGGAGGAAGTGCAGGTTACCTATTAGTTGGTTTGATATAGGTGAGACTAAGTTGATCAGCCCAGACATGGTTTAGCAAGCTGTTGATAAGGTGAAACTCATTCAGGAGAGGTTATTAGCAGCACAGAGTCGACAGAAGTCATATGCTGATAATCGACGTCGACACTTAGAGTTTCAGGTTGATGATTGGGTGTTCCTAAAGGTGTCAGCCATGAAGGGTGTGATGAGGTTTGGCAAGAAAGGAAAGCTTAGCCCAAGGTACATTGGGCCTTACCAGATCATTCGTAGGATAGGCAAGGTTGCCTATGAGTTGGGTCTACCGCCTGATTTGGAAGCAGTACATCCAGTCTTCCATGTATCTATGTTGCGTAAGTGTATTGGTGATCCTTCCAGAGTCTTCCCAGAAGATGACGTCCAGGTGACAGAGGAGTTGTCCTACGAGGAAAGCCCCGTAGCCATACTTGATCGCCAGGTCAGGAGATTACGAACGAAGGATGTGGCTTCCGTCAAGGTATTGTGGAAGAACCACAATAGGGAGGAAATGACTTGGGAGGCATAGGATGAGATGAAGAAGAAGTATCCTCATTTGTTCCCTGTGCCTCCAGGTAATTCAATTCAACTCCCCATTTGATTATTGTAATTGGTGAATTGCATATGTGTGATATATTGTGGTCATGTGTGGCATCTGTTAGTTGGCTGAATATAGGCGGATAGGCATAGTTATAAAGGAGACTCTGCCAAAATATTTCTAGCATTAGACTTGTTATGAACATTCGAGGACGAATGTTTCTGAGGATGGAAGTATGTTACACCTCGTAAGATTTAGAAGATAATTAAGAACGTCATTAAGAAAGCAAGATTCGGATATTGAATATAAGGAACGCTTACATATGTTAATACGGGAAATTAGTGTATAAACGGATGCTATCCCGGAATAGTATTGTATTAAAAAAATTATGACATTGAGGATACGAGGCTTATGAAATTCTCGGGAATTAAAAGAAGTGGGTTTGAGATTTATTAATTGAAGAACTTGGGGGCCAAAGTGTAAAGGAAAATCAAATTTTTTTTCTTATAAACTCACATTTACCTCTTCATCTTCTTCTACACTAAAACAAAAAAATAACTCTCCTCTCATTCTCTCCTCCAAACTAATCTGAAAATCACCCTCCACCCATAACTAAAATTAAGGTTGTTATCTTCTCTTCCTATACTACATTTTTCACCAAAAATTAGAAGCAAAACAACACCAAAAATAGTGGCAAAACAGCCACTGCTTGGCCGAAATTTGCCTAGAAATTTCAAATTTTTGGGATAAAATTTTGGAAGAAACACGTGTAGGGATGATGGCTTAACATTGTAGAACACTTGCATGTCAATTGGAGTTGAAGAAGTGAACAAAAAGGAGGAGAAAAATTACAAAACAGTGGAAATTTTTGGACAAACAGTGGCAGAAAATTTGCGGACTGTTTTGACGAATTTGAGGTATAAAAATTCTTCTTTATATGATATAATTGGAATGCATGTTGTTATAATTAAGGTAATGAATTTGTGTTAAGGAATAATTGGAATTTAAGCATTGCATGTGACCATTTTGGGCTAGTTGCCAATTTGGGACAGATTTTGGTGTTGTTGGATTCGTTGGTTATTGTTGTTATTATTATCACTAATTGCATGATGAAATTGAAAGGAAACATGGAGATTTAGTTGGAATTAGTTTTATGGAAGTATTAAAATCCGAAATTGGATTATAGGAATTAAGATAAGAGTTATGGAATTATGACATGTTGTGGCCAATAACTTGCATGAAATTATTGGACATGTTGTGATGTATATGGACTGTTTTGTGGTGTTATAATTCTGAAAATTTAGTCACCATTATGCATGTTTAAGTGTGGTAATTGCTAAGGTAAGTCCTAAAGGAATAAGGGTGTGGAAAGGCATAGAAAGGCTTCACATTCTACCCTCGTTGTTGTTGGAACATGGGCTGTTTTGTGGGCTGTTTTTAAGGTGGATTAAGAGGCTAAATTTACATGAGAAGTGGGTGTGTAAATTCCCTTTATTGTTGTCTTGGTTGTGTCCTTAATTGGTGCTTGTTTATTGATGTTATTAGCCTCGTTTGGAAGTTGTGGAAACATGTATAAACAGGGAAGTCTTTGCCGAATTTTTATAAAATAAGAAGTCGTTATTCGATATAAAGTATGCTAGCGATCATAAAATTGACGAACGTATTACCATTATTATAGGTTGGAGTTCTAAATCGAGACGTACTCTAATATAGAGTTGATTAGTTCGTCTAAGAGGTATGTGAACTATTCCTTCTTTCTTTGGCATAATTTTTATTTAATGAAGGTACGGCGGACGTACTTGATTCTTATACAGTTTAATTCCTAAAGAGAATTATTATGAGAAGTGCCTATGATTTTACAGCAAGGAGTTTATTATGACATTATTACAATGATTTTATTGAGAGTCAGATGATAATTTTTACTTGCATATGGTTACTCATGATATCTACTCGTGCTGAGTGTTACTACTTCACCTCACCGAGTCCCGGGCCGGGTTACGTTCGTGCATAGCCTTGCATTTTTCACCGAGACCCTCAGTAGAGGGCCGGGTTACGTAGGACGGATCCATAGATGAGATATGACTTTACCGAGTCCCAGCATGGGCCGGGTTATGAAATGATTCCACCGAGTCCCGCATTAGTGGGCCGGGTTACATTACAGATATATATATATATATATGTATATGGACAGGCACTCATGTTTTCTTGACTTGACTCTCATTTTTATAAGGCAACTGACTTTTATTGTTTATGGCACAGTTGGATTTGGATCCTGACTTTTATATTGATCTTACATTTACATTGGCTACTTATGATCTCATATGCAGATTTCATGTTTACATACTCAAGACATTATTTAAATCGACCCCCTTTCCTAGGGGCTGCGTTCATGCCCGCAGTACAGTGCTCGATTTGGTGATCCTCCGGTTTAGGTTCCTACTCAGCAGGTTGGGAAGCTCATTTGATCCAGAGCTTTGTCATTTTGGTACCGAACCTCTTTTAGACTTATGTTTGTATTTAGGGGCACGACGGGGCCCTGTCCCGTCATATGTCGTTATCCTTCTTGTAGAGGTCTGTAGACAGTGGTGGGTTGTACTTATGTAAGGGTTATAACTCTATTTTGGTCAGCCATATCATTGTACTCTATATTGGGGGTGTTCCCGTGTATATGTTATATTATCTGTTGGCAGCCTTGTCGGCTTGCCTGTATATTGTGTTGGCTAGTTGTGACTCCTCAGGAGGCAGGTACATTCGGGGGTAAAGGCAGCCTTGTCGGCTCGCCTATCCTGGCATATGTTGTTATTGCAGCGTTATGCTGCCGAATTTCAGACTCATTAAGTGTTAGTTGGATTATGTGTGACAGGTTAGTGTAATAACGTCATTAGGGCGGTTAGTCGCGGCCCGTCGGGTCGGGTCGTGACAGCATATTTCCTTTATTGTCAGTCTATGATGTCTGCGAGTATTAATGTTGTACTCATACTACACTTGCTGCACTTTTTGGTGCATATATCGATCTATGTTTCAGTTCCAGACCTCGTGGCTGATCGCGAAGAGGTGTTATCGAGATTGCTAGGGTGAGCTACATGGATATCATGGCCCCTGAACTCTCATCGTTATTGCTATCTGTTTATTTGCATCCGACAGATCTATTTTCGTCCTAAGGGACTTGTATTTCAAATTATTGAATTAGAGCTTTTGTACTTTTCAGATCAAATTTGAGGGATATGTTGTTGTTCTTTTCCGATTGGGATATTATTTGAGATATTGAGAATCTTGCTAAGTAACATTTCCGCTTATTAAAGTTTGATTCTTTTCTAAAAAGAATTGGGGATGATTCATCTGCCGACGGGATAAGTGTCGGTACCATCAACGAGAATGACAGTTAGCTAACATAACATATTCTACTTATATGTGTTAAGTTAAAAGGAACGAAAAACTCATCTAAGTTAATAGGGGGCCTTTAGGTTCCATTAGTGATTTTTTTCTGATAGTAGCAAAACTTAAAAATGAACTGTAACCAAGCTTGTAATTTTGGAACCTTCCGACATTTGTTTGGCATACAGAGATTTTACGCTCGGGGATTGGTTATATATGAGATTTTTTATTGAGATGAGTTGTGTTTAATGTTTTCTGTTGTTTGAGTTAAAAAATAGGTAACACGTCATTAAATGTGACCGGCCTGAATGAAATATTAAAAGATGCGTTACTTTTCTAATACAAAAGAACAAAATTGATTTTTTTAAGTGAAACAATAAAAGATAAAGTAACTTTTATCATATAAAATAAAAGTAACTTTGTTAATCATAACTAACAATAAGGGCATGAAAATGTGCATTTTATAGAAATTTTATTACTTAATCATAACTAATTAATACATATTATATGTGAATTTATCACTTAATATAATAAATTAACATGACATGGTATGTGCACCAATTCTAGTTAAATTTCTTTTATTGGAATAAAGATTGGATAATGTTGATGTTGGATGGATGTTGTGACAACATCTGTAAATGCTCAGGACAACATCTTATGAAAATAAGAATGTTGCCTGCGATGTTGTGACAACATTCCTGACAACATCCCTGTAACGATTTTGCTTATTCTTTCGGCCAAAACAGGTTGTGTTACTGTGAGTAAAAAATGACCTAGGAAAACTAACAATGATGTTGTGTTTAAAATGTGGTAAAAGAAACAATCAAAGCTTGGAGAGGAAGCAGCGTGAAGACCAAGTCTAGAACGTTGAGCTTTTGAAGGAGAAAGAACCGGTCCAAGCTGAAGCCTTCTTTTACTTAGCCTCCACAACCAACCAGTGAGGATTTCAAGGGAAGTTCCACACTATAAATAGAAGGGAACTTCAGAGTATCGATATCCAGAATAAAACGAGAAGAATTACCAAGAGAGCTCTCGGGTATTCATCTTAGAAACTGGATCAACACACTTAGCCTAAAGTTGTATAACAACATCTAGTCCCACATTACTACTGCTGCTCAGATTCTAGATCAAGTGTATAGTTCAAGCAATAGTAATGAAGATGTTGTATTTATCTTTTTAGATCTTTTAACTTTAGGCTGAAGTCATCTGTGACTTCATTTTTATTTGTAATTTCTTTTTCGCATTTATTTTTCAATCTTGTAAAAAGAAATTTATTTGTAATTGTATATAATTTATACAATTCTTTGGTCATTGACCATCAAGGGATATATTAATATATACCCTTGAAAATATAAACATTGTGTCTCTTTACTTTTCCGCTGCATTTACTCTATAAAGGTTTATAACTGTTTTATCACAATGTTGTCTCAGATGTTGACACAACATTGAAGGCAACATCCATAAACTGTTTTAATTGCTTTAGCTATTACTATTTTATACTTACATATTCTTGCTTATCCGTAGCCACGGACCCAACAAATAAGAAAATGTAATGTAATATGAGAAATAAAGGGTGAATTTGGGAAAATATCGCTAATTTATACGGCATGTCAAGCAATTCATTCTAAAATTTCTTTGTATCGGGAAAGATATGATCCTCGAGAGGCTTACTCGTGGAAGTTAAAGGATCTGATCGACACAATCAGATAGATCCGAAGACAATGATAGGAGGGTTGAAGTATGGTATTAAGAGGTTGTCGGTCGTTCAAACATTATACCCCACTCACAACACACACCTTAAGCTCGGAGACGTATGATCAACATGCAGGATAGCCATGCCTCTCAATATTGGGGGCTCACGACTTATCCCACTTTCCAGAATCCACGATCCTTGCGCCCTCAATGGCTCCGACGTGCTTAGAGCTAGGGAGTTAGTTAGCTAGATCAACCCTATATTTACCCCTTAAATTCTTGATTTTTAGAGATCGAAAAACACACTAAGCAAATATAATTCTACTGTTTTCTATTCTCATTACGATCAGTTCATTATTTCGCACTCTTTTATTTGGTTGTTAGAGGCGTTCAGTTCCATCATTTGGAGATTGAATAGGTTATCTCTTTTACTTCATTATTTCATTATTATAATTGTCTTGTTTAATATCATTCATACTTTATTGTTGCGAACCTCGCATCACAGATTTTCAGAGTTAACTTGAATTAATTTCGTTTCTTATAAAGACTTCAAACAATTTAATTGATTTTCCTAATAAACAAATTTTAAACTAAACATCCCGGAAGATCATATTATATTTTATTTTAATCTGTTTGAGTGACATAGTAATATCCGACACATGATTTTTTGAGTTGATTCGTTAACACTTAAAATCCAAATTGTTTTATATGGTAGGATATCTCGTGCTCCCTTAGAAATTTCTAACGTGAATATTCGATCTATTTAAGATCTCACGAACTGACGAGTGATCCACACTCCTGCCTAGAAACCTATAGACAATTTAATAACTAATTACTTTTTTATTTTCTTTTATTTGTTCAATATGTATTTTGCACTCTCCTTAAAAGAAGTGGTCAATTTAGTATTGTATACCTTTATAAAAAAAAATTATCAAATTATCCATATTTAGTATATTTTGGAAATCAAAATTTCATTAGTAGTACTTCAATAAGTTTGAAGAAGAGGAAATGGAGAAATGGATATTTGAGCTCAAAGAATACCCTAATTTTTAGGGCAGATGTAAAGCCTATCTGGCCTTTACTTTCCTTTTGTTTGCACTGCGTTTTGCACTTTTTTTTTATTATTTTGTTTGATTTCATTTATTAAGAAAATCAGTCACTAGGGACCCACCCAGTGACCTTAAATTAAAAAAAAAAAAGTTTGAAGAATTGTTATTTGATTATATGGATGATATCGGTAAAAGAATAGGTAATTCTCTTTTGATTTGCTAAAATAAATAAGTAAAAAAATTACTCTTAATATAGAAGAGAAGTAAAAAGCTACGAGAGTAACTTCTAACTCCTATTTTAAGAATTAGTCAAGTTTCACCTTACGGTGTTGAAGAGAGTAAGAGATAAAAGTTTTCCCTTGAAGAAGATATAATAAAATATGACTTTAATTTGCAGTTAGAATCCAAATTAATTTTTGATAATTTTGGCTGAGGGATGAAAAGCATAAAAGTTTTCAGTTTAATGCTTGTAGTTGGTTATCACAAGAATTAAAAGAAGAATTTGATTGAAAATTGTCGCATCAGATGCACCTTTTCTTAGCCGTTTGGACATAAAAAATTTCGGTTAGTTGTTCGATTATATATTTTGTTAATTTTTCACTTCAAACTTGAGAAAAAAATATCATGTTCGAAAAACTTCTTAACCAACATAATTTGCAGTGAAATGTATATTTAAACACAACTTCAAATTGTAAATATTTTTTTCAATTTAATTTTAATTATTATGATTTGTTAAATATCATCAAATTCATATCCAAACACATTTAAATTGCTCAAAATAGGAAGGCAGAAGAAAGAAAACAGATGTTTGAGTCAATAATATTATTGGGTTTATTTATAGCGAGGGGGCGCCATAGGTCCACTTTGCCTATCATGGAAATGGAGTACAGATATACAATAAACTCTGTATGATATATATATATATATATATATATATATATATATAATCCATCTTTTGTTGGCATAAAAACAAAAGAAAAAAGTATTAGTAATGCTTGTCACCATCATCGTTTTGAAAAGTTGTCAAAATGAGTATGTAAAGCTAAATTTGGATCGAGGAAACGTGATTGAGTCAATAAATAGGTCATGATCCAAAGTTTAGACGAGTTGGGTCAATTTGAATCTGTTAATTACTTTTCAACAAAATATTTGTTAGATATAAGTGTTATTTTTTTAATTTACTCGTGAGATTACACGGGATATGTTGTTATTAGTGTTATATTTTGAAGAAAAGAATCAAGATTTGCTAGCTTTGGCTTTTGCCTCTTCTTTTTCTTTTCTTAAATTTTAAAAAAATCGGACGTGAAGTACCAAAACCGCGTTTACATCTAGAGAAGAACAATAGGATCTGCATTTCAAGCTTAGATCAGAGCATTTGATTAATTTAATTCAAATTCTTTATGATTCACGCTATGTCTACATCGTTTAGCCGCCTTAAGTACGTGGTTAGCTGATTTATATAAATTATTTAAGTTCGGAAAACTTAAAACTGAATCATCAATGTTTTAGATATTTCAAAACTAACGTAGAACTCAATACCCAAGATTGGGAATGATACTCTAGGAGTTTATTTAATTTAATGGTATAAATTATGGGGATAATGAAAGTATATGTATGTCCTAGAGACAATCCGTATTAGGACAAATATACTTTATATACATTCGTATTATTATTAATGGAGATTAATATTTTGGTATTTGTCATTATTGAATTATTAGTTGATTGTTTATAATATTCTATAATATGCATCCCTAGAGATTACGTTATTATTAATAATGTGAGATATTAATATTATAACGTAACTCTTAAAATAGCCTCGACTAATGATCATCAAGAATGGGATATCGATGATATGTGATAAGTCGGCATGTGGTCTGCATCACATCCTTAGAGGATGTAGTATGTCTCACCTGCTACGAGTAATGGCTACTCGTGATGGACACATGGATACTTTGGAAGTATTGGTATACCCTGTTGATATACTGTTTGTTATACTTGTCTAAAGTATGATCAGCGTGTGGGAGATAGAAGTCCTTAGACTTGAGGTCAATGCGCACCTTGTCTACAAAGTAATATACTTTGATCCTGTCCTAAGCTCAAATGCCTTATAGGTTGAGATACAATTTGTATTTGGTACATTACGATGTGGATTAAAGGTGGTAGTTGAGCCAAGATTATGATTCATTCCTTGAATGTATTCGAGAGAACACTCAGCTTTTCAGTAATATTAGGTTGACTAAGTCATTGGAAAATAGACATATTTAGAATATGGTCTAGTTGTCAACTAATATAGATGAGATACAATGATTAAGCCATTTAGATAGACACTTGACAAATCCTAAGCTTGATCGGGTGTGTCGTGAATGAAATGATTTTATCTTACCACATAGAGGTTAAGTTTACTAGATTCGTGTAAACGTACTTCACATATTGAGTTTGTCTTGCGACGCCGTCTAGGAGTTCCGCGTAGACCTTAATTTGATTAATGTCGATATGCGAAGGCCTATAGGGTCACACTATATCAATTGTCTTTTCGATCTAAGGATGTATTGAGAGAGTATTAAATATTCGATTTAGAATCGAGATATTTAAATGAATAATGATTGTTTTAATTAAGTCAAAATTGGATTTTGGATTTAATTAAGAATGTGAGGAAAATAAAATGAGACAGTGTAGGGCCATGTCAGCGCCACGGCGCCCACACCATAGGGCCGCGGCGCCATGACCTAATCTGTCTCGAATTTTGGGCCAGGCCCAAGGTCAAACTCTAATCCGGTTTGACCTAATTTTTCACCTATAAATTCAGACCTACACTTCATTATTCAATACACTTGATTTTCATATCATTATTCTAAGTTTTAGAGACTCAAAATCAAAACATTCTCTCAAACCTCTGCTGGATTTCCTAGCTTTCCAAAGGAGGGATACATTGAATCTTGGAGCTTGCAATCGAAAGGGCATTCACGTGCGCACCCACAGTTGATAAAAATTTCAGATATTGTAAACATGTAAGTACCATTCAAGTCTTATGTTTACAGTTTAAAATTATCCTATAGTCAAACAGTTCTACGTTTGTTGGGTTTGAAATAAGTTTTCAATATCCGTTGCGTACAACAACCCAACAAAATGTCTACAGTGGTATCAAGCGTCAGGGCTGTTTTGTATGATTATAAGGTAATTAGTTAATAATAATATGAGTTAGAATTTGTTTAAAATCTGAAATTTATGTCATTTAAAGCTTGAAAACCTAATATCTTAGAAGCACATCATCCTTGTCTCCCAAACTATTAAACAATGATGTAATCGAGGAAGTCATTCTGATCTAACTCTTCTAAGTCAATGTGCGTAACCGGTTCATTGCGAACATGGTGCACTGAAGAGAAGAACGAGAAGGGATTGGATGATGGTTGATGAACGTGTTGTTTGATAGTGAAGGGTAACGAAGATGAATCTGCAAATCTGACCCTGAACTAGTTTTAGGATTTCAGAAATGCAGATTTTGTGCTTCTGAAACAGAGGCGCCGCGGCGCCACCTAGGGTTTGCCATGACACCGAGGCTCCAATTAAAATATATATATTTTTTTTTTTTTTGAAAAAGTGAGCGATGAACACTTTGTTCGGCGTGAGCGATGGCGGCTGTTACACGTGAGCGATGGCGGCGATCCTTTATTCGGCGTGAATGTGGCGATCACGTCCGATGGCGATGGCGGTTTCCGAAATTGCAATTTATCCCTTGGGAAAAATCTGAAATTTTAGAAGTTTCTGGAATTGCAATTTGGTCCCTAGAAAAGTTTTTAAAATCATCAGATTTGGTCCTTAGGGAAAATCTGTAAATTTTAGAAAAGCAGATTTGGTCCTTTCGGCCAAATCTGTAATTAATTTAAAATTTTGAAAATTACAGACATGTCCCTGAAATCTAAAAATATTTTCTGAAAATTAAAATTAGTTTTTCTGAATTTAAAGGGGTTCAAAATTGAAATTTTAAATTTTTAAGGGACTAAACTGTAAATGCTAAAAATCTGGAACTTACAGAAATATCCTATAAATCATTTTTTTAAATCAAAAAATGTTTAAGGGACTATTTGGATTAGACTTAAATTTTAGAGTTTAGCCAAGTTAACCCATGATTATTATTAATTGTATATTATTGAATAATATACGAACTATATGCTAAGTGTTTAAATGCTTTCATTTAATAATTAGCATATTGTCGGCTATAACTCTCTGGTCAGGCGGCGCCAGTATTTGATTAAACCATCTTATATCATGCCTATTGGGTTGACGGTTCCCAACTATATGTGTCATTAGTTTTGCATGATATTAAGATGTCATATTAGATATGGCGTAAAAGAGTTGATCTTGGTTAAAATCCTGAATTAAAATATTCCCCAAAATTTTAAATACAAGTCTAAATTAAAATGCGTCGTCCATTATAATTGTTAGAGTGCAAAATCATTTTCGGTGATACGAGTATTTATGCCAAAGCATTTGCTCTAAGTCTACAAGGACCCAGACTCTTTCGTAGATGTGTTTTAAATGTAAAGGTAAGCGATAAATTTTTGTGGGTATTTACACCAAAGTGTTTGCTCACAAAGGCCAAATTTACTTCGATATATAAAAGCAATCGTGTAATGGGGTTGACTTGCTTAGACAAATCTTGGCGCCAAAGTGTCGGAGTAATCTAAGAACGTAAGATTAAATATAATATTTGATCAACCAAGAGTTTCAACTAAGTTTTGCAATTGGTTTAGAACCTACCAAGATGTGTTATTAAAGTTATCAGCCAAAGTAAATGCGGAGATAGCATAGGCTTGGATCTTGACTCATTATGACCTTAATTAATGTAGGTCTGTATTCTACCATGGGTCGTAGAAGTATGTTAAAATAGTGGGAGATAATTAAACAAAAGATCATGTTGATTAGCCTAAACGAATGTTATAATAGGAAATAAATTTTGAGTTTGATTTTCAGTCTATCTAATTCTTCAGATTATCAAAGATGTCGAGCTTATCATTGAAAATGTTGATTGAAATGAACAAACTTACTGGACCTAACTACCTTGACTGGCTAAGAAATTTGTGAATAGTGTTGAGATAAGAGAAATTAGAATACGTGTTGGACATGGTGTTCCCAACAGTCCATGCGATAGACTCTGCTGAATATGCCTCTTTTGATAAGGATGCTTACCAAAAACACCTAGATGATACCACTTCAGCACAGTGCGTGATGTTGTCTTCCATGTCTATGGAACTTCAGAGACAACATGAGAACATGGGTCCCAATGAGATGCTCGAACACTTGAAGAGTCTCTATGACTCACAATCCCAGACTATGGAATATGAGTTACTGATAGAACCATTTAAGTGTAAGCTCAATGAAGGGGGCCAGGTCTCACATCATGTGTTGAGGATGATAGGGCTGATAGAAAGACTTGCTTCAATTGGAACGAAGCTGAAAAAGAATGTCGCTACCACCCTCATCCAGAACTCTCTCCCTCGTTCCTTTGAAAACTTCATAGTGAATTACAATATGAATGGAACGAAGGCGAGTCTGCCGGAACTGCACAACATGCTCAAGACATTTGAGTCTTCCACTTTCAAAGGCAAAGTTGTGCTCATGGTGAGCTCTACTAGCCAACCCAAGCCGAAAGGTAAGGAATGGCAGAAGAAGAAGGGCAAAGCAGTCGTTGCGCCCTCAAATGTGAAGCCTAAGGGAGGTGTGAAGAAGAAGAAGGTAAATCCAGCTAAGGATGTATGCCTCAACTGCAATGGAAGAAGGACTGCACCAAGAGGAGGAAAAGCATCAGGTGCTTCTACCTCTGGTGGACAAGGTATTTACGTCATTGAAATAAATATGTCTATAAATAACTCTCATTTGGGTATTGGATACCGCTTGTGGCTCACACATTTGTATCAATGTGCAGGGGCTAACTGATAGCAGGAAGGTTGGACCAAGAGAGGTGAACCTACGCGTTGGAAATGGAGCACGAGTGGATGCTAAGCGCGTAGAAACTTATAGATTAAATTTGCCTTCTGTATATTGTCTAGTGTTAAATGATTGTTACTATGTACCCTCGTTAACGAGGAATATCATTTCTATCACTATTTTGGACATTGAGGGTTTTTCCTCATATATGTTTAATGGCAGTCAAGTACTGTCTTTTGATAATGTTATATATGGAATTGCTCTTCTTGTGGATGGATTATATACACTAAACTGTAGTCGAGAAATATTCAATGTACAAAATAAATTAGCTAAGATAAGTAATAGAAACTCTACCTACTTATGGCATTGCAGACTTGGTCATATTAACGAATCAAGGATAGCAAGGTTGAGGAAGTTAGACTACCTCGAACCATTTGATTTGGAGTCTTATGGTAACTGCGAATCTTGCTTGAGAGAAAAGATGACCAATAAGCCACTTTTTGGGAAAGGTGTGCGAGTCAAGGAGGTACTTGAGTTGGTCCATACTGATGTATGTGGGCCATTTTTGACTCAAGCTAAATGAGGTTTCCCATACTTCATCACTTTTATTGACGACTTCACAAGGTATGGATATGTGTATCTTATGAGACATAAATTCGAGGTTTTTGAGAAGTTCAAAGAGTACAAGTCAGAAGTAGAGAAGCAACTTGCAACAAGTATCAAGACCCGTCGATCAGATCGAGGATTTGAATACCTGAGCATGGATTTTCTAGATTACTTAAAGTTACATGGAATCCAATCAGAGTAGACACCTCCTGGAACACCACGGATGAATGGTGTTGCCGAAAGGAGAAATTGAAACTTATTGTATATGGTTCGATCCATGATGATCTTCTCAGCTTTACCGACATACCGTTGGGGACATGCTATACAAACCTCAATATATGTTCTGAACAGGGTTCCTTCTAAGTCAGTAGAAAAGACACCCTATGAGATATGGTGTGGAAAAAAGCCAACTCTTAAACATATGAGACCCTGGGGGTGCCCTGCATATGTTAAGAATATGCTCACTGACAAGTTGGAATCCAAAAGTGAGAAATGTTACTTCATGGGGTATCCAAAGGAAACTAAGGGATACTACTTCTATCTTCCTGGAGAACGTAAGGTCATTGTTTCAAGGAACGCAACCTTCCTTGAAGAAGAATATGTCTACAAGGAACATAGTTGCACAGAGATAGAACTTGAAGAAATTCAAAAACCGCAAGATAACATAGATATTGAATCCTTGCCGAATGATCAAGGCAAGAATTCAGTGGAAGTATTTGGCAAAGATTGGGAACTTCAAGTACGCCGCCCTTCGGCCAGTGGGAGTGTTACGAGGAACAATGCAGAAATGCAAGATCCTCCTACACAGCCTTTGGGAGTAAATGCAATGGTTGCACCTCATCCCATTCAGGAAATACATGAAAATTATATTCTTGAAATCTCTCAAGTTAGAGATTATCCAACACATAATAACCCTCTTACAGTCAGAACATACCAAGCATTGAACTGCAAAACAATCAACTTTGTAGGTCCACTAGGACTCATCGTCCTCCTGAAAAACTAAAGCTACTTGTGGAAACACACAGTGAGATAGATATTCCCGATAACGATGAGCCTACAACCTAGAGTGAAGCAATGTTGGACATTGATTCGAAGAGATGGCAAGAAGCCATGAAATCCAAGAGGGAATCTATGTACATCAATCAAGTGTGGAACTTGGTTGATTTGCCAGCTGGGGTTAAACCTGCCAATTTTGTCCCGTCTTTTCGGATTTATTTGTAATTTTAAATATTTTTACACCTCAAAAATAGTTTTAATATAGGTATATATATATATATATATATATATATATATATATATATATATATATATATATATATATATATATATAGTATTTTCAATATCATTATTTATTATTATTATTCTTATTATTCACATGTTTTACTATCATTTGCCTTTTTAAAAATCATAATCATAATTTTACCATAATATTCTATGTTATTCTATTTTTCGCAAAACGGCATCGCATTTTCCATTTTAAACATTTCACAAATATTATGTTTTATTATTATCAAATCGTTATATCTTATTTTAAATAATTTACATTTCTTCAAAGTATTTTTAATATTAAACCTCTTTTTATATTTTAAACCCATAACCCATTTTATTTTCCAACCCAAAACAAAATCAACCCAAATTCCACAAAAAAATAGGGCTCAGTCGGCCAAACCCAACCAGGCCTAACCAAAACCCCCATTTCGGCCAACCCGACCTGCCCAGCAACCCTTTTCCTCCTTTATTCAACCCTAATACCCCTTTTATTCTAAACCTTGCCCTAATCCCAAAACCTAACACCTCTAACCCCCCCCAATCGGCTGCACACCCCTACACCCCTACCCCCACGTCGCCGCACCCTACGCCTGATATGGTTACTTCCCTTATAATCTCAAATCTAATTCTTTCTTCAAATTATATCGACTAACCTGTGATGAATCCAACGTACAAAAATTTGAGATGTAACAAAAAACTCTAAAGAAGTGAAGAATAATGCAAAGGAGTTCCACGCTAGCATGGATTAAATCCCGGGGCACCATTATTTATTAAGGGTCCAAACACAAAGATGTATATTCAGTTATCCTACAAATTTGAGGCTGCACCGAAATTGATCCTGAAAGGTTTAAGATGTCAAACATCCCAAAATATGATAGGAAAACAAATCCACATGAGATTATAACGGCCTACACCATTGTTGTTGGGAGAAATGACCTGAGACCAAATGAAATTAAATCGGTCTTAATAAAAAAAGTTTGGTGAAACATTGGCCAAGGGGGACTTAACTTGGTATCTCTTTAACTTGAGCATTCAATTTATTAAATACATTCATAACGCACATGCTAGAGCCCGGAAGGTAAAAACACAGAAGGTAGACATTTTTCGTATATCACAAAGGGAGACCAAGTTGCTCTGTGAGTTTGTCACCCAATTCCAGAAAGAAAGATTATTGTTGCCTACTGTTTCGGGCAGCTGATGTGTAAAAAGTAGGTTTGAGTCGTTGGGACCATCTACTTGTTGGGTCATGTACTAAAAGAAGTCGAGTAGAGGTAATCGTCAGAACTAGAGTATCAGTTAGTTTCAGTCCTACATTCCATCTGAGAGATCAGGTGGCCAAATAGAACAAAGTCGTGAAAGTTAAGGTTACAGTTCTTTGGAAAGATCGAGTTTGGATAGAAAACGTGACTGTGGTGGAAGCACCAGGGGTTTGCAAAATAGAGATAAAGGGGAATTATCTGGGTCAGCCTCAAAGGACACAAAATTTCAAAGAATCTCCAAATTTATCTTCAACATCGATGAGGTGCAATTGGTGGTGCCTTGAGGAATGTGCAAGTGGAATGGTTCCCAAAGCCTCTCGGTCATGTCACACTCCAACCTTAGGGGGTGTGACCGGCAACTAGTAGCTTACTGGCCCGAGTGTAGCATATCTAAAACCATAACATGAGCATACAGAAGGTCTGGGAAGATAAGGCCACCATGAGATAACCTGAATAAAATCAAAAAACTATATAGACCTAACAGTCCTAACAAGATATACATGTATCTTTATAAGGGCCGACAATGCCACCATGAAAACCGTACAACAAAACATAGACCGACAAGTCCATCCAAATGATCTATACACAAGACATATGTCTTGAAGCCTCTAAGAGTTTAAAAATGTCATAAGTTCAGGATAAGTCCCCGTCATATTGATACAAGACAAGTTCTGTCAATATCATGCCCACAAAGTCGAGCTAGGGAGTTCATGAATTTTGCATCAATTCATTACTTTGGATGCTTTGAGGGTGCATGGAATCACCATTCATGGGGCATTATCATGAAGATAGATTCTTTGAAGATCATGGAAGGTCAACATGGGATGACCTTCAAGATATGGGAGATATCTTGGATAGAAGACTCCAAAACCACCCCATTCAAGATATGGAAGATAGCTTCGTGGAAGAGCGAGCTTATTTGCGAAAAAAGGCTATTCCTTAAATATGCTTACATTATCTCTAAGAAGACTAAGAAGATACTTATTTCATTATGGATATTTTTGTAATAATCATATTAGTCTTCTTAGCTTAATTAGTATAAATAGTACACTTGTTATTTCTTTTGTATGTTTAATTCAATTGAGGTCCTTAGTTTCATATACTTTGGATTGCTTTTGATTCCATCTTTTGTGTCTACCTCTTTATTCTTTAATTATTGTTGTTTTGTTTATCTTCCGCATTTGATATTATATCAATTAGTATCAGAGCCTAAAATAGATTTGTTCCAAAAATCTAGTCTTGGAATTTAAAATCTCAAAAAACAAATTTAAAATTTGAAAATCAAAAAGCATTTTGAATCCTTGCTTGATTGTTATTTTTAACACTAGATTTGCATTCCCTAGTGTTATTTAAGTCTAGATCCAAAGTTTCAAGCTATTTGATGTTGATTTGAGTTATCTACCATTGTTGGGTTGAAAAACTTGAGGTTGGTCTTGAAGAATTCGTGGTTGTTTGAGTTTTAAAAGTATTGAAATTTGTTCCCTAACTTGAGACGAAGCCACATAAAAAATTTGGACCCATTTCACGTTGTTTTCAAGGATCCGACATTATTGAACTTGAATGTTTTTGAAGAACTTAAAGAACAAGCAAGTGGGTTTATTGATTTGGAGGCCGATTTATTTCAATTTGGAGTGGGATTTGTTCTCTAAGTTGAGGAGAAGCTAGATCTGAAATTTGGGAGCAAATTGAATTGGAATTGAAGTAGCTGAAAATTTGAATGTTCTTAGTTTTCTTAAGGATCTTCATAAGTTCTTTTTTTTAATAGAATTTTGGGCTTTTGTTAATCAAATACAGCAAAACAGAGAAGAGTATCCAATGTTCAAACAATTAAATAACAGAAAAGGAAACCTAAGTATTCTAATCTTGCCCTAGCCTCTTTTGACAAAATCTCAAAAGGGACTAAAAGTAAAAGATAAATATAGGAGTAATAGAATATGATAGTTTTAATGAACTATTTCTAGGAAGTGATTTTTTACCATGATAAATTATAAGATAAATAATAATGGTATTGAAATAAATGACCAAGGAAAAACAAGATTCGTAAATAAGGTATGAACATACAAAGAGAAATAATAGAGAAAAAACAGAAATTAAAATCAATAAGAAGAGCTTTATCAGAAGAAATATTCTAACAACTTAAATACTTAAAATATAAGGCAAAAAAAAATAAAACTAGAAGAAAAGATAAAACAGTTAGAACAACAATGTGAAAAGTTTGATAAAATATGGATAGATATAGGAAACGGATGGAGAAAAAGAATTAATTATCCTGACTAGTTCTAACGAAAAATTAGTGCATTATGGGAAGAAATATTAGTAAAAAATGAAGAATACATTAATATTAATGGAAGAAATAAAAGAAAACCAAACTAAAATGCAAGAAATAATAAGAGAATAATTACCAAAATTATGGAATATATTTGAGGTACCAACATTTAAAATAATACTAGAAAAACTAAACATATTAGTATAAGAGAAAAGTAAAGATAAAGGTAAACAAGTAGAAGAAGATGAACCTAGTACGAGCAAAGAAAATACTATAATTAGCACTACAACTCAACAACCAGAAATAGTACTAATAGATTCTTGGAGAATGAGTAAAGAGTCAATAATGGTAGATATTAGCAAAATAAAATCAAGATTGCCAAACAAAGTAGAAAAAAATATTAGATAGCTTAGCAATATTAAGTAAGAAAAGACAATTTTAAATGGAAAATCAAGAACCTAGCGTACTTACGTTTTTAAGAAACCATGGAAAAAATATACTGGAAAGAGAACGATACAAGTATGAATCAATGAAAAGGAAAGAAAAAATCACACCAGACAATAATTCAAAAGGTGAAAACATGTACTTAAAAGACGTAGAGAAAAAAATCAACGAGTATTTAACTCTAAAATTAGATAAACAAGAATGAAAATTATGTGAATTAGAAACAGAAAATACCAAATTGAAAACGCACAATAATGAGGAATGGTATAACAAATATAAAAAATACAAACATAAATTTAAAGATACAAAGAAAGTATTAAAAGAAACCAAAGTAGAATTGAAACAAACAAAAGAGGAATTGAATAATGTAAAACAAGAATTAACTGATGTAAAACAAGAATTAAAAGAATTAAAAGATGAAATACAAATCCTAAGAGAAGAGATAAAAAGGTTAAAGGGAAAAAAGAAAGTAAGAAATGATAGAACAAGTGAAGAAAGTACAACTAGTAGTGAAAAGACTAAGAGCGATACAAATGAAGACAACAACATTGAATTAGTTAACCAAGAGGTAAAAGTAGCAGAATTCATAGAAGAGGAAGAAGACTCATAGATAATAAAGGAAAATAACCAGATAATAGTAGCCTTACAAAAAATGAAAAGTGTAAATGCAATCATAGAAGATGAACCCGAAAGTGATATAGAAGATGAATTTAATAATCCTATAGAAACAGAAATAGAAACTGATGATATAATAAATGAAGATGCAAATGATTACCCAGAAGAAGAATTAGTAGATCCCAACCTAGAAATAATAAATAGAAGACAAACTAGGTTACCAAATCATATACCAGTAGTACAACAAGCAGAATTTAAAGAATTTGTAGGATCAATGGTTCAAGACGTAAATTACAATGGATATTTCTTAGACTTAGATAATGTTTATGATGAACAAGAAATAGGAAGAAGAATAAATTGTTGAAATCTTGGAATGTATATAGCATTAATGAACTCCACACAAACAGAAAACCTAGAATATATGTATGACTTGATATCTAAAACATTAATCGGAAAGGTAGCTTATTGGATAGAATCCATAGCGTACCAATTAAGAGGATAAGTATTTAGTTATGCAGGAGATTGGAAATCTATGCTAATAATATTTGATATCATACTAAAAAGAGATTTTTTAGGAGAAAAATGGTTGGTAGCACGAGAAAACGTACTCGCCAAAAGAAAAACTGAGATAATAATGAATCCAAATAACATAAAATGTTGTAAAATTAATAAATTACCAGAATATACAATAAGTTTTAGTAAGTTCTTTTATGAAGTAAGATTCTTGCCAGAAGAAGGTTTAATATATCAACAACTTTATTATGACCACCTACCTATACCTTATAACACAGAAATATCGAAGGAATGCACCCAACTAGAACCAAAAGAAAATACATTAGGAGAAAGAATAAGAGTACTAAGAGCATACCTAATGCGAAAATGTGAAGAATATAGAATGCAATAAAAGATTAAAAAAGATAAGAAAATAGGATTAAGAGAGGTATGTGGATTTACGGAAAGAAGATTAGTATTCAGATGTGATGATAATAAAAGAGAGAAAAAATATAAGAAAAGCCATAAAAAGAAATATCAACACAAAAGATATAAAAAATATAATAATTACAGCAGACAAAACCAACAACATTATTACAAACCTTATAGGAAAAATAGATTTAAAAGGTATAGAAATACCCCTGAAACCAGGAAAACATTTAAGCATAAGATAAAATTTAGGAAGAGAATATATGTGAGAAAAAACTTAAAGAATGTAAATGTTGGAATTGCAATGAAAAGGGACATTATGCTAATAAATGCCCAAAACTAAAGAAAAAATGTGTAAAATATATAGACACAACACAATTTATAATGAGTCTACAACAAATAAAAGAAGAAAATAATAATTGGTACGAATATGAAGATTTTTATGTCAGTCAAAATGATGAAGAAAGTGAGTCAGAAAACATTAACTTTGTTAACCAAAACTTAGAAAGTGAAAATAGTTCTAACTAAATGAAGTCGCAAGAAGAAAGAAAAATACTAGAAGAAAGAGATTATTGGATGCAATATGAAAGGTATGTTCGCAATAAGATTATTACAACTACTAGTGAAACATGAAATAGATATTATGGTGATAGGTACAATAAGATTACAAAAAGCCTTAGTAGAATAGGAGAAAGGTTAAGTGAAATAAGATGAAAAAAATTACTAGAAGAAGTAAAAGAAATGGAACAAGATAAAGAGCTTCAACAAAGATTAAGAGAAATGGATTTAGAACAAAATAATTAGATGGTAGCAATCTACATAGAAGCTCATATATAGTACAAACCTAATAAAATGATAAAACAAAAGATCTTTATTGACAGTGGAGCAGACTTATGTCTAGTAAAGAAAGAAGTATTAGAACCACACAGATGAAAAAGGTCTAAAACACATAGAACAAGAGTATCATGCTTTAACGAACAAACAAAAAAATTAGATATAGTAGCAGAAAACATGAGAATAGTATTAGGAAAGACAATATTTAGACTACCAGTTATATATCAACTGAATGATATGAAACAACAAGTATTATTAGGAAATAATTTCCTAGACTACTTTAAAACGCAAGTGATAAATAATAATACTTTCCGCTTACAAACACCTTGTAATAAATGGATAATACTAAAGTGAGTATTGTCAATACATACACTAAGAATATGTAACATAAGATCGGATAGGAATAATAACCTACAATTATTAAGAGAAAAATACCTCAATATATTAAAAATAATTTTTGGTGAAAATCCGATGCAACTATGGGAAAAAAAATATATGCTGAAATCATACTAATAAATCTTAGTGATATAGTTAGATCTAAGCCTATTAGATATAGCCCAACAGATCAAAAGGAATTTGAAACCCAACTAAAAGAGTTATTAGAATTAAAATTGATACAAGAAAGAAAAAGCCCACTTAGTAGCCCAGTCTTTTTAGTTAGAAAACATAGTGAACAAAAAAGAGGAAATGCTAGAATGGTGATTGACTATAGAGAGCTAAACAAGAAAACTATATTTGATGGATATTTTTTACCCTACAAAAGAAACCTTATCAATAGATTAGGGAATAAAAACTGGTTCAGCAAATTTGACTGTAAAAGTGGATTTTGGCAAATAAAACTAAAAAATAAATCAAAAGCTTTAACAGCATTTAGTGCCCCTCAAGGACACTACGAATGGAATGTACTATCATTTGGATTAAAGAATGCACCACAAATATTTCAAAGAATAATGGATCAAGTGTTCAAAAAAATAACAGAATAATGTATAGTATATGTTGACGACATATTAATATATACTGATGATTTGGAAAATCATATAAAACATCTAGAAGAATTTATAAAAACTGTGAAACATCATGGAATATTATTATATGAAAAGAAATCTGAAATCTTCAAGAATAGTAAAGAATATTTGGGATACATAATAGATAATGAAGGATTACAATTACAGGAACACATTGTAACAAAAATAAAAAAATTTAAAGATAAATTAGAGAGCAAAAAGGAAGTACAACAATTTCTAGGAGTAGTAAACTATGCTTCAGATCATATAAAGGATTTATCACTTTTGAGAAAACCATTACAGGAACTAACTAGAAAAAATATAACTTTTGAATGGAAGGAAGAACATACTAAGGCCATAAATAAAATCAAGGAAAAAGTGAAAGCCTTGCCAAAATATAGAATACCAACAGAACTAGATCAACTAGAACTTTTTACTGATGCAAGTGATATAGGATGGGGAGCAGTCCTCAGAGCATATGATAAAAAGGATATATATAAAGAAAAACCACTAATTTGTGGATATGGAGGTGGAACATGGAAGCCTAATGAGAAAAATTATCATATTAACGAGAAGGAACTATTAGTAGTAAAATTTGGAATAAAGAGATTCCATTACCACCTATTACCAGTAAAATTCATTGTTAGAACAGATAACACCCAAGTAAGAGCTTTCATTACATATAAAATAGACCCTTTGCCAGAACTAAACAAGAGAAGAAAGTGGCAATCATTCTTTTATTGTTATGATTTTATTGTCAAAAATATATCTGGGACTAAGAATATCCTAGCTGATTTTCTTAGCAGGTACAACGATGTCAACCAGCAGTGACAAATTTGAAGAATATATTATCAATGTTACAGGAATCATCAAACAAAACCAAAAAATTATTACAACGAAAATGGAAGAAAATACACACTTGCTAGAACAGCTGACAGAAGCCTTTAAAGACTTCAAAACCCTACAAACCTTGAAATCTTCCCAAACCCCTACAGAAAAACCAAAGACTTTCACATCCAAACTTACAACCATGCCAACCACTATACCACCACCCATAACAACATCGTCTTCTCAGATGACAACGGCAATAACAATGTGTGACAAAGTGAAATTCTCACCTGAATATATTACAGCTTATGAGAAATTAATAAATTTTATGATTACAAATCAAACCCACACATTTTAAGAAGTGCAAAATTAAGCAAATATCCAAGGTTTTTATGCAATGAAAAATCAAACACTGATATAGTTCTTAAACTCTTTACTTAAGTATTTATAGATAAAATACTAGTAGATGAAACTTTTTACAATATTGCTAAATTAGCCAATGTTTTTGTAGAATCTGCTAAGTTAATTATGGAATTATTTGGAAGAGGTATCTACGGCATACAACTGTTCGATGCCTCAAAGGACTTAACAGGAAAACCTATCATTATATGCCAACTAATTAAAACAGGAAGGAATAGCAACATAAACGGAGATGACAAAGACCTAAAAATGAAAATACCATGTACTATAGAAAAGTTTCAAGAATAGCTCAGTGCCAAAAGAGCCATAGGACTATCAACCTTGAAATCAAATATTGAAGATATGCTGAGAGCAGGCAAAGTCAGCATCATTGGAAACTCCAAAGGAGGAGAAACCGAAAAACTTATCACATTATACTACAACAACGATGTACTATCACAAGACACCATACACCTTACCAACATGCATGACAGAATCACCAAGATGGAGCACAAACACTCCAGTGAGACAGTAGAACAATACAAGCTCTTGATAGGCCAAAGGAAAAGACATGTTATAAGCATAAAGGAGGATACTACGCATGTTACTATGAAAAAAGAAGGATCTCCTAATCCTTTTTGAATGAAACGGTCCAATGTAGTTTAAACTACAGAAAGCCACAATGTAACAACTTAATATGGTCCAATGTAGTCCAAACTACAGTAAAGCCCATGTATTATCATACTACTAAAACTGATACCGTTCCTATTCTATAGGAGTATCAAAAAGAAAAAATCAAAACGATATCGTTCCTATAAAATAGGAGTATCGTCGGAGAAAAAAAATCGTATTTTTGTGCAAAGAAGACACCTGTAAAGATGCATGTGGAAGAAAGCAAAACTTGTTGGACCCATAAGAAATCAAAGACAGAAGATGACAAGCCAACAAACGTTGAAAAAATGGCAGCAACGACAAACAACTTTAAGAAAAGCATGAAAGGACAAGAGATAAAGCACTATTTGCTTTATGACTTTTGTAACAATAATGTATCAACTTTTAGACTTTTTCAGCATGCCAATAGTAAAAGGCAACTGAGGCTATCTATATAAAGAGCTTCATTGTAACATCTGAAATCATCTTTCGAAATACAACAACTTAAAATCTTTCAAATACTCTCTCTCATGTCTAGCTAAAAACCCTTCTAATCTATAACCAATATCACGATTAATCTCATAATACCAGAAGATAGATACTTTGAAAGCTTATACTTAAGAACTATATTAGTCCATAAAACACCATCTCTTAAAAGAAAATTTAAGAAAGAGTTTGTCGAGCAACTCCCAGCACGTAGGCCATTTATCCCGGCACTAGTGAGGAAAAAAGGGAGGTAGAGCCAGGGTGGGTTGAGTATCTCCGGTGATTCTTAATATTCTACTAAGAGGTATGTTTCAGACCATGTGTTTCTAATTATATTCTTGATAAGTATACATCTCTGCGATTATGATGTTAAATGTTGATAGAAGGTTGTAGACTATTATTTTTTTTAAAATGAATTTTGAGTTAATAATACCTGCTTCCGTACTACATGCCTATTATTTGTTAAACCTACATATGAATATGTTAATAAACCATCTATATTCCTACCCTCTTCAGCGTTGTTAGATGATGGAAAGATCTGCCCAGAACTTATCACACTATACTACAACAACAATGTACTATCACAAGACACCGTACACCTTACCAACATGCATGACAAAATCACCAAGATAGAGCACAAACACTCCAGTGAGACAGTAGAACAGTACAAGCTCTTGATAGGCCAAAGGAAAAGTCCTGTTATAAGCATAAAAGAGGATACTACGCATGTTACAATGAAAAAAGAAGGATCGCCTAATCATTTTTAATGAAACGGCCCAATGTAGTTTAAACTACAGAAAGCCACAATGTAACAACTTAATATGGCACAATGTAGTCCAATCCTTCCTGTTTTAAATAGTTGGCATATAATGATAGGTTTTCCTGTTAAGTCTGTTGAGGCGTCGAATAGTTTTATGCCGTAGATATCTCTTCCAATTGATTCCATCATTAACCTAGCAGATTCTACTAAAACATTGGCTAATTTAGCAATATTGTAAAAAGTTTCATCTACTAGTATTTTATCTATAAATCCGTAAGTAAAGAGTTTAAGAACTATATCAGGGTTTGATTTTTCATTGCATAAAAACCTTGGATATTTGCTTAATTTTGCACTTCTTAAAATGTGTGGGTTTGATTTGTAATCATAAAATTTATTAATTTGCTCGTAAGCTGTAATATAGTTAGGTGAGAATTTCACTTTGTCGCACATTGTTACTGTCGTTGTCATCTAAGAATATTTTTCTCTTCTACTAACAATATTCTTTTTTTTTTCTCATGGCCGGATTGTGCCGCCTTTATGGCAGTTTTCTCTTTTCATGGCTCTCATGGCTGACCTGTCATCTTTCAATGTTGGAGTTTCTTCATTGCTATATATGTTTCATCATGAACGAACAAGTTAGTGGAATAAGTCATCGTCCTCCTGACAGCATTTCAAAAACCTGCAAACATAGAACAATCATTTGTTTTTATAAGGTTGACCCGTGTCTTTGGATCCTACTATGTAATTCCTCCTCTTTTAGCATCAACCCTCTTGGGCTCGATATTATGAGAGATGAACTTAATCTAAGAATTGAAAAGTATTTTGGGAAATGTTGATCATAAAATATTTTTTGACTAAAAATAGTTTAGCTTATTAAAAGTTGTTATCTCAATGTCATGACACATACACCTCGAGCGAGGTTCTTTTGATCATCCATGGCACTCCGAGCGTGCTCTTAATTCGTCCTGGTGAAATTCTTGAGATCTCCTTAAAAAGTTTGCCCCAGTTGAAGGTTATCTTGCAACGAACTCTCGCGCTAGATCATCATGAAGGAATTTTTTAGGTCCTCTCAAAAATTCTGCCCTGGTTTGGAAATTTAATACTGACTGACTGACTCTTGTGCTGGATTCATCGGTTGAATTTTTTAGATCTAATAAAAAATTCTGCCTAGTTGCAATTTCGGAGATCCTTGTGCTCTGTGAGGTAATAGTTGAATCTTCATGTCTCAGAGGCTTCCTAAGAGTTTCTTTGGTTTTTTATTTGGTGTGAGTGGGCTTAGAGAGCGCCTACATATCCTATCATAGTAGGAGTCAGGTCGAATGTAGTTTGGAACAAAGATGGTTGATTTTTTTATAGTAATGTGACTGAGTCCTAAATGGAATGCCTACGTATCCCGCCTCGGGATTCAGGTCGTCGTGCACTTCATATTATAAAAAATATCATTTGGTTTTTCTATTACAATAGAAGAAGACTTACTCCAATGAGGATTTTCTACGTATCTAAGTCGTAAGAGATAGGTCTTGTGTAGATATTACAAGTAAAGAAATTAAGAAATGCGATTACAAATTGAAAAAGTGTGTCCTCATGCAAGTATCTCTTGATTGCGTCTGAGTTGATTGCTTTTGACCATTCTTGGTCATCCATTTCTGTAAGGATTACAGCTCCTCCTGATAGTACCTTGCGCACCATGTAGGGCCCTTTCCAGTTGGGTGCAAACTTTCCTTTGTACTCATATTGGTGTGGAAATACGCGCTTGACTACTAGTTGTCCAATGTGAAATATTCGGGCTCTGGACCATTTGTTGAAGGCGCGTTCCATTCTATGCAGGTATAGTTGATTGTGACATATGGCAACCATCCCTTTCTCATCAATTAAAGCAAGTTTCTCATATATTTTCTGGACACACTCTGCGTTGTCCAGCTCTGCCTCTTGTATGATTCTGAGTGACGGTATATCTACCTCAACTGGTATTACTACTTCAGAACTGTAGACCAGTAAGTATGGAGTTGCTCCTGTTGAGGTCTGAGATGTCATTCGGTATCCTAGAAATGCATAAGGCAACTGTTTATGCCAACATTTGTAGTTATCTGTCATTTTCCTTAGTATCCTCTTGATTTTCTTATTAGCTGCCACTATAACTCCATTCATATATAGCCTGTAGGCAGTAGAATTCTAATGAGTTATATGGAATTGCTCACAAATATCCTTTATCAGATGGCTATTCAGATTTTCTCCGTTGTCAGTTATGATCGACTCTGGGATACCGAATCGACATATAATGTTGTTTCGCACAAAGTTTGTTACCGCTTTCGTTGTCACCGACTTATGAGATATAGCTTCGACCCATTTTGTGAAGTAGTCTATAGGGACCAAAATGAAGTGATGCCCATTGGATACATCTGGCTCTTTGGGCCTAATGGCATCCATGCCTCAAGCTACAAATGGCCAGGGTGAGCTCGTGACATTGAGTTCACTCGGTGGGACTCTAATTAGATCTCCGTGAATCTGGAATTGATGGCTTCTTTGCACAAATATACTACAGTAGGTTTCTATTGTCATCCAGTAGTAACCTGCCCTCATGATCATTTTAGCTAGAATGAAACTATTCATGTGAGGACTACAAGTCCCAACGTGTACCTCTTCTAACAATTTTGTGGCCTCTGTAGCTTCAACACATCTGAGTAGCCCTAGATCTGGCGTCTTCCTGTAGAGTACTCCTTTGTTAAAAAAGAAACCATTAGTCATTCATCTGATGGTCTGCTTTTGATTGCTTGTGATATTTTTCGGATACTCTCCCTTTTCAAGTATGTACTTATGTCGGGATACCATATTTTACCGTCTAGTTCTGCTTCCACATGGGAACAATAAGTGTGTTCTTCCCTGATACGGATCTCCAATGGGTCAATGTGACTGCTTCCAGGATGTTGTATCATGGATACTATGGTTGCTAGAGCATCAACGAATTATGCGCTTTTGGCGTGTTCTAAAAAATTGATCTTTCTGAACCTCTTGCATAACCTTTATGTGAGGTTTACATATGCAGGACCTTTTCATTCTTAGTATCACATTCTCCTTTGACTTGGTGCGTTAATTGATCTAAGTCTCCTATCTCCAACAACTTTTGAATATCTATGTCGAGAGCCATGCGAAGACCTAGTATGTAGGCTTTGTGCTCTTCCAAATTGTTAGTGCATCGGAAGTAGAACTTCACTTCCATTGGGTAGTGTTGACCCGTTTCTGAGACCAAAACTACTCCAACTCCTGAACCTTTATAATTGACTGCACCGTCGAAGAAAATTCTCCATCCTGAGTAGGATTCGGTTGTGTTTTCCTCGATTGTCGTCACTTCCTCATCCGGGAAATATGTCCTTAATGGTTTAAACGCTTCGTCAACCGGACTTTCGGCTAGAAAATCGGCCAATGCCTATCCCTTTATGGCTTTCTGGACTACGTATGTGATGTTGAATTCTCTTAGAAGCATTTGCCCTTTGGCTAATTTTCCTATGGGCATGGGCTGGTGAAAGATGTACTTCAAAGGATCTGTTATAGAGATAAAGTGAGTAGTGTAAGTCGATAAGTAGTGTCTCAACTTTTATGCTACCCATGTCATAGTACAACATGTTTTTTCCACCAAGGTGTACCTCAATTCGCAGGCAGTGAATTTCTTGCTGAGATAGTAGATGGCTCGCTCTTTCTTTCCCATCTCCTCGCGTTGCACCAACATGCATACAAAAGCATTATTTGATAGAGACAGGTACAATAATAATGAGTTTCCCGGCTTGGGAGGGACTAAGACTGGCGAATTGGAGAGATATATCTTAATAGTGTCAATGGCTTTCTGGCACTCGTCTGTCCATTTGGTAGGTGAATCCTCTTTCAGCAACTTGAGAATAGGCTCCACAATTATTGTAGACTGTGCTATGAAGAATCCAATATAGTTCAGCCTTTTCCAGAAAACTCATGACGTCCCTCTTGGTCTCTGGTGGTAGAAATTCTTGAATGGTTTTGATCTTTGAGGGATTTAGTACTATTCCCCTGCGGCTTACTATAAATCCAAAAGTTTTTCGGTAGGCACTCCAAACGCGCACTTGGCCGGATTCAGCTTCATATTGAACTTTTGAAGTCTGTTGAAGAACTTTTGCAGGTGGGTGATGTGGTCAGAGCTTTCTCACGACTTAATTATGATGTTATCCATGTATACCTCTATCTATTTAGGCATAATGTTGTGGAAGATGATGGTCATTTCTCGCATGTAAGTCGCACCGACATTCCTGAGGTCGAACGATATTACACGATAGTGGTATACTTACCACAGAGTTGCCCATCCAAGTGCGCACTTATCCTGGTTTCCTTAATCATTTCCTCGTCCTCGAGGTTAATTGCTAAAGTTTCATCATAGTTAGGCTTCTATCTGTTTTCATACTGATCTTCTTCATCGATGAGATCCTCAGGTAATTCAGTTTTCTCATCGTACTCCTCATATTCTCTTTCTTATGTATCACTCGACTCAGTCATCTCGTGATATGTCATAACGTTATGAGTTGTTTTATTATTATTACTGAAAAATAAGGCAAAGCACGGTTAGTGTTTAAAACATTATTAATAAAAGTGAAAAGACTATTTTTCCCATAAACTAAGGCTTTTATTAATTTGATAAAGAAAGTACAAACTGTGGTCCTGATTCAGATCAACATCGAGTCATTTCAATTTTTTCAAACATTACGAGAGAAAACAAAGATGCAAATGGTGAATGCTCGGGCCTCAACCAATTTTCAACAATTTTTTAAAACAAATTAAATTGATCATCTCTACCGAGGAGCCAAGAGCGGGGTAGAGTTCCAGTTGGACAGTTGCTTAGCTAGACCAACATTGAGGATGGTGGGCACTTGAGAGAAATCTTCGAGTATCACACCACACTCTTCCTCTTGGAACAACATCCATAAACCCTCTTCTGTGTCTCCGTCGTTGTCATGGGCATTCTGACTAGGAATAACTGGTATAGATCCGTAAATAATTTGCATATCTATGGAGGACCCCTCTTCTTCTGGTTAGCATCGGAGGCTTCTATAGAGTCTGGGACGTACCCGAGGCTAAAGCGATAATCATTTCCCGGGATTGACACCAGTTCTTTTATACCCTACATCTCTCTACCTAAACCTTTGCCGAGTTCAAACTCGCTCTGAAGCATAGTAGAGGAAATCATCTTGTAAACTGGTGGCATAGCACTCTATTCATCGTCCCCTTTGTGGGAAGCTCCCACTAGTTACACGGTGTGGAAATTTGAATCCTTAGAAATTTCCACAATCACTGGCACGAAATTGTTGGGGTAGTTATGAATGCTCCTGCTCCGTGAATTACCACCTTATGGTTCTCTCACGGGAATTTTATCGATTGGTGGAGGCATGACGGTACTACTCCAGCCATGTGGATCTAAGACTTGTCCAATAGTAGATTGTAGTTGGTTGTGATTGTCATGACCTTAAACTCTATAGTGAATTCAGCTGGCCCCATTTGGATGTTGAGGTCTATTTTGCCAATAAGGTCACGTTGATCTCTATCAAAGGCTCTTACATTGGTATGGCTCTGGCATATTTTCCCACTATTATAAACCAGTTGCTTGAGTGTAGATTCAGGGCATATGTTGAGACATGCCCCATTGTCAACCAATACTCGAGCTATGACTTTGTTCCTACATTTGATAGTGATGTAGAGAGCTTTATTGTGGGATGTTCCCTCTTTTGGCAAATCGTCTGGAGTGAATGAGATCTGGTGGGCCCCAGTGATATGGCCTATCATATTAGCCAATGTTTCATTGCTTATCCCTGTTGGGACATGTGCGTCATCCAATACTCTCATCAAGGCTTGTCAATGTTGCGACGAACTCAGTAGTAGTGCCATTACTGATATTTAAGTTAGCATCTTCTTTAAGTGTTCGATAATGGAATATTCCTTTCGTTGCATTCTATGCCAAAAATCTTCGATCTCTCCCTCAGTGATAGGCCTTCGTTGGTTCCCTTCTTTACGGGGCGCTCCCTATGCTAGCTCTTTGAGAGAATAACATCTCCCTAATCTTGTCATTCCTTAAGCTACTGCTGCTTGGATGACAAATTCTTTTCTCGGGGCTCAGACTACTTCTTGTGATACCTGAGCCACGATCGGTGTTGGAATTAGCACTTTGATACTAGGTCATTCATGGAGGGTAATAAAGGCTATTATTTATTTCAGGCTCTGGACAGACTCTTGGATTAATGGTCAGCGTACGGCCCAATTATTTTCCAATACGATATCTTTTGTTGTCTCCAATATGATCTCTTTTGTCGATGAAATCTTGTATGTTATTCTTCCGTTTGATACAGTCCTCTGTATTGTGTTCTCTCCCTCTGGAGTTGTATGCATAAGTCTGGTCGGCTCGAAAGAAATAGCCCCTAAGGTTACCAGGTTTTGGCGGAATAGTTTGGACTATTCAGGGAATATTTAGTCTTTCAAACAACTTGGTTTGGGTTTCGAGAAGCATAGTAAACATCTGTGGAGGCTTCTTTTCAAAGATCGGATGTGGAAAATTATACATAACCGAAGGCGGGCTGGCTTCGATGATTCTGATGGTTTTAGGGTGCTTAAAAAACAATTGCAGGCATTTGATAATTTGGTAGTGGAACTTGGTAAGTAGGTATTGGTGTTTGGCAATATGGTTGTGGAGCTTGGTAGATGGAGTCGGTGTTTGATAGTTAGGTTGTGCGTAAAATATTGGCATAGGGCTGTATGGAGGAGGCATATAATTTCTTAGAGGTGGAGACTTGTTCATGTCCAAGAAAGGCTATGATCCTTCCTCTTTAGGCTTCTTAGGATAGGTGTATGGGAGATGTTTGCCACGTCCTCCTTCTTCTTCCTTATAGCCCCGGCGGTGCTCTGTTAACCAGCCTTGTTGGATATGCTGACAATTCTTCCCCATTTGAGGTCATCCTCTATCGCCTCTCCAATTTTCACCAATTCAGAGAATGACATGCTGGCTATAGATAGCATGCGGTCATAGAAATTTGATTCTTGTGATCGGATGAAGATAGAAACTAATTCCTCCTCACTCATCGACGGTTGTACTCGGGTGGCTTCGGCCATCCATCTACTCATTTATTCGTGGTAGTTTTTGGTAGACTTCTGCTTGACCTTTTCCATGTAGTACCGGTCAGACACGATCTCCATATTGAAATGGAATATTTCCATGAATTCCTCTGCCATGTCTTCTCAGGTGTCCCAACGGTGTATATCCTGAGCTGTGAACCATTCAGATGCTTCTCTTGTGAGGCTCTGGCTAAACAACCTTATAATTAGAGCTTGGTTTCTCCTAATCCCGAAAAGTTGGTCACAATATACTCTCATGTAATCCCTTGGGATTCCCTATCCCATTGAAGAGTTCAAGCTTTGGCACCTTGAATCCTTCAAGCAAGTCTAGGTCCGGATACATGCATAGATCATCATAGCTTAGGCTCGTTGCTTTTCAAGAGCCTCTGTTAGATTTCTCTATCAAGTCCACCATTTTTTGCTCTATTTCCCTGGCCCTTCTGTCTTGTTCATCCCTCCAGGCGTTTTCAATTACTTCATAATGGTCGAGCTTGGGTGAAGAGTCAATGGTAGTAATTAGGATGTGAAATGTGTTAGGTGGTTTCTGGGAGTGCATGTATCTCTGGGTGTTTGATGAGTAGCAGTGTTTGGGTGTGTGATAGGATCAACATAAGTGGGTGGTGCCTGATATGAAGGCGCTGATCGGGAAGTCCCGGGTAAGTGGGTTGCATTTGCTGGTGGTGGGGTTTGATACGAGATACCAATGTGGGAATTAATGGCTAGGAAGTGCTCAGGTTCAGGCGAGCTCAGTGATGGAAAAGGCAGTAAAGGACTTCTTGTTTTCGTGACCGCCTCTCTGGCAGTGTTGATAGCTTCATTCTTCGTGAACAGTTCCTGGAGGTCTGCGATCTTTCGGGACAACAAGATAATCACATCTTCGTGATGTGAATGATTCTGAAGGTCTTGAGGTGCGGGATCCTCTATGACTAAAGCATCTTTATTATGCCCGTCTTCTGGTGTACCAATCATTTTCGCTTGACCTGGTGAAGTATGCCAGTATGACACAACACAGATCAACCACATCTTTAAGAAAAGAAAAACTCAAAGGAAAATGATGTTAGTAACATTAGTAGAAAATAATAATACAAGATATCACAGATAAGTTGCACATAAAACACATAGATTTATGTATTTTATCTGAACTCTTGATTAATCTTCTGTTCTAGGGTATTTTAGTCATTTTGACCCCTTTGGTTTTGAGGGTTTTGGTTTGAAATTCTTATGGTTAATTTGCTACGACGACGTCCTTGAGAGAAGAACTCTTCTTAATAGGGGGATTATAATTTATATAATATAGGGGTCGAGTTTTATCTAGACTGTCTATGTATCCCTCCGCAAAAAATCAGTCCCTTTCGTAGTTTGAGTTATATATAAATTATCCCTAACTTCATTCTACCCGAACCAATTCCTAGATCAGACCTGATAAGGTCTTCCTACGTATCCCACATTAGGGCTTCAAGTCGGATGTAGTTTCTTTCATAAAAAGAGGGAGGGGATAACATTTTAATTGAAAATAAAAGGGGGACGCCTAAATTACCCAAAAGAAGACTTCTCCATGAAGCCAGGGCGGGGCGTTGTCCTTATGAATGTGCATTATCTCAATGGATTTCTTAGTAGCGGTGGGGTAGAACTACCCAGATCTGACAAGTGTTGATTAGATGCTCCATCTCAAACTTGAAAATCTTGCATACTTCGATGTCATGTCCTGGTGCCCCTGAGTGATACAAGCATATCTTCCTCCTTGAAGTACTGGAGGATGTTTTCCAAGTAGACTTGACTAGTCGGACTTTGCTGGTGCTGACAAAGGTAGAGAAGAGGCTAGAATACTAGTCTTCAAAGACAGTGAAGTCGTAGCTCCAAACTTGGGTGTTAATGGTGATTCCTTCACCAGGCATAATGGGATCGTAAACCATGAGGGAATGTGAACCCCATAGGTTATGGATAAATTTTTAATCAATCAATCTTGTTATTCTCCTTTCGAAGGCTAGGCACTCATCTATGGTGTGTCCAGGTTGATTTTTGTGGAAGGGTCACCTCTTATGAGCATAGATGGGTACACAAGTTGGGAGGACGTCGGGACTGAAACACGACACTTTGCCAGATTTTAATCCTTCATACACTTCAATGTTTCACACCGTCCTGGGTGCGACTCTTAAAGGTGAAGTGCGGGCTTTGAGGGAAATTTCCCACCAGATGGGGGATTATGTACAGGATGGCCCTTGTGGTGTTCCGTATTAGTTGACATCTTTGTTAGCATTCAGGGTTACTCATTTAGGTAACCCATTTCATTCCTCGATGTATGGCACATGGTCTTTCTCGGGCAATTCAAACTCTTGCTTTGGTGTCTTGAATAATAGGATGTAGTAATTGACTATTTCTTTAACCTTGTTGGGGATGCTTTGGCATGATGCTTCCGCTTGGTGGTTTCTTCTGGTATGTTCCCTACAAAATCCAAAATTTTGTCGACCTCTTTCATATTGGATTTAGCCAAGTCAATCTTTGCCTCGATCTTGCGACTCTTCAGTTTCCTCATTGCTAATCAAATCAACTATGGGTAAAGTGGCACTTTGGATGTCTGGAGTATCTATTGGTAGCAAATCAACCTTTAAAGGAGGTGCAAATTTAATTTAGTTTTGGTATTTTTCTGTGTTTTTCTTTTGGGTTGGTGTTTGGAATATGGAATCAATCAAGAGTTCAGACGGAGCACATGAAAGCACATAACTAGTTATATCACATAATCATATATCATTAGAAATTGTAATATTCACATTCCTAAACCTCGGTGCTCCAAGGTTTTATAATCGTTTTGAAGCATAATTGTGCAAAATGTTAGTTTAAACTATTTCCCCCATAATCATTTTCATTAATAATAAGGTTTCCCCTGTGGGGTTACAAAATATGAATAAAATAGTAAATGAAGATCAGTAGAAGTCGCCTCCAGTGGAGGATGATGAAGCTCTGTTTGTCCAAGCTTTCTTAGCCCTTCTAAGAGCATTCTGAATTCAGAGATGTAATGACCCGTTTGGTAGTTTAGGCATTTTACCCCTATTGACCCTTCCCCTAGAACCTTTAGAGTGTGATCAACTTGCGGGGATAGGTGGAGCGGTTCTGGAGGTAGTCGGGTGAGTCTTGATTGATTTTGAGAAAATAGAAGCTTTTATGTTGAATAAGAGAAAAAGTGTTGACCGATAGTTGACTTTGAGTATATGGGATCATTTTCGAGTTTCGTCACTTTCGGTAGGTCGGGAGAGTTATTTATGAGTTAGTCGAGTCCTTAGTTTTCTTCCTGAGGCATTCGAATATATTTTGAGTCACTGTTTGTAAATTTGTGGACGTTGAGTATTTCGAGGGTTTTCATAGAAAAGTGTGTCTTATGTTGGTCGTATGAGAAATCCAAGTGTGGGTGAGTTCGTAGTGTGTTTGTACTTGGGGTTGCATACCAAGTTTGTGTTCAGGAGGCCTTGAATGAGTTTCAGGTTTCAGGTTGAACTTGATGAGTTTCCTATTTTTTTGGTTTCTAATGTGCCGCACCTACGGGCCCACCTCTGCGAGGCTTGGTCCGCAAGTGCGACATTTTGGGAATTTAGGAGTCCACACCCGCAGAATTATTTCCGCATCTGCGAGGCTGGGATTTTTAAGTGAGGCCGCCTCTGTGACCATTTCTCTACAGAGGCGAGGCCACACCCGCGAGAATTTGTTCGCGGCTGCGGATATCGCTGAGCAGAAACCCTTTTTATTCCCAACTCGAATCCATTTCTTTTCATTCAAGGGTTGGAGACCTAAGCTCAGTAGGGAGGTGAAAATTGAAGGTTTTCTTCATTGTTTCTCTTGGGGTAAGATTTCTATTCCTCTATCATGATTATATGCTATAATCTAGGCTTATTCCTTGTTTGGGGTGGAAATAACCTAGAGTTCATAAGAGGCTTAAACCATAGATTGGAGACTATGTATTGATTATGATGCTTTGATATTGTAAATGGGAGTTAGTTATAATGGTAAGATGTATTGTAATGCTCAAGATGGTGATTGAATTCCTTTTTGAAATTGGGAAAGAATCTAGGGTTCCTAAATTGGGGGTTTTACTAGTTCATGCAATTGGAAACCTAAACAAGATTAGTGTTTAAATTAACTTAAGGATATGACTATCTAGTATGTGATTATGCTATTTGAGTAATAAAGTTTGAATTTTGATACCGTGGGGTCAGGGTCAATTTTGGATGTCTTTTGGCTTGTTTAAGGACTAAGTCCTTGTATGTACATTAGTGTAATTATTAACGTGTAGTGTATATATGTTAGACTCCATTTTGCTACGAGGTGCTCCGAAAGGGAAAAGCTTTATTAAAGATTGATGGTTCATGGCTCCTACTCGGCTTTGAAGTAGGCTACAATTTCTTCTTATTAGACTCCGATAAAAGTACATAATTAGTTATAAATATTGAGGGGTATTGAGTGTGTTTTGAGATGCTATAAGACATTTACTAAATCTTTCCTTCTTTCATTCTTTTGTGCTACTTCATTCAAATTGGTATCTGAAACCTCTTCGTATTCTATCACCGATGATGGGAACACACTTTTAAATTCGTGCGAGAGTGGTTTGCTATGACGTCATGCGGTAGGGTACAAGATGTGATACAGTGATACATACGCATGATCAATTCAGTCTTTGGCTATGATTTGAAGGTGTAGTTGATTGGGGTTATGTTTGAGATCGCTCAGTTCGGTGATATCTTTGGGAAGTGGAAATAGTAATTTAGAGGCGCAATAAAAAGAAATTGGATGGATTAATCTCCGCTATATGAAGAAAAATGAAATTGGTACTTGACGTGCTCGTTAGGATAAGGTTGCAAGACGTACGAGGGTGGATATCATATAAGGTTATGGAAGTTAAGTTTGGCTTTGACTTGACAAAAATGTAGTAGCAAAGTAAGAACTAGTGGTTGTGGGTTTCTTCAGGGAATGATTATATGTTTGAGATCAGGGGGCAATGTGACTCATGATGAGTGAAGCTTAAGAAAATAGACATTTGTGACGTTTCTATAAAGAGTGGGTTCGCAGGATCACTTGGAGTTTCGAAGTTAGTGATAGAAAGGGGTTGTTCAAACTAAGAGATTATTGATTTGTGAGTTACTTCGCAGTCGTTTGGGATAGAGTGAGTGTAAAGGATCGTATATGAGCTGGTACGTTAGACTATGTCGTAGGATAATGGAAGCCAGTAATCGACTAATGTGAATGACTTAGGCGCTGGACAAGTGTGGAGTTCTATTTAGGGAATTATCGGGTATTGCATCTATTTCTTGGATAAGATTTGTGGACATGGTACATAAAGGTTAATACTTGAGAAGTTCTATTATTACTGGTATAATGACTTTGGAGTTGACCAAAAAATAGGGAAATTTTCACTGTTAGTTGGATGTGTTGTGGTTCGGCAAAAATAAGGTAAGGGTTCGCTCTTCGCAAGCAAGCAACGTATAAGGACTCTCGAATAAGGTGTTGGTCAATTGGAATATTTCGGGTATCGATGATTGGGTTTGTGAATGTATGAACCAATATAGAAGAAGGATTATTGTGGTTAAGGATTTTTGGCAAGAGTACTTCGACGAAACTATATGAGAATGCTAGAAGAAGTGTGTGTTCGATAATTAAGGACCGACTTTCGGATCATAGTCCAGTTCAGTGATGGTTTGGATTATCACTTAGGTACTAAATGAGTGTTGGTCAGAGTAACCAAAGTGGATCAGTATCTTTTTTGTCGAGGAATTTTATAAAAGGATGGTACATGAAATGTGTCAGATTTAAGAGTAGCTTTCAATTTAAAGGTTCAAGAGGTGCGAGAGAAACTCTCTGTTGATTGGGTATGTAGTGTTCTACTATTTCTAGAATAGGTACAGTTGTATTGCGAGACCTATGATATTTCAATACACCCTGGGGCAGGTTTAAGTAGTGATCGGTCATTAATGATTATGATTTGAATGAAAGGTATAAATTGAGGAATTAAGATAATTTGGAACAAGGTATCTCTTTGAGATAGGGGAGGATTTAGATTGAAACAATGGAAATTCTTGGGCTAGCTGTGGATTATGTTGACATTATTTTTGCATCTTTCAGATCTGGTTAAATTGTTTGATACGCTCGGAGGAGTAGGTCTATGGTAGTTGACTAAGTGTTATGACGAATTTTCCATGGGGTTTGTGATTGATGACTGATGGTAGAATGTGTTGAAGTGTTGTTGATTAATAGCATGGATCAGTATTTCAGGTATTAAAGACTTAGAAGTAATGCGAAAGGTAAGGTGTATGGATCGTAAGGTTGATACGTTAGCAATTGGTAAGGCACGAGGATTGTGATATTTGATACTTGCTGGATTGATAAAGGGCTGCGAGGTATTACTATTAGAGGCTCGATAGGTGGAGGTGTAGTAAATAAGGTCGCAGTCTTTACGTTGAAATGTTCAGAGTTGTTGGCTAGTTAAGAGAAAGCACAAAGAGGATTTGATGTATTTAGAGTTCATGAGGTTCTATCAGATTTGCGTATTGGGTGGAAGTTGAGAGTCAATAAGATTACAATCTCAAGGTACAGTTCTTCAGTACTAAGTCGATGACTTAGATAGATTCTAGCTTTTGAAATTTGGATGACGACACATGATTGAATATTCATGAGAAAAGAGATGGAATAGGTCACCACATGCTTATGGAAAGCCTATCAGTTATGTTTGGAATCAGTTCGGGTGACTATCAAGGATTAGAAATTAAGCATTTTATTCTGGTCAGATTTGTTCATTTAGGGTCGGGTGGCTCATTTTTATATTGCCTAGAGGACTTATGGTATTCAAGTAAACCACCGATAATGGTGTGACATATTTTAATTCGGAATGAATGTATGACAGCATTACCGGTTCTCATTAAAATTTCAAGTAGGATTGATGATACTCTCCGGATGGCAATGAGTCGGACAGTTCTAGTGGTTTACATGGGTACTTGGTGATGTATTTATGAGGTATGAATGGTTATGTGGAATCTTTTTAGTGATCAGTTGATTTTCTACGGATTTGGCATAACAAGGTAATCAGTACGTATGCTTATATTATGGTGATTGGAGATTCAATAAGAATTGAGCAATGGGTTTTGGCTAAGTGATTTGTATTTCGGGATACAAAACTAACGAGATTGGGATTAGCCCAATCGCCTTGGATCAGAGCTGTTTTTGAATGGATTTATTTAGAATTTTCTCAGATAAAACAAGAATTCTTTACTGAGGAAAGTAAGTCATGATTTGGGCTTGTGGCGTGTGTTTGTGTTTTTAAGGAAAATTGGTGCGAAGGATTGCCCGGGAAGATGTCAGAGAAAGATTGGCAGAAGGAGGGCATGGTCGACACCTAGAGCCTTATTTGCCCGATCGTAACCATCTGTAATACTAAATGTACACACTCATGTTTGGCTGACAAGCCAAATCGCATCAAATGGTGGAACTTTCTACGCCAACAAGGTTGCACCTAAGTCAATCTGATTTATCATCTGTAAGGGGTCTTGGACCAAAACATAATTACATAAGCAGGTCGTCAAGGCAACCATAGATTATGTAACTCAATCGGCACAACGGGTAACCAATCAAGGACGACAAGGCCATCCTATATAACCAAGAGACAACATCAACGCCTGGAAGGCCATACTGGACATACTGGACATACAAAGGATACATCTACAAGCATCGATAGAATGACAATTATATTGTAGTCGGGACAGGGCCTCGACCTACCCATCATCTCTGTATACATATCAATACTCTAGGCTTTCCATCTCCCAATGACATGGAGCTTACCAATCAAGCTGAGCTCGGCAACACCTACTGAGGAGGCTTGTCTATGTATCTCTCAAGACCTACACGCATGAAATGCAGTGTCCCCGAAAAACAGACGTCAATACTAATAGATGTACTGAATATGTAAGAAAACTGAATAAATGAAATCCTAACAAAAACTATAGGCATAATAGCTAAATATGTCGAAGAGATAGAAGGAAATCTGAGGATGTCCCTACATGTTCCCTACTAGCATTGTATAGTAATATCAACAGTGTACCAGGCCCTATTGGGGCTCTGTGGATAAGTATAACGTATCAGGCCTAAAGGAGGCTCTATGGGAAAGTATAACATACAAGGCTTTAACAAGGTTCTGTTGGGAGTATCATAAATCACACCGGGTCACTAGGGTATTTGTGGTGTATGTGATGTGCCAGGCCGTAGCGAGGCTCTATGGAATAAATATAACGTACCAAGCCATAACAAGGCTCTATGGAATATGCATACGACGTACCAGACCTTCTATAGACTATGTAGAATAAGCAACAACGGGACAAACAATCAAACATAGCTCAAAGCTAGTAAACAACTGAGTCTGTAAGATCAATATGTGCTCAACTAATGAGAAGAATAAGTTCTAAGTCATAAAGTACTCCCGGCAGAGGACAAACAATAGCATCTCAAGAATGTTTGAATAAGAGGCACAAGCTCATTTCTTAATACTTCTTTTATACTTATCTATCAGGTGTCTTTTTAGGTGCGGAATCATGCTATAGAAAGAACGGATAGTCATTACATACCCTTAACGTCAACTTCCTACTTGTTGTTGTGACCAATCTCCTCTACGCCTCAATCTACAAGGAATATAACGATACTAACATTAACTATAATGACATGTGAATTATATATCGAGCGGCATGCTCGTTTATAATGAATCGGACAGCATATCCCCTATTTCTTTAGTATACATCAAATATAAATAAAAAGGACAACAAGAACCACATCAAATCCAGCAACACAATAGCTTAGAACAATCACCAAATAGCCTACACGTCAATAACATACCTTATACGATTTCTCGCTATTAATTTTGTATTTATGATCTCACAATTTATCTATGGCCTAGACGAACATAAATATATCTAAGAGAGTATAATTTGTATTGTATATGCCAAAAACTACTCTTCTTCTACTTTACTTCTCTTCGAAAAAATCTTTGATTTGCTAAACCCCAAAGAACAATTGATGTTGAGTTGGGTAATCTATGTGTACATAACCTCTACGTCGTTCTTCATATTTTTCTTCCGGCAATGTGAGATCATATATATATGTGTATATGTATGTCGTTGCTGCCTATTCAAAATAGATGCTTCACGTATATATATATATATATATATATATATATATATATATATATATATATATATATATATATATATATATATATATATCAAATGCATTCTCAAAGAGGTAAATAAGAAATATATGTGTATATATAACTTTCTCCTTTTGTATGTGGGGACCACACCCAATATTCTTATCTTTTAATGAAATTATATCACAATATAGTTATGGCACCACAACTTAAATATGCATAGTCACCAGCCCTTTATTTCCATGGTTACACGGGGGAAAAAATTGCACTTATCCATCAACAAATGTTGTCCACCATACACCAACCCACTAATACACTAATCTACTATTCCTTTATTAATTCATTTATTTCTCACTACTAATATTTAATAAATTTCCCACATAATTAATTTTTAAATCTCAATTCCCTTAAATAATAATCACTTTTAACATACTCATATACTCATTATCATGATCATGTGATATAGTACTAGTCCATAGCTTCATTTGACACACACTAAATATTATTTTCAATCATTATCGTCACACTTGTTAAGTCCTAAATTATTTTGGGACTTCATCATTTTCTACACTGAACTCTTTATTTGCATATATGACTATGATCAAAATTCTCCGAGGCTCGGATCTACTTACATACGTCGAGCGGTTAAAATCATATCTTTAAAGCATGGGGTATTACATTGACGAAACTTATTCTCTTTGATTTGTTATGACACTTCCTCAACACTTGTTAAACTTAGCATAACCACTTATAACCTCAAAGATAATCTTGTTTTGTAGACTTACGTCGACTAACTTACGACACAACTCGATCAGTGAAAACATGGGATGTAAAAGAGGAGGTGGAAGACTTGCTCCAAAATGGGCATCTGAGGGAGTTCTTGAGTGAACAGGCGAAGAGAAAATCCGAAAGAAACACGGGTCAGATGAGAATATCGTGTTGGGAAACCCACGTCATGTGATAGACATTATAATCAGCGGTGCGGAGATCAGCGGGACAAACCTTATGATGGCAAAGAAAACAAAAGTGTTTGTGACTCGAGAAAAAAGGTCTCGAGAGTTCTCAAATGAGGATGCAATCACCTTCACTGATGAAGATGTGGACGACATTACACTACCTTATAATGTTGTATTGATAATCATTCTAAACATTGATTATTTTCAAATTAAATGTGGTTTAATTCATCCAGGTATCTCGGCCATCATAATTCATTGGAAAGTCGTAGAAGAAATGGAGATATTGGGAAAAGTAGTACCAGCCACAAGAGTACTCTCCAAATTCAACATGGCAAGTGAGACAACCAAAGAGGATATTATGTTATCGGTAAACGGTGCAAGAATGATCAAGAAGACCAAGTTCTATGTCACAGATGGTGACATGAGATATAATGCGATCTTTGGGATACTGTGGATACACGACATGAGGGCGGTGCCTTCAATACTACATTTGTTGGTGAAGTTTTCAACTCCAAAGGGTATTAAAAAAATTTGAGGAAAACAACCAGCAGGAAGAGAGATGTTCGCCATAGATAAACCAACAGTTAAGAAAGAACAAAAGTGTGACAAATAGCAATCACAATAATCGAAACTCATGCTCGGCCGCCTCTTGAGAGGTGTTCAACCTAGAGGAATATTTTGTCCTCTTGAGAGGTGTTCAACCTAGAGGAATAATGGAGTACTAGGATGAGTTATCAAACATTCCTAACTTTTATCTAAGCTGCCCTTTGCGAGGTGTTCAACCTAGTGGAATTTTTTGTCCTAACTTTTTCCTAGGCCGCCCTCTTGAGAGATTTACAACCTAGTGGAATTTTTTGTCCTAACTTTTTCCTCGGATGCCGCTTGGAGGTTTTCTAGCAGACATTTTTATTCTTGGGTTCATGTACAGTTTATACTGTTGCGGGCCAAGAGTGACATGTAGTTTGTGTTCGTACTTTAAGGAGCTTCAACTTGCTTGAAAGGTGGTATTTCTTCAAGAACATTGCATTAATAGGACCAACTCTAATATCCTCTGCATCAATAATCTTGTAAGAGCCAATTGAATATGCTTCTTGTACGATATATGGTTCATCCCACTTTGCGGTAAATTTGCCTCCAGACATATGAGAAATGATAATAAGTATTATGGGAAACGAAAATAGGTCTTCTTACTACAAGTATTTGATCTCCAACTTGAAAGGACTTCAAGTAAACCTTTTTGTTGAAAGAACAAGATAGACAAGCTTGATAACATCCAAGATTCTCTTGAGCTTTCAGCCTCTTCTTATCGAGTCCTTCTAACTTTGCAATACGCAATTGAGAATGTTTTTCTTTAGTAGCCATTCTTGAATAGAAATTAATAAAGAATGTATATTGCACTTAAGTGGTAGAACTTCTTTAACTCCATAAGCAAGCGGGTATGGGTGACTTGTGTTAGTATGCAGTGAGTCGTCCTATATGCCCACAAAGTTTCTTCCATTTGTTCTTGCTAATATCGTTTAGACTTGGAGACAACCTTTTTTAACAAGTTATATAGAGTTATTGAATTATCCATCTAGATGGTTGGTGGAAGATTGATACATAGAGGATTTTCATTTCATGAAACCAAAGATATCACAGATCTTGTTTATAAATTTATCATCATATGGCTTGTCGTTGTCCATTATGTAACGAAGTGCCAAAGCAGTAGATGATATTTATTCAGATGAAGTTAGTAACATTCTCCTTCTTTACTTCTTTAAGAGCGATGACTTCCGCCTATTTTGAAAAGTAATTGGTTGCAACCAAGGTGTACAAGTGTCCACCAGAATATTTCGACAACAGACCAACAATATCCAATCCTGAAGCATCAAATAGCCAAGATGCAATAGTCAAGTGTAGTCCATCAGTGGCTGATGTATAAAAATTTCATGAAACTGGTAAGCTTTTCATATTTGAGCATAATCTAAGCAATATTTCGCCATTGTTGGCCAATAATATCTCATCCTTTTTATATGAAAGTGTAGATTTGGTTCCAGATTGATGTGATTCACATACCCTTGAATGTGCTTCTGGCAAAGCGTGGATTGCTTCATCCTCCCCTAAGAATCTGCAAGAGTACTCATTAAAATGATCTTATGTATAAGGTATCTTTGTAGTAAAGGAAGTGAGGTTCCTGATGACGGATTTCAGTCCTTCTTCTTGAATTTTTTGTATGTATCGCATAACTCAAGTACTCAATGACGGATTGTCACAATTCTTCATTCGCGTCTTCAGAAATAGTGACGAAATGCTCAAGCTCATTTTCTGCACCTTAGTCCTTATTTCGCAATGGTACAACCCACCTTTTGCAGATAGTAACTTGCGCTTGATCAGGTAGGTTTAGCATTAAAGCTAAAGAAGCTAAGGCATTTGCTTGCTTGTTCATTCTGTGGAACATGCTAAAGAGTCACATCACCCAGCCATCATATCAACTTCTGAGCATAACCATGATAAGGGTGTGTTCAGGCTTCTTTACCACATAGCTTCTCGAAAGAGCATTGACCACCACTAGAAAATGCAACTGTTTCATGTCGACAATCATTTCAAATCCAAGTATTAATGCTTGATATTCAGCGACATTATTGGAGCAACATTATGCCAAAGCAAAGGAGTATGGTAGAACCTCTCCTTACAGAGTACTACGCACAATGTGCAGCACCGTTAAAGTACATCTTCGACTGAGGTTGAATTTTAATGTCCATTGCGCCTTCATTAAGAAGTTCATCGGCTAGCTCCCAATCATCAGGTATAAGGTGTTATGGCAAAAAGTATTCTAACCCCTTTACAGCTTTTTGAGGGATGTATGCAATCTCAAACTATTGAAACTGGAGGTACCACCTTGCTAGTCGATCAGTAAGGACTAGTTTTGACATCACAAACTTGATTGGATTTGCTCTAGGAACAAGGTGAATAATGTGAACTTGAAAGTAGTGCTTCAACTTTTTAATTGAGAAGACTAGTGCCAAACACAACTTTTCAATTGGTGAATAATTCAGCTCATTTGGTTTCATCATTCTACTCAAGTATTAAAGGGAGTTTTCTTTCCCTTCACTACTCTCTTGGGCCAATATTTCTCTAACCAACCTTTCTTATGCTAAAATGTAGGGTATTAATAGTTTTCCAGGTACGGGGGCTACTAGAACTTGAGGCTTCACTAAATATGATTTGGTACTCTCAAAGGTGTTATTACAACCTCCATCCCACTTTAAAGGAACACCCTTCTTCATGACACAACTAAATGGTTGGCATCTTTCAGTTAGATCCGAGATGGATCTCCTAATGTATGCTAGCTTTCCTTGCATACTCTTTAGTTCATGAATATCTTAAGGCTTCGGCATTTTCAAAATTGTGTCAACTTTGGCATAATCAATTTAATACCTCAATGTCGGACAATGAATTAAAGGAACTTCCTAGAAGTAAAACCCAAAGGATATTTCAATGGATTCATTCTGAGTTGATATCTTCAGAGTAGCTCGAGCACCATTCTTAGGTCATGCAAGTGGTCTCTCCTCTTTCTTGATTTTACCACCAAGTCATCAAAATAACATTCAAAAATTTTGGGGAGCAAATCATCAAAGATATTCTACATAGCCCTTTTATACGTGGCACCAGCATTCTACAAACCAAAAAGCATCACTTTGTAACAATAAATACCCTTGGGTGTAGAAAATGTAGTAAGCTCTTCATCTTGTGGTGCCATGCACATTTTGTTATAGTCGGATGAACCATCCATGAAAAATATCTCCTCGTAAGCAGTGGTAGAATCAATTATCAACTCTGGGATGAGAAGCGAGAAATCATCGTTAGGGCATGAGTTATTAAGATCCCTGAAATCAACACAAACTCGAATTTAGCAAGTCTTCTTTCTCATAAGAACGATGCTTGAAATCCACGTATGGTATTTAACTTCACAAATAAAGTCAGCTTCAATGAGTTTGTTAACTTTATGTTTAATCAAGGGAACCAAGTCTAGTCTGAAGCATCTCTGGGCATGCTTAACAGGACGAGCACCATTCTTGACTGCAAGGTGATGGATTGATACTTTGGGATATAAGTCAGGCATCTCTTTGTAACTCAAGCAAATACATACCTATATTCTTTGAGTATCTTCGTGTAAGTATTTTCCTTATCACTTGTTAGAAAAGAACTTAACTAGGTGGGCCTTGGGTCTTCATCACTACCAAGTTTAACTTATATCTTATTTCTCAATAACAATATACTACCTATATCAATACTGACATTCATTATAACGGTACTCTTTTTAAAATTACATTTCTATAACATTCATACTCAAAATTGAGTAATAATATTTTGCAAGAAATATATCATATATAAAAATAAAATACTTAAATTCTCAATTATTTTTAAATACACATGCTCCTTATATTTTAATTTTTTATCTATATGGTACAACTAGTTATGAATTTATTAGTGTTTTAATTAATAATTACTGAGTTATGAGAATCCATTGAGGTTTTAAAATTACAACAATAACATATCCAGTGTAATCCCACAATTGGGTCTGTGGAGGGTAGAGTAAGATTTTAAAATTAACAAGTAATCCATCCGTTTCAATTTAAGTGTCTTACTTTATTTTTTTGTTTGTCCCAAAAAAATATCTCTTTCTACATTTAATAAGTTTTTCAAATCCAAGACAAGTTTAACACCACAAGATACAAAAGATCTCACACATCTTTAATTTAATTCTAGAATATTCAAAAGTCTCTCTTTATTTTTTAAGCTCCGTGTCAAATCAAACCAAGACACTTAAATGTTGGAAATTTGCCTTTGGTGGGGAGGTGCGTCCACCCGTATTTAATGACTTAAACACTACAGTTCCGCATGTTGGAGGCTTTATCTCTTCACACGTGCATAATCTACTAAGTGAGTAGATGACCATAGGGCCAAGAATCGTCAAATTTCATTGAGAAATGAAAGAGATATTGGTCCACGAAGTAAGGTGTTTGAGGCATGAAAATATGGTGTGGGACAAATCTATCACATCGGTGGGAAAAGGAAGAATTGCTCTCTTTATAAGTCTCAAAATTGGCTAAGGGTTTGGGACCCCAAGGGGTAACCCATGTGTTTAAAGGAGGGAGGACCTAGATGTGCTTCTTGGGTTCAAGGCTAAGCCCACATGCGCGCCGTCGCCACCCGCCCGTCCGGTCCGGATTCGGGTCTCGGGTCTCGAGTCTCGGGTCTTGGGTCTTGGGTCTTCTTCTGGTATTATCTCTTTGGACCCCAAATTATTTAATATTTACAGTTTGGTCCCTGAGAGCGTTATTGTGCATTAACTAGCCATTACTTGGCTGATTAACTCCCTCCATTAACAGCCATTACTTGGTTGAATTACTCTCTCCTTCAATGGCCATAAATAATCATTACTTGGCTGTTTACTCCCTCCTTCAATGGGCCATTAACAGCCATGCCTGTCAGTTGAGAGGTCTCCCCTTATGTTATATATTGATGCCTTTTGGCTCAATTGTGTGACACAAAAACAGAATATGACACAGAAAAATGAGACAGAAATATATACACGGAGACAAAAACAGAATATGACACAGATTCTGTCCGCAAAAACTCTTCCTTCCTTTTTCATTTCTTCAGCAAGTCGTTTCGTATTTGTTTTCTTCGTCAGAATCAACCTATTTGCTTTGTAGTGTTGATTAAGGTGTTGTTTTATCTTGGGAGACCATTGTCATTTAACGTAAAAGCATATATACGGGACAATCTTGTCTTAAAGACAAAGAGTCATCTCTCGACTCAGCACACAGTTGTAACAATCCAGATTTAGTACTTCTTGATTTCAGGTTATCAAGATTCAAGACACAACAAGCTTGCGGCAGTTCTAAATATTGACTTATTTGTTTATCCTTTCGAACACTTGTAATATTTATTTACTTCTCGTACTGTTTTGCATACCCAACATTAAATTGAGACGGAGAAAGTATATTGTTTTCATTTATAACATAAAAAGTACATTAAATTAATTATTTATATATTTTTATTTAAAATAGTTAAATGAGATTTAAATATTAAATGTCAATATATATACGATCATGAAATTTTAGACAAAACGCTATTATTATAAATAGGTTTGTCGGAATTACAATGCTGTAAAAGTAAAATGAAGAAAAGGTAAAGGGGAAAAAGAAAAATATTTGGCAATGTGGTTCCAATTATTAATGAGGAAAACAAAAGGGCAGGGCTGTGGGGAAGCAGTAAAAAGTTAAAGATTTTGAGTAGGGGTAAAATAGTAATAACCTGATTTATATCTAATAAATAGGGAAGATGTGTCAGGTGAAGACAGCAGGTGTGGGTGGATGTATCTACCTGTTCTAAAAATAGTATAATGAGACCCACCTCGCCCAAAAATAAACAGTCACTACCAATTTAACTTGAGAATCATACACGTGTCAGAATCACGTGGGTAATTGGGTGCATAGTACTGGGAGGGAGGAGGTTAGCGGTGGTCGTAGGCAACAGTGTACTCATTTGAAGGGCACAACAGTATGCCTTCTTTTCATGTTTTTTTTTTTTGTTTGATAAACCAGATTTTCAGGCTTGCGCCTGACTACTTCACTGGTATTACCCAGACGTTCTGGAGGTAATAGCACCGGTCTTTCAACACTATTACCAGGTAAATCGCGGGATGTGCTCCGGTGGCCAGTTTTCTGGGAGCGTACAACTGATCAATGAGACAAGGTCAAATTTCCCAACATGCAGAGTTTCTTAATGCTTGCGGGAAATCGAACCCACGCTGTCCATGCCAGAGCGCCTTATAGCGCCCAGGCTTTGCCACTGGACTATGCCCCGGAGGACAAAACTAAGGTAGGGTAAACTTTTTAAAGTGACTGGTCCCACCGCATTACGGCCCCATAACCCAAAAAATCCCACCTCCGGCCTGGCCCTACGGATTAGTATACACCGCTTGGCCCTACGCGTATGAAGGGATTTTTTTGGGAGAACACAGTTCCACTCTCGCTGATCAGAGGACTCGAACACGGAACCTCAGACAACAATACCCTAATGTATTCGCCACTGGACCAAACACTTTGGATTAAAACTAAGATAGGGTAAACTTTTTAAAGTGACTGGTCCCACCGCATTACGGCCCCATACCCCAGAAAACCCCACCTCCGGCCTGGCCCTACGGATTAGTATACACCGCTTGGCCCTACGCGTATGGAGGGATTTTTTTGGGGGAACACAGTTTCACTCTCGCTGATCAGAGGACTCGAACACGGAACCTCAGACAGCAATACCCTAATGTATTGGCCACTGGGCCAAACACTTTGGATTAAAACTAAGGTAGGGTAAACTTTTTAAAGTGACTGGTCCCACCGCATTACGGCCCCATACCCCAGAAAACCCCACCTCCGGCCTGGCCCTACGGATTAGTATACACCGCTTGGCCTTACGCGTATGGAGGGATATTTTTGGGGGAACACAGTTCCACTCTCGCTGATCAGAGGACTCGAACACGGAACCTCAGACAGCAATATCCTAATGTATTGGCCACTGGGCCAAACACTTTGGATAAAACTAAGGTAGGGTAACCTTTTTAAGGTGACTGGTCCCACCGCATTACGGCCCCAAACCCCAGAAAACCCCACCTCCGACCTGGCCCTACGGATTAGTATACACCGCTTGGCCCAACGCGTATGGAGGGATTTTTTTGGGGGAACACAGTTCCACTCTCGCTGATCAGAGGACTCGAACACGAAACCTCAGAAAACAATACCCTAATGTATTGGCCACTGGGCCAAACACTTTGGATGCCTTCTTTTCATGTTTATGTTAAGGGAGGGCACTCTATTTCTTTTTCTCTCTCTTTCGTTCCCCATACTGCAGACGTTAACATTCATTGATCCTTCTCCTTCCAATTAACTGCACACACCTACAACTGTACCAAACCTGAAAATACGGGGGTGGCGGGTAGACTCGTCATGCCTTCTCTTTATGGGTGGTCAGTGGGCCGGGTTCGGGCGGGGCAGGTCCCGGCGGGACGAGATCCGATGGGATTGGGAGGGCGGGCCCGGTCTTCCGCCGGGACTGGCGAGATCCGCCGATGTTCCGTCCCATTCCGGATCCTGTCGAAAAAGGGGACCGGTCTTATCGGGGCGGGGCGGGATCAGATTTTCCGATTTTTTTTTACACTTAATTTTAAAAAATAACATACATAAACACCTCAATAATTGAACAAGATATTGTAATAATAATATTACAAGCTGTTTTTGTGCCTCTTATATTATTTAATAGAAATACGATTTTTTTGTAATACAATTTCAAAATTGCAACTTTCTGGTGTTGAAAGTTGCAAATAAATACTAAAATTGTAATTAAAAAAATCACATATTTATAAACACTTTTTCTAGTTTCTTCACAATGTCTTGTGGTTCTTTGGTTTGAATTAAAATTTGTTGGTCAAATTGTTCTACGTTCCGTCGGATAAGATTTCGTTGTAGTTTTCGTCTTCTTCATTGATCTCCGATTGACCGCACCTTCTACGATCCACTCGTATTAAATCTCTGAATAAAACTGTTATCTTCAAGCTATCTCCCGCTAATGAGTGTTTGTGCTCTCCTATTTGAAATCTTCCGGCAAAAAAAATATTTTCAGACGTTGTTAATGGCGCTTGAATGTTCAACACATCTCGGGTTATCTTTGATAGTGTCGGAAATGCCTTCTCATTCTCCTCCAGTATTTCAGCAAGTCTTCACGTCATTCTTCATTGAGAACTGCTTGGTACGGTACAACACCCTGCAAAACAAAAACATCAAACTCGCTAACTTGATTAGTAGTGGTACCACTAAACATTCTATGTCTAAGGCTTTCAATACTAGCCGCAGAAACATCATGTTTTTTTTGAGGTTGTATTGAAGAAGAAGAAGATGGTATGGAAGCCGGTTGGTTGCTAACACTTTCTTGTTGGTAATGCGTATATATTTTTTTGCATTCGTCGTGTATGTTAGACAAAACTTCTTCTTTAGTTGGTTCCTTATGTGGTTGTTCATTTGTATTTTTTGGAGTTGGAGGTAGAAGTACTGTTATACAATCATAAATAATTTCAATAAGTGTTTTACAACTGTCTATTTTAATAGTCGGATTTAATACAGCGCCAATAATATAAATAGTGGGAATAGAAAAAATATTTTTTTAATTTGATAAACATTTTTAATAGGTGTCTTATAAGATGATTTTTTCATATATTAACTAAGTAACAAAAATATTAGAGCTATATAAAATAACATAGTTGAAATAGTATGATAATACATACCAGAAAATTCTTTAGTTGCTTGAAAAAAATTCTCTGAAAATACAATAAGTTCTGAAATTTTTTTCCAATCGTTATCTACAACCATATCAGTTGGATTTCGATTATGGGAGTTAAAAAATAAAGTTATAGGTCTTCTATAATCATAAGCAACAAGTAGTTGTTCATATAAAGAATTTCACCTAGTCACTACTTCTTCGGGAATTTTTCTATAAGGTCCACAATCGTGATAAGTTTTTTATATTATTTTTTATTTATATTCTATTACTTCTAAAAATAAAGTTTATAGCAAATTGTACTTTATTAAGAATGTCTTCAAAAAGTTATAGATCATTCTTTACAACTAAGTTATAAATATGGCACACACATTTTATATGAAAATTATTAGGAAAAGATGGAGTTAAAAGATCTTTTAAAAGTCTAATAGCATAATTATTAGAAGAAACATTATCTAACGTTGCATGAGATAATATTTAGTAGGCAATGTAGACTTGTAGAGAGATAGATTGAGATACTAGAGAGATTGTATGAAGATTTGTGAGAAAGATGAAGAGAAAATGAGGTATTTATAGTTGAGAAATTGGGTTAAAGTATAAATATATTAACTCTGGAGTTAAAAATAAATATTAAGAGGGTATGAGGAGGCCAAAAACGGTCGTTGTGCAACGACCATTTTTTGCAAAGGGGAGTGGGGGCTGGCGAGACCGGGGTGGGATCGGGCTGGATCGGGCCTGGGGGACGGGCTCGGGCGGGACGAGCCCAGGTCCTGTCCCGGGTTCGAGTCTCGTGCACTTTTTTTGTAAGGGGGATCGAGGAGGGAGCGGGTTGAGATCGGGCCGACCCGGCCCACTCCCCAGCCCTACTTCTATACTACTATTTGAACAGATATAATACAATTTGTTATGGTTAAGCTCACACATATTCTAACCGATAATAGTTGATTTAAATATGTCATTGACTTAATTAAAATCCTTAATTAATTTAATAAGCTGATTAATAAGAGAAAAAGAATCAAATATATGGATTAAATTATGTAAAATTGAGCAAATATGTCATTCATTATTAATACTCATAAATGATACTTCATCATATTCGATTTTTCAGATTTAACAAAATTAAAATTAGTTTATTCGATGACAACCCTCTTCCAACTTAACTTATTTTTTATAACAGTTTTTAAGCATTTTTCACTTATTAATCAGGTAATTAGGACGTCAAAATAGTATGAACTATTCGAAATAAGTCAACTTTATCCTTCTTTCCCCGGACTCCTTGCATAGCGAAAATTCAGTACACCGGACTGCCCTTTTATCTTCTTAGATCAAAATTGTCTTCACCGATAGTCAACTAGCTCAAATATGTCCTCCAACTCTCTACCAAAGATTACTACAAAATAAGCGAAAATGGACTAATTTTATCCTCAATTTGAAGTTTGGACAAGTGCTCTTAATTGTAAAGACTTGAACGAAAACTTATATTGGAGATTATAAAATTACTTTGACTTATATAATTGATAATTTTTATACAATTGATAATTTTTATACAATGCCAATATTATGTAGTATAACATTTAATTAACAACATTAAGGTATAATGAATTTGATTTCTTTTCTCGTTTCATTCATCGAATTAGTAAAGAAGTTTATATTTTTTTAGTAACTAATTATTAGTACATTATCAAGTAGAAACTGTACAACTCAAGTAAAAAAACACAGACAAGTTGGACAAGCAAAGCCCCAAACTTACTTCATAAGCAGGAAAACAGAACTCTATGCTACCATTGCAAAAACAGTCGAGGGTAAAATTTAAGCTCTTCATACAACTAGCCAAAGTTGTTCTCCTAGTAGCTCTGTAATGAATTTTCCGAATTACATTTCTGACCATCTATTCAGTAAATTTGGATATCGTCTTAAAAATTCTAACATTCTTCTCTTGCCACTCATGATACACAGCCCCAGCTGAGGTTATTCTTACACCTCATGTGGACCATCCTTCCCTCTAGCATGTTGAATAGCTCAAGAAATTTCATTGTACCAGTCCATTACAGGTTATCAATGCATTGTCAAACTAGCAGTTTCCCCCCATCAATTTTGTATATTCACGACTAAATAGCATATCATCAATATTTTCAGTTTGCACAGGGGGCATATTGAAGGTATTTGTTGGGTTGTAGTACGCAACGTATATTAAAAACTTGTTTCAAACCCAACAAACGTAGAACTGTTTGACTATAGGATAATTTTAAACTGTAAACATAAGATTTGAATGATACTTGCATGTTTACAATATCTGGAATCTTTATCAACTGTGGGTGCGCACGCGAATGCCCTTTCGATTGCAAGCTCCAAGCTTCAATGTATTCTTCCTTTGGAAAGCTAGGAAATCCGACAGAGGTTCGAGAGAGTGTTTTGATTATGAGTCTCTAAGACTTAGAATAATGATATGAAAATCAAGTGTATTGAATAATGAAGTGTAGGTCTGAATTTATAGGTGAAAAATTAGGTCAAACGGGATTAGGGTTTGACCTTGGGCCTGGCTCAAAATTCGAGACAGATTAGTTCATGGCGCTGCGGCTCCTTAGATCGAAAAGACAATCGACATAGTGTGACCCTACAGGACTTCACATATCGACATTAATTAAATTAAGGTCTACGCGAAACTCCTAGACGGCGCCGCAAGACGAACTCAATATGTGAAGTACGTTTACACGAATCCAGTAAACTTAACATCTATGTGGTAAGATAAAATCCTTTCATTCACGACACACCCGATCAAGCTTAGGATTTGTCAAGTGTCTATCCATATGGCTTAATCATTGTATCTCATCTATATTAGTTGACAACTAGACCATATTCTAAATATGTTTATTGTGTTGGCCAACGACTTAGTCAACCTAATATCACTGAGAAGCTGAGTGTTCTCTCGAATATACATTCGAGGAATGAATTCTAATATTGGCTCAATTACCACCTATAATCCACATCGTAATGTACCCAATACAAGTCGTATCTGAACCTATAAGGCATTTGAGCTTAGGACATGATCAAAGTATATTACTTTGTAGACAAGGTGTGCATTGACCTCAAGTCTAAGGACTTCTATCTCCCACACGCTGATCATACTTTAGACAAGTATAACAAACAATATATCAGCATGGTATACCAATATTTCCAAAGTATCCACATGTCCATCACGAGTAGCCATTACTCGTAGCAGGTGAGACATACTACATCCTCTAAGGATGTGATGCAGACCACATATCGACTTATCACATATCATCGATATCCCATTCTCGATGATCATTAGTCGAGGCTATTTTAAGAGTTACGTTATAATATTAATATCTCACATTATTAATAATAACATAACCTCTAGGGACGCATATTATAGAATATTATAAATAATCAACTAATAATTCAATAATTGAAAATGTCAAAATATTAATCTCCATTAATAATAATACGAATTTGTATAAAGTACATTTGTCCTAATACAGATTGTCTCTAGGACATACATATATTTTCAATCTCCCACTTGGCCTAGAGCCAATCTCCAACATATCTAATGCCCATATTCTCAAAATGACCATTATGCTTGCTAAGCTTAATGGTTTAGTGAATGGGTCAGCTAGATTATCATCTGTGGGAACATAGTCTAATCTAATCTCTTCAGTCTCCACCATCTCCCTGAGTATGTGGTACTTCCTTGGTACATGCTTGTTTCTGTTTGTTGATCTTGGTTCCTTAGACTGTGCAATCGCACCAATGTTGTCACAATAAATAGTTATTGGACAACTGGCACTCGGAACTACCCTTAGTTCCTTTAGAAACTCAGAAATCGCGACAGCTTCTTTACCAGCTTCCGATCCAGCAATGTACTCATCTTCTGTTGTCGAATCAGCAGTTGTAGTTTGTTTGAAACTTTTCCAGCTCACTGCTCCAGCATTGAAATGAACGTGTACCCAGACTAAGGGTGGCCAGTGGGCCGGGCTTGGGACCGTCGGGCCGGGTTTGGCAGGATGGGGTTGGGGCGGGACGGGGGAAGGGGTGGGATCGGGACAGGCAGGATCGGGATAGGCGGGGTTTGCCGAAGTCCCGCCCTGATCCCGATCCCGTCGGGATCGGGATCCCGGATAGTTTTTTTTTTTTTTGCACTTAATTTAAAAAATAACATATATATAAAAAAACTCAATAATTAAACAAGACAAGATAGTGTAATAAAAACATCCCAAAGTTGTTTTTGTGCCTCTTTTTTTATTTAATAGACATATAATTTTTTTGTAATACAAATACAATTGTCAAAATTGCAACTTTGTGGTGTTGTTCAAAAGTTGCAAATTACATAGTAAAATTGCAATTAAAAAAATTACATTCTGAAAAAAACTTGTTCTAGTTTCTTGATAATTTCCTGTGGTTATTCGGTTGGAATTGGTATTTGTTGGTCAAATTGCTCCACGTCGTTTCCACCACCTTCGGATAAGATTTCGTTGTAGTTTTCATCTTCTTCTTCGTTGATCTCCAGTTGACCACACCTTCTCCGCTCCGCTTGTATCAAATCTCTGTATAATACTACAATCTCCAAGTTATCTCCGGCTAATGAGTGTCTGTGCTCTCCTATTTGATATCTGCCGGCAGAAAAGGTGCTTTCAGACACCGTTGATGACGTTTGAATGTTCAAAACATCACGGGTCATCATTGAAAGTGTCGAAAAGGTCTTCTCATTCCCCTTCCAGTATTTCAGCAAGTCTTCACGTCCTTCTTCAATGAAAACTTCTTGGTACGGTACAAAACCCTGCAAAATAAAAATATCAAACTCGCTAATTTGGTTAGTAGCGGTACGGCCGCACATTCTATTTCTGAGGCATTCAATACTAGAAGCAGAAACAGCATGTCTTTTGTGAGGTTGTGATGAAGAAGAAGAAGAAGAAGAAGAAGAAGATAGTATGAAAGCCGGTAGGGTACTAGCAATTTCTTGTTGGTAAAACCTATATACTTTTTTGCATTCGTCTTCTACGCTAGACAACACTTCTTCTTTAGTTTGTTCAATAGGTGGTGGGTGATTTGGATTTTTGGGACTTGGAGGTTGTAGTACTTCTATACAATCGTAAATAGTTTCAATAAGTGATTTAGTACCGTCTATTTTAATAGTCGGATTTAATACATCACCAATAATATAAATAGTGGAAATAGGAAAAAACATTTTTTTAATAGCTGTTTTTTCCATATATTCACTAAGTAATAAAAATATTAGAGCTATATAAAACAACATAGTTGAAATAGTAGGATAATATATACCAAAAAATTCTTTTGTTGCTTGAAAAAATTTCTCTAAAAATACAATAAGTTTAGAAATTTTTCCCCAATCGCTATCTACAACCATATCAGCTAGATTTTGATTATGAGAGTTAAAAAATAAAGTTATAGGTTTTCTAGAGTCATAAGCAACAAGTAGTTGCTCGTATAAAGAATTTCACCTAGTGGGTACTTCTTCTGAATTTTTCTATAAGGTAGTTGGCAATCGTGACAAGTTTTTTTATATTCTTTTCTTCGTTGTATTCTATTATTTTTTAAAATAAAGTTTATAAAAAATTGTATTTTACTAAGAAGGTCTTCAAAAAGTGATAGACCATCCTTTACACTTAAGTTATATATATGGCACGCACATTTTATATGAAAATGATATGGAAAAGGTGGAGTTAAACTATTTTTTTTAAATTGTAATAGCGTAATTGTTAGAAGAAGTGTTATCTAATGTAATAGTCATAATTTTATCAGTTATTCCGTAATAATCGTACACTTGATAAATATTTTCTGCAATAAAAGTACCAGTGTGCCTATCATCTATATATCTATACGCTAAGATACGTTTTTGCATAGACCATTTATAATCTATCCAACGACAAGTTACCGTTAAATAATCATGGTCGTTAGTACTACGGCCTATATCAGAAGTGATAGCCACTATAATGAATAACGTAAATACTGTTGATATTCATATGCGAATTTAAATACATCTCTCTTAACAGTTGATCTAGGAAAATCGTTAAAAGCAGGATTATACATATCTCTAATGTAATGAATAAAACCGGGAGATGAAGGAAATGAAAAGGGCAAACCCTCCACAACAACTAATTTTTCTATTGCTTCTCTATCTCTATGTTTATCGTATTTAGGGCCTACAATTCCCCCCGTCATAGGGTTAATTTGACTCTGTACTTGTTCTGAGACAGTATGTGAACCTTGTCCCGATGGAGTGGACGTTTGCGCATCGGGTTTTGAAGTCTCGTATTAGGCATACCTAGCAGGATGAGACATTAATACGTGTCTCATTAAACCCCCTGTCCCACCTTGACCTTTTTCAGTTTTAAATTATGAAACATCTTTACAAATTTTACATCTAGCTACTTGATTCTCTACGTCCCTATCAAAAAATATCCATGCATCTGATTTTAATGTTCGTTTTGCTGGACCTCGTCTCATACTAGGGGCAATAGATGACATTTCAATTGAAGGTGCACTAGTGGGTGTGTTGTCATCTACATTAGTGGGTGTATCATCTAGATCATCGTCTAAATTAAAGTCTTCTTGAGTTCCAGAAAATAGCTCCTCGTCTAAATCTAATGGTATTGTAGGAAAATGTTCAGTATCAACAAAATCATCATGTGTAGGAATAGGATTCTCTCTAGAAATAAGACTATTGCCCTTGTTGCCCCTACTAGAAGAAGGATGACCCCTACCCGTAAGCATACATTTAAATCCTTCCATTATAAATTTATAATTATACTAATAAATAATTAAAGTAACTGAAATTAAGTGCGCTAAATAAAATAAACAGATAATAATAATTTAATGAAGGAACGAATGTACCAAACGCCGACGTAACGTCGACGTGTAATCGAGAGGTTGAAAATTGAAACTTCGCTCGATGAAAGATCATCAAGCTAGTTGCCAACTTCACTCCCAAATGAATAAATAAAATTGAATATTTAGTAGACAATGTAGACTTGTAGAGAGATCGATTGAGAGATTAGAGAGATTGTAGGAAGATTTGTGAAAAGATGAAGAGAAAATGAGGTATTTATAGTTGGGAAATTGGGTTAAAGTGTAAATATAATAACTTATGAGTTAAAAATAAATATTAAGGGGGTAGGGGGTTGGGGGAGGCCAAAAATGGTCGTTGCACAACGGCCAAAATGTAAAATGGTTGTTGGTGCAACGACTATTTTTGCAAAATAGGGGGGTTTTGGGTGGGATCGTGGCGGGATCGGGTCGGGACTGGCGGGCCTGGGGAGGACCGGGATAGGTCGAGACGAGACCATGTCCCATCTCGGTTCGAGTTCTGACACCGTGATTTTTTCTTTTTTAAATAGTCGGGTTCGGGTGGACCGGTGTCGAGGCGGACCGGGCCGACCTGTACCACCGACTGCACTTAACCTGCATCGAGATTTGAAGTCATCAAAATCCGTCTGGAAGCTAGCATCAGTGTACCCAGTAGCAGCTAGTTTTTCTTCCCCACCATAGACTAAGAAGTAATCTTTAGTTCGTCTAAGATAATTAAGAATACTCTTGACTGCTTTCCAGTGTTCTTCCCCAGGATTCTGCTGGAATTTTCAAGTCATACTAAGTACAAAGGCCACATCTGGCCTAGTACAGGTAATGGCATACATGATCGATCCTATAGCCGAAACATATGAGATTCTCTTCATGCGTTCAAGTTCTATAGCATTAGAAGGATTGTCCTTCTTAGATAACTTGATGCCTTGTCCCATAGGTAGACCGCCTTTCTTGGAATTTTCCATGGAAAAACGTCTAAGCACTTTATCTATGTAGACTGACAGTGACAGCCCCAAAAATTTATTAGGTCTATCTCTATAGATCCTAATTCCCATAATGTAGCAGGCTTCACCTAAATTCTTCATCATGAAGGTACTGGACAACCACTCCTTGACTGACTGTAGGAGAGTCTTATTGTCTCACATTATCAATAGGGGTGAGCACGGGTACAGGGTACCCATATACCCGATCGGAACCGACACTAACGAGTAGGTTTCGGGTAGATATATTATAATAACGGGTAGGGTCCGGGTAGTAAAATTAGGAACCGATCAATGTTGGGTCTGGTTTTGGTTCCAGCAAATAGAGACAGTGGTACTGACCCAAACCGATAATTCTAACCTATAAAATATTAAATATTTTTACTTTTTTTAGAAACATTTGGACCACTTTTAACTTTCTCCAAAATTGTTTGTTGCACGCCTGCACATTGATTTTCCCCACCCCAAGACGTAAATATTTTAGCTTTTTCACCTCTTTATTCTAGAATACTCTTTGTGCCCTAAGAGAAAACACCCAAAACTCTCTCAATAACAATGGCGTTTTAGCTACACCACTGAGCTTCATCGTCGTCGTTGTTGAAGCTTTCTCTCAGGTACTTTCATCGTTGTCGTCATTGAAGCTTCACATTTGCCTCTTTCTCTCCCTTGGTTGTGTTCATGTCATTCCTAAAATGCATATGGGTTCATATCTCACTTTTCAATTTCTTTTTAATATCATATGCTTCTGTTCTATTTCAGGTGATATTCATCTTCAATTTGTATTATTTTTTTATTTGAAATGTAAATCTATTTTTAAAATTTGTGTATATTTTTGTAGTTGTGAAGATGAAATTTAGGGATTTACTAGTATAATAAAGCTTTTCTTTTGTATCGAAGAGCTTATGAACACGAAAATAAGTTTAATTCAGATATTTTCAAATTTATTTTGAAATCAACACGTTCAATTAATTGAGTGTCAAATTTGGCTTGTAATTTTAGGTTTTAGTTACAGAATTAGCTTTTCTACAATGAATAAGTTTTCTAAAACTTCTTATAAGGGTACTAAAAACTCCGATTGCAGGCTAAAAAACTACTTGATGAAATTATTTTAGAACTCTTTTTTATTCTCATAGGCTTAAAAATTGTTGCTTAATTTGTGTTTTTTATTTACAGGGTACCCTGGTAGGTTCTGGGTAATGATTGCTATGGGTAGGTTCCGGGTAGTAAATTTAGGAACCGATCTTTTACCGGGTAGGGTCCGGGTAGTTCAAAAATGTTAGGGTACCCGGACCCGCTCACCCCTAATTATCAATATGTCATCTACATATATAATAATTAAGGCAATACTCATATCATTGCGTTTACTATAAACACAGGGATCCTCTTTGCTTCTGACGAAATCAAATGACTTGATAGCCTTGTCAAAGCAAATGTTCCAACCCCTCGAGGCTTGCTTAAGCTCATAAATGGACTTTTGTAGCTTGCATACAACATTTGGTTTGGACTCAAGCGAAAAAACCCTCAGGTTATTTCATATACACCTCCTCAACTAGATTACCATTGAGGAAAGCGGTTTTGACGTCCATCTGCCAAATGTCATCGTCATAATATGCAGCTATTGCAAGCAAAATCCGAATGGACTTAATGTTAGCAACAAGTGAAAAGGTTTCATCATAATCGACCCCAGTCCGTTGATTATAACCTTTAGCCACCAACCTTGTTTATAAGTCTGTACATTTCCAAATTCATCGATCTTCTTCTTGAAGACCCATTTGCATCCTATGGGTTTAACCCCAGCTGGCAAATCAACCAAGTTCCACACTTGATTGATGTACATAGATTCCATCTCGGATTTCATGGCTTCTTTCCATCTCTTCGAATCAATGTCCAACATTGCTTTTGTAGGCGCATCGTTATCGGAAATATCTATCTCAGTGTGTGTTTCCACAAGTAGATTTAGTTTTTCAGGAGGACGATGAGTCCTACTGGACCTACGGAGTTGATTATTTTGCAGTTCAGTGCTTGGTATGTTCTGACTGTGAAAGGGTTCTTGTGTGTTGGATAATCCACTAACTTGAGAGCTTTCAGGAATATCATTTTCATGTATTTCCTGAATGGGGGGAGGTGCAGCTATTGCATTTACTCCCAAAGGTTGTGTAAGAGGATCTTGTATTTCTGCATTGTTCCTCGTAACACTCCCACTGGCCGAAGGGCGTACTTGAAGTACCTAATCTTCGCCAAATACTCCCACTGAATTCTTTCCTTGGTCATTCGGCAAGGATTCAACATCTATGTTATCTTGCAGTTCTTGAATTTCTTCAAGTTCTATCTCTGTGCAACTATGTTCCTTGTAGACATATTCTTCTTCAAGAAAAGTTGCGTTCCTAGAAACAATGACCTTACGTTCTCCAAAAAGATAGAAGTAGTATCCCTTAGTTTCCTTTGGATACCCCATGAAGTAACATTTCTCACTTTTAGATTTCAACTTGTCAGTGAGCATTTTCTTAACATATGCAGGGCACCCCCAGGGTCTCATATGTTCAAGAGCTAGCTTTTTTCCACACCATATCCTATAGGGTGTCTTTTCTACTAACTTGGAAGGAACCCTGTTTAGAACATATATTGAGATTTGTATATCATGTCCCCAAAGGTATGTAGGTAGAGCTGAGAAGCTCATCATGGATCGAACCATATCCAATAAGGTTCGGTTTCTCCTTTCGGCAACAATATTCATATGTGGTATTCCAGGAGGTGTCCACTCTGATTGGACTCTTTGTAGCTTTAAGTAATCTAGAAAATCCATGCTCAAGTATTCACCTTCTTTATCCGATCGAAGGGTCTTGATACTTGTTGCAAGTTGCTTCTCTAGTTCCGACTTGTACTCTTTGAACTTCTCAAAAGCCTCGGATTTATGTCTCATAAGATACACATATCCATACCTTGTGAAGTCGTCAGTAAAAGTGATGAAGTATGGGAAACCTCTTTTAGCTTGAGTCGAAAATGGCCCACATACATCAGTATGGACCAACTCAAGCACCTCTTTGGCTCGCACACCTTTCCTAGAAAGTGGCTTATTGGTCATCTTTCCTCTCAAGTAAGATTCGCAGTTACCATAAGACTCCAAGTCAAATGGTTCGAGGTGGTCTAAATTCCTCAACCTTGCTATCCTTAATTCATTGATATGACCAAGTTTGCAATGTCATGGGTAGGTAGATTTCTATTACTTATCTTAGCTCATTTATTTTATACATTGAATATTTCTCTACTACAGTTTAGTATATATAATCCATCCACAAGAGGAGCAGTTCCATATATAACATTATCAAAAGGCAGTACTTGACTGCTGTTGACACCCAATTTTGTCCCATCTTTTATGATTTTATTGGTAATTTTTAATAATTTTTCACTTTTTAAATAATTTTTAAATATAGGCATATATGTGTGTATCTTCGTATTATTATTATTATTCGCATATTTTATATCATTTGCATTTTATAATAATCATAAGTTATCCATAATATTCTATGATATTTTATTTCTCGCAAAATTGCATCACATTTCCCTTTTATTAAGCATTAAACATTTTGCAAATATTATATTTTTATTATTATCACGTCGTTATATTATTTTAAATAATTCACATCTTTTACAAAACAAAAAATATATACATATATATATATATATATAATATATTTTAATATTAAACCCCTCTTTTATATTTTTCCATAACCCATTTTTTTTATTTCCTAACCCAAAACAATTCCTACCCAACCCAAACTAAAACCCATTTTTCGTCCAAGCCCAATCCCCAAGTTAAATTCCCACAAGCCCAATCCCAAAATAAATTCCCCAACCCACGTCACCAAATCCAGACTCAAATTCCTCCCAACCCACGGCTACCAACAAGACCAAATTTCATTCTCCCATCCCCTGACCCGACCCACGCCTTTTCTTAAAACCCCAAACCCAACCCCAAAACCCAAAAACAAAAAAACCCAAAATCAGAAAACCTAAAACCTAACCCCCCCCCCCCTCACTCGTCGCCGCACCCTATGCCCCTACCCCACGTCGCCGCACCCCTACCCCGTCACTTCGCCAACACCACCAACCTACCCTGACACCGCCGAAACCATCCCCTCACCAACACACCCCCCAAAATCCTCAACACACGCCCCAAAAATCAGATTTTGTTCCCCCTTTATTTTGAAATTTGAATTCGTTTTAAGGGGGGGTATGAGGGGGTTGGAACGTTGGGTTTGAGTACCTATAAATACCCCATGTTGTTCTTCATTTTGAGGGGGGATTTTTTCGGAGGATTTTTGGAAAAAACGATTAAATATATAAATCTTTGTTGTGTTCTTGAGTTTAAAGCATTTGGCTTCTTTGTTGTTTCAAGAATCAAGTCCGAAAAGGTTTGTTCTCCCATTTTGATTCTCTGATTTTCTTCACTGATTTCGGGTCGGGTTCGGGTCGACCCGGCTCGGGTAAACATTTTCAGAATTCTTGCATTACATATTCTTGTTATTGGTTATCTGAATTTGGTGTTAAAATTTGATTCGGGTTCGGATCACTGACCCGGTTCGGGTAACATTTTCAGAATTCTTGCATTACATATTCTTGTTATTGGTTATCTGAATTTGGTGTTAAAATTTGATTCGGGTTTGGATCACAGATTCGGGTCGGGTCACTGACCCGATTCGGGTCGACCCGGTTCGGGTAATATTTTCAGAATTCTTGCATTACATATTCTTGTTATTGGTTATCTGAATTTGGTGTTAAAATCGATTTGGGTTTGGATCATTTAATTTGGATTCGGATCATCGATTCGGTCGGTCATCGACCGGATCGGTCGATCCGATTTGGATATTTTCAGAATTCTTGCATTTCATATTTTTGTATGTTGGTTATCTGGAATTGATGGAATTATTTGATGTCGGGTTGAATCTCCTATTCGGGTAGGGTTACTGACCCGGGTCGGGTCGACCCGGTTTGAATTTCCAAATTTCTTGCATTGTTGCTGTGGTTATTATTGGTTATCTGAAAAATTGAAAAAAAAGTCTGATTCGGGTTGGCATCTGATTCGGGTCGGGTCGACCCGATTTTTGGCATATTTCCAGATTATGGCATTTTTCATACCTGTTTGCTAGTTATCTAAAAAATCTGAATTTCTGATTTTCATTCGGGTCGCTGTTCATGATCCGGGTCGGTTTTTTTCCATAAATACCTCTTAATCCTGCTCCGGTTCCAACATTTCAGAATTTGGTTCGGATAATTTAATTGCTCACTGCTCGTTTCTTTGGCATTGTTTTATTGTTTTATTAATATCGCATCTAGGCCGATGAAATTGAAATCGAGACCGCACTTTTCATTTTCTGTTCTAGCATTAATTCTCTATTTTTTTTTCCAGTTTAATTGTTTTAATCATCCGTGCAATGGATATCTTACCGCTTTATTAGTTTATCGCTTTAAATATCCTTGCAACGGATATCACTGCTTTTATCACATCGCTTGTTTGAATAAATACCGCCTTTTTCGCATCGCTTTCTATTTCACTCATCGCTCGGTTGATTCGTTTCATCTCTTTGTCTGCTTTTTCTTGTTTTAAACTAGACACCGCGTCATTTTGAACTGTTTTTACGCCTCTGCTTCACGCTTGTCGCCTCGCCCTCTTTATTCTTGTTTCATTTTAATTTTTAATGATTTGAACACGATACTACACCGCCGATGAAAAATATCCGTCGATTTTGAGGCCTCCACGATTCTAAAGACGGAAATATAACTTCGGGCAATGGTGAGGCTTAAACTTTTATTTCATCAGAGACCAACATGTTTAGTAGGCGAGGTGAATTATATATTCGCAGACAAGACGTGATTATAGTGATCTTTTCTATTTCACCCGAGAGACCAACACGTTTAGTAGGCGAGGCAATCAACCACATTAGTCATATGTTTGCAGCCACGACGTGATTGGAATGTTCTTTTCAAAATTTAAGTTCGAGCCTCCGTGATCAAAACATTCACTGTTTTGAATACGGATATGAAGTTATTTGTATTTAACTGCTTTTAATCGTTTGTGCTTGACAGCTTGCAGGGAATAAAGTAAACAAAGGCATATGTTCCCTCGGAGTTTATTTATTTTATTTACTTTCTTTAATTCAGTTTTTATCCCATGATGTATTGTAATATTATTTCTTGTACTCGTGTAATTATTGAAACGCTTAGAATAGGCAAACCTAGGATTAATTCAGTAGGGTAGTTTAAGACTTGAAACCAATGCTAGTTTATCTATTCGTAGGCTCGGTTAATTCAAACTTAGAAACCCTCCGCTAGTTATTTATTTTAGGCTCGTCACGCGTATTCAAGATTTTCAAAACAACTTTTGTCATCTTTTATTTGCTTTATTAATCATTCCGAATAAGTTTATCTTTTGTCAATTTACAATTCAATGGTTCTCAAAATTTTACTTCTTTGGCATATAAATAATTTATTGTCACAAATGCATATTTTTCAAAACTTTACATGTATCTTTCTTTTTATGTCATCCAAATGCATACTTGTACAAAAATTGCACTCTTTTACTAAATATTTGCAACATTTGTTTAACTTTCTATTTTAAAAACATGCATCTTTTAGTATAATAATTAACCTGAGTTTGACCGGATAACCGCAAGTTAGCGGATCTTAAAGGATGCCTAACCCCTTCCCTTTAGGATAATAAAGAACCCTTACCTAGAATCTCACTAGTTTCGCAGACCTTAAAATTGGAGTTACATTGCAGCGTTTAGTTTAATATTTAGGTGTCCTAATTCACCGTAAAAATAATTAGGTGGCGACTCCTCAATTCTTTACCCAGGAATCACCCGAACACGTCGGTGCTCCGCTTTTTGACCTGCGAGCGGGTCGAAAAACGGGCGCGCACAGCATGGCGACTCCACTGGGGAAATTCAGGTTCTTAACCATAACAAGTTCAGGTTAATCATTATTGTGTTGCTCCTTATTTGATCTATTATTTTTATTTATTTATTTTCTGTTGAAATTTTGTATGCATAACTGCTCCAATTACTATATTCTCTTACTGCTTTCCTTAAATTGGCATTTCGCTCATATTTCTTCCACTCTGGAAAATTGACACTATCACACATTACACGCGAGGTGTGTTTTGCGCACCCGCAAACTTCTTTCAAATTTCCAAATTTTTAGGAGAGTTGGTATATGCGCGGAGCGTCCGGACCATCCGGTTGGCCGCGTAGCCTTCTCACTCGAGCAGTCCGCTCGGGAACCTTGAGTCTAGTCAGCCAAATCTTAGAAAATTTAGGATAGAGCTATACCACCCTTTATTTTTAAGTCATGCATGCATACACCTTAGGTGGGTCGATCCTTGGTATCGACTCCACAATTAAGAAATCCGCCAAAGATGTCTACGGGTTTCACAACCCAACGACCAATCATCATATTATGTGTAGCGTGATAAGGATAGACTAATCCAAGACTAATCATGACATGCTGAAATTGGAAAATGTACATTCATTTTTCTCATTTCCGACAAAGCATTGCGCTTTAGCGACTTGGATCAAATACATCATAATCCCGCATATCTCAAGCGTTAGGCCCACCTCAGGCATAAGGGAGGCCCCATGCATATTAGGATGCGCATTTAATTGCCTTACAATCATTTTGTTGTTTTCTCCTGCTTTTTCACTATGTGCATATTATTTAAAGCAATAATTACTCGCCTTGTACTAACTTGGTTTTCTTTAAAAAAATTTTAGAAGGTTTATTTTGTCTAGATTATTTTCCCAAAGGTTGATTTGCGTTGACTAAAAATGGCGGATCATCCCTACTTCACGAGGTCAAAGGCACAATCCTTCAGCAAAATGACTGATTTAGATGCATCCGAACAGATCGCACGGAACTTATCACTCTTTCCGTAGATGAACCAGAGGCTTGAAAATAGAAATGCTACCGTCCAAGAAAATACATCGCCTAACTGTTACAACAGATGGCAACATGCAGATCGAGATAGAGCGGCTCCAAAATCTCACTAGCCTGTCCATTAGCGCCAATACTCCACTCCCTGAACAAGGGATGATGCACAACCGCAAACTTTTTCATCTCATGCACCACCATTTTCCCAAAACCTCCCAGATAATTCGCCACTATGCAAAACCGATCCACAACACACTAACCCGCAAGCTAGTCCACAACAAAGCCCGTTACAAAATGACCCTACAACTCCACATACCCAAATTAACCCACTCATCCAAAACACCTCTTCCATGCAAAATCACCAAGCGAGCCAACACATATTGATGGCGCACGTCGCCGATCCCAACGAACAAAGACGTGCCACCAAAGATATGCAACGGAAGCTCAACCTTTACAACCACGGTACCAAACATGACTCTTCGTGAAATTGGCGGTGTGAAGAAATGGACAGCAGGTGAGGATCGAACCTATGAAAGTGTGGCGAGAGAGATTCATAGCCTGAAAGAAGCATTCAAGAATATCCAAACCAGCAAGGGCATGAAGGACTCGAGTACGAAGATTTGTGCATGCATCCCGAGCATTGAATTGCCTGTCGGATATAAAATGCCAAAATTTGACTTGTTTGATGGGAAAGGAAATCCTTACTCTCATTTGAGATCGTGATCACGACAAACTGATTGGGGTAGGTAAAAATTAGGCCATCATAATGAAGTTGTTCGTAAGGAGTTTGACAGAGAAGCACTAGACTGGTACACAAGCCAGGACCCGCAAAATGGCGTAATTGGGGCACGATGGCACAAGATTTCGTGGGATGATTTAAATTCAACAACGACACAGTCTTGGACAGATTTTATCGATGAAGTTGGAAAAGAAGTCCACAGAGACCTTCAGAGAATACGCCATGAAGTGGAGGGCAGAAGCAGCGAAAGTTCAACCCCCGATAGAAGAAAGTGAGATGACCACTCTCTTTGTACAATCTTTGAAAGATGCAACATACTATGAGAGAATGATAAGCGTCATAGGATGAAGTTTCTCTGAAGTTATAAGGATGGGAGATTTCATAGAAGAGGGAATCAGAACAGGAAGAATTACAAACTTTGTAGCATTGCAAGCAACAAGTGAGACAATCCAGTCGGACTCATTTGAGGGAGCGAGAAAGAGGAAGAGAGATGGAGTGTCCTCTGTGGTGACAGTTCAGAAACATAGGCCAAATCAAATGTCAACCTACCAAATGCCATCACCCCAGCCTCCCTACTACAATCAAACCAACCAAAGTCCTCATCCTTCCTATTATTACCCATACACCCAAAGCCCTCAGCCTTACTATCAATATCCACCTGGTCCCTACCCTGTCTACCATACCCAGCCAATATATAGCCTGCCTCGAGCACCTGTCTATCCAAATCCCCCGCAATATCAGCCCGCATACTTACCTCAGCCACGAGTCCATCTACCTAACGCGCCCAGACCCTGCGCAAAATACGAAAGAAAGCCAGCCAAAACCTATACACCTTTAGCCGAACCTCGAGCCCAATTATATGAAAGACTGAAAACCGCAGGAATACTCCAACCCATCCCAGGGCATATCCCCAATCCTATCCCCAGGTCGTATGATGAAACTAAGCATTGTGCATACCACTCGGGAATCCCTGGGCACGACACTGAAAATTGCTATGCCCTCAGAGACAAAATTGAGGCGTTAATCAAAGAAGGAGTTATCCAACTGAAAGGACCTTCCTCTAATGTAAATAATAACCCTTTGCCAAATCATGACGACGCCAACGTAAATATGATTACTGTTGATGAAGACCACAATTTGGAAGGGACTATTGTGCCAGTCCAGGGAAAGGAAAAGGTTGAATCATCGACCTTTATTACCCCTATGATTACAGTCCAAGTGAAGGCACCGTTCGGAGTAGAAGTACTTCCTCCAAAGTCGCTGGTCATGGCATCATCTTTTCTTGGAAAAGGCTTATCATCCAATCTCCGAAGGAAGGGAGATACCTCTTTTCCAAAGCCTGTTCGCCTCGAGTCGATCATTCGTCAAAGCATCGCCACTCGAGGAATCAAAGGAGGACAATGCAGCCAACCTCGTGAAGGGATTCAAAAGATTTTCATTCTTTGAAAAGGAAGCAAAGCAATATGATTCTCGGTGATTACGCTAGAGACTCAACCAGTTGGGATGCGGAGCAAGGAGATGTTTTGGAAAAATTAGACATGTGCCACGACCTTGTTTCTCCCGAAACTAGTTAATGCATTAATTTTTAATGAAACAATGCGATTGATTGAGGCACGAATCATATATATGCATTCAATGTGTTTTGCCTCTACCTTTTGAAAGCTTAAAATGACAAATCACTTTGCTTTTGCTATTATAAAATATGTTTTGTTCAATAATTCTCTTTTCTTTTTCATCATGCAAACTAATTTGTCGGCAGTATGTGACATATAATGAAACAAGCAAACAAGGTCCCAAACAAGCAAGGCTTGAAGAATATGAGGAAGACTCACAACCTAAGAAGCCGGGGCATAAGCCAAAGCCAGATTTGGATGAAATATCAAGATGGTTGATAGTTACGAGCATTGGCACGGACGTTTGCCATTTGTACTCTTGGGCTACCACACTACGATCAGGACTTCTACTGGGCAATGCTATTTCTTTCGCAGCCAAGTGGATACAGAATCATTTACTAAGAGACTGATTGATGAAAAGCAGATGGACACGGTTGTCCGGGGCAACCTTATCAGAATAGAATGGCCAAAAACCATCAAACCTGAACTACGTTATGACCTGATTCCCTCGGCGGGATACTTAGGCGGCCACATCGGCTTCGGTCCCATCTTTAGAAAAACCTTACAACCCTCTTTACTTGTAATGAACTACGTCATGACCTGATTCCCTCATGGGGATACGTAGGCGGCCTAAATCGGCTTCGGTCCCACCATTAGAAATATTTTCTCCTTTATCTCGTACATGATAAAATGCACCCATCCGATCACCCCGATAGAGGGTGCAAGCAATCTACACAAGACTCGGTTGTCCGCTTAAAAGATCATCATCCTCATATATCGGAACCGGGCATTTTTAAGGGATCACCGCTTGAGGACGCCGATAAACATGGAAAAACATCGGCAAACTAAGTCTTCAAATTTAAGAGGATTTTGGATAAGGCGTTTGCTTTGTTCCCCCGCATGTCGCTGCTCGACAGACATTTACATATATGCATACTTTCTTATAAGCAATTTATTTTCACCAAATATTTTCATTAAAGTTTGACAAGATTTTTTTTTTTTTTTTTTTTTTTTTTTTTACTAATACGCATACTTTCTTATAAGCAAAATCATTTTCAACAAATATTTTCATTAGCAGTTCGACAAGAACTTTTTAATGATAAGCATACTTTCTTATAAACAAATTATTTTCAACAAATGTTTTCATTAACGGTTAGCCAAGGCGGGAACCAGGCGAGGCTACAGTCCAAATCAAGAAGACATGCAACTATCAAGAGCCAAAGCTATCAAGTCAACGCGAATCAACCGCCTCCCCAAACTCACAAATTTTCTTTGAGTACGTGTTCTTGAGGTTGAAAAGCAGGAAGCCACATCGCTTATGATCAATTCCCCAAAGAATTTCGGCACTACAACTCACTACAAGGATTACGTTCTTGTTCTCAGATTTATCACGAAGACATCATCTTGACCTCGGTCCCGAGCTATTATGTCCGCACAAAGATGTTATTTCGGATCACAAAGAACGACAACAAGGCAAACCCGACGGCAAAGATGTCGCATCACATTTTCGCCTGCGCCAGGCGACATTTCAATTCACATGAGTTTGGATCGGCGGAAGATTCGGACAACGTGGAACCCTATTACAAAGAAATCGGCGGCAAGGACGTCACTTACATCTCTTACAACAGGACAACATTTCAAAAACGTCATCGACGTTATGGCAGCACAACAAATATCTTTTACAGCTTTACAACGACGTCAACAACATTACAATGACGTCTTCAACGCAGCAACTATCTTTTACCGCATCTCAACGACGTCAACAGGACTACAATGGCGTCTTCAAAGCGACAATATCTTTACGACAACACAACAACTATCTTTACAAGATCTCAACGACGTCAACGACTACAATGACGTCTTGGTAGCAGCCTATCTTTACGGCAACACAACAACTATCTTTTACAGCATCTCAACGACGTCAACAGCATTACAATGACGTCTTCAAAACAACAACTATCTTTTACGGCAATGCAGCAACTATCTTTTACCGCATCTCAACGGCGTCAACAGCATTACAATGACGTCTTCAACGCAGCAGCTATCTTTTACAAAGATTACAACAACGCTATTGGCGTTCTTTGCGACATCAACTATCTTCAACAAAGATTACAACAACGTCCACGACGTTACGGCAACACGACATCTATTTTTACAGCATTACAATGACGTCAACAACATTACAATGACGCCTTCAGCTCAACATCTACCTTCTACAGCAAAACTACATTACCACAACGTCCACGACGTTACGGCAGCACGCCAGCTTTTTTTTACAACATTACAACGACGTCAACAACATTTCAACGACGTCTTCAGCGCAACGCCTATCTCTTACAACAAACAGCATTACATTCTTGCAACAACGTCATCACAATGACGTCTTCAACACAACACGTCGATACAACGACGACCCCAGCGTTACATTCTTACAACAACGACATCAACAACATTACAATGATGTCGTCAGCAACGCGCCCATACAACGGTGTCATGAACAACACGCCTATGCAACGGCGTCTTCTGCAAATCAACTATCTTTTACAGCATTACAACGACATCAACAACATTACAATGATGTCATCGACGCGCGCCCATACAACGGCGTCATCAACAACACGCCTACGCGAACGGCGTCTTACGCACAACATTTATTTTTACGGTATTACAACGACGTCAACAAAGCATTACAACGACGCGACAACAATTATCTTTTACGAAAATAAAGATTACAACAACGTCCTCGGCGTTACATGCAAAGACAACAACTGTCTTTTACATAATTACAACGACGTCAACAATATTACAACGACGTCTTCAACACAACACGTCAATCCAACGACGTCATTTCAGGCGCCCACCTTATAATGCGGGTATTTTAATTTCAGTCAGGCGCCCACCTTATAATGAGGGTATTTTTAATTTACCATCGCCCACCTCCTAATGCGTATTTCTAAGTTATTTTCTCTACAATTTTTCTCAGCAGTTATGCACTAATTATATCTTAAGCTTTAGTTTGCAGGAGTTTTTACTTTGCAGGAATTTCATCACAACAGAGAACTATCTCTTACTGAACCGAGGCAAATTGGTCAACGACCTACTTGAACGTCGATCCGCTTTTCCCATTAGTTTCTCGCATCTGCGACCGGTGTCATCCTAAGTCGACCTTTGGGGCATTGTTTCTTGAATGCACTATCTTTTGCAACTTCTATACCCCAGGATTCTATTTCTTACCATGCAGTTCCGATGATCGGGACAAAAATTGGCTACCCAGTCAACTTCTTTGGCCGAAAACTCTTTCATCGTCTCCGTCCAAAGAGGGGCATCTGTTGACACCCAATTTTGTCCCATCTTTTATGATTTTATTTGTAATTTTTAATATTTTTTCACTTTTAAATAATTTTTAAATATAGGCATATATGTGTGTATCTTCGTATTATTATTATTATTCGCATATTTTATATCATTTGCATTTTATAATAATCATAAGTTATCCATAATATTCTATGATATTTTATTTCTCGCAAAATTGCATCGCATTTCCCTTTTATTAAGCAATAAACAATTTACAAATATTATATTTTTATTATTATCACGTCGTTATATTATTTTAAATAATTTACATCTTTTACAAAACAAAAAAAATATATACATATATATATATATATATAATATTTTAATATTAAACCCCTCTTTTATATTTTTCCATAACCCATTTTTTTTATTTCCTAACCCAAAACAATTCCTACCCAACCCAAACTAAAACCCATTTTTCGTCCAAGCCCAATCCCCAAGTTAAATTCCCACAAGCCCAATCCCAAAATAAATTCCCCAACCCGACGGCCCAACCAGACCACCAATTCCCCAACCCGTCACCAACAAGACCAGCCCATTCTCCCATCCCCTGACCCGACTCCACGCCCTTTTCTTAAAACCCCAAAACCCAAAACAAAAAACCCAAAATCGAAAACCTAAAACCTAACCCCCCCTTCACTCGTCGCGCACCCTATGCCCCTACTCCCAGTCGCCGCACTCCCTACCCCGTCACTTCGCCAACACCACCAACCTACCCTGACACCGCCGAAACCATCCCCTCACCAACACACCCCCCAAAATCCTCAACACACGCCCCAAAAATCAGATTTTGTTCCCCCTTTATTTTGAAATTTGAATTCGTTTTAAGGGGGGGTATGAGGGGGTTGGAACGTTGGGTTTGAGTACCTATAAATACCCCATGTTGTTCTTCATTTTGAGGGGGGATTTTTTCGGAGGATTTTTGGAAAAAACGATTCAATATATAAATCTTTGTTGTGTTCTTGAGTTTAAAGCATTTGGCTTCTTTGTTGTTTCAAGAATCAAGTCCGAAAAGGTTTGTTCTCCCATTTTGATTCTCTGATTTTCTTCACTGATTTCGGGTCGGGTTGACCCGTGTCGGGTCGACCCGGCTCGGGTAAACATTTTCAGAATTCTTGCATTACATATTCTTGTTATTGGTTATCTGAATTTGGTGTTAAAATTTGATTCGGGTTCGGGTCACTGACCCGGGTCGGGTCGACCCGGTTCGGGTAACATTTTTCAGAATTCTTGCATTACATATTCTTGTTATTGGTTATCTGAATTTGGTGTTAAAATTTGATTCGGGTTTGGATCACAGATTCGGGTCGGGTCACTGACCCGATTCGGGTAATATTTTCAGAATTCTTGCATTACATATTCTTGTTATTGGTTATCTGAATTTGGTGTTAAAATCTGATTTGGGTTTGGATCATTTGATTTCGGATTCGGATCACTGATTCGGGTCGGGTCACTGACCCGGATCGGGTCGATCCGATTTGGATATTTTCAGAATTCTTGCATTTCATATTTTTGTATGTTGGTTATCTGGAATTGATGGAATTATTTGATGTCGGGTTGAATCTCCTATTCGGGTCGGGTTACTGACCCGGGTCGGGTCGACCCGGTTTGAATTTCCAAATTTCTTGCATTGTTGCTGTGGTTATTATTGGTTATCTGAAAAATTGAAAAAAAAGTCTGATTCGGGTTGGCATCTGATTCGGGTCGGGTCACTGACCCGGATCGGGTCGACCCGATTTTTGGCGTATTTCCAGATTATGGCATTTTTCATACATGTTTGCTAGTTATCTAAAAAATCTGAATTTCTGATTTTCATTCGGGTCGCTGTTCATGATCCGGGTCGGATTTTTCCATAAATACCTCTTAATCCTGCTCCGGTTCCAACATTTCAGAATTTGGTTCGGATAATTTAATTGCTCACTGCTCGTTTCTTTGGCACTGTTTTATTGTTTTATTAATATCGCATCTAGGCCGATGAAATTGAAATCGAGACCGCACTTTTCATTTTCTGTTCTAGCATTAATTCTCTATTTTTTTTCCAGTTTAATTGTTTTAATCATCCGTGCAGCGGATATCTTACCGTTTTATTAGTTTACTGTTTTAAATATCCTTGCAACGGATATCACTGTTTTACTGTTTACTGTTTTACTGTTTTGAATAAATACCGCGTCTTTTCGGGTACTGCTTTCTATTTCAGCTCACTGCTCGGTTCAGAATTACTGTTCTACTGTCTTGCTGTTTTACTGTTTTAAACTAGACACCGCGTCATTTTCGGAAACTGTTTTTTTTCTGCCTCTGTTTTCCTGCTTGCTGCCTACTGCCTACTGTTACTGTTTCATTTTAATTTTTTACTGATTTGAACACGATACTACACTGGCCGATGAAAAATATCCGTCGATTTTGAGGCCTCCACAGTTGCAAAGACGGAAATATAACTTCTGGGCAATGATGAGGCTTAAACCTTTATTTCATCCGAGATCAACATGTTTAGTAGGCGAGGTGAATTATATATTCGCAGCCACGACGTGATTATAGTGATCTTTTCTATTTCACCCGAGAGACCAACACGTTTAGTAGGCGAGGCAATCAACCACATTAGTCATATGTTTGCAGCCACGACGTGATTGGAATGTTCTTTTCAAAATTTAAGTATGAGCCCTCCGTGATCAAAACATTCACTGTTTTGAATACGGATATGAAGTTATTTGTATTTAACTGCTTTTAATCGTTTGTGCTTGACAGCTTGCAGGGAATAAAGTAAACAAAGGCATATGTTCCCTCGGAGTTTATTTATTTTATTTACTTTCTTTAATTCAGTTTTTATCCGGCGATGTATTGTAATATTATTTCTTGTACTCGTGTAATTATTGAAACGCTTAGAATAGGCAAACCTAGGATTAATTCGTAGGGTAGTTTAAGACTTGAAACCAGTCGCTAGTTTATCTATTCGTAGGCTCGGTTAATTCAAACTTAGAAACCCTCCGCTAGTTATTTATTTTAGGCTCGTCACGCGTATTCAAGATTTTCAAAACAACTTTTGTCATCTTTTATTTGCTTTATTAATCATTCCGAATAAGTTTATCTTTTGTCAATTTACAATTCAATGGTTCTCAAAATTTTACTTCTTTGGCATATAAATAATTTATTGTCACAAATGCATATTTTTCAAAACTTTACATGTATCTTTCTTTTTATGTCATCCAAATGCATACTTGTACAAAAATTGCACTCTTTTACTAAATATTTGCAACATTTGTTTAACTTTCTATTTTAAAAACATGCATCTTTTAGTATAATAATTAACCTGAGTTTGACCGGATAACCGCAAGTTAGCGGATCTTAAAGGATGCCTAACCCCTTCCCTTTAGGATAATAAAGAACCCTTACCTAGAATCTCACTAGTTTCGCAGACCTTAAAATTGGAGTTACATTGCAGCGTTTAGTTTAATATTTAGGTGTCCTAATTCACCGTAAAAATAATTAGGTGGCGACTCCTCAATTCTTTACCCAGGAATCACCCGAACACGTCGGTGCTCCGCTTTTTGACCTGCGAGCGGGTCGAAAAACGGGCGCGCACAACTGCCATTATAAATATATGAGGAAAAACCCCCTTTGTCCAAAACAGGGATAGAAATGATATTCCTCGTTAACGAGGGTACATAGCAACAATCATTTATCACTAGACAATATACAGAAGGCAAATTTAATCTATAAGTTCATACGCGCTCAGCATTCACTTGTGTTCCATTTCTAACGCGTAGGTCCACCTTTCTTGGTCCAACCTTCCTACTATCAGTTAGCCCCTGCACATTGGTACAAATGTGTGAGCCACAAGCGGTATCCAATACCCAGGAATGAGAGTTATTTATAGACATATTTATTTCAATGACGTACATACCTTGTCCACCAAAGGTAGAAGCACCTGGTGATTTTCCTCCTCCTGGTGCAGTGCATTCCTTCTTCCAATGCCCCTTCTTATTGCAGTTGAGGCATACATCCTTAGCCAGATTCACCTTCTTCTTCTTCACACCTCCCTTAGGTTTCATAGTTGAAGGCGCATCGACTGCTTTGCCCTTATTCTTCTGCCATTTCTTACCCTGCGGCTTGGGTCGTCTAGTAGAGCTCACCATGAGCACAACTTTTCCTTTAGAAGTGGAAGACTCAAAGGTCTTGAGCATATTGTGCAGCTTCGACTCGTCTTCGTTCCATTCATATTGTAATTCACTATGACTTTTTCAAAGGAACGAGGGAGAGAGTTCAGGATGAGTGTGGTAGTGACGTTCTTTTGCAGCTTTGTTCCAATTGAAGCGAGTCTCTCTATCAGCCCTATCATCTTCAACACATGCTGCGAGACCTGGCCCCCTTCATTGAGCTTACACTTAAAAAGTTCTATCAGTAACTCATATTCCATAGTCTGGGATTGTGAATCATAAAGACTCTTCAAGTGTTCGAGCATCTCATTGTGACCCATGTTCTCATGTTGTCTCTGAAGTTCCATAGACATGGAAGACAACATCATGCACTGTGCTGAAGTGGCATCATTAAGGTGTTTTTGGTAAGCATCCTTATCAAAAGAGGCATATTTAGCAGAGTCTGTCGCATGGACTGTTGGGAACACCGTATCCAACACGTATTCTAATTTCTCTTGTCTCAACACTATTCGCAAATTTCTTAGCCAGTCAAGGTAATTAGGTCCAGTAAGTTTGTTCATTTCAATCAATATTTTCAATGATAAGTTCGACATCTTTGATAATCTGAAGAATAAGATAGACTGGAAATCAAACTCAAAATTTATTTCCTATTATACACATTCGTTTAGGCTAATCAACATGGTCTTTTGTTTAATTAGCTCCCACTATTTTAACATACTTCTACGACCCCATGGTAGAATACAGACCTATATTAATTAAGGTCGTAATGGGCCAAAATCCAAGCCAATGTTATATCCGCGTTTGCTTTGGCTGATAACTTTAATAACACGTCTTGGTAGGATCTAAACCAATTGCAAAACTTATTTACAACTCTTGGTTGATCAAATATTATATTTAATCGTGCGTCCTTAGATTAGTCCAACACTTTGACGCCAAGATTTGTCTAACCAAGTCAACCCCATTACATGACTGTGTTTATGTATCTAAGTAAATTTGGTCTTTGTGAGCAAACACTTTGGTGTAAATACCCACAAAAAATTATCGTTTACCTTTACATTTAAAACACATCTATGAAAGAGTCTGGGTCCTCGTAGACTTAAAGCAAATGCTTTGGCATAAATACTCGTATCGCCGAAAAGGATTTTGCACTCTAACAATTATAATGGACGACGCATTTTAATTTAGACTTGTATTTAAAATTTTGGGGAACATTTTAATTCAGGGTTTTAACCAAGATCAACTCTTTTACTCCATATCTAATATGACATCTTAATATCATGCAAAACTAATGACACATAAAGTTGGGAACCGTCAACCAATAGGCATGATATAAGATGGTTTAATCAAATACTTGGCGCCGCCTGCCCAGATAGTTATAGCGGACACTATGCTAATTATTAAATGAAAGCATTTAAACACTTAGCATATAGTTCGTATATTATTCAATAATATACAATTAATAATAATCATGGGTTAACTTGTCTAAACTCTAAAATTTAAGTCTAATCCAAACTGTCCCTTAAACATTTTTGATTTTAAAAACTGATTTACATGATATTTCTGTGATTTCCAGATTTTCAGAATTTACAATTTAGTCCCTCAAATATTTAAATTTTCAATTTTGAACCACTTTAAATTCAAAAAATCCAATTTTAATTTTCAGAAAACATTTTCAGATTTCAGGGACCTGTCTGTAATTTCCAAAATTTTAAATTAATTACAGATTTGGCCCAAGGGACCAAATTTGCTTTTCTAAAATTTACAGATTTTTCCCAAGGACCAAATCTGATGATTTTAAAAACTTTTCCAGGGACCAAATTGCAATTCCAGAAACTTCTAAAACTTTTAGATTCGCTCCAAAGGCTAAATTGCAATTTTGGAACTGCCACTGCCCCGCAAAAAATAGTAATTGCTACCATTGTTCATGTGTGGAACATTGTTCGGTACTGTTCACTGTTCCGATAATTTTTTTTTTTAAAAAAATTAGAACCTGTCGGAACAGTGACTGCCGCACTATTCACTTCGAAACAATGTTCGGTTACTGTTCATTGTTCCATTTTTTAAAAAAAAATTGGATCCTCAGTGCCGCGACAAAACCTAGGTTGCGCCGCGGCGCTCCATCATGGAGTTACGGTGCCTCCGTCTCAGAAGCACAAAATCCGCATTTTCAAAACCCTAAAACTGGTTCAGGGTCATATTTGCAGATTTATCTTCATTACCCTTCACTATCAAACAACACGTTCATCGACCATCATCCAATCCATTCTCGTTCTTCGTTTCAGTGCACCATGTTCGCAATGAACCGGTTACGCACATTGACTTAGAAGAGTTAGATCGGACTGACTTCCTCGATTACATCATTGTTTAATAGTTTGGGAGACAAGGATGATATGCTTTTAAGATATTAGGTTTTCAAGCTTTAAATGACATAAATTTCAGATTTAAACAAATTCTAACCCATATTATTATTAACTAATTACCTTATAATCATACAAAACAGCCCTGACTCTAATACCACTAAAGGTATTTGTTGGGTTGTTGTACGCAGCGGATATTGAAAACTTGTTTCAAACCCAACAAACGTAGAACTGTTTGACTATAGGATAATTTTAAACTGTAAACATAAGACTTGAATGGTACTTGCATGTTTACAATATCTAGAATCTTTATCAAGTGTGGGTGCGCACGCGAATTCCCTTTCAATTGCAAGCTCCAAGCTTCAATGTATTCCTCCTTTGGAAAGCTAGGAAATCCGACAGAGGTTCGAGAGAGTGTTTTGATTCTGATTCTCTAAGTCTTAGAATAATGATATAAAATCAAGTGTATTGAATAATAAAGTGTAGGTCTGAATTTGTAGGTGAAAAAAATTAGGTCAAACCGGATTAGGGTTTCACCTTAGGCCTGGCCCAAAATTCGAGACAGATTAGGTCATGGCGTCGCGGCCCTATGGTGTGGGCGACGTGGCGCTGACGTGGCCCTACACTGTCTCGTTTTATTTTCTGCACACATTCTTAATTAAATCTAAAATCTAATTTTGACTTAATTAAAACAATCATTATTCATTTAAATATCTCGATTCTAAATCGAATATTTAATATTCTCTCAATACATCTTTAGATCGAAAAGACAATCGACATAGTGTGACCCTACATGCCTTCACATATCAATATTAATTAAATTAAGGTCTACGCGGAACTCCTAGACGGCGCCGCAAGACGCTCAATATGTGAAGTACGTTTACACTAATCCAGTAAACTTAACCTCTATGTGGTAAGATAAAATCCTTTCATTCACGACACACCCGATCAAGCTTAGGATTTGTCAAGTGTCTATCCAAATGGCTTAATCATTGTATCTCATCTATATTAGTTGACAACTAGACCATATTCTAAATATGTCTATTGTGTTGGCCAACAACTTAGTCAACCTAATATCACTGAGAAGCTGAGTGTTCTCTTGAATATAAATTTGAGGAATGAATCCTAATCTTGGCTCAACTACCACCTTTAATCCACATCGTAATTTACCCAATACAAGTCATATCTCAACCTATAAGGCATTTGAGCTTAGGACAGGATCAAAGTATATTACTTTGAAGACAAGGTGCGCATTGACCTCAAGTCTAAAGACTTCTATCTCCCACACGCTGATCATACTTTACACAAGTATAACAAACAGTATATCAGCAGGGTATACAAATACTTCCAAAGTATCCATGTTTCCATCACGAGTAGCCATTACTCGTAGCAGGTAAGACATACTACATCCTCTAAGGATGTGATGCAGACCACATGTCGACTTATCACATATCATCGATAACCCATTCTCGATGATCATTAGTCGAGGCTATTTTAAGAGTTACGTTATAATATTAATATCTCACATTATTAATAATAACGTAACCTCTATGAATGCATATTATAGAATATTATAAACAATCAACTAATAATTCAATAATTTTAAATGCCAAAATATTAATCTCCATTAATAATAATACAAATATGTATAAAGTATATTTGTCCTAATACAGATTGTCTCTAGGATATACATATACTTTTACATATATGATCTTCATGATTAGCCCAGCAAGCTATTCTATCTTTTGGCAGGATCCTCCTATGAAGAGCTAAAACCAACATGAATGTCCATTTAGGCAGTCCAAAATTATTGCACATTAATCTTCTCCAATCCGCTTTGAATAGAAGGATCTGAAGAAGTGTTTGATTGAGTAGAAGTCCATCCCATTCATTGTGTCCTCAGTATATACAGCATGGTCAAAGGTCTACGTTGAATGTTTTTAAAAATAGTTATAAAAAAAGGTACATGATTTCTGTAAGAAATATTCTTCTTTGATTATTTCATTCCAAAATCATGGTACATATACTAAAATACAAACCTAATTCTAGGCTATAATTACGGTAACTAATAACTTACAATATACATCTACCATATAAATATACATAATTATAACTAATTATGACTAAATATAATTTTCCTATTCTATCATACCCCGCAGTCGAAGCGGGAGGTCGGCGTATACTGAGGTTGTCCCGAAAATCTTCAAATAAAACCAGCGGAAGACCTTTGTAAAAATGTCAGCAATCTAATAATGTGATGGGACATGTAAGACACACTTGTCCACGAGCAACCTTTTCGCGAACAAAGTGAATATCTAGCTCAATATGTTTACTGCGTTGGCGGTGAACCGAATTCCCTGAGAGATAAATTGCACTAACATTATCACAATAAACTAATGTCGCCTTCGGAACTGGACAATGGAGCTCTAAAAGAAGGTTTCGTATTCAATAAGATTCAGACACCACATTGGCAACTCCTCGGTATTCTGCTTCGGCACTGGATCTGGACAACGTCGCTTGTCATTTTGAGGATTAAGATACCAAATTATCACTAAGAAATACATAATAACAGACGTGGAGCATCTGGTATCCGGGCATCCACCCCAATCGGCATCTGTGTATGAAATAAGAATGGTTGTCGAAAATAGATATAAATGCAAGCCATGATCGAGAGTGCCTTGAATATAACGCACAATGCATTTGAGAGCATGCATATAGTCCTACATCAGGTTATGCATGAATAGACAAACCTGTTGTACATAATAAGAGATATCGGGCCTCGTGAAGGTGAGATATTGCAAGGCCCCTACAAGGCTGTAATAATGTGATGGATCGGCATACGGTTGGCTGGAAGAAGCACTCAACTTCGGTTTAGTACAATCGGAGTGGCAGATGGCCTACACGATGACATGCCAGCACTTTCAACAATCTCTGTGTCATACTTCTTTTGGGATAAAAATAAATCACATGCATGACGTGTCACAGCTATCCCTAAAAAGTAACTCAGTGGCCCTATATCTTTCATTGCAAACTCATAGCCAAGCAGTGACATGATAGAGTTGCGAAGAGCATTAGATGAGGCAGTTAATATAATATCATCCACATACAAAAGAATGTACGCGGTATCATTACCCTGGCGGTATATGAATAGAGAATGATCAGACTTTCTATTAGAAAACCCAATATATGAAACATAATCTGCAAACCTCTTGTACTAGGACCTAGGAGCTTGTTTGAGTCCATATAATGATTTCTTCAGCAGACACACATGATTAGGATAATTAGGGTCTATGTACCCCATGGGCCGATACATGTACACTGTTTCATTGAGGTCTCCATGCAAGAAGGTAATTTTGATATCAAGCTAATGAAGCAACCATGCCTTCGAAAGAGCCAGACTGAGGACCGTTCTGATAGTTCTCGGTATGACCACCGGACTGAAAGTCTCACCGCAATCCATACCAACATGTTGAGTCTTTCCATCACCTACAAGATGGGCTTTATGCCTCTCAAATGTACCATTAGATTTTTTGTTATGACTAAAAATCCACAGACCGAATCACATTAATATCAGAGGGACGGGGCACCAAATCTCACATCATATTATTAATAAGAGTAATAAATTCATCATCCATAGTCATTTTCCAATTTGGGTCATTAAGGGCAGACACATGATTATGGGGCAACGGTGACTTGACAACATGAGTGTGATGACCGTATTTTTTGTTTGGCTTAAAAATCTCGTGTTGACTACGAGTGATAGGTTGTTGGGTTGGAACTGGATTTGGGCCAGACAAGAATGATGGAATGCCCGGCAGTGGGCTTGTAGTGACTGGACTGTCGGGCAGTGGGCCAGCGGATGATGGGTTGCTCGATCCTGACGTTGGACCTAGATCCAGCGGACTGCCAGCCACTAGGCCTCTCGGCAGTGGGCTGCCAGTGAGAGGATCAGCTGGGCCAGCAACCTCTGGGCTTGGTAATGGGGCCGAGACACCGGGAGAAATTAGGCCTGTTTTGGAGGCCAATTTATGGATCAAATACGGAGGTATGCTAACTTCAAGAAACGCATAGGTAGGAGGCCCGGAATAATGTAATTTGACAAAAGGGAAATTAGTTTCATAAAAAATTACGTGGACTTACGATGATTTTATTAGTGGATAAGTCATAACATTTGTAACCACGATGATTTGACGGATATCCCAAAAAAAACACGGAGTAGACCGGGGTTGAATTTTATTAATGGTAGTAAAAGGAAAGAGAGGATAGCATAAGCAACCAAAAACCCATAAATGAAAATATGAAGAGATTGGTAGGCTACTTGTTTGCTCGAAAGTATGTTCAAAAGATAGGTTGCCATTTGTAACTCATGATGCCAAAATGATAGTGGTAGTGCGGCATGGGCAAGTAAGGTTCGAACAATGTTTTTATTGGTTCAAATTTTTCTTTCTGTCTTTTCAATTTGAGATGATATATGTAGACACGAGAGACGAAATGACAAACCATTAGTTTTGTAAAAAATCTAAAATGACCCATTATCAAATTCTCTACCATTATCACACTGAATATTTTTAATGTCCCGTTCAAATTGAGTGCGGATATATGCCCTAAAGGATAGAAATGTGGAAACACTTGTGACTTTTTAGACAATGGAAATGTCCAAAAAAAATTAGAGTAATCGTCCAATAAAAGAAGATAATATATATGGCCCGAAGATCTCAAAACGGGAGATGTCCAAATATCACTATGAATAATATCAAAGGGCATACCAGTACGAGAATTAAAAGTAAAAAAGGTAACTTAACATGTTTTTCAAGAGAACAAGAATGACAAACATGATAATTGCGAGTTCTAGTACACAATAAATTTATTTTGTTTAAGGAAAACAAAACAGGTGCTCCCGGATGACCCCAAATGTTCATGTCATAAAAGAGCTAAAGCTGCAAACGTGGATGGTAATTTGGCTTGATGTGTGGTTGTGGTGATTGGATAAAGCTCTCCCCGATTATCACATCTCATTCGACGCATCCCCGTCTAAAAATCCTTCACAGAAAACCCAAAATGATCAAATTCGACATAAACCCAATTATCAGTGGTAAATTTTTTAACTGAAATCAAGTTTTTAATTAATTGAGGAGCATGAAGGACATTTTTCAAAGTTAACGGTGGGTTTAGGGGAGGCAAGTTTGTAGTACCATAACCACGAATTGGAATTGAATTACTATTTCCGATAATTATACCACGATTATTGCTTAAATTAAAATAGGATGGAGATTACCTTGTGAGGACGTCATATCAGACGTTGCACCAGTATACATGTACCAATTTGCATCGGGTGGAGTAAGCCCAAGAGTGTTCATTGCGGCCTCAATATGTCGCCACTGCCGAATGGGCCTGCTGGCACTGGCTCAGCAGTGGCCCAAGGATTCCAACCGCTGATTGGGCTTGTTGGCTAGTTCGTTGCGCCTGGGGCTGCTGGCCTGGATGTGGGCCTGGCCCAATTTCCAGGGGAAAATGGGTAGGGATGCACAACCCATGGCCACTGCCAGGCCCACGGTACAAGCCCATTGCCCCACTAGGCTAGCAGTTGCCACTAGGTTGGTTGTTGCTACTGGCTACCGCCCGTGCCGCCACCTCCTCCGCGGCGGCTGCCACCACCTTTTCCACCATCGCGGCCACTGCTGTATATTTTGCTCCCGTTACCGCAGTTTCGGCCCTTCTGGCCACGATTTGGCGGCAAATTTTTAAATTATGATGAACTGTCATCGGACAGAGCGGGAAACCAAGGCAGAATTTGACACGGTGGATGTCTTCTTAGCAAAACCCGCTTCTTCAAGGATGAGCATAGACCGAGCTTGGTAGAATAGCGGAAGGGGATTGCTTTGGCGGATGAGCGTACCTACTCCACTATATGCGTCAGTGAGGCTGACAACCATTTGTAACACGAGTCAATTGTTAGTAAACAATGCCCCAAAGTTCTTGAGTTGGTTTGACAGAACTTTGAGTCGTTGACAGTATGCGGACGCATTGGGAAAATCCGCCATATCATTGGTGGAGAATTCCTGCTCAAGTGTGACGGCTTTGGAATTCTTATTGTCTTGGAATATGTCACATAAACATTCCCAAACTTCCATAGCCGTGGAATCAGGCTCAAGAATATTATGTAGTAAATCACTCAAAATTGAGGCGTAGATCCACTGGAGGACCATCGTATCAAGGGTCAACCATAATTCCTTCTCATCATCGATTTTCGGCACCTTCTCCTTGCCTTTTTCTTATGGAATTATGTAATGGATAACCCGGTGTGAACGACAATAGATTTTAAAAAGTTTTGTCCATGTCGCATAATTGACGTTTTCCATCTCAAGAGTGATGGAGATATGAGATTTCATGTTGGAGACAGCTAGGGTTGGGTGGAAATTAGATTTCGAGTCAGACATGGCTGTTGAACGGAGAAGGAAGGCCGGTGGCGGAAGGAGGGGGGGCGATAGTTTGAGATAGAGAAGTTTAGGGTTTAGGAACTTTCCCTAGAATATGTATCACATGTAAGAAATATTCTTCCTTGATTATTTCATTCCAAAATCATAGTACATATACTAAAATACAAACCTAATCATAGGCTACAATTACGGTAAGTAATAACTTACAATATAGATCTACCATATACAGAATATACATAATTATGACTAAAAATAATTTTTCTATTCTATCAATTTCGTTTTAAAAAAATAATACGAACACATATGACATACCTAATGCATAAGGAAATAGAAGAAGAAAATAAAGTTATACGTCATCAGTTTTTATTTGTTAAAATGGAAATTTTTTATACTTTCTATTTTCTTATATTGTTATTATATGTCTCACACATTCAACTCTTTCTCTCCCCATAAAAAAAAAGTAAAAGAGCAAAGACAAAATTATCACATTTCGAGTAGTTCAAGGAAAAAAATTACTCCCTCCATCCCAATTTATGTGTCTTAGTCTTAATTAAAAAAAAAATTAAGTGTCTTAGTTTGACTTGACACGAAGTTAAGAAACAAAGGGAGATTTTTGAATCTTGTTGTCTTAAATTAAAGATGTATGAGAATTTTAAATTTTGTGGTCTTAAACTTACCTTGAAATTGTAAAACTTACTAAATATTGGAAAAAACTCTTTTTGGGACAGTCTAAAAAGGAAAGTAAGACGCTTAAATTTGGACGGAGAGAGTATCATTTTTCCTTTGTTTTGGAGCAACAGTTAATATAAAAGATATTTTTGAATTATTTGACTAGTTAGAGAGCACTTTTGAGCTAGTTGACTACTGACGAGAACACTTTTGAGACAAGAACGTAATGGAGAGTAATATTGACCTATTTCGCATAGTTCTAGGATATTTTTGGCCCTTTTCATTTAAGTTAATTTGGGGTCACATTAAATTAAGGGTATATTTAAACAAACTATTGAATTGTAAGCGTATATGTGAGCTAAACTATTAATTAAGTTCATATCTAATCAATTTTAATATTTTAAGGGAAACATTTCGACCAACCATTGAATCATAAGGGCATATGTTGAGCTAAACTATTAATGAAAGGCATATCTGTTCAATTCAAATACTTTAAAGGCATATTTAGACTTTTTCTATTTTAAAAAGATAAAATGATTTGTATTTCGTATTCACACTTGATTAATTTGGATTTGCTTTACTGTAAGATAAGAATTTTTTATTTTTAAAGCTTGAACTCAATATTTCTTATTCAGAGAAAAGAGAACATATATTCATCATTCCGCATACACTTAGGGTGTGGTGTTGTTAAGGATGGGAGTTATGGTAAGTGTGGGGTAGGATGTGTTGAATGGCGGAGACGATACAATCGACGCGGAATGTCATTATTAAAAGGTAACTCATTTTCCTTATTTTTAAGAAACTTATTTTTATAAAAAAAAAAAAAAAAACTCCAAACATTTTGACCAACCAAACATCAAAAAATTAGAAATCCTCCCTTGGCTAGTTAGCTTCTTAGTGGATGATTACTTTTCTATAACGGGAGGTCATTTTGTACACTATCTAATTACGCAACGATTGTTTTTCTTAAACATCAACCAAATAGCGCCTTAGATAGTTACCTTAACAATTTCAAGAGGAATTGATGTGAAAATCCCCGTGAGCTTAAAGTTCCAATTTGATCCTCAAGGTGATAAGCTTGGAGTTCCGAAGATGCTTGATCATCCGACGATAATGTGCTTAAAATGACATGGAATATGAAGTGGGATTGAATATTGGACTTGAAGGTTTAAGAAGGCAACATTTTATTTCGGCTTTGTATGTAGGTCTTGGCCGAAGACCATGTTTTCTTTTAACTTATCTTTAATTCTTAACTTAGCTTTTAGTTCTTATTAGGACATCATTAATAATCCATGTAATAAGAAAGAATGACTAGGCCATGTAATAAGGTGACAAGGCCGAAAGTTCTTCCAACAAGTTGACTAGGCCGAGAGTGACAAGGGCAAGAAGCATCTAGAAGTTAAGGCTTCCAAGGGGAGAACTTATGAACTAACAAGTTCATGTATTTGATCACATGGAAGACACCAAGAAGATGAAAGGTTGGTCGAAATGCTCACTTACATTCGGCCAAAGAACAAATACAAAGAATGGAAGCTTCCAAACCTATCCCAAGAAGATGACATTTATGAAGAGCCCAAGTGCATGAATATTGTTACATAGGAGACAAACATTTCGGCTTAGGGAAGAGGAAGGGTTGGCCGAACTCTCTTGGTCACCAAGTCACTCCAAATGTGTCCACACTAGGTGTTAGTTTGTGTCTTTTTATTTTCTTTCTAGAATAGTCTTTTCTGTACTATAAATAGAGGCCTTAGGCCATTGTAAAATTCAGTTGTTGTTGAATGAAAAACTTGAGTGTTTACTCAATTTAGCTAAGCATTTCAATCTAGGATTGCTATACTTAGTTGATCTTTCGAGAGGGTCGCTTGGTTCTCCGGGAGAACCACCCTTGTGTCAAAGGTATCGATCATCATTGTTAGGTTAGTCTTGAGCATTGCGGGCAGCAAACCTCAAGCTAGTCCTTGTGAAATTTATCACAATATCTTGGAGCCTACACGAGTAATTGACTCCTTGTGTTACCATCCAAGGACCCATATCGATCAAATTGTGACTTGGTTTGTGTCTCAAATTGTTTCCAATAATCCGCATACAATCTGTGCTTTAATTACTTGTTCCTCCATATTTCTACCTCCCATATCACCTTATTACCATCTACACAAAAAGGCCTCCATCCGAAACCAAACGCAACTTCACGCAAATACCACCAAACACACCAACGTCCCCATCAAACGTCTCTACCGGACCCTCACTGAGGTTTGATTTGGTAGCGCTCCTGTTTGGCAATGAGGTAGGCTACGGTTTAGCTTTTTGAGACTCTGATAGAAGTATGTAGTAGTTATAAATGTTGAGAGGCATTGGGTATGTTTGGGGGTCTCACTCAAACAGTTGTGATGAATGTTTGAGTGGGTATCAGTGTTGAACTGTGATAATGGGTGATTTTAGAGATAAACTGTATACTGATTCTGACTGCTATTATTTGGGCTTGACACCATTATGTGGGCTCGTCTCCATATTTGATATTATTGTGTTTATTCATCACGCATGTTTTGATATGATATCCTGATTTTATGAGGATTATGGTTGATAGACTACTATGATTTGTAATCCTGTGTATTGGATTATATGTGTTTTATTGAACTCATGAAAGCATATGATATTTCATCTTCTTACTTGGTATTTCATCTTCTTACTTTGATATGATATCCTTATATTATCATTTGTATTCATACACTCATGGTTATGTGATATTAATATGAGAGTGGTATGGATATGTTGTGGGCCCAAGAAGCTTAAAAGGTAAGAACACTTATGATATTATGAAAAAAATGAGATGATGATAATATGGATGGCTCAGGTTGCACGCCGCAAAGGATATTGATACACGGGGAATGGAGTAGCACGCATGGAACATGATATTATTTAGACAAATGAGTCTGGGCTTTATTGGGATTCGTGTGTGGAATTTCGGCTGGCTAGGAGCGGTATATGGACTTCGCGGGTCCCCCATGGGTGTACGGTTCATAATAAAATCTTGGTGTATTGTATACCAGTTTGAGAAAGGTACATTGCATATGCATTGCATTCATGTCATACATACATCTATACATTGATTAATTGAGGTTCGGTAATGTGATATGGTTGGTTGGTTATTAGAACTTGGGTGAAACCCTGATTTACTTGGATTGAATTGATTGTATTTGAATGGAATGGTATCTATGATTGAGCTTGTCTCTATGAATACTTAGAAATAATGATTATTCTGGTCTCTATGAACACTTGGATAAATGATTGAGGTTGTTGAATTGATTTGGTTGTCGTTTGTGGCTTGCTTCCTTGTGTATAGGTTTTGGAGTTTAATAATTATAAGTCGAAGTGTTTGATGTCAACTACTACTGTAGTCAAAAATATAAATTATGTCATGACTATTGTCTAGGCCAGGAAATTATGTGCATTTGTGTGTTGTCTGGTAATTGATCGTGTGACTAGGTAACAAGTCTAGTAAGGAACATATGTTAAGTGTCACTAGTGGAAAGGTAGATGTGGAACAGTCTATGTGTGTCAGATAGTAACTGTATAGAGACTTAACTAAGTGTAAATGCTAATGTTAATAAAGGAGTTAACGTCATCATGCTTAGCTTAGGTGTAACACTCTAGGAAGCGTTCTAAAATGGTTGTTGTGATGTAAGTTTGACACGTTTATTTAATGTGATAAGTTGGATAAGTGGGGTTAAGCTTTAATATGACTTGGACAAGAGAGTACTAGTCGGTGGGTACTATGATAGTAAGGTCCCTGTATATGTAAATGGATTGATTGTACTTGACTGTGATTGGAACCTTATGTGAATAATATGGCTGAAGAATTAGTGAATTGATATGTGTACAACGTGACTTGTATGAGCTATTGAACTGTCTAGTATAGGATTATCTGGTGTCAACTTGATATTTATATCTGTTGCGTATCTTGCACCGTTATCGGCCTATGATGTCTACGGGGGTACATTGTGTACTCATGCTACACTTGCTGCATCTTTTTCTGATGCAGATACATGTCCCTCTGCCAGTTTGAGATCTCGAGTTTGAGTCCGAGCAGGTTGACTTCCAGTATTCATTGTGAGGATGCTAACTTTCGGCATACCTTGGATGCTCGTTCTTTTACTCTATCTTTACCTTCATTCAAGAGACACTATGCAGATTTTCAGACTATGTAGTATAGTTTTGGCTTATGTGGTCTTTTATTTAGACTTGTATCCATATTAGCGCTCTTGTATTATTGACCAGATCTTGGGGGTTGTATTTGATGATTCAGACTTATAATTCTTTCGCTTATATTATAAGATAGATTATGTAGTATTTGTAGTTCTTTCGTTTTTACTTATGTCATATCATATGACTGATTGGGAGTGGTTGGCCTATCAGTTGTATTATGTAGGTGCCACCACGATCCCTAAAAAGGGGATGTGACAGAGTTGGTATCAGAGCTTTAGGTTAAATAGTCTTAAATACAAGAGCAATTTCTAGTAGAGTCTTGTGAATTAGTGCGAAGACATCCGTACTTATCTTCGAGAGGCTACGGGACATTTAGAAAACTTCGCTTTCTTTATTCTTTTCGTGCTAAGTTGAATCAAATTGGTATATGAACTTCTTCCTTCTATTATATCACTAATGGTGGTAACACGCTTTTTAATTCGTGCATAAGTAGTTCGATATGATGTCACGCGGTAGGGTATGAGATGTGTTACCATGATTCAGATGCGTGATCGAGTTCAGTCTTCAGCTATGATTTGAAGGTTCAATTGAGTTGGGGTTATGATTGTGACTTCTCACTTTGGTGATATCCTTGAAGAGTAGGAATGATAACTCAGAGATGCAAGAAAAAAAATGGATGGATCAATCTCCGTTATATGAAGGGGAAAATTGGTATCTGACGCGCTTGATAGGTTATGTTGCAAGGTGTACGAGGGTGGATGTCATATAGGCTATGGAATGTTGAGTTAGCTTCAATTTGACAGTATTGTGATAGCAGAGGAGAATTAGTAGTTGTGAGTTCTTTCATGAAATGGTTTTCTATTCGAGATCAGGTGGAAATGTTACTTGTGATGAGTGGAGTTCAATGGAATAGACCGATGCATTTCTTTACCTAAGAAGGTGTTCGTGGGTTCACTTGGCATTTCGAGGTTAGTAATGATAGGGAGTTGTTGAGACTAAGAGATGGTTAAGTTGTGAGTTATTTCACAGGTGTTGAGTATCGAGTGAGTGAAAAATTCATATATGCATTGGTATGTTGGACTCATCATAGGATAATGGGAGTCAGTGATCGACTAATAGGAATAACTCTTGCGTTGGACGAGTATGAAGTTCTATCGAGGGATTACCGGGTGTTACATTTAGTTCTTTGATAAAATTTATGGGCATGATATTTAGGGTGTTGGTCAATGGGAATATTTATGGTAAAGGGTTGACGACAGTTTTATCTAGTTTCAGTTGTGAAAAGTTTTGGTATCGATGATCGGGTCAGTGAACGCATGGACTGGTATAGAAAGAGATTATTTCGGTCAATAATTTTTGGCAAAGGTATTTCGATGAAATTATATGAGAGTGTTAGTAAGGATATATGTTCGGTAATTAAGGATTAACTTTCGAATTAAGGACCAGTTCAGTAATGGTTTGAGTTACTGCGTGGGTACTAAAGGATTTCGGTCAGAGTAACTAGAGTGGGTGGATACCTATTCTGGTTGAGGAATCTTATAAGAAATGGTGCATGGGAGATGCCGGATTTTAGGAAGAACTCCCAGTTTTAGTGTTGGAGTGAGCGGGGGAAACTCTCCATGATTTGGTGTGCAGTGTTCTACTATCTCCAAGATCTGTTCAGTTATTGTGTGAGGCCTTCGATATTTTAGTACACTCCGGGACAAGCTCGAGTAAGGGTCGATTGACATTGGAAATTGTGATTGAAAGAACAGCTGGGAATGTAAGGAATATATAATTGTGTGTTAAGCTAATTCGGGATGAGTGAAGTGTCTCTTCAAGGATTGGGGAGAATTTAGATTTGAAGAATGGAAAGTTTAGTTGTGAATTATGTGGGAATTATCATCGCGGCTTTAAGATCGGGTGAAATGGTTTGGTACGCTCGGAGGAGTAGGTCTATCGTAGTTGACTATGTGTTATGAAGAATGTTCCATGATGTTCGTGTTGGGCGACATGTGGTAGATTGTGTTGAGATATTGTTGATTGATAGCATGGATGAGTATTCGATTAGAACTTGGGAGAAATTAGGAAATGACAGGTAAATTGAATATAAGGTTGATACGTCAGAAATTGGTAAGGCTGGTAATTAGTGAGATAGGACAGATAGAGGTTCGACAAGGTGTCCAGAGTTATGGGTGAGTTAAGAGAAAGTACGGGTGAGATTTGACGTGTTTAGAGTTCATGTGGTTCTATCAGACTTGCGTATTGGTAGAAGTTGAAGAACTTGGAGATTATAATTAAGGGTATGGTTTCTCGGTGCTAAATTGATGACTTGAATAAAATCCAACTTTAAAGATGTGGGTGACGACACATGCTTGATTGTTCATGAGGAAAAGATATGGAAGAGATCAGTGCATGTTTATGAAAAGCCTACTAGTTCATTTGGAATCCGTTCGGGTGGCTAACGATGATTTAGAATTTGAGTATTTTATTTCGGGACAGATTTGTTCATTTAGGGCCAGTGTCCTATGTTACATTGACTGGAGGACTTGTGGTATTCCAGTAAACCACCGATAAGGATTTAAGGGATTTCATTTTGGAAATAGAAGTATGATAGTGTTACCAGCTCCTATCAAAATTGCAAGTAAGATTGATGATAATTTTCAGATGACAGCGATTCAGACAATTCTAATGGTTTGCACGGTTACTTAGTATGCATTGAGAAAGTACAATTGGTTATGGAAAGTCTTCAGAAGGATCATTCATTTTTCTATAGATTTTGCATGGCAAAGTAATCAGTAGGCATGTTTATAGTATGGTGGTTTGGAAATTCGAGGGAAATTGGACTTGTGATATGGGTTTATGTGTTCTAAAGAATCTTGGTCCGAAGGACAGAACTGATAGTTGAGAAGGAAGACTAGTATTATCAGACTATTTTATCAATACATGATGGATGACGGTTGAGGCTGCAACTAAGGGGTGTTTGTAACTATTGTGGTAATTGTGGATTCAATCAGGCACGGATAGAGGTATGGCTATGATCAAGTTAGGGAATTAAGTGGAGTCAGTTCATACATTCGAGAATTAGTTATTCGCTATTCTCTTCCCATTGCTTATATACTTTCTTTACAGTTCACAAATTTATATTGGTATTCATGCTTACATACTTAGTACATTATTTCATACTGATGTCCCTTTTCTGGAGACACTGTTTTTTATGTCGCAGGTGTAGATAGAGATGCATATGCCTTCCTCACAGTAGGACTCGACTCAACCGGAGTTGTCACGCTCCTTTCCTCCGGAGCTGTGTAGTTTGCTTATAGGTATAACAGATGTGCATGTGCATATAGTTGGGTATGACGAGGCCCTATCCCAACCAGATGTTGTCATAATGCTCTTTAGAGGCTTGCAGACAGTTGTGTTGTATGTGACAGTCGTGTGTGGCCTTATCGGCCTCCCCAGTAGAGTCATCATTCTTATGTCGGCCTTGTCGACCTTGTTATATATATATATATGTATGGTTTGGGCCTTTTCTGAGTGCAAGTAGGTATGTCCTTATTCAGTGGAGTATATGTCAAGGCCTAGTCGGCCCATGAGTTATTATTTATATTACAAGTATCAAGATCGGTAAGCTCAGGCCTTAGGGCACCGGGTGCCGGCCACACACACACACACACATACAAACACCTAAGGTTGGGGTGTGACAAAGTGGTATTAGAGCAGGTCAGTCCTAGGGATGTCTACAAGTCGTGTCTAGTAGAGTCTTGTTTATGGGTGTGTTATGCGCCACACTTATAACTAAGAAGCTACAGGACATTTAAGATATTACATTTTTTGAAAATCTAGATCGTGCGATAAAAGCAAAGTCATAAGTCACTACATCCCTATCTTTTCATCTTGATATTTTTTCAGTAATGTCTAGATCCAGAGAAAGTTCTGATAGCAGAAAATGGGTTAGGAATGTGAGAGAAGGTACTAGATGGCAGGCACCCGCCAGTATGAATCCGAGGAACATAAGAACACCAAAAAGAAATATAAGTTATTCAATAGAATAAGACCCGTCCATCGATGAAGAACTATCTATAGAGGAAGATTCGTCTGAGGATACATCTATGGAAGATGACCCATCTGAGATTCCAGAGGAATCACCCTTTCGAGTGCCACCTATTCCAGTGGTAATGCCAAATTATAGGAAAGCTCGTACAATATAGAGGACATCGGCGCAGCAGTCATTTCCATTTGGGTTGGGTGTGAGTGGTCTTTTGCATGCAACCGCACCTGCAGTTATCTTTCCAGATAAGGGTCTTTTTCAGATACTCTCATAGGATAGACCTTTAGAGAGGCTCATAAGCCCATTATCATGGACATCAGTTAACCAACGCTCACCCCTAATGAATAAAAGTGAGGGAGAAGTAACTAGTAAACAAATCGGAAGGTTCGGGATGGACGCAGGTGCTGAATAATTGATAATGAGATAAGCGTCAGATCGGAGCTCCCGGGTAATAGTCAGGCAAACATAAGAAGATGTTGGAAGTAGTAGACCACGATGCCAGCAATGTGGAGAGAGACACGATAGAGTATGTTTATCCGACATTGAGTTATGTTCTGAGTGTGGAGCTTTAAGCCATAGGGCCAGGGAGTGCCCCAAGAGATTTCAGTCGTTATTCCATCAGTGTGGACAGGTACATTATGGACAGTGCCCAGGTGATCTGAAAGAATGTTACTGGTGCAGAAGTCACAGAGTGTATGAATGCCCGAGGTTGAGTCAGAGAGGATAGCTGATTCCGATATTACTTATAAGTATTCAAGCAATCATGTATGTTGATAATTGTATTTAGAATAGTCGTGTTTATGTCAATGAACATTCATTTATTAGTGATATAAAGATTGCATCATACGAGACGTCACCGTAAATCGATACTAGGAGTTTAAGGTGGTAAGCGAAATTTCTATTATTTTCAAGGATCTAAGTACGACGATTTAGGATCAGCCATTCATTTATTACGGATGTATCCAACCTTCTTAGACTTTGTAGCATGAGTGCTTCAAGAATGCCGAGGACATATAACCATGACACGAATAAGGGGGGATTAACGAGCCCAAAGAACTAGGATGGGACCCCAAAAAGAATAATAAGGAAAATGAATTTACAGGCATGAGTTACCTAAAGTTGTGCTCAAAAGACAGTGAAAGCAAGAAAAAAGGCTCGGAGAGTTACACGTCAATTAGTAATCTCGATCTCTTCATAGGGATTAAACTATTTGGAAGTAATTGTTTAATAGAATGAGATTTGTCAATCAAAGGCAAGCAATATACCTTTTTCACCGAAGAAAAGTGGCAGAGTTCTCTCCATTAAGTGGAAATAATTAGCAATGAGGATATGATTGATAGAGAAGCAGTGATAAATGGATGCATGGTAAACACAAATAACAAGCGTTATGATAATTTAACAAAGTTAAGGAAATACATTTCACAAGAAGATCAACGAGAAGTCGTAATGGTAAGAAAAATCGATAAAGGAATTGGAATGAGACCTCCAAGCAACAAGAGTACCAGTAAAATATAGGCATATAAGTAAAGAGGTAGTATCTAAGCTTCTAGAGTCAAAGATATAGATTATGACGTCCATAAATGACGATGCTGGAAGTACGCTAAGACAAGAAATCTTTGAAGGAATTTCAATCAGTAATATCCAAAATGAACGACGAATAGAGAGGAATTCTAACACCAGTACATAGGAGAGAACTTGAATCAGTAATAAGGATTGAGTCCAGTCATGATCCAAATTTGAACATGTCAAAACTGAGTCCCGCCGCGAACATTGATAAGGCATCCAAGGACATATGGGTGATAGTAAGGATGAGTGAAGTTCGATGAGAGTAGATGATGAGATAATAAATAATGGTCCAAGACAAGCAATGAGAAAAAAGAGCTAAAGGGTGAGAATAAAGAAGCAAGAGATAAACGAATAGGTAATGGCAAACATTTTGACTGCCGAATGATTGCAGTATGGTAAATACATGGACAAAGACGACACCGTTGATTTCAGTATGGTAAATACGAAAGAAACCAGTGGATCAATGCTTTGTAAAAGCAAAGCCTTCAGTAAAAAAGGAAAGGAGATGACTCCTAGCTTGAGTAATACTGGGAAGTAACAGAGCACATCAAAGTTTGCTTCAAAAGACAAGTGCACAAGAAATACTTAATCAACAAAGGAGTGTGCATAACACATAAGAACTTTGGAGTTATGAAAAGTGAGTATACGCTCTTGGCATGAAGGTAATGCTAATTATGAAAGATTACATGTTCGGACCCAAAAAAGATGGCAGACCCTTAAGGAATAAGGTCAACAAAAGAACAAACAACAATAGACAGGAAATAATGTCTTGTTTTTGGTATTTAAGGGAAAAAGGAAAAGAATGAAATTAATTAAGTAATGATGTAGATCGATAAAGGATACTCGAGTAAATATTGAGTACAACTAAGGAAGGATGAATTTATCTTGGGACTATATCGCATCACCAAGGAAGTATGCAAATTTGAAGTGTTATGGAAAGTAAGAAGTCCTAGTATAATAAACTGAAAGATAATGGACCATAGAGTCGTATACTAGTGAAACAAGAGCCATTAAGGGAAGTTACCATAAGGAACCGCCCCAAAGAAGTAGCAAGTAGCCAACCATAATAAAAGTCGGATGATACCTCTCGTAAGGTTTTAAGCAAATGAACTTTTCCCTATATTGGAAAACTGAGAAGTGACAAGGCAAATCATTCCGCCTCAAGCCCATTAGGAGGTATTGAGACACGAAGTAAAGGTAATAAGAATAACCTCACTAGGACCCAAGGATTAAGAATATCGATTAATAGCACTCAAGAAGACTTACCCTTGATGGTCAAACTATCACCTAAGGACGATTGAGTAATCCGAAGATCATTATGCACTATTACATTATCGTTGAAAACTATTTTGGTTCGGAATATTTGCACCTAAGTGACTCGCCAGACTATACCACGACAATTGAATATGTCTACACACCTGAAGTGATCGAAAGCTAATCTTACTGAATATCACTGGCCATTATACAGTCGCTTATCAGGATAAGCAAGCTAATAAAAGAACCAGTTGGAAAAAAAACTGAGTAGTCAGAATTTTCTTTGCCTCGTCCTAAGGTGACAATAGGGAACTCAGTCTGAGCTACCGGACGCAGGTAGAGAAGGAATGTATAGAACTTGAAAAGAGTCTGAAATATGAATCAATGACTTCTAAGGTGATATGTTACCAAGGCGATAAACAAGGGCTATGTAGGGTAAGAGAATAGAACTCTTCTTAAGTCACGAAAAAAGAAATGGAACCAGAAATAACGGTATTAGATTGAGGAAATAAATTGTGAGAGAATACTTAGATTAACCAGGAAATGAATTAAGAGAATGGATGTTAAGAATAGGATTCACCTTGGCAAAGAAGAAAGATTCCATTGGAGCTCAATCAGATCATAATATTGAAATCAGTTGAAAAAAGTAGCAAAAGGGACACTTATTTAGAAATTTGCTTCACTTGAGAATGAAAAAAAAGGGATTTATCGGTGAAAGAGACTTTAAAGTCAGTAGGCTGCTCTAAATTCATGAACTATGTAAAGATACTATCAATCAATCAAGAAAGAAAGAAAGAAAGAAAGAAAGGAAGGAAGAAGAAGAAAGGAATAAGTGAATTCATATATCCTTGACTTTGACGGTCATTATGCCACAATCCTTCATATCATCTTACGCTTCGTACCTACAGACTTTGTCACCTAAGACCTATCAGAAAGAAAATCATAAAACAGAGAAGAAAGACAAAAGCCCAGATGTCATAATACATTATAGCCACCAGACCATTATGTAAATGAATTATAGGACTACGTGAAAGTCGATGATGTACCAACAGATAAATGTTAATATAACCTGATCGTATAACGTGATGAGATTTGGGTCAAAAATACTCTATCAGAATGGTCACAAAACCTCATAATCGCCTTACTCAAGTAATTCAAATTCTAGCTTCAAGCCAGAATTCGTGCGATATAATTCCTCTATTCTATATGATTTATTAAGTAGGACTATATACCCTATGTAACCAAAGTTTTTGAAGAAAATGTAGTGAGTGTAGCTTGGATGTCAGCAAGAGGATATTAATGTAAGTTATGGCTAAACTCTCCTAGATTTTTATAAGTATAAATTATTTTGTAGGACCGTCAAATACCTAGCCTGAGCCATCAATATTCTAGGAAGTTTGACGGGGGAGATTTACAAACCATCGGAAGTTTGATGGTCTGTCGAGTGTACTATTGAATTACAGCGGTGCAGAAGTTTTGACAAGTTTATCTTCATATTTTCTTATTTGGTATTCATTTTTCCTTCATACTAAACCCTAACACCCTCCCTAAATTCTCTATAGCATACTCCAATATCCCCAATTTGAAATTGAAGCCGATTATGCAAAGGTAACATGATAACCCCGTGATTAACATGGTGATCTTCTTCTTCACATAAAGTTGGATTTTGGGAAAAACCTTGTAGATCAGATTACTCACTGTTTTGAGGAAATTATGGAGTATTAAGGTAAATTCTATCCTCTTCTATATGTGATTATGATTAATTGTCGGTTTGGAGGAAGTTATGAAGAAAGTTTTCATGATCAAAACTTTGCAAAATTGTGAAATTTTTGTAATATAAATTGTTGGGTTGTTTTACTCTAACTATGAGTTGAATTGGATGATGGTATTGATTTTATATGTTATGGGTTAAGGAACGTAAGTTTTGAAAGATTGTGAGACTAATTCACAAGAAGTTTTCCGTACAAGAAAAAGTTTAAGGAATTATTTATGCGTAAGAGTTGTCGAAGAACACCTACCTAAGGTTTTATGGAAATTGTATTTAGGTTAAACCGTGGGATTAAATTACATAAGCATCCCTTGTAAATAAGTCTAAGAACTCGAAGTGTATATGGAAGTCGATAAGATACTTAAGCAAAGTTTTTATGGAATTTAGATTCGATATTGATATTACTTCCTTATATGATATAAATGATCACTCGTACGAGGAGCGAGGACTTGTAAAATAATTGTAACGACAAGAACCATGTATGTAAGGCTACTCATCTTTTTCAAAAGCATGAACCCAAAGAGTTATCATTTTTTAAAACACACGTTGAGAACTTCACTCTATTATCTCTCAAAGTCTCCTGTCGAGAAATGTTCATTTCTTATCCATATTTATATGACACTTGCAATTGGTTACTGCTCTTATCGTAACACTTTAAACAGAAGTATTTTGTATAGTTAATCGCCGAGTCGACCAAGGGTCACGTTTAGGCAAAGTCTAAAGGTTTATGAGTTCCAAAAGAGGCCAAAGAGTCATGGTTACCACAGTCTATTGTCCACACTCTGAGTCCCTTTTGATGTTTATATATTGTTCATTGGCGTTTGATATTATACATACAATCATGGTCATATAATGGATCGGGTTGCACGTTTCACAATATATACATATAGAGGATCGGGTTGCATGTTCCGCAACATATACCTATAATGGATCGGGTTGCACGTACCACAACATATACCTATAATGGATCAGATTGCACATTCCACAATATATACATATAGAGGATCGGGTTGCACGTTTCACAACATATACATATAGAGGATCGGGTTGCACATTCTGCAATATATACCTATAATGGATCGGGTTTCACATTCAGCAACAAATCCATATAGAGGACCAGGTTGCACGTTCCGCAACATATACATATAGAGTATCGGGTTGCACATTCCGCAACATACCCGTATAAAGGATCGGGTTGTACATTTTATAACATATACATATGATGGATCGGGGTTGCGCGTTTTGTAACACACACATGAACTATGGTGCATATTGCATTGTATATTCATACATACATCTAAGATTAATGACATGTTATACCTCGCACTATAAGACGATGACAATTATACAATAAAAGCCTAGCCAGACAGGTTGTATTAAGTTTCAGAGTTTCATTATTCGCCCCGTGTGGCCCACAGATTGCTTATGATTTCTCTTATAGCTATTTGCTTCACATTTCTTATATGTTTTTTTTACAATTCACTGATTTATATTGTTATTCATTATTTATATACTCAGTATACTATTTTGTACTGATGTCCTTTTTTTGAGGACATCGTGTTTCATGTCATATGTGTAGATAGAGATGCAAATGCCTTCCTAACAGTAGGACTCGACACAGTTAGAGTTATCATGCTCCTTTCCTCCGGAGTTGTGTAGTGAGTTGATTGGTATGAAGATGTGCATATGTATATAGTTGGGCATGGCGGGGGCCTGTCCCGACCAGATGTTGTCATAGTGCTATTTAGAGGCTTGTAGATAGTTATGTTATATATGACCGTCGTGTGTTGCCTTATCAGCCTCCCCAGTAGAGTCATTGTGCTTATGTCGGCCTTGTCAACCTTGTTATATGTATATATATATATATATATATATGATTTGGGCCTTTTCTGAGTACAGGTAGGTATGTCCTTATTCAGTGGAGTATATGTCAAAGGCCTAGTTAGCCCATGAGTTATTATTTATATCACATGTATCAGGATTGGTATGTTTGGGCCTTAGGGCACCAGGTGTCGGCCACACACACCAACCCCTAAGGCTGGGGTGTGACAGGAAGTATTGTTCAAGTGGCCTATAAATATTTTTAGGTCAAATTTATGTTCCCCAAATAACAAACCCTCGAAACCACCACTACCTTGGAGGAATTTCATAGCTTTAGGAGAATGTTTTACCTTGAGGTAATAGACCATTTCATTTTGATGGCCTAAGCGATGTTTATAAACTCTTTAATGGTGGTTTATCATGGTATTAAGTTAGGGAAAAAGACCTTCACGTGTTTATGAGAACAAGTGAGTTATATGGTTTATTTTAATGGAGGTTTATGGATTAAAAATTGATATTATTGTGAATTAGGATTGGGTGATGATAGATAATCATGTTTTTAAGCTTAATTTGATTATAGAAACTTGTTTTTAAAGGGGAAAATTCTAGGATTTGAAATTGGGGCTTTTTAATTATTATTCAATTGAGGATTCAATTGTGTATAGATTTTCAATTAAGTTAAGGATTTGATTACTTAATATGTAATAAGGATTTTTGAGTATTAAAGTTTGAGTCTTGGTGATGTGAGTTAGAGTCGGTATTTGGAAGTCGTGTTTGTAAGGTCTTTCTCCTCGTATGTTATGAAAGCTTTGTATTAATGAATAATATGTACGTGGATAGACTTTAACTATCGCGAGGTGCATCAGAAGGGCAAGGCGATTACCGAGGTTTGAGTTGGTAGCGATCTTGTTCGGTAATGAGGTAGGCTACGGTTTAGCTTTTTGAGAATCCGATAGAAGTACGTAGTAGTTATAAATTTTGATGGGTATTGGGTGTGGTTGGGGTTCCCACTCAAACGATTGTGATAAATGTTTGAGTGGGTGCCGTTGTTGAACTGTGATGATGGGTGATTTGGGGGATCAGCCTTATGTTTATTCTGTTTGTTGTTATTTAGACTTATCACCATTATGTGGGCTCATTGCCATATTTGATATTGTTTTATTTATTTATCACACATATTTTGATATGATATCCTGATTTTATGAGGATTATGGTTGATGGACTGGTTTGATATGAAATTGTGTGTATTGGATTATATGTGTGTTATTGAACTCTTGAAAGCATGTGATATTTCATCTCCTTGCTTGGTTGCATCTCATTATATCATGATATCTTACCTTATATTGTCATTTGCATTCATACACTCATGGTTCTGTGATATTGATATGAGAGTGGTATGGATATATTGTCGGCCCAAGAGGCTGGAAAGGTAAGAACACTTATGAGATTATGAAAAAATTGAGATGATGATAATATGGATGGCTCGGGTTGCACGCCGCAACAGATATTGATACGCGGGGAATGGAATAGCACGCCTGCAACATGATATTATTCAGAAAAATGAGTCTAGGGCTCTAACTAGATTCACGTGTGGAATTTCGACTGGCTAGGAGCGGTATATGGACTTCGCGGGTCCCCTATGGGTGTACGATTCATAATAAAATCTTGGCGTATTGTATACCAGTTTGAGAAAGGTACCTTGTATATGCATTGCATTCATGTCATACATACATCTATACATTGATTAATTGTGGTTCGGTAATGTGATATGGTTGGTTATTGGAACTTGGGTGAAACCCTGATTTACTTAGATTGAATTGATTGTATTGGAATGGAATGGTCTCTATGATTGAGCTTGTCTCTCTGAATACTTAGAAATAATGATTATTCTAGTCTCTATGAACACTTGGATAAATGATTGAGGTTGTTGAATTGATTTGGTTGTCGTGTGTGGCTTTCTTTCTTGTATATGGGTTTTGGGGTTTAATAATTGTAAGTCTAAGTGTTTGATGTCAACTACTATTGTGGTCGGAAATATAAATTATGCTATGACTATTGTCTAGGTCCAGGGAATTATGTGCATTTGTGTGTTGTCTGGTAATTGATCGTGTGACTAGGTAACAAGTTTAGTAAGGAACCTGTGTTAAGTGTCACAAGTGGAAAGGTAGATGTGGAACAGTCTGTGTGTGTCATCCAGTAACTGTATAGACTTAACTAAGTGTAAATGCTAAGGTTAATAAAGGAGTTAACGTCATCATGCTTAGCTTAGGTGTAACACTCTAGGAAGAGTTCTAATGGTTGTTGTGATGTAAGTTTGACTCATTTATTTAATGTGATAAGTTAGATAAGTGGGGTTAAGCTTTAATATGACTTGGACAAGAGAGTACTAGTCGGTGGGTACTATGATAGTAAGGTCCATGTATATGTGAATGGATTGATTGTACTTGACTGTGATTGGAACCTTATGTGAACAATGTGACTAATGAATCAATGAATTAATATGTGTACAACGTGACTTATATGAGCTATTGAACTATCTAGTATAGGCTTATTGGTGTCAACTTGATATTTATTTCTGTTATGTATCTTCCGTCGTTGTCGGCCTATGATGTCTACGGGGATACGTTCTGTACTCATGCTACACTTGCTGCATATTTTTCTAATGCATATACAGATCCTTCTGCCATTTTGAGATCTCGAGTTTAAGTTCCGGCAGGTTGACTTCCAGTATTCAGAGTGTGGATGCTAACTTTCGGCATACCTTGGATGCTCGCTCTCTTACTCTGTATTTACCTTGATTCGAGAGACACGATTCAGATGGCTTATGTAGTCTTTTATTCAGACTTGTATTCGTATTAGCGCTCTTATATTATTGACCAGATCTTGGGGTTGTATGTGATGATTCAGACTTATAATTCTTTCGCTTATATTATGAGATAGCTTATGTAGTATTTCTACTTCTTTCATTTTTACTTACGTCATATCATGTGATTGATTGGGAGGGGTTCACCTACCGGCGGGATTATATAGGTGCCACCATGACCTTTTAAAATGGGACGTGAAAAAATCCCTAAAATACCCATCCCGTAGCTTTACTTGTGTGTTTATGACTTGTGGGATGGGTGGTGTAGTTCTCGAAGCTATCAAGCGAGTTCCGAATCAATTTTAGCAAGTTTAGAAGTTTCTAAGTTAAGGTAATTGAGAAGTTTGACTAGTAGTTGACTTTTGAGTAAATGCATTATTTTTTAGCTTTCATCGATTCCATTAGGTTCAGAATGTCATTTATGACTTAGTCGAGCCTTTGGTTCGGATCCCGAGGCGTTTGGGTGCATTTTGGGTTGTTGGTTGAAAAATAAAATTTCCTTTGTTTAAGAGTTGGCTTTGGTCAACATAGGTTCAAGGAGACCTTTTCTGAGAATTCCGAGTGTGCGAGCAAGTCTGGAATGTGTTTTATGATACAAATTCATATTTGGTTTATGTCCGTGTGTTTCTGAATGAGTTTCAAGTGTTGGATTAGGTCTTGGTGAAAAATCATATTTTTCTGGTTCAGTTGTCTTCTGGTGTGGTCGCGTTTGCGATGACCACGCCGTAATTGCGAGACTCGCATTTGCGAAAATTGGGAAGGGTTAGGCAGGCTCGCAATGCGAGTCTCTGGTCGCATTTGCAGAAATTGGGACAGGTTAGGCAGGCTCGTATTTGCGAGCTGAACATCGAATTTATGAGGTCCGCATTTGTGAGCTAGGCATCTCAATTGCGAGGCTCGCATTTGTGAGCTAGGGGTCGCAATTGCGAAGACTTCTGGCAGTGTTGGATAAAAACATCAATTCGAGTTTCACTTTTATAAACCCATTTTAGAAGTTATAGAGTTGGGATTAAGGTTTTCAAGGTGCAAAATTCAAGATTCTTTATTGGGGTAAGTTTATAATCATTACCCAATTATTTATTTATGATTTCAACCATTACTTTTCAATTCCCACCGTGATTTCTAAGTTGTAAATAAGGGTTTTTCATAACCTTTGTTTTGGATTCAAATAGTAAAATTGATGGCTCAAACGTGGTTAGAACTTCATGATTTTTAGGATATTGACTATCTAGACTAGGGGTAACATGATTCTACGTTCAATTTCTGATTTTGACCTTCGAGGTCCAGGGCAGGATTTTGGGTTGATTTTTGGACCCGAACCTTTTATAGCAATATGGGTATCATTAACTTCGTATTCTTATGTAGATACCGTATCTGAACAGAGTGGGCTCATTTGGAGGCTCAGGGGAAGTGAAAGACCATGGAGTGACTTTTCATCTGTGGATTCAGGCAAGTTGAGACCTACTAGACCTTTTATGTAGTGTTATGTGTTGGTTTAGATAATTAAGGGGCATAATGGGGAATTTGTGGTCCCGTACTCGTGAGATGACGAGCACTTGTGTGGGTACCAGTGTATTTGTATGGGAAATTAAAATATAAATAATTATAATTATGACTGGACTATGTGTTTAGCCTTCGGGACTTGGAGATGGTGATTAAATCCATATAGGTTGGTATGGTTGTTACTTACTTGGGCAATGATAGTCATGTTTGGTTGATACTTGTGATTACGTGAATTATCTTGCATTCATCACTCCACATCTCATCTAAGTTATGAAAACATACTTATCTTGATAAATTGAATCGGTATTATGCATTTCCATGGTGTACGCGTATCTATTACCTACATTCATGATATTATTGGCATCTGATTGATGAGGTACATGAAAGGGGACTTGAAGGCTGGATATTTGGATATAGTACATGGAAGGAGTAATGATGATGATATTACAGCCTCAAAGATGGGACCCGATGAGAAATAATTCCGGGTGGGTATATGGACCACATGAGTCCCTTATGGGTCACATGAAATCTACTGCATGAGCGTGTGTATACCAAGTGCATATGGCCATTGCATTGCATATCATTTATAATTGTTGATGTGATTTCATGCTATATGTGCTCGAATGATATAAAGATGGAATCTTTATGGTTTTACTCACTTAAAAAGGGAGAAAGATAGAATCTTTATGGGTTCCCTTAACTTAAAGGATGAAAAGATGGAACCTTTGTGAATTTAGATGCCCTATTTGAGTAAAGATTGGAACTTTATTGATATACTAGTCCCCTTTGAAGTAAAGATAAAAACTTTATGATGATCATTGAAAAAAATGATGAACTTGGTGATTTTCTTTAGTCGTAGAAACTTTACTCAAATGGTTAAAATAATTAAAAACTATATATTTTAACTAACTAAGCAAGAAGAGAAGTATCGGAAGTACCAATCCTCGCCATTGATATAGTTTAGGGTCGGTCAACGATACTGCTGGGTACACGTGTTTTCCATACTCACTCTACACTTGCTGCACCTTTTGTGTTCAGGTATAGATCTGGGCGTGAGTTGAGCATTGAGGTTCAAGCGATTGTTGGTATGTACTATCTTGAAGACCAGGGTGAGGTGTTGATATCTTCCCCAGCACCAGATTTCTTCCTATCTTTACTTTCGGTCTTCTTTCATTTAAGGACAGCATTGTAGTAGTGATTAAGACTTGTAATCGTATTTAGCAAGCTTTTGTAATTATGACTTCCAGGTTTTGGGGAGTGTTGACTTTGACTTACTCTTGTTAAGTTATTAAGACCTTTTCAGTACATTGAGCGTTTTTTTTTACTTTTCTGCACTCTATTCATGTATTCGATTTGTATGTTATCGGTGTTCGCCTATGTGTTCATAGAAGGTGCCCTCATGGAACAAATAGAATTTTGGGTCATGAAACGTCTTATACCTTCTAGAGGTTTCAAAACACTTCCTACACCTCCCATATTGGTTCCATTATGTCCCCACATTACGAGTCAAATATTAGGCCGAAGGCACGAGGTGTTACACAATAGCTGTTTGTAGTTTTTCCAATCCAACCAAGACTTGGTTTAATTAATTGCTTGAAACTAATCCTTATTTGACTTGGATTTAAACACCACGCGTACACGACCAACTTCTCCTAATTCTAAGATAATTTCATATAGTCCCATTATGTTAATGTTTCCATGTCTTGAACTCTAATTCCTTATAGAATCGGATTAAACCTTAATTCCAATTCTTCAAGATTTCCTTTTACGCGTATAAAACAATTTCTTCCAAACAGTCTCGAGCTTTTGTTCAAATGACCTAGTTCTCTCAGCAATCCTGCATCTGTATTGCCTGCTTCACCGGTTTCTTTTGGAGATATGTTAAGGACTTGGTTCTTGTACATCTTTGTTCATTCTTTCTTGTACATAGATTGTCACTTGCACAATATTTTTCAATCATCAAAACTCCATAATATCAAGAATTGATATTAAGATTAACGCAGCTCAACACTGCCTTGTCCAAAATTAACTCAGATTGATAAAAAAAAATGCACTAGTGCGGCATACAGGGTACTCCTTCACCATACTAAGGCTTGAGACTTCATTTTTTTCCACGAGACTTCATGTTTCAACTTCTTTTTATACGTAATTGACCCTCGGGTCCTTAACTCGATTGTAATACTTGGTAATGACTTCCACTTAGACTTCCCAATTTTCATCTCATTTTGCATCAAATACCTTCTATACACACAAAACACAAATATTAAGCATAAAGTGAATTAAATGAATTTAAAAAAAAGAGCAAAAAATATGAAGTGGAATTTAGCTAAAAAATTATACTTCAAGCCGTCGACCACCAGCTCAGTTTATGGTACCGTCGGTTGGTATATTCTTTTGACATTCTTAGAGACCTTTGATCATATGTAGTGCGTTACGTATATTCTTTTGGGTAGATATAACTCGACGTCCTTGTATGGTTTTATATGAGATGCATGTGATCCTTTTATGTAATTCTATGATATATTATTGAATTATGTTAACTTGAGCATGATGATATATGAGATGTAAAACTTATATAAATGACTATAGTTTAAGGGTTTAAATTTGTCATAGCTATAGTTTCAATATTTACAGGGTGTAGCTATTTTTTAGTTGATACAGCCTCGCTGTATTTATAAAACGGTCTTGTTGTATTCATGAATATAGCGAATAAAAACCTGTCTTGTTAAGTGTATTCAAAACAGAAAAATCTCCTTCAAAATATAAAATACAACCAAAAACTGAATACAAAAAATAAAATACATAACGAAAAATTGAATTTTACTCTAGAAAAAAATAAATACAATTCAAAATTATTGTATTCATTTGTATACAAAAAGATCTCCTTCGAAATACAGGCGAATAAAGTGTATTTTTCGGTCATATCTGAATAATAAAATGTATATCCGGTCAGATCTGGACAATAAAGTGTATTTTCCTGTCAGATCTGGGCCTTACTGACCTACTCATTTTTCAGTCGGTGTGTGACGGTTATTTGTCGGTTGTTGTTCGCCGTTAATGTCAGTTTGCCGGTGGTTTCGCGGTTGCTCCGGTTCATCGGAGCAGTGAAGATGAAGAGAGAGGAGGTGAGGGACAGTGATGGCAGAGGTGCAGTGTTGGTTTCTCCGGTGTCGTAAATTCACCGGAGAAGATGGACAATGAAGAGAGCAGTGGTATGGGTTTCGCCGGAGCTCCGACGGTGATTCGTGGTGGCCGACGGCGACGGAGGGAGAAGAGAGATGAAAAAGGAGAGAGAGTTGAGAAAGAAGAGAGAGGGGTTTGAGAAAAATATGAAATGTAAATTTAGCTATGAAATATAATTAATATAAACTATAGCTATTAAATTTAGCTATGAAATATAATTAATATAAACTATAACTATTAAATATAATTATATACTAATAATTAATTATGTCATGTAAATTTTTCTTATGAGATACCTGGATTTCAATATGTAGTTATGTTCATTCATGATGGACAGAGTTGATCGATTTGCTCGGTGAAAATTGTGCTGGTTGATGTAAATCACGCACTTTTATTTTTGGTCATGAAAGATAATTTGTGAGGTCATCCTCTCAATTATATATATTTATTGCTTGTGTTCAGGTAATAGTATAAATGAAGTTCTTGATATACAATAGAAGTCCAACTTTTAATCAAGGAAATGAAGGGAAATGAAAGAAAAAAAAAGGAGAAAGTTTCATAGTTATCTAAAAGGTAAGGTCAAATGAAATAGTACAACATTCATAAGATATTAAAGTGTAGAGTAGTTTCTAGAACATAGCAACCAGGTTTCACATGGGACTTCGATTTACTACAATTATTTTATAAATCTTGTACAAGAATCAAGCATCATTTTGTTTGCCTTTATCCGCAAATTAATACCACATCACGTGTTCTCTCTCTTTTTTATTTAATCTTTTCTTTTCTTTTCTTTTCTTTTCTTTTCTTTTCTTTTCTTTTTGGTCAGACTATTCTTCCCATAAAAGTGAACAATATTAAACATCTTGTAAGTAAATTACCAATTTGATATTGGGCTTTCTAAGAAGTTGAAAAATACCAACTGCATTCCTTATCCATTAAAAAAAAGTCAGCCCGATGTTCAAAGCTTTTGTTATGCGCGAGGTCCGAAAAAGAGTTGGACAACAAGAGTTTATTGTACGTAGTTTTACCTTACATTTCTGCAAGAGGTTGTTTCCACGGCTTGAACTCATAACCTCCTGATCAATAACAGCAATTTTACCAGTTACTTCAAGACATCCCTTATCCATTCTTGGAAACAATTCTCACCAAATGTTTAGTAAAATAAAGGGAATAGGGTCAAATATATCCTTCTACTTTATTTTATTAGTTAATTTTATCCTTCGGTAGTGATTGTAAACATAAATACTCTTATCGTTATCAAGCTTTACACATATACCCCATTTGAATGAAAAATCCTAAATCCTTCAAAATTACTCAATTTATAAAAATTACTCACTCTCTTTATTGACCCGCTCTGACCCGTCTATCATTATCATCCAGCTTGAAGCTTCTTGGTAGAATAACAAAACATTAATCATAAGATTGTTCATTACATCAATCATAAGATTGTTCCCTCGTGCCACCGATAATAACAAAACATCATAGGCTGGGAAATTTCACACATTTTCCACAAGAACATCATAAAAACATTGCTTTTGAAAAAAAAAATAACACAAAGCATTTATAATTACAAATTTATAGAAATATGCATTTATACTAAGTCTTCACTCACAAAGGTGTAGTGGGTGGATTGTTACTCCTCATCACTGACTTAAAATCCTAAAACACTTAAATACAGTGCCATAAAAAACAAATTCAGATAATTGTAAAATAAAAAAAGTCAGGTGAAGTATAAAAAGATGTACATCACACAACGAATCCTCATGACTAATTGCAGGAGTTGCAGATCAAGGGGACACCAATAAATGAATTAGTTATATGAAATTATGATATAGCACAAGTTTTGAGCTCCACAGTGGTTTATTAAAATTCTGACTGTGAAGCCTTCGATATGTGCTTATTCTACATATTGGGGTTTATGAAATGCGGGAAAATAGATACTTAAAGTAATTTATTTGGTGTGTTTTTTAGTTATTTTTTCTTTTTTTTTTATGAAAGAAGCTTCAAGCTTGATGATGATGATGATAGACATGTAGGAGAGAGTCAAGAAAGGAAATGGGCAATTTTTTATAAATTGAATAATTTTGAAGAATTTGAAGTTTTCCATTCAAATGATAAAGTTAATTAATAAAAGAAAGTAGATGAGTATATTTGACATAAACAAGAATTTTTCAAAGGGTAAATCATGAACAATCTAACAAATCTTAAACATGACATTTAAGATTGTACAACTATATGTTTGTTTAATAATATATCATGATAATTTTATTAATGAAGAATGCACTCTTAAATTCATAATATTTCCACTAAGAATATTTGAAGAATCAATTTGACCTTGTCAGAGCTTTTTGAAAACCGTTTCTCTCTTTTGCGTTGTTATTTCTTTCACATTTTGATCAAGATAACGTGAGTTGCTAGTTAGAGAGTGTTTCCCTCCGAAGTGTTTGTCGTTTTATCGGTTAACGAAATTGGATTATAAATTAATTTCTTAACTAAGCGATTTGGACTGGAAGCGAAACTCTAACTTCCAGCAATAGGTTCCCCAACTACTCCAGAAAGCGTTAGGATGGTGAGTGAGTAAACTAAGTGGTAACAAACATAAATACTGCTAGAGTGCAAATAAAGGCGATAAAGGTAGAATGAAGATAAGTAAGAATCAGATTTTTGATTGATTGTGTGTGTTCTTTATTCTATACAAGTGATTTTACATTTATAGTACAAGAAAAATAAATGTGACCACATATGTTAGCCATCGAACTACCCACGAAATCCACTAGCCAACTATGAGGAGGTGGTGCCAATTTTTTCGCCTGGACCTCGAGCACGATTGACGACACTCCCTTCAGGCTGTTGTTGATTGCTAACTTTTATAGAAGGTCCTTTGACTTTGTCTTCGAGGCGTCCGAGTATGTGTGGGTCTCAACCGTATTTAGCTTGGTTATTTGTCAAGTCAGAATCTAACCGAAAAGAGAACCTCCACATTTGGTCTCTAGGATCGGTTATTGTTATCCCAGCTCCGACTCCCTTCTGGGTTCTTGACCCATCAAAAGTCAGCATCCAAGGGACGACGTCCATACATGCAGTATAGGGGCCGCATGGGTCCTCCACATCTACACAAGGGTGGTCTGCCAAGAAATCGGCTACCACCTGACCTTTGACAGCTCTGAGTGGCCTGTACTCGAGGGAAAATGCAGTGAGCTTGATTGCCCATTTCATTAGTTGTCCTTGCAAAATAGGTCTATTCAATAAGTACCGGAAGATGTCAATCTTGCACAAAATATGAACCACGTGTGGCATTAATAATGTTCAAATTTTGTACAAGCATATAATAAGGACAAACAAATCTTCTCTATAGGAGTATATCTAGTTTCAGCTTCATTGAGCATTCGTCTAAGATAGTAAACTGCCATTTCGGTTCCATCATCGGCATCTTGTGCTACAGGCAGCCGATAGACATATCTGCAGTCGAGATGTACAATTTCAACGGCTTCCCTGGCATGGGAGGTACCATCACATGAGGAGTTGCTAGGGCCTTTTTAATTTGGTCGAATGCCTCTTGCTGTTCTAGGCCCCATACTAGATCTTCTGACCCTTTAAGCCTAAGTAAATGTGAGAAAGCCTTCATTTTGCCAGTTGAATTAGATATGAACCTTCTTAGAAAGTTGATCTTCCCTAGCATGCTTTGTAACTCCTTCGTTGTTCTGGGTGGTGCCAACTCCATTACTGCCCGGGCTTTGTTCTGATCTATCTCAATACCTTTCTTATGTACCAAGAAGTCGAGGAAGTTACCAGCCGATACCCCGAATATGTACTTGGCTGGATTTATTTTAAGATTATGAATCCTCATTCTTTTTAGTGCTTGTTCCAGATCGTCTAAATGATCTTTGAAGTCCTTAGACCTCACCACCACATTATCAATGTAGACCACCACAATCATGGAAGATGGTGTTCATTGCCCTCTAATAAGTAGCACCACCATTCTTCAGACCGAACGACATAACTACCCACTCATAAATGCCCAAGGCTCCTGGACACCTAAAGGCGATCTTGTGAATATCATCCTCGTCTACTGTTATTTGATTATAGCCGCAGTATCCATCCATGAATGTCAGAACTCCATTTGCGGCCGCCAAATCGACTAGCATATCGGCTATAGGCATAACGTATTCATCTTTGGGAGTGGCTAGATTTAGGTTCCTGTAATCAATACATACCCGAACCTTGCCATTTTTTTTTTATTGGCACAATGTTTGCCAACCATTCTACATACCTAGTCGTTCTGATGAACCCGGCTTTCAGTAGTCGTTCAATCTCGGCCTTAATTTGAGGTATCAACTGAGGGTGATATCTTCTGGGCAGTTGTTTATGATGCGTGAAACCCTCTTTAATTGGCAATCCGTGCTCTACCAAAGTTCGTGCCAGCCCAGGTATCTCATGATAGTCCCACGCGAAGCAGTCCTTATACTGCAGTAGAAGAGTCGTTATGCTTCGTTTATCCTCCTCCATTAGCAAGCCACTAATATGTGTTAGCCGAGGGACTTCTTCAGTACCCAAGTTGATATCTTCCAAGGGATCTTGATACTCAAAACTAGGCATAGCCCTCCTTATAGGCGATTCAAGTTCCATTAGCAACTCAATGTCATCGGTCGCCAGTGTTGGTTCTCTGTTGTAGCCCTCTACCTGTGATGCTTCGGCTATCCTTGCTTCAGAATTTAAAGCAGTCAGTCGATGCCACAGGTCATGTATGATTTGGGTCTCCTCAATCATTTAACTCTTCCAAGGTAAGTCGTGGTTCGGCTAATTATTTTATTTCAAAACCTCGTGAAGTAAGATTGTAGTATTCCTAATATCCTTCTTCATACTGCTCCGCAACAGCTATGGGAGCCACATAGGGTGAATATAAGACAGCCTCCAAGTTTTTCACCCCTGCTTTAAATAGGTTATTGTCGGCTGGGATGATTTCTATTTTGTATTTTTTCCAGAAAATGAGTTTTTGATGCATGGTGGAAGGAAGGAATCAGCTAGTGTGAATCCAGTCTCTCCCAAATAGGATGGCGTAGGACGGCTTGCCATCTATCACAAAGAAGGCAGATTTGACCGTCTTAGGACCTACGGTGATTTATGCTACTAAGATCCCCAAAGCTTCAGAGGCTTCTCCCATAAAGCTATCCATCTTCATGTTAGTTGGGATGAGATCCTCCCTGGTTTTGTTGAGACTTTTCAAAGTAAGCAGCGGCATCCCATTCAGCACAGCCCCACTGTCGATAAATACTCGGCTAAAAGCTTTGTCGTTAATATAAGCCTTAACATAGAGGGGCTTGAGGTGTTTAACCATATCCCTCATAGGTGCACGAAATACAGTGCTCACAGCGTCTCTAGCCTTGGTATTGACTAATGTCGCGCATTTGGTGTCTTCTACACATACGTCGCCTTCTAGGCTGTCTAGCTGGGGGCGGGCGGCCCAGAACTCACATGAAATCAGGCTAACCATTTCAATAGCTGCCCAGATTTCATCGACTGAGTCCTGCTTAAATAAATCAATGATAGAATCTCCCACCTCGTCGAATTCGATTGACGAGAAGTTAATACATTCCATCTCCTGAAGACATATAGGAGCCGGCTGAGGTTCCAATGCTTGGATTCTTTGCACGATTTGTGGAACCATTTCTGCTAGAGATTCCTTCAAGATTGTAGTCTCCTGCTGAAGTCCCTTTGTCGGGCTGTCACCCGGCTGTATGCTCAGCTCTGGCTGGTCCAAAGTCTCTCCTTCATGCGGCTCTGTCTCTGAAGAGGTTGAGCCGAATGCCCGCTCTATAGCTTCAGCCACAACAGACTCATGAATTTCCTGTCTATCGGCTGCCTTAGCACTGGATATCATGTACAATGTTAGTTTCATCTTGCGCAAGGCTTTAGTACGCTGCATCCTTCTTTTCTGCGTCCTGGACATGACACCTGGCGGTGCCTCTTTATTTCCAGAAGCCTGATTGACGAACCACTTTCCTTTCTCTATATTGGCGGTTGACTTAATCATCCTCCGGGATCTCAGCTGACCTTCATCCCTTACTATGATACGTAGGGAAGAAATGACTTCCTTCACATTGAACTCAGCCACCCTCTGTTTAGTCATAGGTAGTGGTTCCTTGCCAATCTTGGGCACACTCGGCTTCTCCTAGACTGGCGGCCATGCTTGCACCCCAAGCCTGCTCATGAGGTCTGTTGGGTCCCTTTTGAATACCGGGTACTGTCTATGTAGTTCCCGAGCCATATGATCTGGTTTATAAGGGCGGCCACGAAAACTGCTTCTAGCTGGTTGGCTGCCTAAGCTTTCATAGATGTCACGTGAGCTGCCTAGCTGGTCAAACACAGAGGTCCTGGTGACCCCCTCCTTATCATTGGGATTCTTTGGGACCCATATAGTTTTCATCGGCTGTTTTCCATTTACGTCATTTGATTGATCTGGCTTGGCAAAGGATACCATAGATATCGATACTGCGGGGAAGGGGTCAGTATCAACAGACATTTCAGCTATGTTTTTATCGGCTAGCTTGAACCTGCCCTCCTTGATGCCTTTTGAATCGCCTTCCTGAAGACCACACAATTAAAAGTAGCGTGGCTATATGAATTGTTCCACTTATAGTACTTCTTATCCTTGAGTTCTTCTGCAGACGGAATCATATGGCCATCAAGCAGCCGAATCTATTTATATTTAAGCAGATGATCAAAGATCGGATTTGCCTTCGTAATGTCAAACGAGTAACCGACCCTGTCATCAGTCGAACTCGTCTCCTTGCCCTTCGTAGCTTTCAGGGCTGAGCAAGAGTAAACCTTACCCCTGACGATCTCGGCTACCATTGTGTATGTCCTGCAATAGGCTGACTCTGAGTCAGACTCATCTGCCTCAATAATGGATACCAAATGGGAGCCTCTGTTTCGGTTAGCTCTTCTTTTCTCCTTCTCCTGAATAAACTGCTCTATTTGGCTAGCCTTCTCGGCTAACTGGCTTAGGTCAGAGCAAGATTGTCCCACTAATTTCTCCTTTAGCTATGGATGCATATTGTTGATTATTATATGGGTGCATTCTGATTTAGAAAAGTGTACAGTGCATTTCCCAACCTTCCTTCTGAATCTCTTGATATAATCGGTAGCCTACTCATCGATCTGTTGCTTGAGATTCGTCAAATCCGTCACAGTGACTTGAGGTTGGGCCAATAAAATCTATCATGGAAACAACGCTCCATGTCAGCCCAACTTTGCACGAAGTCGGGGGACAAGGATGAGTACCAGGCAAATGACGTTCTGGTTAGAGAAACGGGGAATAACTGCAGCTTGTGGTACTCGTTCTGGCCAACTTCGTCGCATTGGGCGGTAAATCTGCCGATGTGCTCAATGGTAGATTTGTCGTCATCACCCGAGAAGGTGGCGAAATCAAGCATTTTGAAGCCTTTTGGCAGTGGTGCTACCCGATCTATCTAATCGAGGTAGGACTTCTTGTAAACTGGTTTGTCCAAGGGTTTCAATTGGATTCCAAAGTACCTCCTCATGGTATTCGCAATGGTTTCAGGGTTCATCAGTTGTGGCGTCCACTGCCGATTCTCAACTGGAACCGACTGGTAGGCTTTTTAAACTGGAGGCCTCCATTCTGCACTTTGTTGAACAGGATTTTGAAAGTTTTACGTGATCTGCTGGCCATTACCAACAGATGGGGTATATCCCCATTGCTGTTGTTGGGTATAGCCACAAAAGCCTGCAACCTGAGCTCCTAGGACAGCTGACGGAACTTGAGGATAAGGTGGAACAGTGTTCCATGTCTGCTCTCCTTGGACATCAGTCGTTCTTAGAAATTTTGTGCTTCCTGGATGGTATAGATTGGGTACCGACTGTGACTGCTGTAATGGTGTCCTGCTGTAGACAGTGTCACCAGATAGCCTAGCAGGGTCATAGCCAGGGGCCATCGGCTGTCAGTTCGACTGGCCAACATTGGTCGCATATACCGTAGGGCCGTTTGCATAAGCGTACGGCATAACAGGCGGCAAACCAAGGTGTCTGGACGTCTGAACTGGTCTCCGGGCCATATTGATCTGTCCATATTGCAGATTCGCTTGGTCGATTGGCATAGCTTGCCCCCAGTGTTTGGTGGCAACCATACAGTAGACTGGTTACCAAGTGACTAAGCTTGTGCTCCTAGGTGTGCTATCGGATGTACCTGAGTAGGTACTGACTGATACACATTCGGCTGAGGAACAACACCTGGAGTCACAGTTGCATACTGCACAACGCCATTCGTCAGAGGGATGGCAGAACTAGTCGAACCTTCTCCAGGATGCAGTCGATTAGCTTGCAGTTCTCTCGCCTGTTGAACCTCATTATGCACTATTGGCTTGACAATGTCAGCCAATTATTTGGAAACCTGGTACATAATGTCGTGGATGACCAAGTCAATCTATTGTCTAATGAATGACGTGGTCATAACAGTTAGACCCTCAGATTTACTAGGTTCACCCACAGCTTGGGTTGATGGAGGAAGTGGAGGGGTATCAACTAATGTAGGCATACCCGAAGAAGATGGTGGCTTGTTGTTCTTTCTGGGAGGATTCTGTTTAGGATACAGACTAGACTCTTGGTTCATTTTCTTATCAGCCCTTAGGCGCATACGCCAAGTGTGAACCTGACCTGGAGAATCAAACTTCGCTATGAGATCACCTATGGTTTCACTGGGCATGCCAAATTTGTTTCCCTCCGAAGTGTTTGCCATTTTAGCAACTGACGAAATCGGATGACAAATTGATTCCTTAACTAAGCGATTTGGGCCGGAAGCGGAACTCTAACTTCCAGCAATGGTTCCCTAACTACTCCAGAAAGCGTTATGATGGTGAGTAAGTAAACTAAGTAGTAAGAAACATAAATACAGCTAGAGTGCAAATAAAGGCGATGAAGGTAGAATGAAGATAAGTAAGAATCAGATTTTTGATTGATTGTGTGTGTTCTTTATTCTGTACAAGTGATTTTACATTTATAGTACAAGAAAAATAAATGTGACCCCTATGTTAGCCATCGAACTACCCACGAAATCCACTAGCCAACTATGAGGAGGTGGTGCCGATGTTTTCGCCTAACCTCTAGCACGATTGACGGCACTCCCTTCAGGCTGTTGCTGGTTGCTACATTTTCTAGAAGGTCCTTTGACTTGGTCTTCAAGACGTCTGAGTATGTGTGGGTCTCAACCGTTCTTCGGAATTATGACTCGGCCAGACTACTGTAATAGCCGATGATGCTTTTCTAGCCGAAGGTAAGGACTAACGGATTCGGCTATGATTTCGCTCGGTTATCGATTTAGAATCTTTTTCCACCTTCGGCTGTCACTTGATTCGGCTAAACATTTTTAGTGTTAACACAAATATATTTGCATGGTTAATAGGAATTTACAATTTAGTCGGAGTGAATTATGATTACTAGTATTATCATATCATTATATACATAATGTATATAAATTCAGTGATGTTCACTCTTTTCAATAATATTTTGCCTCTCTTGTATCTCTTGTTTCCAAAACGGAAAAGATTAAAAAATGTCCCAAAATTACACGAAATTGATAAAAAAAAAAATGCCTCCATTTATGCGCTTACACTTAGTAAAATTAGTAAAATGGGCCAAAAATGCCCCTTGGTTGAGATAAATCCCTCTTTGGCATAATTAAAACAACTATTTGAGTAATTTGTCTACCCCTTCTCTACCCAATTATTATCCGAACCCAACCCCATTTTTCCCGAAGACTTTTTTTCCCTCCTTCAAAACCCTAGCCCCCTCTTCTAAATTTCTCAAATTGGTCAATTGGGTGTAATATTTTCCTCTATTTCTGGTAATTCCGAGTTAAATTTTTTCTCTTTTATTCATTATTTATCAAATGTCTCAAAAATTCTAGTTCTCCATACATGGGTATAAGAGTAGGTGCTGTTGTGGAATTGTAGCGCTTCATTTCATGTAGTGGATTCCGTCGAATCCAGGGAGACGTTTTTTAAGTGTGCCAAGCTTGACGTAGAAAAACCTTTTTCTTGTGAAATATATGAATTTCTATGAATTTTCTCGATTGTACGAATTCACTGAAGAAGTTATAGAGTGTTAAGCTAAAATGTATTTTATCAATGACACACATTCATGGTTAATAATTGATTGGTTTCTTCTGTGTTTGGATGTTGCAAACAAGCGTATTAGCATATTATTTCTGATTAGTTGCCACAAAATGATGGATAATTGAATTATAGTGACACAAACCTGACAGTTATGAATTCTTTCATTATCTTTCTGTTAGAAAATCTGAAAAATTAAAAAGGCAATTAAGACTAATTAGTGGTTTAATTATTTTCTGTTTTCTTCCGTTTCTAAATAAGGACATTTTTGGCCCATTTTACTTATTACAGTTAAACCTTTCTATAATTGTCATTCGTTATAATAACATTTCATTATAACGACCTGATTTTATCTATAACAACAGTGACATTCTTTGTAAAATTACTTTTCTATAACAATGATAATCAAATATTGTGTAATAATATTTTGTAAGAAATATATTATGTATAAAATTATTATAATATTTATAATAATCATCATTAATGTTATGCAGATAGTAAATTTCAAGTACGGATATCTAAAAAGATATCTAATGACACCAAGTTCAACCTACGACAAGCAATTAACGCTCTTGTCGAAGCATGAAATGATGTTAAGACCTATGCCATTCTCTATTGTTGGAGAAACACCGTGTCGCGCCCGTTTTTAACCCGACCCCGGCGTGAGGTCGAAAGCGGAGCACAACGTGTTCAGTGATTCATGGGTATTGGATTGAGGAGTCGCCACCTAATTATTTTACAGTGAATTAGGACACCTAAATATTAAATAAATGCTGCAATGTAACTCCAATTTTAAGGTCTGCGAAACTAATGAGATTCTAGGTAAGGGTTCTTTATTATCCTAAAAGGAAGGGGGAAGGGGTTAGGCATCCTTTAAGATCCGCTAACTTATGTTATCCGATCAAACTCAGGTTAATTATTGTATTAAGAAAATGCATGTTTTAAAATATAAACTTAAAAATGATGTTGCAATTATTTAGTAAAAGAATGCATTTTGTACAAGTATGCATTTGTATAGTTTTTAAAGAAAAATACATGTAAAGTTGAAAGTATGCATTTTTAACAATTAATAGCAAAGAGAAAAACGAGCCACTTATATGCCAAAGACGTAAATTTTTTGAAAGTCATTTTGAGTTGTACAATTAATAAAGTGACCAGAAGATGATCAAAGTTTGTTTTGCAAATAAAAAAATGCATGGCAAGCCTATAAATAAATAAACTAGAGAAGGGTTTATAAGTTTGATTTAACCGAACCTACAAATAAATATACTAGCGAAGGGATTTCTAAGTTTTAAACTACCCTATGAATTAATTCTAAGTTTGCCTATTCTAAGCATTTCAATAGTTACATAAGTGCGATAAATAATATTACAACACAGAGCGGGATAAAAGCTGAATTAAAGAAAGTAAATAAAATAAAATAAATAAACTCCGAGGACTATCTACCTTCATTGACTTTGTTCCTTCCAAGCTGTCAAGAACAAACGGTTATAGACAAGTAAATACAAATAACTTCGAATCCGTATCCAAAACAGTGAATGTTTTGATCCCGGAGGGCTCAGACTTAAATTTTGGGAAAAGACCATTCCAATCACGTCATGGCTGCAAACTTATGGCTCGGTGGTCATTTTGATTGCCTCGCCTACTAAACGTGTTGGTCTCTCGGATGAAAAAGAAAAGATCATTATAATCACGTCGTGACTGCGAACATATAACTTGTTGGTTATTTTAGTCGCCTCGCCTACTAAACATGTTGATCCCTCGGATGAAATAAAAAGGTTTAAGCCTCATCCTTGCCCAGAAGTTATATTCTCCGTCTTTACAATTGTGGAGGCCTCAAAATCGACGGATATTTTTCATCGGCCAGTGTAGTATCGTGTTCAAATCAGCAAAATTAAATTGAAACAGTAAGCAGCAGAGGGCGAAGCGATAAACAAAGAAATGAGAGCCAATTTCCGAAAAGACGCGGTGTTTTAGTTTAAAACGGTAAAACAGTAAATATATGTTGCATGAATGCTTAAAACAGTACTGAAAACAGAGAAACGAAAGAAAGAAAAAAAGCGTGGCCTCGAATTCAATTTCATCGGCCAAAATGCGGTATTAGTTCAATCAATAATAACATTGTCAAAGAAACAAACAGTGAGCAATTAAAGTATCCGACCCGAATTCTAAAATTTCAAAACCGAAACAGGATTAAGAAGTATTTATAAAAATCAGACCCGGATTATGAACAGTGACCCGAATGGGTGACCCAAATTCTGAAAAAAAAAAAAACAGACCCGAAATAGTGACCGGAATCGGAGTCAAAGTTCAGATTTTTCAGATAACCAACAACAAAAGATGAAAATGCAATAACTGAAATATACCCAAACCGTCGATCCGACCGTCAAGGATCTGACCGAATCAGAGATTCAAACCCGAAATCAAATATTTTCACCAATTCAGATAACCAACATACAAGATACGAAATGCAAGAATTCTAAAAAATATCCAAATCGGGTCGACCCGACCCGGGGTTAGTGACCCGACCCGAATTAAATATCACACCCGAAATCAAATATTTTTACCAATTTCAGATAACAAATATGCAAAAATATGAAATGCAAGAATTCTGGAAATATTATCCAAACCGGGTCGACCCGACCCGAATCAGATACTCAACCCGAAATCAAATCTTTTCGCCAATTTCAGATAACCAACATACAGAAATATGAAATGCAAGAATTCTGAAAATATTACACAAACCAGGTCGACCCGACCCGGGTCAGTGACCCGACCCGAATCAGATCTTCAACCTGAAATCATATATTTTTACCAATTTCAGATAACCAATATACAAAAATATGAAATGCAAGAATTCTGGAAATATTACTAAATCAAGGTTGTCTGACCGGTCGCTGACTGACCGATCGGATACTCCACGAAATCAAATCTTTTTCGCCAATTTGGATAACCAATACATGCAGTAAATATGAAATGCAAGAATTCGAAATATTACCCAAACTGGTCGAGACCAATTAGATACTCAACCCGAAATCAGATATTTTCGCCAATTTCAGATAACCAACATACAAAAATATGAAATGCAAGAATTCTGGAAATATTACCCAAACCGGGTCGACCCGACCCGAATCATACCCGAATCGGAGAATCAAAAACAGTAGAGAACAAACCTTTTCGGACTTAATTCTTGAATAACAAGGAAGGCAAATGTTGGAAATCAAGAACACAACCAAAATATTTTTCCAATCGGACCTCCGAAAAAATCTTGCCTTTGTAGAACAAAAATGGGGGTATTTATAGATGGATTCGCATTCTCCAATGCTCAAAACAAGTTTGAATTTCAAAAATAAAGTGACGATTTGGGACTGATTTTAGCGGTATGGTAGGCGTGGAGTGATGGGGTAGGTTCGGCCGGTGTCGTGACTACGAGAGGGGTTGGTGGTGGCAGCGTGTCGGCGATTGGTGGTGTCAGCGTAGGGTGCGGCGACGTATGGGTAAAGGGTGTAAGGTGGAGGGTGTGCGATTGCGGGGTTTGTGGTTTTAGGTTTTTTGATTTTGGGTTTTGTTTAGGGGATAAAAGGGGAGGGTTGTTGGCTTCTGCATGGGGCTTAAAAATAAGAGGGGGTTGGATCGGTTTAGGGATTCGGTGGGCTTGGTAAAGGAATGAGAATTTAATTAGGGACTTTGGGCTTGGTAGAGGGTGGTCGGTTGGGCTAAATTTGGGCTTGGTTGGGTTGCAATTTGGTTAGGGTTTGGGCTAGTTTGTGGGAATGAAATTAGTTTTGGGTAGAAATTGTTTTGGGTTGGAAATAAAATGTGGTATGGGTTTAAAAATATAACAAGGGGTTTAATATTAAAAATGCATTGAAGAAAAAATGTAAATTATTTTGATAAAAACATAACGATGTGATAATAATAATATTTGCGAAATGTTTAATGATTTAATAAAAAATGGAAATGCGATGTAATTTTGCGAGAATAAAATAACATAGAATTTTTGGATAAAACTTATGATTATGATAAAAATGCAAATGATAGTAAAAATACGAATAATAATAATAATAAGAGAATCATAATATATATATATATATATATATATATATATATATATACGCATGTATATATATATAGATTAAAATTGTTTTGAATGTTAAAAATATTTAAAATTGCAAATAAATTAGAAAAGACGGGACAAAATTGGGTGTCAACAAATGCCCCTCTTTGGCCGGAGATGATGAAAGAGTTTTCGGACAAAAAAGTTGACCCAGTAGCCAATTTTGTCCTCGACCTCGCTTTGAACGGGAGTAGTACGCACTTGGTAGAAATAGAGTCCCGGGGGGGAGAGAAGTTGTAGAAGATGGTGCAGATTTCAGAAATAATGCCCCAGTGTGGAGTTGAAATATGACCCTGTGAGTCGAAATGATGCCTTTGAACGAACGTAATACGATGACGTTGTTGTAAGGACGTAATGCTGATGTCGTCGTTGTAATGATGTTCTGGCGACGCCGCTATATGGACGTGTTGTGTTGAAGACATCATTGCGGATGTTGTTGTTGCAAGAATGTAATGTTGTTGATGACGTCGTTGTATGGACGCAGTTGTGTCAAAGACGCCGCCATATAGTCGCGGTTGTGTAGACATAATGTCGATGACGCTGTGCTGTAATGATCCGTAAGATGTAGTTGTTGTGTCAGCCATAATGTTGATGACATTATTGTAATGTCGCTTTATGACATCGCGTAATCGCTGATGTCGCGGTAATCTTGTCAGAAAGATAATTGTTGCGTTGTCGTGAACGCCGATGACGCTTGTTGTAATCGCTTTGTTGTAAGAGATAGTTGTTGCGTCAAGAAGACGTTGTAATGATGTTGACGCTGCTGTAATGATAATGTTGATGACATCGTTGTAATGTTGTTGATGTCATTGTAATGATGTAAAAGATAGTTGTTGTGCTGCAGTAACGTCGATGACGTTGTTGTAATGATGTTTGCTGTAAGAGATAGCCTGCCGGCACCAAGACGCCAAGCAATATTGTAAAGATAGTTGATGGTCGCGCAAAGAACGTCAATGACGCTGTTGTAATGATGTTTGTTGTTGCAGTAACGTCGATGACGTTGTTGTAATGTTGTTGATGTCATTGTAATGCTGTAAAAGATAGTTGCTATGTTGTCGTAAAAGATAGTCAGCCGCCAATAAGACGCCATTGTACTATTGTTGGACGTCGTTGAGATACCGTAAAGATAGTTGTTGTTGCCGTAAAAGATAGTCATTGCTACCAAGACGCTATCATTGTAATGTTGTTGACGCCGCGTTGAGATCACGATAAAAGATAGTTGATGCGCTCAGAAAGATAGTCGCCGGCAAGGACGCCACCGTAATCAGCTGGCGCCGTTGAGATGTTGCAAAAGATAGTTCTTTGCTGGCCAAGACGCCATTGTCATGATGTTGACGCCGTTGGACGTCAGTAAAAGATAGTCGATGGTCAAGACGCCATTGTAATTCGCTGACGTGCGTTGAGGACTGTAAAGATAGCCATTGACATCCTTGTCGCCAATTTGTCAGTAATATGGTTCCACGTTGTCAATCTTCTATTGATTCAAAGTCACGTGGACTGTGAATTGAAATGTCACCCACGAAAATATGATGCGACATCCTTTGTCGCCGTTTGATGTAAATGACGTTCTTGCCGCTCAGTTCATTTGTAATAGATGAACCCACTTCGCTTGCTGTGTTTAAGCTCCCCTGTGATTTGAAATAACATCATTGTGCAGACATAATGGTTGGGCCCTTCGTAGGTCAAGACGATGTCTTTGTATAGATGCAAAATAGAGCGTGATCCTCGCGTGAGCCGCGCATGCGTAAATTTTGTGACGTTGATCATAAGTGATGTGGCTTCCCCGCTCTTTCAACCTGGAAGAACCTGTACTCAAAGAAAAATTTGTGAGTTCGGGGAGGACGGTTGATTCGCGTTGACTTTGTAGCTCGCTTCTTGATAGTTGCATGTCCCGCGATTCGCACTGTGAGCCCCGCCTGGTTCCTAGTCTCGGCTAACCATTAATGAAAACATTTGTTGAAAATAATTTGTTTATAAGAAAGTATGCATATCAGTAAAAGTTCTTGTCGAATTCTAATGAAAATATTTGTTGAAAATAATTTGCTTATAAGAAAGTATGCATATATGTAAATGTCTCCGTCGAAGCGCTGACATACGGTGAAACAAAACAAACGCCTTATCCAAAATCCTTCTTCCGTCAAGACTTGGTTTCTCACGATGCTTTTCCATGTTTATCGGCGTCCTCTGGCAGTGATCCCAAAAAAAAATGCCCCAGTTTCCGATATGTGAGGATGATGAACTTTCGAACGGACAACCGAGTCTTGTGTGGGTTGCTTGCCTGTCCTATCAAGGTGATCAGATGGGTGCATTTTGTCATATGTGAGATAAAAGAGAAGATATTTCCTAATGGTGGGACCGAAGCCGATTTAGGCCGCCTACGTATCCCCATGAGGGAATCAGGTCATAACGTAGTTCATTACAATCAAATGGGATTGTAAGGGATTTTCTAAAAGTGGGACCAAAGCTGATATGGCCGCCTACATATCCCGTCAAGGGAATCAGGTCATAACGTAGTTCATGTCAAGAAAAAAATGCAATTTTTTGGGAGACTTCTGTCTTAAAGAGATGAAACTCTATGTGGGTTTATGCGTGTCCCGCCGAGGGAGTGCAACTTTTACAACATAGAAAAAAGTATTACATAGAAAAATAACAAATCTTAGATATGGTATCCGTTCATTGCATCTGCATTGATGATTTTTTTTTTGCCATTCTATTCTGATAAAGTGGCCCCGGACAAACTGCGTCCATCTGCTTTTCATCAATCAGTCTCTTCGTACATGATTCTGTATCCACTTGGCTTTGAAAGATATATCGTTGCCCCAGTAGAAAATGCTCGTACCAATGCTTTGTAATTATCAACCATCTTGATGTTTCATCCAAACCTAGCTTTGGCTTATGCCCAGTTCTTCCGGTTGTGAGTCTTCCTCATATTCTTCGAAGTCTTATTCGTTGTTTGGGGCTTTGTTTGCTTGTTTCATTATATGTCACATATTATCGACAAATTTATTAGTTCGCATGATGAAAAAGAAAAGAAAATTATTAAACAAAACAGATTTTAAAATAGCAAAAGCAATGCAGATTTGTCTTTTAAGCTTTCAAAAGGTGGAGGCAAAACACATTAAATGCATAGATGTGGTTCAGGCCTCAATCTGAATCGCATTGTTTCATTAAACATTAACGAAATTAACTAGTTTTCGGGAGTAACAAGGTCGGGGCACAGGTCCAATCTTCCCAAAACATCTACTTGTTCTGCATCCCAAATGGTTGAGTCTTTAGCTTAATCATCGAGAATCACACTGCATCCTGCTTCATCTTCAACAATGAAAAAAAACTTTTGAATCCCCCAACGAGGTTGGCTGCATTGTCCCCTTTAGATTCCTGAGTGGCGCATGCTTTGACGAATGACTGACTCAGAGGCGGAACAAACTTTGATAAATGAGCATCTCTCTTCCTTCGGAGATTGGTTGACAAGACTTTTTTAGGAAAAGATGGTGTCATGATCCGCGGCTTTGGAGGAAGTACTTCTACTCCAAACGGTGCCCTCACTTGGACTGTAATCATAGGGGTGATAAAGGCCGATGATTCAACCCTTTTCTCTCTCTGGACTGGCACAATGGTCCCTTCCAAGTTGCGTTCTTCATCAACAGTAATCATGTTCACATTGGAATCGCTACATGATTCAGCACGATTATTGTTTTCATTAGAGGAAGGTCCTTTCAGTTGGATAACTCCTTCTTTGATTAATGCCTCGATTTTGTTTATGAGGGCGTAGCAATTTTCAATGTCGGGTCCAGGGATTCCCGAGTGGTATGCACAATGCTTAGCCTCATCGTGTCATTTGGGAACAGGATTGTGGACATTTCCTGGGATGGGTGGAGTATTCCTCGATTTTCAGTCTTTCATATAACCGGGCTCGAGGTTCGCTAAAGGTGTATAGGTTTTGGTTGGCTTTCTTCGTATTTTTTGGCGAGCTGGTCCGGTGCATTTGGTGCATGGACTTGTGGATGAGGTGGCATATGAATGCCGATATCAGGGGATTCGGATAGGTAAAGCGCCGAGGCATGCTATATATTGATGAGTATGGTAGACATGGTAGGGAGCAGGTGAGTATTGATAATAAGGTTGAGGGCTTTGGGCGTATGGGCTTATAATAAGAAAGTCGAGAACTTTGGTTGTTTTGATTGTAGTAGGGAGGCTGGGTGATGGCATTTGCGGGTCGACATTTGATTTGGCCTATGTTTCAATCGCCATGACAGGATACCTGTCTCTCTTCCTCTTTATTGCTCCTCAAATGAGTCCGACTGAATTGTCTCACTCGTTGTTTGCAACGCCACAAAGTTTGTAATTCTTCCGCTCGATTCTCTTCTATGAAATCTCACATTCTTACAACTTCAGAGAAACTTCGCCCCTATGACGCTTATCATTCTTTCATAGTATGCTGCATCTTTCAAAGATTGTACAAAGAGAGCGGTCATCTCACTTTCCGCTATCGGTGGTTGAACTTTGCCGCTCCGCCCTCCACTTCATGACATATTCTCGAAGGTCTCGTGGATTTCTTTCCAACTTCATCGATAAAATCGGCCCAATCGCGGTCAGTGTTGAACTTAAATCGCCGAAATCTTGTGCCATCGTGCTCCAATTACTCCATTTTCGCGGTTTTGGCTAGTACTACCGGCTTCTCCAGTGCTTCTCAGCCAAACTCTCTACTTAACAACTTCATTATGATAGCCTGGTCTTTACTTACCCCAATTAGTTTGTCACAGACGATCTTAAATGAGCGTGAGGATTTCCCTTCCCATCAAACAAGTCAAATTTTGGCACCTTGTATCCGATGTGCAATTCAATGCTCGGGATGCATACAATAGATCTTCGTACTCGAGTCCTTCATTCCCCTTGCCTGGTTTGGATATTCTTGAATGCTTCTTTTTTAGGCTATGAATTTCTCTCGCCACACTTTCATCGGTCTGATCTCTTACTGCTCTCCATCTCTTCATACCGCCGGCTTCAAGAGCCATGTTTGGTGTTGCGTAGTAAAAGGTTGGGCTTCCATTACATATCGCGGCACATACCGCTTGCTATGATCGATGATGTGCCATCGGTGATGTCTTTGTCAGGGTGATTTTGGCGTGGAAGGGGCGTTTTTGGATGAGTGGGGTAATTTGGGTATGTGGAGTTGTGAAGGATGTCGGATCATTTTGTAGTGGGATTTGTTGTGACTAGCTTAGGGTTAGTGTGTTATGATTGGTTTTGCTTGGTGGCGAATTTTGGGGAGGTTTTGGGGAAATGGCGATTCAGGAGATGAAAAAGTTCGCGGTGCGCTTGCATTCGTCCCTTGTTCAGGAGTGGGGTATTGACGCTAATGGACAAGTTGGTGAGATTTTGGAGCCGCTCTATCTCGATCACCATGGCTGCCATCCATTGTAATAAATTGGCGATGCATTTTCTTGGATCGAAGCATTTCTATTTTCCGGCTTCGGGTTCATCTCTCGAATAGCGATAAGTCCCAGTCGGGTCTGCTCGATGCATCCAATCCGGCCATTTGTTGAATGATCGGGCCTTGATCTCGTGAAGTAGGGTGTTCCGCCGCTTTAGTCAACGCAAATCAACCTCGTGAAAATAATTTAAGCAAAAATAACCTTCTCAAAATGAAGAAACCAAGTTAGTATAAGGCGGCAATTATTGCTTCAAATAACATGCGTAAAGTGTAAGCAAATAGCAAAAAAATTGTATGAAAATTAAATGCGCGTCCTAATATGCATGGGGCCTCTCTATGCCGAGGTGGGCCTAAACGCCAAATACGCGAGATTATGATAGATTGATCCAAACTACTAAATTGAAATGCCTTTGTTGAAAAAATGAACGCATTTTCCAATTTCATATCCCCGACTAGACTTGATTCGCTATTATTATCACGCTACACACAATATGTGTCGATTGGTCGTTGGGTTGTGAGACCCGTCGACAACTTTGGTGGATTTCTTAATTGTGGAGTCGATGCCAAGGATCGACCCACCTAAGGTGTATGCATGCATGACTTAAAATAAAGGGTGGTATAGCTCCATCCTAAATTTTTTAAGATTTGGCTTACTAGACTCAAGGTTCCCGAGCCGACGACTGAAAGTGAGAAGGCTAGCCGGCCAACCGGATGGTCCCTGACGCTCCGCCGCATATACCACACTCCTAAAAATTTGGAAATTTGAAAGAAATTTGCGGGTGCGCAAAACACACCTCGTGTAATGTGTGATAGTGTCAATTTTCCGTAGTGGAAGAAATATGAGCGAAATGCCAATTTAAGGAAAGGTGAAGAGAGTATAGCTCTCAAAGCGCTTATGCATACAAAATTTTAAAAGGAAATAATTAAAAACAATAGATCAAATAAGGAGCAATATAAAGCACAATAATAATTAACCTCAATTTGTTATGGTTAAGAACCCGAAAATCCCCGAGTCGCCATGTCGCCGCTACTGCTTAACCCGACCCCGGCGAGAGTCGGAAGCGGAGCACAACGTGTTCGGTGATTCATGGGTATTGGATTGAGGAGTCGCCACCTAATTATTTTACAGTGAATTAGGACACCTAAATATTAAATAAATGCTGCAATGTAACTCCAATTTTAAGGTCTGCGAAACTAATGAGATTCTAGGTAAGGGTTCTTTATTATCCTAAAAGGAAGGGGGAAGGGGTTAGGCATCCTTTAAGATCCGCTAACTTGCGGTTATCCGATCAAACTCAGGTTAATTATTGTATTAAGAAAATGCATGTTTTAAAATATAAACTTAAAAATGATGTTGCAATTATTTAGTAAAAGAATGCAGTTTGTACAAGTATGCATTTGTATAGTTTTTAAAGAAAAATACATGTAAAGTTGAAAGTATGCATTTTTAACAATTAATAGCAAAGAGAAAAACGAGCTACTTATATGCCAAAGAAGTAAATTTTTTGAAAGTCATTTTGAGTTGTACAATTAATAAAGTGACCAGAAGATGATCAAAGATTGTTTTGCAAATAAAAAAATGCATGGCGAGCCTATAAATAAATAAACTAGAGAAGGGTTTATAAGTTTGATTTAACCGAACCTACAAGTAAATATACTAGCGAAGGAATTTCTAAGTTTTAAACTACCATATGAATTAATTCTAAGTTTGCCTATTCTAAGCATTTCAATAGTTACATAAGTGCGATAAATAATATTACAACACAGAGCGGGATAAAAGCTGAATTAAAGAAAGTAAATAAAATAAAATAAATAAACTCCGAGGACTATCTACCTTCATTGACTTTGTTCCTTCCAAGCTGTCAAGAACAAACGGTTATAGACAAGTAAATACAAATAACTTCGGATCCGTATCCAAAACAGTGAATGTTTTGATCCCGGAGGGCTCAGACTTAAATTTTTGAATAAGACCATTCCAATCACGTCGTGGCTGCAAACGTATGGCTCGGTGGTCATTTTGATTGCCTCGCCTACTAAACGTGTTGGTCTCTCGGATGAAAAATAAAAGATCATTATAATCACGTCGTGGCTGCGAACATATAACCTGTTGGTTATTTTAGTCGCCTCGCCTACTAAACATGTTGATCCCTCGGATGAAATAAAAAGGTTTAAGCCTCATCCTTGCCCAGAAGTTATATTCTCCGTCTTTACAACTGTGGAGGCCTCAAAATCGACGGATATTTTTCATCGGCCAGTGTAGTATCGTGTTCAAATCAGCAAAATTAAATTGAAACAGTAAGCAGCAGCAGTAGGCAGTAAACAGTAAACAGAGAGCCAATTTCCGAAAAGACGCGGTGTTTTAGTTTAAAACAGTAAAACAGTAAATATCTGTTGCATGGATGCTTAAAACAGTACTGAAAACAGAGAAACGAAAGAAAGAAAAAAAGCGCGGCCTCGAATTCAATTTCATCGGCCTAAATGCGGTATTAGTTCAATCAATAATAACATTGTCAAAGAAACAAACAGTGAGCAATTAAAATATCCGACCCGAATTCTAAAATTTCAAAACCGAAACAGGATTAAGAAGTATTTATAAAAATCAGACCCGAATTATGAACAGTGACCCGAATGGGTGACCCAAATTCTGAAAAAATAAAAAAAAACAGACCCGAAATAGTGACCGAAATCGGTGTCAAAGTTCAGATTTTTCAGATAACCAACAACAAGATATGAAAAATGCAATAATCTGGAAATATACCCAAACCGGGTCGACCCGACCCGAATAAGAGATTCAAACCCGAAATCAAATATTTTCACCAATTCAGATAACCAACATACAAGATACGAAATGCAAGAATTCTAAAAAATATCCAAATCGGGTCGACCCGACCCGAATTAAATATCAAATCCGAAATCAAATATTTTTACCAATTTCAGATAACAAATATGCAAAAATATGAAATGCAAGAATTCTGGAAATATTATCCAAACCGGGTCGACCCGACCCGAATCAGATACTCAACCCGAAATCAAATCTTTTCGCCAATTTCAGATAACCAACATACAGAAATATGAAATGCAAGAATTCTGGAAATATTACTCAAACCGGGTCGACCCGACACGTCATGATCTGACACGGTCGATGACCGACCGTCGATGATTCGACCGTCGACTGACCGAATCAGATATTCAACCCGAAATCAGATATTTTTACCAATTTCAGATAACCAATATACAAAAATATGAAATGCAAGAATTCTGGAAATATTACCCAAATCGGGTCGACCCGACCCGAATCGGATACTCCACCCGAAATCAAATCTTTTCGCCAATTTCAGATAACCAACATACAAAAATATGAAATGCAAGAATTCTGGAAATATTATCCAAACTGGGTCGACCCGATCCGGGTCAGTGACCCGACCCGAATCAGATACTCAACCCGAAATCAGATATTTTCGCCAATTTCAGATAACCAACATACAAAAATATGAAATGCAAGAATTCTGGAAATATTACCCAAATCGGGTCGACCAGGCAGATCGATGTTGACCTGAATCATACCCGAATCGGAGAATAAAAAACAGTGGAGAACAAACCTTTTCGGACTTAATTCTTGAATAACAAGGAAGACAAATGTTTGAAATCAAGAACACAACCAAAATATTTTTCCAATCGGACCTCCGAAAAAATCCTGCCTTTGTAGAACAAAAATGGGGGTATTTATAGATGGATTCGTACCCCTCCACGTTCAAAACAAGTTTGAATTTCAAAAATAAAGTGACAATTTGGGACGGATTTTAGCGGTATGGTAGGTGTGGAGTGATGGGGTAGGGTTCGGCGGTGTCAGGGACGACAGAGGGGTTGGTGGTGGCAGGCGGCGGTGTCGGCGATTGGTGGTGTCAGGCGTAGGGTGCGGCGACGTATGGGTAGGGGTGTAAGGTGGAGGGTGTGCGGCGATTGGGTGGTTTAGGGGTTTTAGGTTTTTTTGATTTTGGGTTTTGTTTTAGGGGATAAAAGGGGAGGGTTGTTGGGCTTGGGTATGGGAGAAAAATAAGAGGGTTGGACCGGTTTAGGGATTCGGTGGGCTTGGTAAAGGAATGGGAATTTAATTAGGGACTTTGGGCTTGGTAGAGGGTGGCCGGTTGGGCCAAAATTTGGGCTTGGTTGGGTTGCGAATTTGGTTACGGGTTTGGGCTAGTTTGTGGGAATGAAATTAGTTTTGGGTAGAAATTGTTTTGGGTTGGGAAATAAAATGTGTTATGGGTTTAAAAATATAAAAAGGGGTTTAATATTAAAAATGCATTGAAGAAAAAATGTAAATTATTTTGATAAAAACATAACGATGTGATAATAATAATATTTGCGAAATGTTTAATGCTTTAATAAAAAATGAAAATGTGATGCAATTTTGCGAGAATAAAATAACATAGAATTTTTGGATAAAACTTATGATTATGATAAACATGCAAATGATAGTAAAAAATACGAATAATAATAATAATAAGAGAATCATAATATATATATATATATATATATATATATATATATATATATATATATATATATATATATATATATATATATATACGCATGTATATATATAGATTAAAATTATTTTGAATGTTAAAAATATTTAAAATTGCAAATAAATTGGAAAAGACGGGACAAAATTGGGTGTCAACAAATGCCCCTCTTTGGCCGGAGATGATGAAAGAGTTTTCGGACAAAGAAGTTGACCCAGTAGCCAATTTTGTCCTGACCCTCGGGCTTTGAACGAGGAGTAGGGGTGCACTTGGTAGAAATAGAGTCCCGAGGGGGAGAGAAGTTGTAGAAGATGGTGCAGATTCCAGAAATAATGCCCCAGTGTTGAGTTATGATGACACTGGTTGCAGTGTAGTATCATGTTCAAATCATAATATATATATATATATATATATATATACGCATGTATGTATATAGATTAAAATTGTTTTGAATGTTAAAAATATTTAAAATTGCAAATAAATTGAAAAAGACGGGACAAAATTGGGTGTCAACACACCGAAATTCTAACTATAGATGACAACCCGAGTGTTAATAGTGAAGATTTAGAACTTGTTGAGGATATCGATAGTGTGTCATCACTTATAGTCCAATTCCATCTCATAACATCAATCAAGCAATGGATGTTATCACCTATATGGATTTTATCGTAACACTTCCAATCCTTGAAACTTACACTGATGAAGAGATCATTGCACAAGTGATTAGAGTGGAAGAACAAGAGACAACAGATTCAGAAGGTGACAACGAAAGTGTTGATGAAGAGTCTCAATCTCTTGCTACTTGGGGTGAGATAGAAGAGTCAACTATTAAGCTCTTAGACAAAACCTTCAAGGAAAAGTTATTGAATTCTTTTTGCTGAAAGTTTGGACAAAATTCTTCGTCAATTCAATTGTTAGATTATCACTAAGAGACTGAAATTTACTAAACAACCTACAATTGTAGAAATCTTACGTTAAACTTGAAATATTTAAATTTTCAAATAATTTTAAACAACATATGTTCTTTAGATTTTAATTCTTTATTGTATGTTATAACTAGTTATGGATTTATTATTCTTTTTAATTTTTAATTAATGAGACATGAAAATCAATTGAGATTTTAAAATTAATAAGTATTATCTTCGTTTATAACATAAAAATATGAAAAAAATACTTGTTTGCGTATTTGTATTTATAACAGCAACATGAAATCTAAACGTCAAATGACAGTATACATATATAACAGCACCTCACTATAGCGGCCATAAAATTCTCGGACAAATGCTGCCATTATAGAGAGATTTGACTATATAAGGACATAAATAAACCAAAGTATAAACAGGGAAATTTTTATCAATTTTGTATAGTTTAGGAGCATTTTTAACCCTTTTTCATTCTCAATATAGGTATGTCTGTTAAAAAGTAATATTTTATTTCTAAATTGTCCTTAGATCATTTGAGACTTGTGAGTCTTAAAATTTTCATCGAAAACACTGAAATAAGCACACAAAATTTTGACTTTTTTTTTTACTGTGTGTGCAACAAATAATAAAAATAACCAAATTGGTCATGAATGCATGAAATGACTCACAAAGTGAGCACGAATGAAATCTTATATATCTGAGGCTATAGATGAAAGAAAAGAAGATACTGTATTTGTGAATTTCTGTGTATTCTCATTGAATAATGATCATGTATATATACAAGTATGACTATTCGATAATAAATGCAAAAATAAATAATTCTATACGTATTTGTTTAGTTTCTATTGACTAATTCTAATAACCTCTATAACAAACTTTTATTTTCTACTATGTTTGGAAGCTTCCTCTTTGTACAGTTGTCGATTGCTTTAGTTTGGACGGCCAGATCTTGTTTGTCAACTCTGAATGGTCCAAATATATTTGTGACTTTGTTGGGCTCAACTTGTTGACATACCGTTTGATTTCTCTTATACTTAAGGGTCTAATAACAAGAAGCCCAATTAGTGCTTTTCTTATTTTGATTTGATATGTATGAGGCACCGGCATCAAGACCTTCATCACACATACCCTTTTCTTTCCCCCTTTTTTTCTGAGACTTGAAATTGCTTCTTCTTTATTCTTCAATTCTTGATCTAACAGTTGTGATTGTGATTGTGATTTTGATTTAAATATCTCAACATTTCCCCTCAAGTTGAAGGGGGACGAAGTAACACCCAACTTGCTCAATAACAAATTATGAGAAGGACCGGAGAGGGTTTTAGTGAAGATATCAGCAAGTTGGTTCTTTGAAGTAGTGAAAGAGAGTGAAATTAGTCCGGCAAGGTATTGTTGCCGGACGAAATTACAATCAAGCTCAACATGTTTCATTCATCAAACATGGGATTATGGGCTATGTGTAAGGCTGCTTGGATATTGGAGTGTATAGGGATATGTAGATGTGGATGAACAGAGAGATCTATGAGAAGACGGGTAAGCCAAGTTAGCTCAGTGATCAAGCGTCGCATAGATCTATATGCAGACTTCGCAGAAGATAAAGAAACTGAAGTTTGTTTCTTTGACTTTCAGGAGATGGGTGAACCACCTAGGGTGATGAAAAACCACTGATAGATCTCCTAGTGTCACGACATGAGGCCCAGTCGGTATCGCAGAAAGCTAGTAAATCAAAAGAAGGAGAGGACGACATGAAGATACCTTGGCCAGGGTCATTTGTATGATAGGATAGTACTCTTATAGTTGCATTAAAGTAATAAAGTCTAGGTTTTTGCATGTACAGACTAAGGGTAAGAACGGAAAATGATAGGTCTGAGCGAGTGTGGGTAAGGTAATTAAGTTTACCAATCAAATGTCGATATAGAGTGGGATCAGAAAGAAGTGGTTCAGAATCAGCATAAAGCTTGGAACTTAGATTAAGAGGTGAGGAAACAGAAGGCAAATAGGAGACATCAAATTCATGAAGTAAATCTAAGGTATATTTTCTTTGACTAATAATAATTCCATTTGATTTCCTTGTTATTTACATACCTAGAAAGTAATGTAATTGGTCAAGTTCTTGGATTCTAAATTGTGAATGAAGAAAATGTTTGAGATTGGCAATTTCTGTTGGATGATTCTATGTAACTAAGATATCATCCACATAGACTGTAACAATAGTAGTGTATCCCCCTGATGACTTAAAGAATAGTGAATAATTATTAAGAGAGGAAACAAAACTTTTAAAACTCAAAGCCCCAGCAAGCCTAGCATACCACTGCCTTGAGGTTTGTTTTAAGTCATAAAAAGATTTTTCAATCTATAGACAAGATTACAATACATAGGATAAGAACCTGGTTAAAATTTCATGTATACTTCTTATTGCAAATCTCCAAGTAAGAAGACATTGTTAACATCAAATTGTGAAATAGGTCATCCCTTTTTAACTGCAATGGCAATGAGATACCTGATTGTGGTCATCTTGACCACTGGAAAAAAAGTCTCATTGTAATATATGCCTTCCATTTTAATATCTCTTTTGATGACTAATAGTGTCTTTAGTCTTTCAATTGCCCCATTTGAGTGTTGTTTGATCTTGTAAACTTACTTGCAAGACAAAGCTTTCCTTCCAAGAGGTAGGTTGACTACTTCCCATGTTTGATTGTCCTATAAAACTTGTAATTCATCATTCATAGCTTTTACCCAATCAGGATGCAAAGAGTCTTGGTAATAGGTAGAAGGTTTTTTAATAGTGGAAATAGAATGGAGAAATCTTTGATTTGCTAAAGACAAAGTAGTAATATGCAAAGAAGGGGTAGTAACACCGGTAGAGAAACATGCAATGGTGACATCAGAGAGGATAATGTTGTTATAAAAGTAATCCTGCAGATATGATGGTAAAACATCATTGTTATTCCTAATAGATTATCTAGTGGATACTGGTGGATGAGTTGTATGTGTAGGATTTGTGTGAGGGACTTGTGTAGGTTGGGTAGGTTGATCAGGATGGGTAGATTGATTGGTTTGTGGTGATTGATCAATCTGTGTTGTTTGATCAGATTATGGTGATTGTAGAGAAGACTCAAGGGAGTCTAAATGATCTGAAGTAGAAAGTGGAGAGTTTGGAATAGGAATTTCAAGTGAATTAGGTGGTGTAGGATGTGATGGTTCAGGTGTAAGAGTGGGAGAAATATCAATTGACTTTAGGATAGGGAAACAAAGATGTCTGATGAATACTAGAATGTGAGGCAAATGGATATATGTGTTCAAAGAAGTGTACATCTCTGGAGATTAAAACTTTCTTGGTGTTTAAGTTCAACAACTTATACCATTTTTTGTCACTGGGATACCCTAAGAAAACACAGGGCATGTATCTTGATTCAAATTTTCCTTTATTATTTGGTATGTTGAAGCATAAGCAAGACATCCAAAACATTTCAAAAACTGATAAACTGGTTTTCTTCGAAATAGAACCTCACAAGGTGTTTTCCCTCTTATCACCTTAGAAGGCATTCTATTGATTAAGTAAGTTGCATATATAATACACTCTCCCCAATACATGATAGGAAATTTAGATTGAAATAATAAAGCTATTGCGACCTCAAGAAGATGTCTATGCTTCCTCTCAACTATCTCATTGTGTTGAGGGATGGAAGTGCAAGATGTCTGATGTATAATACCCTCAGATTTGAGAAAGTTTAATGCAATGGTACTCTTTCCTAGTTCCATGGCATTATCAGATCTTATTATCTGAACTTTGATTTTGAACTGTCTTTCCACCATCTTTAGAAACTTCTGAATAACTGTAAAAAGCATTTCCTTTGGTACTTAACAAACATGTCTAAGTAGCTATACTAAAATTATCTACTATAGTAAGAAAATATCTAGAATTATTATATGTGAAAACTCTGTAGGGACTCCAAGTATCTATGTGAATTAGATTAAATATAGACTTAGTAGAAATTTGACTTAAAGAGAAAGAGAGTCTTGATTGTTTAGCCAAAGGACAAATTTCACAAAGACAATCAGAACTGAAAGGAGAATAAATGAAACTGATATTTCTCATTGATGAAAAGGGTAAATGCTCTAGTCTAATATGCCAAAGTGTTACATTAGAAATTGCACAAGTACAGACAGGACCATAATTTGAAACTGGACTAGAGACTGTAAGAGTCTTATTTTCTAGGAAAGGTAAAGAAACATCTGATCTAGGTAGCATGCTTGACTTGACACTCTTAGGCTGGATAAGATAAAGTCCCTGTGAAGATTCACCAAAAACTTGTGCCCTCTCCATCAAAAGGGGCCTGCAACATACACCCAATAGTTGTAAAGAAGAGTGTACAAGAAAATTGATAGCAAAATCTATGAACTGAAAAATGATTGTACCTAAAATTGGGCACATGAAGCACATTTATTAAGATGTTATTAGGAAGGATACTCACTTGACCAATATGAGTTATTGTTATCCTATAAGAGTTAGGCAAATTGATATTTATGACTGGGTTTCAAAGATAGAAAAACATTTGCATCAAACCACATTTGTTCAGATGCTCCTGAATCAATTATCCAGGAGCTGGAGTTAAAAGCTGAAAAACAAGTTCCAAAATTTTCAATCACAATACCAGTTATGGCATTGACATTAATCTCAGAAGTCCCTGTTATTTCCCCGAATTTTGCGTTTTTGATCATCTGCTTGATTTGATTGCACCGATCATCACTGAATTGCTTAGTGAAGCATATATGATCCCCAACTGCAGGTGCAGGTGCAGGTGCCCTGTTTGTTCCTCAATTCCTTCTTCTGCAGTCACTCCATTTTCTCTCACCTTAGTGAACTGAAAATCTTCAGGAAATCCTATAAGCATATATCAATCATCCACATAATGTCTCATTTTCTTGTAATAAGTGCAAGTGGCATTAGGATTGTACTTTGATTTCTTGCCTTTGAAAATAGAAGCATTGGGATTTCCACCCCTTTGAAAGTTGTTTTCAAATTTTTGAACATTTCCTCCCTGTTTTTGGCAATTGAAAGCATGCATATATTGCTGCCTGAAGTTCCTTCGTGAGGTTTGTCCTTGACCACTAATCATAAAAGCTGAAAAATTACACTTCTATTTGATTTTCATCTTGTAAAAAAAATGAGTAAGCATGTTAGATATTAGGTAAAGGGTTTAACATAAGTATATTCCCTCTAGCATATGAATAGACATCATTCAAGCCCATAAGAAATTGAATGAGTCTCTCATCATCAAAAGATTTCTATAACTTTTGCTTTCCCCTACAGATACATAGACAACTGCACTTCACATTTTCATTTAGTGACTCTAGTTCATCCTATAGTCTTTTCAGTTTGGTGAAGTATCCTGCAACATTAGATGTTCCTTGAACTAACCCACTCAATTGCTTTTGTAGGTGATAAATCTTGGTCCCATTAGACTGGGTAAATCTATGCTTCAAGCTGGTCCAAAGTTCCTTTGTAGTCCTTGAGTAGATCACATCGTCCCTTATTTCTTTAAACAGTGAATTGAACAACCAGGAGGTAACCATATCATTTCTTCCACTCCATGGTTGGTGATCTGCATAATCTAGTGAACGAACAGTGTGAGTATCTGAGATAAATCTTAGCTTTTTTTGGCAGACAAAGCTATTAGGATTGTTCAATTCCATTCTTAATAGCCCTTTCCATCAAAAGGGTTGTTGACAAGAGTCATTCCTAGTGCATAAGAGGAATGAAAAAAGTAGGGGTGATTGGAATCAATGGTGTTTTGGTTGAACTTGATCTGGGTAGCTGGTAGATTCCCAGTGTTTTCATTGTTATCCATGATATGAAGATGATTACAATATATAGGGATCTAGTAGCTCAGTTGGTTGGTTATCTGAACTTTTACCTTGTTGGTGAGGGTTCGAATTCCCACATTGTAATCTCATTCCCATTTTCCCTTCCCTTACCCTTTATGTAATAAAAAAATAAAATTTTGAAAGAAAAAAAAGATGCTTACAGTATCTGAATTTAGCAAAGGAATTTTCAACATATTGCTCTGATACCATGAAAAAAAAGAAGATGTTGTATTTGTGAATTTCTGTGTATTGTCATTGAATAATGATCATGTATATATACAAATATGACTACTCGAAAATAAATGCAAAAATAAATAATCCTATACACATTTGTCTAGTTTCTATTGTCTAATTCTAATAACTTTTATAACAAACTTTTATTCTCTACAATGTTTGGAAGCTTCCTTTTTGTACAGGTGTCAATTGCTTTAGTTTGGACAGCCATATCTTGTTTGTCAACTCTGGATGGTCCAGATTTTTTGTGACTTTGTTGGACTCAACTTGTTGACAGACCGTCTGATTTCTCTTAAAATTTTCGGACAAACGCTGTCATTATAGAAAGATTTGACTATATAAGAACATAAATGGACCAAAGTATAAACAAAGGGAATTTTTTTTATCAATTTTGTATAATTTAGGAGCATTTTTAACCCTTTTTCATCCCCAATATAGGTATGTCTGTTAAAAAGTAATATTTTATTCCTAAATTGTCCTTAGAGCATTTGAGACTTGTGAGTCTTAAAATTTTCATCGAAAACACTGAAATAAGCACACAAAATTTTGACTTTTTTTTTACTGTGTGTGCAACAAATAATAAAAATAACCAAATTGGCCATGAATGCATGGTTTTATTGAAATGACTCACAAAGTGAGCACGAATGGAAACTTATATATCTGAGGCTATAGATGAAAGAAAAGAAGATACTGTATTTGTGAATTTCTGTGTATTCTCATTGAATAATGATTATGTATATATACAAGTATGACTATTCGATAATAAATGCAAAAATAAATAATTCTATACGTATTTGTCTAGTTTCTATTGACTAATTCTAATAACTTCTATAACAAACTTTTATTCTCTACTATGTTTGGAAGCTTCCTCTTTGTACAGTTGTCAATTGCTTTAGTTTAGACAGCCAGATCTTATTTATCAACTCTGGATGGTCCAGATTTATTTGTGACTTTGTTGGACTCAACTTGTTGACATACCGTCTGATTTCTCTTATACTCAAGGGCCCAACGATCAGAAACCCAATTGGTGCTTTTCTTATTTTGATTTGATATGTACGAGGCATCAGCATCAAGGCCTTCATCACACGGACCCTTTTCTTTCCCCCTTTTATCTAAGACTTGAAATTGTTTCTTCTTCGTTCTTTCAATTCTTGATCTAACCGTTGTGATTGTGATTTTGATTTTAGTATCTCAACAATAAATATCTACTTTACCGTTTAATTTTCGTGAATTTAGTAGATTGGATAAGTAGTTTTAAAAAATAATATGAATACTTTTGAAATTTGTGATCTTAACCATACTATATTTATTTTCAAATTTGTGGTATTAAATGTATCATAATATTCCGTGTCTATAAAAAAAATTAAGAGTTAAATTAGAAGTTTAAATTAAATCAGTTTATTTTTTTAAAATATATTTTTAAAACAGACTAAATAGAAAATAATTTCAGAGTATTTCATATGAAATTGCAAATAAAAAAAAAGAATCCCGTTTCACCCAACTCAAAAATCAATACTACTCCAACAATTTAAAGTACACGTATAAGTAAAACATCCTCATTTTAATTTAAATGACATTCATTCCGTTTTAGAACACCTAAAATAAATTGACACTATCAAATTCTTCAACTTTCACAAGTTAAACATTAATATAATTTTCTCAATCAAGATAAATTTCTAATAATAACTTTATTTTTTTCACTATTAATAATATGTACTCCTAAGAAGGAAAGACGAAAGTAATTCGGAGTTCGAATAGCCTCAATGCAATAAAATCTGACGGAGGCAAGAATAGAGAAAATAATTGCTCTCCCTTCTCTAGGGATGGCAACGGATCGGATCTGTACCAGATCCTACTAGATCCAGATCCAGATCTAGATCCGTTTTTCATACCTAGATCCATATTCGAATCCAGATGTCCATAAAAATCAGATTCAAATCCGGATCCACGGATCGGATCTGGATCCACATGTAAAAAAATTTGTCTTGCTAAGAATGTAACCTTGCTAAGAATTTTTTTTTAACTGACAAACGATTTTTACTTAGCTAACAGTTTATTGTGTTTCAATTTTGAAATGTTCATATGAGATATTTTGTTCGTTGTCTCGTTTTGATTGTGAGCTATTAATTGAAAATGTTGGACAATGACAATAGTTGTGGAAAATGCTGACTAGTATTTCCACAATGCAGAACTTGCATGTGCTTGGAATCTTCACAAATGAAGTGAATATAATTTTAACTACTTGTCTATGGAGATGTTAGTCATTCACTAATATAAACTTGAGAATTAAACTTGCAAGAATGTGCTTAGCAATTTTAAGAAAATACTTATAAAATTACATTCTAGGTTATGAATATATTTAATAAAAAATGGATCCACGGGTCGGATCTGGACCGGATACGGATCTCAAATACAAGATCCAGATCCAGATTCGATCCGACAGAAATGGATTCGGGTTCGATCCGGATCCATCGGGTCCAAATTTTGAAGATCCATATCCTATAAAACGAATCTGGATCCACCGAATCCGGATCGGGTCCAGGATCCACTGCCATCTCTATCCTTATCCTTTCCTATTTGTGTTTTCTGGTTGCAATTTTGGATTAGAAAACAAAAATAGAATTGCAGTACAACAACAACATACCTAGTGAAATTTTACAATGTGGGGTCTGAGAAGGGTAGAATGTACGCAGACCTTACCTTTACCTTGGTAGGTATAGCGACTGTTTCTGAAAGCCCTCAGCTCAAGATAAAGCATAAACATAAGCACAAGCAAAGCAAGAGACGCAAAGCAATATAAACGGTCAAACACATACACAAAATTTAAAGTAGTATGAAAATAAGTGTAACAAAAGCGAATAAGTCATGATAGCGCGTTCTGAAAAAGGAAGCAGTAACTAACGTAGGTAAATAAGATAAACAAAGTACACTAAAGAACACACAACAACAGAAATTAAGCGACATGGGGCTATAAAGCAATATTGCACCTACTAGTATGATAGGCTAAGTAGGTCTACAATAATAGTAGGCGCAATATTGATTTATAGTTCCCTGTCGCTTGATTTCTGCTGTTGTGAATTCTTTAGTGTACTTTGTTTATCTTATTTATATGCGTTAGTTAATGTTTCTTTTTTCAGAACGATTATTTGCGGGGAAGGTAAAAATTCAAATTTTACCACGCTTGAGGGGAAGGTAAAGTGTTTTATCATAATAATGTATGGCTGGCCAACGGGACGGGGCTGGGCGGGCCGGGGGGGTCCCGGCGGGATGGGGGGAGGGGCGGGTTCGGGCCTAGGTCGGGACTAGCAGGCCGGTCTGGCGGGATCCGCCAATGTCCCGTCCCGTTACTGGTCCCGTTGGAAAAGGGGACCGGTCCTGTTGGAAAAGGGGACCGGTCCTGGTGGGCCGGGATCGGGATTTTTTTTTGCACTTAATTTTAAAAAATAACATATATAAACACCTCAATAATTGAACAGGATGGTGTAATAAAAAATATCCAAAGGCTGTTTTTGTGCCTCTTATATTATTTAATAGAAATATGATTTTTTTGTAATACAATTGTCAAAATTACAACTTGTGGTGTTGAAAGTTGCAAATAACATAGTAAAATTGCAATTAAAAATTACATTTTTAAAACCACCTTTTCTAGTTGCTTTATAATTTCTTGTGGTTCTTCGGTTGGACTTGATATTTATTGGTCAAATTGCTCCACGTCGCTTCCACCTCCGTCGGATAAGATGTCGTTGTAGTTTTCGTCTTCTTCTTCGTTGATCTCCGGTTGACCGCACATTCTCCGCTCCGCTCGTATCCAATCTCTGAATAATACTGCAATCTCCAAACTGTCTCCCGCTAATGAGTGTCTGTGCTCTCCTATTTGAAATCTGCCGGCAGAAAAAGCGCTTTCGGACGCTGTTGATGACGCTTGAATGTTCAACACATCTCGGGCCATCTTTGAAAGTTTTGGAAAGGTCTTCTCATTATCCCTTCAGTATTTCAGCAAGTATTCACATCCTTCTTGATTGAGAACTGTTTGGTACGGTACAGTACTCTGCCAAACAAAAACATCAAATTCGCTAATTTGATTAGTACTGGTACCACCGCACATTCTATTTCTAAGGCTTTCAATACTAGCCGCAGAAACAATATGTCTTTTTTTAGGTTGTGTTGAAGAAGAAGAAGATGGTATGAAAGTCGGTTGGTTGCTAGCACTTTCTTGTTGGTAATGCGTATATGCTTTTTTGCATTCTTCTTGTATGCTAGACAACACTTCTTCTTTACTTTGTTCAATAGGTGGTGGGTCATTTGGATTTTTGAGACTTGAAGGTGGTAGTACTGCTATACAATCATAAATAGTTTCAATAAGTGTTTTATATCCGTCTATTTTAATAGTTGGATTTAATACAATACCAATAATATAAATAGCAGGAATAGGAATAAAATATTTTTTTAATTTGATAAACATTTTTAATAGGTTGTTTATAAGCTGGTTTTTCCATATAGTCATTAAGTAATAAAAATATTAGAATTATATAAAATAACATAGTTGAAATGGTAAGATAATATATACCGGAAAATTCTTTTGTTGCTTGAAAAAAATTCTCTAGAAATACAATAAGTTCGGAATTTTTTTTCCAATTGCTATCTACAACCATATCAGTTGGATTTCGATTATGGCCATTAAAAAATAAAGTTATAGGCCTTCTATAGTCATAAGCAACAAGTGGTTGCTTGTATAAAAAATTTCACCTAGTGGGTACTTCTTCGGAAATTTTTCTATAAGGTAGTTGGCAATCGTGACAAGTTTTTTTATAATCTTTTTTTTGTTGTATACTATTACTTTTAAAAATAAAATTTTATAGCAAATTGTATTTTACTAAGAATTTCTGCAAAAAGTGATAGACCATCATTTACAACTAAGTTATATATATGACATGCACATTTTATATGAAAATGATTTAGAAAAGATGGAGTTAAACCATCTTTTAAAATTCTAATAGCATAATTATTAGAAGAAGTGTTATCTAATGTAATAGTCATAATTTTATCAGTTATTCCGTCATAATCGCAAACTTGATAAATGGTTTCTGAAATAAAAGTACTAGTGTGCCTCTCGTCTATATATCTATACGCTAAAATACGTTTTTGCATAGACCATCTATAATATATCCAATGACATGTTACAGTTAAATAATCACGGTCAATAGTACTACGGCTTATATCAGACGTGATAGATACTTTACCAGGAAAATGATATAAGGAATAACGTAAATACTGTTGATATTCACGTGCAAATTTAAATACATCTCTCTTAACATTTGATCTAGAAAAACCGTTAAAAACAGGATTGTACATATCTCTAATGTAATGAATAAAACCAGGAGATGAAGGAAATGAAAAAGGCAAACCCTCCACAACAACTAATTTTGCTATTGCTTCCCTATCTCTATGTTTATCGTATTTAGGGCCTACAATTCCCTATGTTGTAGGGTTATTTGACCATGTACTTGGTCCGGGACCGGGACAATATGTGAACCTTGTCCCGATGCGAGGGCATTTGCCCATCCGGTTTTTCAGCCAGGTATTGGGCATAGCTAGATGGGTGAAAGTTTTGTACGTGTCTCATTAAACCCCCCGTCCCACCCTGACCTTTTCTAATTTTAAATTTAAAATCTTTACCATTTTGACATCTAACTAGTTGATTCTCCACGTCTCTATCAAAAAATTTCCATGCATCTGATTTTAATTTTCATTTTGCTGGGCCTCATCTCATACTAGGGGGAATATGAGGCGTTCCAGTTGGAGGTTCACTAGTGAATGTGTCATCTAAATCAAGAGGTGTGTCATTTAGATCATCTTCTAAATTAAAGTCTTGTTGAATTTCAGAAAATATCTCCTAGTCTAAATCTAATGATATTGGAGGAAAATATTCAGTATCAACCAAATCATCCTGTCTAGGAATAGGATGACTAGAAGAAGTACCCTTGCCCTTGTTACCCATACTAGAAGAAGTTTTACCCTTACCCTTAAACATACCTCTTAATCCTTCCATTTTAATTATACAAATAAATAATTAAAGATAATGAAATTAAGTGCGCTAAATAAAATAAAGAAACAATAATAATTAATGAAGGAACAAATGTACCAAACGTCGATGTAACGTCGACGTGTAATCGAGAGGTTGAAAATTGAAACTTTGCTCGATGGAACATCCTCAAGCTAGTTGCAAACTTCACTCCCAAATGAATAAATAAAATTGAATATTTAGTAGACAATGTAAACTTGTAGAGAGATAGATTGAGAGATTAGAGAGATTGTAGGAAGATTTGTGAGAAAGATGAAGAGAAAATGAGGTATTTGTAGTTGAAAAATTGTGTTAAAGTGTAAATATAATAACTTAGGGGTTAAAAATAAATATTAATGGGGTGGGGGTTGGGCGAGGGGAAGCAAAAAATGATCGTTGCACAACGGTCAAAATATAAAATGATTGTTGGTACAACTGTTATTTTGTGCAAAGAGGAGGGATCGGACGGGACCGAAGCGGGGCTAGCGTGACTGGAGCGGGATCTGGATTGGGGCTGGGTTAGCGGAACTGGGGCAAGCCAGTTTAGGATGGGACGAGCCCGGATTCCATGTCGATTCGAGTTTAGATAACAAATTTTATTTTATTTTATTTTTAAAATTGGGATCGGGCTGACGCGGCCCGTTGGCCACCCTTATAATAATGTGGTTGTGGTGGGGAGGTGTAAATGAGTAGCTGTTTTTTGTTTGCCTTTTCTCTCTGTATTACCAATTTACCACTTTGGTCTTAGCACCCCTTTCTCCTTCACGAGTTCCATTCGTACACTTTCTATGACAGACTCCCCTTCCCCAATACAATTACAAATACAACTCTCTCTCTCCTCTCTCCTAAAAAAAAACCCTCTTATCTCTGAAAAAGAAACCACACCGTATACATGTAGCAGAAATTCCATCAATTTCTGAGTCACCCTTATCCTCAAATTCAACCTATTTTCCTTAGCCCAAAAGAAAAAGAAAAAGAAAAAGAATGAAGAGAGACCAAACATTTTCGGAGGGCTGCAGCTCCGGTGGGGGTGGCAAAGGAAAGATGTGTTGGGAGGAAGTAGAACAAGATGCTGGAGTTGATGAGCTGCTTGCTGTTTTAGGTTACAAAGTGAAGGAATCAGACATGACAGAAGTTGCTCAGAAACTTGAACAGCTTGAACAAGTTATGGGTTGCGTTCAACAAGATAATCTTTCATTCCTTGCAAATGAAACTGTTCATTACAACCCTTCAGATCTCTCTTCTTGGCTTGAATCTATGATTTCTGAACTCAACCCCACACAACATGACCCTTTTACCACAACAACTACTCAAGTTTATGACGATTCCTCTTTCGATTCCGACCTAACTGCTATTCCAGGTAAAGCCCTTCTCCCCCAAATTGAAATCCATGATACTGCATCCAGAAATGTGAACAAGAGATTCAAACCCACTACTACAACAACAGAGTTATCGTCCTCTTCATCTATGTCCGTTTGGGGTGGTGGTGGTGCATATCAGAGCGAGTCAGTTTCCACGCGCCCGCCGGCTGAGTCAACTCGGCCGGTGGTACTAATTGACTCGCAAGACAACGGCGTACGACTCGTCCACACCTTAATGGCATGTGCAGAAGCAATTCAACAAGAGAACATGAAATTAGCTGAAGCTTTGTTGAAGCAGATTGGGTTCTTAGCTGTCTCACAAGCTGGGGCAATGCGAAAAGTCGCTACATACTTCGCTGAAGCTCTGGCGAGAAAAGTTTACAGATTGTACCCTTCAAACCCTAACGATTCTGCTTTCACCGACCTCCTCCAAATGCACTTTTATGAGACTTGCCCTTACCTTAAATTTGCTCATTTCACTGCAAATCAGGCCATTCTTGAAGCTTTTGCAAACAAGAGCAAAGTCCATGTCATTGATTTCAGTATGAAACAAGGTATGCAATGGCCTGCTCTGTTACAAGCCTTAGCATTAAGGCCAGGTGGTGCACCCTCTTTCAGATTAACTGGAATTGGTCCGCCATCCCACGATAACACTGACCATTTGCAAGAAGTTGGCTGGAAATTAGTTCAATTAGCTGAATCAATCAATGTTGAATTCGAATTTAGAGGCTTTGTATCAAACTCTTTAGCTGATCTTAATGCCTCCATGTTCGATATCCACCAAGGCGAAACTGTTGCAGTCAATTCCATATTCGAATTGCATCAGTTGCTAGCCAGGCCTGGAGGCATAGACAAGGTATTATCAGTTGTCAAGGACTTGAAGCCTGAGATTTTCACCATTGTTGAGCAAGAAGCCAATCACAACGGACCGGTCTTCATGGACCGGTTCACCGAGTCATTGCATTATTACTCGACCCTCTTTGACTCGCTAGAGGGTTGTGGCGGTTCAGGCGGAGAATTAGGGCCGGTGAGTGACCAAGATAAGTTGATGTCGGAGGTGTATCTAGGTCGGCAAATCTGCAATTTGGTGTCGTGTGAGGGTGTAGACCGGGTCGAGAGGCACGAGACATTGGCTCAGTGGAGAAGGAGGTTTAACTCGGCCGGTTTGGAGCCGGTTCATTTAGGTTCTAATGCATTCAAACAAGCTAGTATGTTACTAGCACTTTTCGCTGGTGGGGGTGGGTACAGGGTGGAAGAAAACAATGGTTGTTTGATGTTGGGTTGGCATACAAGACCCCTAATTGCTACCTCTGCTTGGAAACTCACTATTTAACTCAAACGAGTTTCATTAACTCGGTTTTGGCCTTTCTTTTGTTCCTTTTCTTTTTTTCTTTTAATCTACTAGGTCTTCAGATCTGTTTCCTTTAAAATATATTTTTGGTTTTTGGTGGATGGAATCTTGTATAAGTAATTTTTATGATGAATCTGAACTGTTCAATGTGTATTTATATATAAAAAGGAAAAGAACTCTCCATGAATAGCTGTTGGATTCGTTTTGTGGACCTAAAATGTAATTCTTCAACTCTCACTTGACAAAATTCGTTGGACACATGGGGTGTGATATTAATGTTGCATGTATGTATCCAATCTTTCACTAACTTAGGAGTAATGTAATTGCTATTTTTCAGGAACACCGCAGTCATGCTATGTCAAAGCAAAAATGATTAATTCTCATCTAATTAGCACATGACATAATACTTTTGACATCGTTTCAAACAAATTAAAGTCTGAAATAAATTGAAAAAATTTACGGTTCTTAGTGCCATATGAACTGAAAGAAATAATCCCTTCATTATTTTTATTAATTGAAAGACTATATATATACTTTACATATTTTCATAATAGGAGAATATTATTCATATTCTACTCCTAAATTCTTATTCTATTTGGAGACTAATTATACAATTATGGTAAGAGTACAAGACTAATTAAGATACACTACAACTATACAAAATCATGTACAATAAGGAGACCAAAACCATGTACACTATCTTAACCGAGAGTATTCCAATATATATATATAGGATATACATGTATATATCTTATGTATATTAAGTATATTTAACATTAACTTTCTAGTGGGAAGGAAAGCTATGGAAATTCTATATGATATAAGCATCAAAGGATTAACGTGAGCGAATGTCTCAATTTAAAAGTTTTAAACTGGTCTAATTCATACCAGATGAAAGTGAATGATACTAACGGAGTACATGAAAAAAGATCACATTCCAAACAACGACTAAGAAACCAACACAGCATAGTATCCTTCCTACTTTGTGCTTCTTTGTTTCTTCCCTCTTCTCGATAGTACTAATAACGTCATTTGAAAAGCAAAAGAAAAATTAGAGGACTTTCACTAATTAGATACCCAAAATTATTCTTCAAGACAATCAAGGAGCTGACTTGATCAAGGGATGAAAGTGGTATATTTTTGTAATTGATTAAATAAAGAAACATGAGACATGATTAGTATGCAAGTTTAATACAGGTCATAATCACTTAAAATAATAATCAATCCACGTTAGCCGGACTGTTAATTGGCAAAATAATTAGTGCTTAATCATCACAAGACACTAGGATTGTAACCTCTGATATCAAAATCTTGAAAAGGTCATCATAATACATGAGTCTTTTTCATATATATGAACCTAAATATATATTTCGTCCGTCCCAAAAAGATTGATCTAGTTTGACTTAGTATAAAATATAAGAAATAAAGTAAAATTTTGGAAATATGTGATCCAAAATAAATTTTAGATATTTATGTAATTCTAAATTATTTCATAAAATTAAATTATTTCTAAATATAAAAAATTGACAATCTTTTTGAAATAAATTAATAAAAAAAATATGTCAATCTTTTTGGGACGGAAGGAATACATATATCTTTAAACATCTAACATTGAACATAACAAAAATCTTGCCGGCCCATTAGATAAAGTATAAATAAATTGGGATAATTTATTAGATATGTTAAAATAGGACTCTAATTTTTATAACTATAATATTATTCTATTTCAAAATAAGCAATAGTTTCTTTACAAAACCTCCAACAAATCCTACAAAATAATCTTCTCTTTCACACTAACCCTAGCTGATATGGTTTCCATTCCACCCGTCGACCGCCGCCACTTAGCCGGTGGCTGCCAATCGCCATTGCTCCGTCAGTCGCCGCTGACCACTGCTGCCCCATTGTTGAGTCAGATGTTGCAAGCAGATAAGAAAACAGAGAAAATTCTAAGAGAAGCTAAATTCTAAGGCTACACTAATTAGCTAAGATAGGATTTTCATTGATACTCTGCAAATGGGAATAACAACTCACATACACTGCTCGACACAATACATGACAAACAAGCATAACTAACTCCACATATCAGCCAATAACAACATAACTCATATGCTAGGGAATAACAAATATAAAAGACTTAAGGGACTGAACTATATTTTCTACTAACTTATTCTAACAATTGTAATTAACTAATTTAACTATCAGGTACTGCTCTTGAAGCATGCGACTTATAACTTCTTTTCTCTCCAATTGCATCATTCCTTCCCACTTAAGAGATTTCTTGTCCTCAAGGGAAAAAAGAAGGGAACTTAGTCAGGAGAGCATGGTAATCTTTCCATATAGCTTCATCTTCAGTTGACTGATCCCAATGAATGAACCCACACCAGGGTGACAACCTTGTTTCCTTTTTGCACCATTCTTTTATCCAAAATCTTCAATGGTTTAGGATAATAATGACTTGTGAGTTATACTACTGGGGTGAGATATGGTTTGGGGCACCTGATGGCAAGGTTTAAGTTGAGATACATGAAATGTAGGATGTAGCAACAACTAGACAGGTAGGACCAATTTGTAAACCATAATACCTGGCAGAGAGTTTAGTGAAATGATGACCGTATATGGTTACTTGTTTATAGGGTTGTATCTTCAAATACACCTAATTTCGCTCCTGATACTGTCTATCTGTTCTGTGCTTGTTGGCTTGTTCATTCATTATGTATTGAGCCCTTGTCAAGTGGTATTTAAGCAGTTGTAATATGAACTCTTTGGTAAGTAAGCTTCTATCCACCTCCTCTAATGAAGAATCTCCTGCCATATAAGGTAGATGAAGGGGTGGGGGTTGACCATACAAGGCCTCAAAAGGAGTAGTCTGTATAGAACTATGAAAGGATGTGTTATACCACCATTCTATAGAAGCTAGTTGCATGAACCAGTGAGACTGAGAATCAGAATAGAAACACTTCAAATAGGTCTCCAAACATCTATTCACAACCTCAGTTTGTCTATCTGTCTGAGGATGGTATGCAGTTGAGGTATTAAAAGTGACCCCCGACGTGGAAATAGTTCTTGCCACATCTTGCTAGTGAAGATTGGGTCTGTCACTAATGATATCCTTAGGCATCCCATGAAGCTTATAAACGTGCTCCATAAATAGCTTAGCAATGTCTCCAGCTATATAAGGATGTGACAACCCCACAAAGTATGCATACTTGGTCAACCTATCCACTACTACCTAGATAACATATTTTCCTTTGGATTTAGGCAACCCTTCTATAAAATCCATGCTTATGCTGCTCCAAGCCAATACAGTTGCCTTGAGAGATTTTGATAACCCTGGATAAGGTGAGTTAACATACTTTTGTCTTCGACAAGTATCATTGTTTTTTATATGATGTTGAACTTCTTGTCTCATTCCTTTCCAGTAGAACAAACCAACCATTTTTCTATAGGTGTTATCAATGCCAGAGTGACCTCCTAAGGGAGAATCATGCTAAAGTTTGATAAGATCCTTCTTTAGTTGTAAATTAGGGCCTATCACCAGTCTACCCTTCTTCCTTAGCTGCTCATTCACAAATGTGAAGTCCCTTTTGTCATAGTTTCCATCTTTCAGTTGTTGGATAATTTCTTAAAGTCCAGGATCCAACTCCTCATAATTACATCCAACAAATCTGATCTAACAGTAGATAGGGTCATTGGGTCATTGCTGCTAATTCACCAGTAGCATTCTAGATAAAGCATCAACTGCTTTATTCTCTTTCCTTTTCTTATACTCAATCAAAAAATCATATTGCACTAACTTAGCTAACCATTTCAACTGTGAACCAGCATGCAATTTTTGCTTTAATAGAAACTTAAGAGCCATTTGATCTGTTTAAACCACAAATGGCCTCCTAATTAAGTATTGTGACCACTTGTTCACTGCCATGACTAAGTCCAACAACTCTTTATCATACACAGATAAGGATTGGTGTTGAATTGAAAGACCTTTACTGAGAAAAGCTACTAGTTGCCCCAGCTGCATCAACACTGCCCCAATGCCTATATTACTAGCATCTGTTTATACCACAAAAGTTATGTTAAAGTTTGGGAGGATCGGTACAGGTGCAGAAATAAGAGCTCTTTTTAACTTTTCAAATGCTTCCTTGGCTTTATTATTCCAACTGAAATTGTCTTTTTAACAACTCAGTTAGAGGTTTGCTGATGAGTCCATAAGATTTGACAAATCTCCTGTAATAGCAAGATAACGCCAAAAATCTCCTCAATTGCTTGATTGTACTTGGTTCTAGCCAGTTCTGTAAATATTCAATATTCTTTGGGTCTGTAACCACCCCATCTACTGAAATATAGTGACCCATGTACTCTATCATTGATGCAACAAATACACATTTGCTTCTTTTAGCCAACAACTGATTTTTCATCAATAGATCAAAAGTAACTCTGAGGTGATACAAACGGTCCTTCATATTTTTGCTATAGATTAAAATGTCATCAAAGAATACTAGGATGAACTTTCTAAGATGGTCTTGAAAAATGTGATTCATCAACCCTTTGAAACTAGAAGGAGCATTGGTAAGGCCAAAAGGCATCACGAAATACTCATAATTCCCTAAATGAGTTTTGAAACATCAGCATCAACCATTATTATTTGGTGATATCCAGCTCTTAAGTCTATCTTATAATAGACTTTAGAACCCCCCATTTTACCAAACAATTCCTCAATGATTGGAATTGGGATTTTTTCCTTCACTGTCATCTTGTTCAAGGCCCTATAATCAACACAAAGTCCCCATGTTTCATCTTTTTTCCCAACTAGAACAACAGGGGAAGCATATGGGCTTGAACTATATTAAATAATTTCATGGTTCAGCATTTCTTTGACCATCTGTTCTATTACATCTTTCTGGATGGGTGAGTATTTGTATGGTCTTCCATTTACTGGAGAACTTCCATCCAATAAAGGTATATGATGATCAAATACCCCTCTAGAGGAAGGTAATTGATTGGGCTATCCAAACAGTGTTTTGTATTCACTTAACAACTCCAATACCTCATTTGGCTCCTTTTCATTTACTGTTGATATCTCCTGTATTTTGCTGTCCTCTACATGTTTCACCTTGATCATAAAAATCTGGGAAACTTCAGCAGATTCTATGTTTAATGAACTGGCCTTGATCCCTTGCAATTTTACTTATTTTCCCATATAATCAAACTCCATGTAAAACTTGCTGAAATTAAATTTCATGTCCCCTAAGAGACAAAACCACTTGATCCCCAACACTAAATCATAGTTTCCAATTGGAAAGATGTAAAAATCATCTTGGAACACAGATCCTTGCATCAACCATTTGAATCCCTTGCACACATATTCAGTAGGAATGTCTTGCCCTCCTATTACTTGGACTGCTTGAGCATTGATCTTATGCAATTTGCAACCCAATCTTTTAGCAGCCTCCACATCAATGAAATTGTGGGTTGATTCACAGTCAATGAAAATGTTTAAGGGCTTCTTCTCTGTGAAACCTCGTATTCTCAAGGTTCTGTATCCATTTGTGCCATTTAAAGCTTGTAAAGAAATAACACTATTTTCTACTTCTGTTTCAGCTTCTGCAGGTGACTCTTTACCTTCCTCTAGTACTTTTTTTTCCTCCACGTCATCTAACAATTCTATGGATTTTTCCAGGTCCTCTAATTCCAGGCAAAATAGATGTCTCTTGGCCTTACAATTATGGCATGGAACAAAATTTTCATCACATAAGTAACATAAGCCTTGTGCTTTTTTTTTTTCATTCATCTCAGCTGGAGTCAACCACCTCTTCCTGTTATTATTGAAATTAGCAACAGTAGGTTTCTTAGTACCTCCAGTATTTTTCCTTGACCCCCAACTATTCCCAGTTCCCACACCTTGCTTAGAAACTATGGAATGAGTTCCTACAATTGATCATCTAATATCTTTGCTTTGAGCAGCAAATTTGGATTCATGTAGCCTGGCTAAGTAGTGTGCCTAAGCTAAATTAGAAGTGTTGACAATCCTTACTGCATCACTCAGTTTTGGTTTCAGATTATTAAGGAAAATACTTATGGCATATTCAATAAGCAGATTGATTCTGGTCATCACACTGTCAAAAGCTGCTTGGTACTCCTTTACAGATCCTGTGTGTTTTACCCTCATAATTTCAAAGTCATATGGTCAGTATATTCAGCCCCAAATCTATCAGCAAGAGCATAAATATACTCTTCCCAAGTGGGTATGGGAAGATGACCTCTACTCCTCAAGTACCATTGATGCCACTGAAGAGCATCTCCTTCAAAATGAATGGCTACTGCCAGCAATTCGCAATGGACGAATCTGCCCCTACCCAGAAAACCGGGAAAAGGAAGAACCACGTGGTCAAACCACACAAAAAGGAGTACTATGAAAAGTACAAGGCGGCCCCATATAAAAAGAAAGTGGCAAAGCGAAGGGCCAGCAAACAAAAGAAGGGTTACGTCCCCAAAAAAAGGACAACCAAAACCACTACATGCTATGCGTGTGGAGAAGTGGGCCACTACGCCAATCGGTGTAAGAAAAAGAAGGCCGACAAGATAAAGGCACTCAAAATTGATGACAATATCAAAGATGCCTTGATGAAAATCATGATCCCATCCGACGATTCGGATGAATCGGATAAATCCGTCACTACAGATTCAGAGGATCCTTATTCATCCTCCTCTGAGGAAAGTGACTCCTGTATCTGTACTTCCAGTAATTGCCAGAAAAACAAAGAGGAAGATACAGAGGACGAGTTTTATAAACTCCAAGCCCAATTCTCCAGCTTTAATGTGAGCGTTATCAATGGAGAAGAAATCAATGATCTTCTGAAAGATATTTCGGATAACGCCCAAAAGGCGAAAATCCTTGATGCTTTACTCAAAGCTCAAGAGAAGGACAGGATGCCTCGAAAGATCAAATCCCGAATTGATCCTCCGTATAATTTCTCGGAGATACTGACTGACTTGCAGAAAAGAAGAAGCGGTGGCAACACCCTGACAACTCAGCAGTTAAAAGAAGAAATTCAGGATCTCAAGATAGAGATAACCCATCTCCACAAAAATTATGGTGGATTGGAAAACAGGATTGCCTTGTTAGAACAAATCTCTTATGAAGAGAAAGAACCAGAGAACCTCCACACCCCCATTATCGATGAACCAGGAACTTCATATGATAATGATGGAGAACCTACAGAAGGTGTCAGCGTTATTACACGCCAGAGATGGATCACCCATATCACTTTGCTAATCAAAGGAGGGGCATCTACAGAAATGTTCCGACTTTAATTGATTCCGGAGCAGATGTTAATTGCATCAGAGAAGGATTAATTCCTACAAAATACTTTACGAAAACAAATCAAAAAGTATCTGGAGCAGACGGAAATGATTTCGGTGTCTCCTACAAGTTATCGCGGGCATATGTTTGCCATAACAAGGTTTGCATAGAACATTCCTTTACTTTAGTAAAAAATCTTACTAATGATATCATTCTTGGTATACCATTTATTAACGGGTTAATGCCTCTTAACAATGTTACTGAAAAAGGTTTTTCAGGTACATATGAAGGAAAGCAGATTACTTTCCCTTGGGTTGATTCTTATAAAACTATCAGCTTTGTTAATCTTGTGCAGAATAAGCAGCAGCATTTGGACTATCTGCAGCAAGAACTAATGGTCTATAATGTAGAAAACTTTCAGTCTCTAGTGTATAGGAACATCTTCCATCGAAAAGAATTATTCAACCTTATATAACCATGTTCTCAAATCATTCCCATTAAACTTAGGAAATTGAATTTTTGAATACTTGGTGAATGTAGGAATAGGGATAGAAGTACTATTGGTATGCTGGTTAGATGAGTTCTGTGGATAAAGTTGAGGAGTTTGATATTAAAAGGGTATGAGATGTGGTGTTGTATATGGTACTTGATGGTAAAGTGGGGGCGGTATATGAGTGTGCTGAGTATAGTGAGCTGATGGATATTGTGTTCCTCGAGTGTAAGGAATCTGTGAGGGTTGAGCATTATAGTGAGGATTTGGAGGAGTACTTGGATTGACAAAATACATAAGGGTTAGGAAGGGAGAAGGCAAATAATTCTGGTTTTGGCAAACACAAGTTGATTTGGAGTATTTAGTGACTGAAAATTAGGAATATGACTTGCTATTTGCGAAGTGTGGGTTTTCTGTGGGTTACATAATTCGAGATTATGGTTTTAGGGGTGGGTTTAAATTGGGGTCGATTTAATTGGGGTTGATTGGATTGGGGTCGATTGCATCATTGTAAGAGGATATGTAACACTACCAAAAGCAATGAGACCTTCAGTGGGAGAATATAGTTCACATGTTAATGGCGACACATCATTATCCCTTTCGAGTCTCTCGCCTCCATTCACTGCGTCATTCAGCTCGTGAAATGCTTGTTCTTGAGTTCTAATAGATTGCTCATGGTTGGCCTCCATTTGATCTTGTCGAACAATAAAATTGGTCATCTCTACTGACATCCTTTATAATATATTAAGCATTTCCTTCATTTCATTTGACATAATCTCCCACAAAGCCAAGAGCTTGATCTGATACTACTATTGCAAGCAGATAAGAAAAGAAAGAAAATTCTATGAGAATCTAAATTCTAGGGCTACACTAATTAGCTAAGATAGGATTTTCATTGATAATCTGCAAATGGGAATAACAACCCATAAACACTGCTCGACACAATACATGACAAACAAGTATAACTAACTCCACCTATCAGCCAATAACAACATGACAACTCATATTCTATGGAATAACAAATATAAAAGACTTAGGGGACTGAACTGAATTTTCTACTAACTTATTCTAACAGCTGTACGACTTCTAACTTTTTTTCTCTCCAATTGCATCATTAGAGATTCACCAGAAAATCAAATCTATGTCTATTCTTTTTCGTCACTAGAATATTTCTTTTTCTCCGGAGTTCTCTCTTGTGGCTTTCATAACTTTTTCTCTCATTCCTCACTTATATATACTTCTGTATTATTATATGTCATATGTATGTCAATGTATACACTTATATGTTATATGTATGTCAATGTATGCACTTGACATACACATGATACAATGATATACATTGACATACACGAGACATACAAGACATACCATGTCATACAGTGGTATACACGATTATATATTTGTTGTATATTGTGTGTATGTCATTGTATGTACAATGATACATAGGACATGCAATAAACATATACCCGATATACACCAAACATACATAAAAAATACACCATACATACCTTGGGATACAATATAAATCCATTTATTTTAATCTTCAAATCACCACCACAAAAACCACCGTAGCCACTACCACAAAGACACCATAATCACCACCATTAAACCATAATAATGCAAAAAATATTTTTATTTAAAAAAAGAAGAAGAAGAAGAGAGTTTTGCAAGAGCTAGAACTGTACAGATCTGTTACGCCGGAGCTATTTCTCCATGGGAGAGGGCTTATCAGAATTGATTCCGATGTAATAACACCATTTTAGTGTGAAAAACAAGCAGGGGATGGAGTCATTAACAAAGTTATGAGGATAAAGTCGGTGGTAGTAGGAGTTAGTGCCTGAGTTACAATGATGGCTGGAGTAGAAAATGGGATGGGTCGACGGCTAGATTAAAGTTAGGTGGTAAGAGATCAAAATGTGAGAACAAAAATTAAGGGACCTCTATTTTCTAAAGTTGCTATTTCTTAAAAGGTATAGTTATGTTGAGTAATTAGGGTAAAGTGTCTTTATAACATGTAATTAGGGATCTTTTTGTATAATGTAGAATTTTCAAATAAATGAGAGGTGATTTATACAAATAGAATCTTTCGGCGTCACCATTTAAATTTAACCCTGTTAAAATAAGTATTGTAAAATAGCTATCGCGTCAGAAACTGGAAGCGCTCTTTGTGTTTACCAAGATGACTTTTGGTCGTTTGCTAGAATTTTAAGCAAAATCATGGCGATCGCCAAAATTTCTATTTGACATTAACCAAGACTTACGTTAATATCATGTCATGGTAATTCGTCAGGATGTCTAGACAAGTCATGACATATTGAAAGAATATTTTTCAGTATTTGTGGCTAAACTTTAAGCAATCTGTTAGGATTTGCGGCCGTAATCTGTCAGGATTTGTGATAAAATCCTAGTGATTTTACCATAACATGTTGTCTAGAAATTTACCAATACACTTTTGCTTCAAAATTGATTCAAATCAACTCCAAGTGACTTCAATTTTCATATACAAATTTCTAATACCAATTTCAATAGTTTTCAACAGTCAGATTCAACTAAAACTTCAAAAACTAATAGATCCATTTTGTCTCAATAGAACCCAACAATGATGTTTTCAGTTTGTACTTCTTATAAGATTATACTTATAAGTATAACGAGATCAATGTTCTCTTTTTAGAAAAGATCCACCATAGAGCTAACCATATTCTCTCTCTTGAATTTTTTACTTTATTTTTAATGGCTCTCACCACCCTCTCACACAATTTCCCAGACCTACCTAATTTGGTTAATGATTTCTGGACAACTCAGCCTTATACTAAGATTCTCACACCTCAATCGATTGATAGCACCATCGTAACGACTCTTTACAATATTCAAATACATGCAACTAATGTCGATACTATCAAGAACACCATCACCGACGACACATCTAAACCCATAATAACACCTGCATCAATAGCTCAACCCTATCATAAATCTTACTCTCCCTAAACCCAAAATATCCTCTAATTTTGATAAAATTCAGAGGATAAATAAGGAAGCTGAACTCAAAATAAGGGAGACACATCAAGAAACCTCTCAAACTAAAGACAGTCATCATATCTATACCAAATGATAGCAATTCAAATCTTCATCAGTCGAAGTCTCTGACTAATACTCAAAAGAAAAATACATCTTCGAGTAACAGAGAAAAAGATCAAACAACTTTTCAATCTAAAACAATTCCCTCTGTCAATGACATGTCTCCTCAAATTGAAGTCAAGCATGACACACACCTAGGTAAATCTGCCGTCTTCTTTAGTGGCCATGATTATTTTGTCACATTAGCTCTAAGAATGCAAACTTACTCTTGTTGATGTTGGATGGATGTTGTGACAACATCTGTAAATGCTCAGGACAACATCTTATGAAAATAAGAATGTTGCTTGCGATGTTGTGACAACATTCCTGACAACATCTCTGTAACGATTTTGCCTATTCTTTCGGCCAAAACAGGTTGTGTTACTGTGAGTAAAAAATGACCTAGGCAAGCTTACAATGATAATGTGTTTAAAACATGGTAAAAGAAACAGTCAAAGCTTGGAGAGGAAGCAGCCTGAAGACCAAGTCCAGAACGTTAAGCTTTTTAAGGAGCAAGAACCGGTCCAAGCTGAAGCCTTCTTTTACTCAACCTCGCAACCAATCAGTGAGGATTTCAAGGGAAGTTCCACACTATAAATAGAGGGGAGCTTCAGAGTATCGATATCCAGAATTGAACGAGAAGAATTACCAAGAGAGCTCTCTGATATTCACCTTAGAAACTGGATCAATACACTTAGCCTACAGTAGTATAACAACATCTAGTCCCACATTACTATTGCTGTCCAGATTCTAGATCAAGCTTATATTTCAAGCAATTGTAACGAAGATGTTGTATTTGTCTTTTTAGATCTTTTAACTTTAGGCTGAAGTCATCTGCGACTTCACTTTTGTTTGTAATTTCTTTTTCGCATTTATTGTTCAATCTTGTAAAAAAAATTCATTTGTAATTGTATATAATTTATACAATTCTTTGGTCATTGACCATCAAGAGATATATTAATATATATCCTTGAAAATATAAACCTTATATCTCTTTACTTTTCCGCTGCATTTACGCTATAAAGGTTTATAACTGTTTTATCACAATGTTGCATCAGATGTTGACACAACATTGAAGGCAACATCCAAAAAATGTTTTAATTGTTTTAGCTGTTACGGTTTTATTCTTACATATTCTTGCTTATCCGTAGCTTCGAACCCAACAAGTGGTATTAGAGCCAATACTTGATACAATAAGTGTTTGATTCTGAATATTACGGCTATGAACTCAGCTATACAAAATGTTGGTAGACTTCCAATTCTTGACGGAACTAACTATGCCTATTGGAAAATTCGACTACGTTCGCACATCAAATCCATTGATGTTCGAGCTTGGAGATCAGTTTTCGAAGGCTATGTGATTCCCAAGTACCCAGCAGAAGAGGATGGTGATGTACTTACCAAACCCGAATCTGAATGGACCGCGGAAGAGATCAACGGTGCGAGCTTCAATGAAAAGGCCCTAAATGCGATATTTGGATGGGTAGATCTCTATATGTTTAAACTCAGCTAGAATTGTACTATGGCCAAGGATGCGTGGGAGACCTTACAAACTCATTGTGAACGTACTTCGAGTGTACGACGCACAAAGCTTCGCATGATTTTGAGCCAATACGTAAACTTAAGGATGGAAGAATCTAAAGACATAAAATCCTATTTTGAAAAGTTAATTGACATTGCTAATCAGTGTCAAGTGCTTGGTTCTCCTTTAACCAACACACAACTTGTGGATAAAGCTCTCAGATCTCTTTCTGAAAGATTTAATACTAAGATTTGTGCTATTGAAGAGGCCCATAATCTTGCTACTATGGATCTACATGCCTTGATGAGCATCTTTCAAACATATGAGATGAACATGAAGAGCTAAATAGATCTGTATAAAGACAATACTTTGGCACTCCAAGGACAAACCTCGGGAACTGAATTGGAAAACGAGAAAGAAAACTTGGAGGAACTGGGAAATGGTGCAATTGTTGCCTTAATTACCCGTCGATTCAATTCAATGGTGAGAAAGATCAACAATGATCGCAATAAAGCCAAATACAAACAGCATCAAAACCCACTCTTCAATAAAAAGTCGAATAGGTCACCTTCTGAGCAAAGAAATCACAATCCACTGAGGAAATCTAACTCCGACAGTACCAATTTCAATCCCAAACAACTCGAGGGAGTACAATGTCATGCATGCTCGGGTTGGGGACACTACGCTAATGAGTGTGCAAACACCCTTAGAAAAACTGGTAAGGTTATGTGGGTAACTCTCAGTGATGATGAGAATGCAAAGAAGGAAAGAGATCAAGAAGAAGAACCACAGGCAATGTTGGTAGCCATGTTCGAACACTCACTGTCCGACGATGAAGATGTTGACAATGTTGCGACAACATCAGGAACAACATCAGACTCAATATATGAAATGTCTTCAACATCAGAGAGGTATGCATACTTTGACTATTCTGATGTAAATTGTTTTAGTGGATTTATTTCTTCATCTGAGGCTGTAAATTTGGATCTAGTTGACTCCAAAGATGACGTGATAAAGAAATTACAAAATCTTTGTAAAGCTTTAATCACTGAATCTGAGCAACTAGACTCAAAAGAAAAATTATTAGCTCTTGAGAATAGAAATCTAAAAGGCACAATCAACCGATTAGAGGTGGCACTTACCAAGAAGGACCTAGAGCTTAGTAAGATTCGTGCATGATTGAACGTAGCTGAGACCACCTTTCAAAGGCTCAACATGGGAACCTCCAAACTGGATGAAATATTGAACTTCAATAAACCTACAAGGGCTGGGCTTGGGTACCAATCTCCTAGAAAAACAAATACTTCCAGAATCCATAGTCAAACTGAGAGGATAAAATTTGTCAAAGAAAATCCGAGTAATACTCAGATCACTAAGATTGGATCGAAGTTTGTATGTAGCTTCTGTAAAAAGTCAGGACATCTTATGCCCTACTGCTACAAACTTTAAAACTCTGCACTCAGAATATTGCCTAAAATGTCGTCAGTAATGTTGCCCAACATCACTGACAACATTCAAAGCAACCAGCCTGAAAGCAGAAGGAAGAAAAGGAATGGGTACCCAAACTGAATCTGAAATGTAATGTGTGCATAACTGCTTTGCGTACTAACATTATAGGTTCTTGATACTTCGATAGTGGCTGCTCACATCATATGACAGGTACCAAAAGTCTATTGAAGGAGTATGGAGCATTCAATGGAGGATACGTGACCTTTGGAGGAGAAAGTAAGAGTAGGATAATTGGTAAATGAACTCTTAATGTTCCGGATGTATCAGCCTTGAAAAATGTTCTTCATGTAGAAGGTTTGGTTGCTAATCTTCTTAGCATAAGCCAACTATGTGATGATGATCTCGAGGTGAAATTCAACAAGCTTGGATGCAAGGTTACAGGTTCTGCAGATAAATGTGTCATGTCAGGAACCCAAATTGGAGATAATTGTTATCTAGTCGGTAGACAAGAGTTTTGCAACTCCGCAAAAGTAGGTGACTTGACACTTTGACATCAAAAGTTGGGACATGTCAACTACGTCACCTTGGAGAAGCTGATCTCATTTGAAGCTGTCAGAGGCATTCCCAGACTAGATCCAAAAGATAAAACAATGTGCGAAGATTGTTTGAAAGGAAAGCAGACCCGAGTCTCTCATAATGTTGTCCAACATGACGGACAACATTCAGGTACGTCTCATTATTTTCAATTATTGCATATGGATCTTATGGGTCCAATCGAGGTAGATAGCCTAGGAGGGATGGGATATTCTTATGTGATAGTAGATGATTTTTCCAAATTCACTTGGATCTATTTTTAAAGGAAAAATCACAAACCTTTGAGATGTTTAGAACACTTTACTCTAGGATTAAGAATCTGTTTTGTTCTTCGATTTTCAGAATTAGATCTGATCATGGAAAGGAGTTTGAAAATCAAACCTTTGCAAAATTTTGTGAAAAGAAAGGCATATTCCATGAATTTTCGGCACCAAAAATACCACAACAAAATGGGGTTGCCGAGAGGTAGAACAGAACTTTACAAGAAATGGCTAGAGTTATGTTAAGTTCTAAGCAATTGTCAAAGAGGTTTTGGACAGAAGCCTTGAACACGTCATGTCACATAACTAATATAATCTATTTAAGGCCAGAGACCAAGATGACACCCTATGAACTGTTAAATGGAAAGAAACCTACATTGCGGTACTTTCATGTCTTTGGGTGTGTGTGCTATATTCTTAATGACAGGGATCAACTGGCTAAATTTGACTCTAAGAGTGACAATGGAATATTCGTTGGCTACTATCAGAATAGCCATGCTTACCGAATATACAATCTTCGGACAAAGACCATACAAGAGTCAGTCAATGTTATTTTTGATGACCTACTGGATATATCTGGTAGATCTTCAGAAAATAACATTGTGGTCGCAGTTGAAGAGAAGCAACCCACTGAAGAAACAGATGTTGTCCCGACATCAGAAGAAACATCTGAACCTCAAAGAGAGAACACAGGGGACGAAGTCGAGGAGGAGTCTCACATCGAATCAATGATCAAGTGAGAAGAGACCCTCCATCGAGGATTAGAAGGAACCATCCACCCGACCAGGTGATAGGGGGAGTTTTTGAGAAGAGGCGTACAAGATGGAAATAGCCAGTGAATTACCGAGAAATGGTAAGGTATGTGTGCATGTCCACCATAAATCAACATGTAAGTCTTTCTTGTCTTACATCTACTTTGGAACCTAAAAATATTGGGGAAGCATTAAAAGATAATTTTTGGATTCAAGCCATGCAGGAGGAGCTTGAACAATTTTTCCAAAATGAGGTTTGGGACTTAGTACCACGACCCAACAACACAAATGTTATTGGGACCAAAGGATATTCAAAAACAAATCAGATGAGTTAGAGAAGATTGTTAGGAACAAAGCTCGACTTGTTGCTCAAGGATATACGCAAGTAGAAGGTATCGACTATGACGAGACCTTCGCTCCTGCGGCTAGAATTGAGTCAATAAAATTGCTTCTTGCTATTGCTTGCTATCTAAAGATTACCTTGCACCAAATGGACGTTAAAGGTGCCTTCCTCAATGGATACTTGGACAAAGAAGTATATGTTGAACAACTAAAGGGATTTGAGGATCCTCACCATCCACATCATGTGTACAAGCTCAAGAAATCTTTGTATGGACTAAAACAAGCACCACGTGCATGGTATGGTCGTCTAACTGACTTTCTTGTTGAGTTTGGTTTTACCCGTGGAGAAGCTGACATAACATTATTCATTAAAAGACACGGTGTAGATGTAATAATAGCTCAAATCTATGTTGATGATATTGTTTTTGGTTCGACTACAGAATCATTCTTGAATCGTTTGTCGAAGTAATGTCGACAACGTTTGAGATGATCATGATTGGAGAACTAACATTTTTCTTAGGCTTGCAGATTAAACAGAATGAAGATGGGATCTTTGTATCTCAAAGAAAGTGCGCCAAGAATCTTGTTAGGAGATTTGGTCTGGAAAATGCTAAACAGATGAAGACTCCAATGGGCTCTACGCAACAGGTATGTAAAGACGATGTTGGACATGTTGACCCAATATTGTACCGATCTATGATAGGTAGCCTTTTATACCTTACTGCCAGTCACCCCGATATCATGTTTAGCGTATGTGTTTGCGCCAGGTTCCAAGCCAGTCTCAAGGTATTCATCTTAATGTTGTGAAACGTTTCATTCGATATATTTCCGGTACAAGTGACTTGGGAATTTGGTACTCCAAAGACACTAATCCTAATCTAATAGGATATAGTGACTCGGATTGGGCCGGTGATGTAGCCGATAGGAAAATCACTAGTGGTGGGTGTTTCTATCTTGACAATAATCTAGTCTCATGGTACAGTCGTAAATAAAATTGTGTATTACTCTTGACTGCCGAATCTGAATATGTGGCAGCCGAAAGTTGTTGTGCTCAACTGATTTAGTTACGACATATGCTAGATGACTATGACATATCTAATAACTCCATGATTTTGTACTGTGATAATCTGAGTGCTATTAATATTTCCAAAAATCCTGTTCAGCATTCACGTACAAAGCACATAGACATAAGACATCATTTTTAAGAGACTTAGTGGAAAAACAGCTAGTTCAAATCGAACATGTTGATACTCTTTTTCAACTGGCTGACATTTTTACCAAACCTTTAGATCATGAGAAATTTTCTATCTTGAAAAAATCTCTTGGTCTCTGTTTTCTTTGAAAATAAGACAGGCTAGGTAGATGTTATCTGAAATATTGTCCTAACATTCTGGGTAACATTTACTATTGAGTCAATATACATGATACGTGTTGTAGTGATGTTGCACTATTTTTCAAAAGATTCAAGCATGACTCTAAAAGGACAAGATATGAATGCGATGTCTGTGTAAGGCGGAGGGAATGAAGGGACCTGCAGGAGGCTGAAAAGCCGTAGTGCGCTACCGTTCTCTGTGATGATATATATATATATATATATATATATATATATATATATATAATAATAATTATGTATATCATAAAAAAAGGGGAGTATCATAAGAAGGCGAAGCCTTTTTACTAAAAGATTTGGATGTATACAAAAAGAGCAAAGCTCTAAGATTGGTATCGTTCCTATTCTATAGGAGTACCACGTGCTTCAAAAAGGTTGAAAATTCCTCAATATTTTTTAATCTGTATGTGTTCAACTAAGTTGATTAAGGACAATGGTAAAATGTTACATTAGTCCAGCGATCAGTCTCATAAGGAACATATACAGAAATATCATCTGCCAAATCAGAAAATCCTTGGAGTCTCATAATGCTTGTTTAACTTTAAAATGTTGCCAACATCATTAATAACATCGTGTTCCAGTACATTGATCAATCGGGTTTATCTTATTTTATTCTTGTTTTTGGTATTTAACACGTCTCTGTCTTTAATGAAAAATCCAAAAATTCTGGAGGACCGTTTTTATTTAAATTTTAAATGATGTTATGTGCTGTGTAAATCCTTTATTTTAGGTGTGTAAAGAGTTTTTATTCTTCTATACAATCTAAATTTAAGGAAAATGAGTTTGAGTGTAAGTATATTTTGCCATAATGAAACCTCCCATTTTTGTCTTGAAATTGTCACATCAGCCGATTTACAATCCATCAAATCATGGCAGCCCAAACACCACCGTCATTTTTCAAAACCTAAAGTTTCTCTAACACGCTCAATTCTTCAAAACTCTCTCCCATGTCCGTTTCCCCAAAATTCACAAATACCAAAGATTATTCCCCAATGTTGACTAGTCCAGCAAATAGCAACAAGGTTTACAAGAATTATACTTCCATCAATGACTTGAAACCGGTCGAGGAGGACTGCACACAGGCTATGATCCTGCTTGGTTCAGATAAGCCATTACAGGTGAGCTACCCAGGCAATAATGAAAACCCAATCGATGTTGATGCAATATTTGATTTCTCAAACCTTGTCTCAAGACAGTCAAAATCGACATTTCCGACGCGAAGGTCAAAAAGGGTTTTCGAAAACCAATTCAGTGACAACCAGTCTGCCAAAAGATCCAGGGAAGAGTCAACTTTTCCTGTTGATACTACCACTAGCAGCGACACTGACACCGATTTCAGTGTGCCCAGTTCTTCCAGAACTCTATGAACTTCCACTCCATAAGCAGAAACTGAGAAGGAAAAAGAAGAAGAAGATATGTTAGATGACATACCTCTATGGAACTTCATTCCTAAAGGGGTCCACAGAACATACTGGAATTTTGATAAAACTATTGCCTCAACATCAAAGGCAACAGATGAGAAAATAGACCCAGACTATGTTACCCCAACATCCGAGGCAACACCTGCAGCCACCTCATCCGAACAAGAAAACACAGAATCTGAAACAGATTCTGAGGTAATTTCCTACTCTTCCATGTTTCAAACGAAATCATGCTCCAGTAACTGGAATTGGTTTAAAAATAGAGGAGTTAGAGGGGAAAAGGTGATTGACCTAACTTCATTCTCCACAAATGGTTTAGTTGACTTCTTAAGTAGTCGAAAGATCTTAAGCTCTGTATGGTAAGAATCCTTATTGTGAGAAGGTGATTAGGGTGTTCTATGCTAATCTGACGCTTGCTGTTAGGGACATAACCTCGAAGAAATTTGGGAGAGTGTACCTATACAACAAGGTATACAATTTTACACCTAATATCATCAACTCCACTCTTGGGATAATTGTTAGTGAAAGAGAACCTCAACCAAACCCCACTGTGGAGGAACTCAATTCGATGATCAAGTACCTTATGGGGAATTTGATCACTGTTTGGGCTCCTCGCAGTCCTGTGTCAAAACTCACTGCCTTGTTTGCCACTTTGCACAAACTTGCTTTATACAACTAGCTACCCTCTCTCAACGAGATAGTAGTGACCTTTGATCAAGCATCACTGCTTTTCAAGATTGGAAGGAATCAGAAAGTTGACTTAGGAACTCTCATATTCAACCATGTTGCCAACTTGGCAGAAAGACAAAGCAACTCTGCCATTTCATACCCCTCCTTGATTTTTCAAATCCTGCTCAACCAAGGTTTTAACACTCTAAATGGAGAAAAGCTGAGTCCAGCCTTAGAGGTTTACTCAGTACAGCGAGCAGTTGTGAACAGCAGGGACAGGGTTATTGATCTGCCCTGGAAGAAAGATGAATGGGACACTGACACATCAAAGGATGTTGCCAACATTCTTGGCAACATTGGTCAAGGAAAGGTCCCAATGTCCAAAGACTGGCTTCGACAGCACATTGCTAAACTTGACAGGCAAATTCAAGACCTAATGCGAGTCAAAAACTATTATGTGGGCTTACTTTCTTCACAAAAAGGGGGAGAGGATGATGCTGATGATGTTGCTGCTGGAAGCAGACAGATAGGGGGAGCTGCTACTGATGATGATGCAGGCCAAGATATGATGCAGAGGGAGAGGAGTTGAGATGATTATTGCTGACTACTTCTGATGCTATGGAGATGAAGATGGTGTTGCACATAGTGATCGATCACAAAAAGTGGCTGGAAGCTACTGTGACTCGATTACTCTAGTCAAGGATGATCATGTTGATGGAATGGAGTGTTGATTATAAAGTTGTTTATATATGGTTACCTGATGTGGATTGGTATAAATGGTTACTGTAGACTGATTACTACTTGGAATTTAATACTGCAGGTTAAGGGGGAGCATAGCACTGATCCTACTGATTCTTGGAATGTAAGGACTACATCGGGAATCAATATCCTAGTCATTTTCGCTTCGTATAGAGTTTTGTGAAGAAAGGCAAAAAGGGGGAGATTGTTGATGTTGGATGGACAACATCTGTAAATGCTCAGGGCAACATCTTATGAAAATAAGAATGTTGCCTGCGATGTTGTGACAACATTCCTGACAACATCTCTGTAATGATTTTGCCTATTCTTCCGGCCAAAACAGGTTGTGTTACTGTGAGTAAAAAATGACCTAGGCAAACTTACAATGATGTTGTGTTTAAAATGTGGTAAAAGAAATAGTCAAAGCTTGGAGAGGAGGCAGCGTGAAGACCAAGTCCAGAACGTTGAGCTTTTTAAGGAGCAAGAACCGGTCCAAGTTGAAGCCTTCTTTTACTCAACCTCCGCAACCAATCAGTGAGGATTTCAAGGGAAGTTCCACACTATAAATAGAGAGGAGCTTCAGAGTATCGATATCCAGAATTGAACGAGAAGAATTACCAAGAGAGCTCTCTGATATTCACCTTAGAAACTGGATCAATACACTTAGCCTACAGTAGTATAACAACATCTAATCCCACATTACTATTGCTGCCTAGATTCTAGATCAAGCTTATATTTCAAGCAATTGTAATGAAGATGTTGTATTTGTGTTTTTAGATCTTTTAACTTTAGGCTGAAGTCATCTGCGACTTCACTTTTGTTTGTAATTTGTTTTTCGCATTTATTGTTCAATCTTGTAAAAAGAAATTCATTTGTAATTGTATATAATTTATACAATTCTTTGGTCATTGACCATCAAGGGATATATTAATATATACCCTTGAAAATATAAACCTTGTGTCTCTTTACTTTTCCGCTGCATTTACTCGATAAAGGTTTATAACTGTTTTATCACAATATTGCCTCAGATGTTGACACAACATTGAAGGCAACATCCAAAAAATATTTTAATTGTTCTAGCTGTTATAATTTTATTCTTACATATTCTTGCTTATCCGTAGCTCCGGACCCAACAAGTCTCATAGGTAAATTTCCATGGAAGATCTTAAGAAAATCTTTGTTAGTCAATTCATCTTAGTGGCTCTGTGAAATTTGCCTATTTTGTTTATAGGAATGTGCATCTTGGTTTTTCAAACGAGAGCATGAAGCAGCTCAACAACAATAATAGTGAAACTATTAAGCAGCTCAACAACAACAATAACATTGATACTCAGAAATCTCATATTAAGAGAAGAAGAGGGAAAAAGAAGAATGTTATTTGACTTAATCCCTTGATGTGGCCTTATTTTTGTGAGTTGATCCACATTATTTACATCATCTCTAAGATTTAATAGTTCATGCCATGTGTGTATATATCTTGTCTAATCCATGCTTCATCATTGCTCTTTTTTCTTGAATAGCTTTTGTAGAATGCTTTTTTCCTTTAGTTTGTAAGATCCATTACATAATTTCAAGAGATAACGTTTGTCATACACATTTTTTCACTTTCTCTTTGTCAAGCCTTTTGTTGAGAGGAGTTTTTTTTTCTTTTCTTATGTCATGTACTTGGAGTGGTTTTACTTAAGAAACTGCTACATGCTCCTTTTTTCACTCACCTCTACTTCCAAGTCTAATCGGAGATTAGCCTGAGGAACCCAAGATAGTTTGGGTTCCCTTTTATAAGAAAATGTATGATCTAGATGCTCCGTGGTCCATTCTAGTAGTCTAAAAATTTTCTGAGAGAGACGTTCATGGTTTTTCCATTTCCTATACGTTGTACTTTTCCTTGAGTAGTCTTGAGTTTTGACAAGATTTTGCCTTTAGTTTCCTGTAGGTTGTCTAACATCTTTCATAAGTAAGAATACACACCTTTGGGTTTGAGAGAACTTCTAGACTGCTTATGTCTAAGATTAGTAAGAAGGGGTGTTGTTGGGATTGTGCTACTCATGAGCTCAAAGAACCAGGTTCTTTACTCCACAATGCAAGAGTGTAAATAACATAATATAAAATAAATATAAGAATTTTTCAGCAAAAAATTCCTTACTCAAGGGAGTTAAAACCACGATCTATAGGACTTTCCTCATCTTCACTAAACACGCGCAGTTCAAGGCTTACAAAGTTCCTTGTAACACCTTAGGAACTATTCCCAAAAGTCCCTCCTCTTCCCTCTTAAAAGAATCTATCTCAAGACTTTACACAGTCAAGAGATAACTTACAACTTGATTACCAATGAATACCTATGACACAATACTTGCAAAGGTAAATAGATGGAACCACAATGAACCACACTATTACAAAAAACTAATGATAAATCTTGATAATCCCGTTTCTCTGTAGTTGGTTCTGCTAGAGACTTAGGTGTTGACTCCGCTCACTAGTTGACTTATGTTGGAATTCTAATTGTGATTGTGGTTAAGCTCTAAATCTTGTTCGTGCTGTATTTATATAGAAGTAGTTCCGGCCCTTAAATTTTTGAATCCAACCAAGTTTTAATTCATTAATTGTACCCGAAAGTTAAACCTTATTTGTTTGGATCTTCCTTCTTTCCTTGTACACGAGTCGATTATTCTCTTTCCTACTTCAACTCTAATTTCATGTGCTTAACTTATGATAAGGATTCCATATAATTGAACTCCTAATACACATAAAATAGGAATCACTCACTTTTCAATTATCCTAGTGGGTTATTAAATTGCTTCTCGACAGTCTCCTATATTGTGTAATAAGGATTAGTTCCTTTGAGCAGTTCCTTTGTTGATATGACTGCTTCACTGAATCCTTTGGAGATCTATTCATAGATTTGGTTCTTCAAGTACCTTCCTTATATCTCCGTTGATTGTCATTGGTACATTATTTGTCAAATAATCAAAACATCATCATAAGCTCATCATCTATTATTGAGCCATCAACTACTCAAAAAATGTTGTTAGTTTGCTATGACCTAAGTACTGAAAGAATTATGTTCTTCGGCGCCTATGCAAGAAAGTAAAGTGTGGAATATCTAAATCAACACAAGTATATTAACATGGAAAACTCCTTACTTAAGGGAGAAAAAAGCATGACCTACCTTCTATAAGATTTCCCAAACTACCCACTAAACACGAGCAACTTTTAAGGTTACAATGACTTGTACACCTAAGGATCTGACTCTACAACCCCTACCCATATCCTCAACAATTCTATCAATTGTTGGTGCTCTCTCCAACTCTCGTCAATGACACAACCTAGTCAAAGAATTCTCTTAAAACACAAAACAAAACCTACTACAATTCACTATGAATGTAATCAAGATATTGTCCTTGAACCACAAGAACCTAACAATTAAAACTCAAGAATAATATTGCTAAAACTTGATAGGAACATGTTCTCTCATTATTGTAGTTGATTCTTTAGAGGCTCTTTGTGTAGAATCTGTTGGATATGTAAAACAGTACGGAAAGTAAATAAATATTATAAGTGTTCGAAAGGATAAATAAATAGGCAATTCAGAACTGCCGCAAGCTTGTTGAGTCTTGGATCTTGATAACCGGAAATCAAGAAACACTAAATCTGGATTGTTACAATTGTGGCTGAGTCGAGAGATGACTCTCTGTCTTTAAGACAAGATTGCCCCGTATATATGCTTTTACGTTAACGGGAAATAGTCTCCCAAGATAAAACATCAACTAATCAATACTACAAAGCAAATAGGTTGATTCTGACAAAGAAAACAAAACACGAAACGACTTGCTGAAGAACAGAAAAGGAAGAAAGAGTTTTGAATTTTCTGTTCACTGTTTGTGGACAGAATTTCAGTTGCTCTCTTCTGTTTTTGTGTTGTATATTGTAGTATCATTTTTCTGTCTTGTATATTGTAGTTTTTACAATTGTGCCAAAATACACCAATATATAGCATAAGGGAGGGACTCCTTAACTTCCAAGCAATGACTGTTAATGAGGAAGTAATGGCTGATTATGGCCAGCCAAGTAATGACTGATAAAGGCCAGCCAAGTAATGATTGATTAAGGCCATTAGCGATAGGCAGAAACTTTCTGCCTTCCGTCGTTCTCAATTTCATCTTTCCAGAAATTCTAGGGACTAAACTGTAAATATTAAACAATTTAGAGGTCTATCAGAAGAAGCCCAAGGCCCACGACCCACAACCCACGACCCGAGCCTAGACCGGATGGGACGGGCGGCGTCGGCGCGCGTGTGGGCTTAGCCTTGAACCCAAGCACATCTAGGTCCTCCCTCTTTCAAACACATGGGTTACCCCTTGGGGTCCTAAACCCTTAGCCAATTTTGAGACTTATAAAGAGAACAATTCTTCCTTTTCCCACCGATGTGGTAGATTTGTCCCACACCATATTTCCATGCCTCAAACACCTTACTTCGTGGACCAATATCTCTTTCATTTCTCAATGAAATTTGACGATTCTTGGCCCTACGGTCATCTACTCACTTAGTAGATTATGCACGTGTGAAGAGACAAAACGTCAAACATACGGAACCCTAGTGTTTAAGTCATTAAATATGGGTGGACGCACCTCCCCACCAAAGGCAAATTTCCAACAATCCCCTCTTGAAAGAGATTTTGGCGCACACACAAGGTGCCTACTTTCAACAATCTTTCAGTGAAAGAATATTGCATCAGGAGAGGTAGCTTCTGCTTTGAACCTTCCCTAGTTGAATACCACCGGACTTACTTACTGCGCGATGATTGTGATGTCTTGAACCGTCAGTGTTTAGTGTAAGCCAAGACAATGATACCAACACAATAACTCTCATTATTCATTTTCTTCTTATTGTTTTGTCCGTTGTGGCCATGGACACACTTGGATTCTTAAGTGCGTTCATTTGAGGCGGCCTTTTCTCGCACTTAAATAGGTGATCTCCTACAAGGTATCCTGCTATACCCCACTTCACACGTGTTAGGAATCATTAAAAGTTTTCCCAACCTTTACCTCAACCGTTTGAGGATCGTTAAAGGTTTGGAAGCTTAACCTTTACCTACCATGAAGGTAGCACTTTAATGTTTATCACGGGAACGACTTTGGATTCATGTTTCTTAAGAGAAATCAAAATCTGAAGTGCTCTTGGTTCCACCGAAGCGCTCAACTGAACCTTTTGCAGCTTAGTTTTCCCATTGAACCAAATTCTTGGGATCTCCAGTCAGTATGGTTGGGTTACCACCGCAAAGGTTCATATTGTTTGGGTTTTAAGCCTATTCCCCTAGACAGGCAGAACACTTGATCTCCGGGTAGTCCCTTTACTAAAAGGGTCTGTTATATCCTTTGATTAGTAATCAAGAAAGTGACACCCGTGATGATCAACTGCCATACGGTCTTATGTCTCCGATATATCCTGACAGATATGTCTAGACGCCGTCATCCATGTCCTTCCTGAAGCCGACCGACTAGCCACAATGTATAACTGCTGAAGGCACAGGTTTCTCCCAATAAGGGACGTCCTCTAAGGAGTCGTGAAGTTACTCAACTTCTTTTATGCTTTGTATAAAGCGATAAACTCCGATTCCATCATGAATCGGCCGATGCAGGTTTGCTTAGAGGATTTTCCAAGACCCACCATACATATTTACTTGTGGCTTTGGTGTTCTTCATATCTGATGTCCAGTTTGCATCACTGTGTTCTCCCAGAACTACTAGACATCCAGAGTACCATGATCCGTAGATAAACGAATATTTCAAATATCGTCATATCCAACTTAACGCCTTCTATCGATCATTTTTAGAATCATCAGTGAACCTTAGTTCAACTGATCTGCTTTGTAAGCCGATACCAGGTCGGTTGTAGTGTGTAACATATATTGAACTACGTGTGACCTGCGCATATCGCTCCTTGTATATGGGTGCATCATGATTTCAATCAGTTATATGATTCATATCCATTGGTGGCTTCAATGAGACTGTCAATTATCTCACAACTAAGTTTTGAGTTAGACCAGTCCGTTAGATGTCTTAGAAATCCCAATTCCTAAGATGTCATCTGTGATACCTATATCTTTAGTTTTAAATATAACTTCCACTCTCAGACTGATGGTTTTCCAATTGTTGGCTTTCTAACTTCAGAGTCAATGTTTATGTGGTCAGATTCATTGTTTATGTTTTATCTGAAACTTCCATGACCAAAATGTAAACATTTCAGGAACCAAAATGAAAGTTCAAGAAGAAGCCCAACAGTACAGCAAACCAACTCTGATCCTCCCCTTCCAACTCTCCGGTTAGGATGGTTGTTTCAACATCCATGCCACAAAAGACTCCAATGACCCTGGATGTTAAGCTATTCACAGGGAAGCATATGTACAAGTAGCCGAGGGCTTATACTCGTCAGTAGATCCATCTACTTTGTACTCACTTTTGAGTATTATTTTCCACAACACAAAAGTTCTTTTCCCGGAGGAAGATTAACCATTACACAAGTATGGTTCTTTATGATGGAATTTATTTCTCTCTTTAGCTTCTTTCCAAAGCAGCGCTTTTGGAGATGACAATTCTTTGTTAATTGTCCATGGTTAGTTCTCAACCATACAAGCTAGAAGGACTGAAACAAGTCTGTGTCCCCTCTTTGCTCCGTCTCGGTTCAACATCTAGAATCCCTGAGTTCTGTAGATCTTAGATATAAAGTTCCGGATAGACAGCAACTTCCGAGTACTGTAGATACAGAATGTCTAGTTCCGAACAGTCAGGCCCTCGCGAGTTCTTGTTAACCTCGAGTAATTACTTATTTTTCCTTTTCAAGGAAAGTTATCTTCAAAGAATTCAGCATTCTTTGACGCCAAGAGGCGATAAACACTACTGTTATTTGCAGATCCAGTGGATATGCAATTTACAGTCTTAGGTCCAACTTGACTTGTTTCGGTATTCCAACCTCTACCAAGCCACCCCACATCACAACATTTGTATGTGAGATCCTTTCTATGTTTCACACGGAGAGTTATCATTATTCTTATGCGGAGTTCTATTGAGAATCGCATTAGCGGTAAGGATCACCTTGCCCCACATAATTTGGGAGTACGACTTTGCGCTTGGCTAACACCGTTAGACTAAGATGAGTAATGAGCAGTCGTTTGATGAACGGTGCTTCACATTCTCCCCCTATATCACTACGAATTCCTCAATCCGTAGGCTTAGTTGATTTTCAACTTCTGCTTTGTAGCGCTTATCCGCTTCAACAACTTCATCTTTTCTTTTCAACAAACAAATGATACAATACATTGTACCGTCATCAATGAATGTTATAACATACTTGTCTCCTCCTTCTATTTTGTATAAACTTCAAATCACCCAAGTAGGTGTGACTAAGTTCTAGAGGAGCGGTGCTTCTTTCGCTATTCTTTTGACAGAACTTAAAAAGGTGATTTTGCCTCTCCGCCTACCTCACATTCATTTTGAGGGTTTATGTCGAAGAAGGCAACAATCTCAACTTCGTTAGCTTTTGAATGACTTTCTATTTAACGTGTCTTAATCTATGATGGCATAGATGCACGGATTACAAATATATCATTCATTTGGCTACAGACATACTATAACATTCTTAGTTATTACAAATCTGTTGGACTAGTCTCAAACCAGCTTGACCAACAACGTCCCTTAAACCAAGTTTGGGACATGTATCACCTCATCTGAGAGTGATCCCATTCCCGGAAGTCCTATTGAAGACAACCTCTCCAGCCCCTTCTAATTTAGAGGTGGCGTTGCTTCACATGAACAACCTCTTGCGCGTGGTTAGGGCGTAACCGGATCATATGTGATCTGGATACTCTGGTCCACTCTAATTGCTTTGGCAGACTGAGTGTCCAATTTGGCCTTCAGATCATTTAAGACCTGGAAACTCTGGCCCACCTCACTAGGTGTCCATTACTCTTCTGCCTTTCTTTTGGCCTTCAGATCATTAGAGACCTGGAAATTCTGGCCCACCACACTAGGTGTCCATTACTTTTCCTATGAAGTGAATTCTGGCCCCACTCCAGTCACCCGTACGCTTTGTATGACTGAGTGTCCAATATCATCCTATCAAAGGAATTTTGGCCCCACTCCAGTCACCCGTAGTCTTTATATGACTGAGTGTCCAATATCATCCTATGAAGGATCTTCTGCCAAATAGTGTGACAAGCTCAACGTCTTTAGCTTTTAGTCTTCTTCCTTTATGATTGGTGCCCAGACAATTCTTGGCTCTTACTTAAGAGTGGTAACAGTTTTCGCACAGTCAGTGGATCTTTCTCCCTCGTATGTGCGAACATACTTTACACACTTTTAATAATTACACTTAAAAGAATGGATCTTTTTAAGTCGTTTACAAAATCCAATCTTTAAATGGGAAGGAAGATGAGATTAAACTTCTGATTTTAAAGCGTAAGGAATATAAATTATTTCGTGAAAACATTTTCATATTCCTCCTTACTTTAAGCCATTTTTAATCAGACATCATTTAATCTTATTTTTGACAAGGAAGGAAAATTACTTATCCCAATTTCGGATTCTGGCCCACTTCAGTCACTTCATCGGACTGAGTGTCCATTTCCTCCTTACCATAATTCGGATCCTTTGTCTGAGACAGATATATGCCTTCTGCTACAAGATAGAACCACATCTTCAGCCTTCTCCTCTTGTCCCAGTTGACATCCCCAGCCTCTCGTGGGCGCTTGTTCCCACCACTCTCGGGAGCGGTGACACCATGAACACGTTGACCTTCAACAGCATAATCAAAACTCTTTTCTACCAGAAACCCACAACCATATCCAGATTTGGTCACACAAATTTCGACCGACATCTTTCGAACACTAATACAAATCTTGTCTTAAAATTATTGGATATGTAAAGCAGTACGGGAAGTAAATAAATATTACAAGTGTTCGAAAGGATAAACAAATAGGCAATTCAAAACTACCGCAAGCTTGTTGAGTCTTGAATCTTGATAACCTTAAATCAAGAAACACTAAATCGGGATTGTTATAACTGTGACTGAGTTGAGAGATGACTCACTGTCTTTAAGATAAGATTGCCCCGTATATATGCTTTTACGTTAAAGGGCAATAGTCTCTCAAGATAAAACAACAACTAATCAACACTACAAAGAAAATAGGTTGATTCTGACGAAGAAAACAAAACACGAAACGACTTGCTGAAGAACGGAAAAGGAAGGAAGAGTTTTGAGTTTTCTGTTCACTGTTTGTGGACATAATTTCAGTTGCTCTCTTCTGTTTATGTGTTGTATATTATAATCTCGTTTTTCTGTCTTGTATATTGTAGTTTTTACAATTGTGCCAAAAGACACCAATATATAGCATAAGGGAGGGACTCCTCAACTGCTAAGCAATGACTGTTAATAAGTGAGTAATGGTTGATTATGGCCAGCCAAGTAATGGTTGATAAAGGCCAGCCAAGTAATAGCTGATTAAGGCCATTAATGAGGGAGTTAATCAGCCAAATAATGGCTAATTTAATGTGCAACGACGCTCCAAAATTCAACCCAAAATGGTAGGCAGAAACTTTCTACCTTCCGTCGTTCCCAATTTCATCTTTTCAGAAACTCTAGGGACCAAACTGTAAATATTAAATAATTTGGGGGTCTATCAGAAGAAGTCCAAGTCCCACGACTGGAGACCCGAGCCCAGACCGGACGAGACGGGCGGGCGGGCGGCGGCGCGCATGTGGGCTTAGCCTTGAACCCAAGCACATCTAGGTCCTCCCTCCTTCAAACACATGGGTTACCCCTTGGGGTCCCAAACCCTTAGCCAATTTTGAGACTTATAAAAAGAACAATTCTTCCTTTTTCCACTGATGTGGTAGATTTGTCCTATACCATATTTCCATGCCTCAAACATCGTACTTCGTAGATCAATATCTCTTTCATTTCTCAATGAAATTTGACTATTCTTGGCCATACGGTCATCTACTCACTTAGTAGATTATGCACGTGTGAAGAGACAAAGCCTCTAACATACGGAACCCTAGTGTTTAAGTCATTAAATACGGGTGGACGCACCTCCCCACCAAAGGCAAATTTCCAACAGACTCTACTCGCACTCTATCGCCTCTCTTTTGTTATGATTAAGCTCCAAATCTTATTTTCGTGATGTATTTATAAGAGTAGCCGCTTGTAGTTTTTCAAATTCAACCAAGAATTAGTTCAAGAATCTAAGAAACCAATCCTTATTTGACTAGGATTAGACTCACGCGTAGGACTTTTCTTTCTCCTATTTCTTCGCTAATTCCATGTGTTCAATTTATTGTAATGTTTCCATATCTTGAACTCCCGTTCCTTGTAGAATTGGATTCAGTCTTAATATCAATTCTCCAAGTCTGCAAGGAACAACTTCTTCAAACAGTCTCCAATTCTTTGTCTAAAGGACCAGTTCCTCTAGTGTTGCTTGCCTTATCAGTTCCTTTTCGAGATCAGTTAAGGACCTGCTTCATGTATACCTTTGTCCTTCTTCCTTGTACATTTATTGTCTCTTATACATAGTTTCAGAATTATCAAAACATCATAATCTCTTGAACTATTATTAAGATCACAATATCTTAATAGGTGTTGTTACCTCGGAGGATCTGCACCATTAAATATCTTATCAAATTCATATTTGGCCTTGATGAGATCCGTTCGAAACACTCTATTTCTTCCAAGTACAGTGTTGAGATTTGTATTTACAACTGCTAACTCATTCTCCAGCTTCCCTTAGATGTTCTCAACATGATCCTTTCCTTTGGAGTGTGAGATGAGAGGCTTTTGTTATGATCCACTTTTAAACTTGGTTGAAAGCATCATATAACTTGGCTATTAGTTTGAAAATAGAGTTGACACCTAATTTTTACGAAATTCTCAAATCATTTTAAAGGTGTTATGAAACCTTTATTTTGAAAATTAATGAATTGGAAAGTGTTCAGGTGATCTCTTGGGTAAGGTGATAAGTATCTCGGAAAATTCACAAATGCGGTTGATCGACGAATTTAAAATTTGTGGCTAAAGCAGTATATCTTGCCTGAAAAGGGAGTTTAAGAATGGTTTAGTTTGAAATTAATCGTTTAGCACTTCGTTACATCCTTAATTTAATAAATGAAATAATTCTATAACTTTGCTATTTCCATAAAAGATCGGCTATTGCTTTAAGGCCAATGTTCATAAGATAATTTAGGTCTTGAATCAAATCGATTAATCAAACTCCTAAACTCGATGATTTATATGACTTTTCACTTTTTATATTAACATATATTTAAAATAGATATATTGAAGGAAATGGGAATTCTTGAATGGATTGAAACGTGTTTAGCTAAGCTTATAAGCTGATATATATATAAAAAAAAATGTCAGTTTTTTTGTCATTGACTAAATAAAATGTGGCAAATCGTCCTGTAAAACAATACTAGTGGGGGCGCCAACCTTACATAAGACGCTTGTCCAAAGGCGACCCTCTCTTCGTTCCGCCCTTCCTATTGGGATAGCAGTGTTCGGGCTGTGTTTGCCCTTTCTAATTCGAAATGCCGGCTCTCCAAGTACAAAGACAAACAATTTTGACCATCGTGGTGGGGTGGTTTAGTAGTAGTGATTTAAACTTTATAAGTTCTAAATTTTAGCGTAACAATAATAAGTGTTAGTGATTGAGTTTTGAATTTATTTGTGTACATATTTAATAAAAAATTCAATATAAATATTAAGTTTGAAAAAAAATTATTAAATTCAATCGAATTTGTATATCGGCTTCTAGTTCCGCCCCTGCTCATAAGGTGTTTACCCCAAGTTCCTTTCATGAAAAAATAACATTATATGTATAAGGTCATTTTTAATGTGTATATAATAAATGTTAAATTCTATTGACTTCTACATGTATTATCTCTTCATATTTTTTATCTCCTTATAAAAAAAAATTATTCAGCCACTAATCCTCGTAACGAAGTATATCTTGCTACAAATGTTTTACCTCCTTAATGAGCCCAACGGGTGTGAATCCTAAATAAGTTGGATCAATTTTCTCCTATAAATGTTTTGCCTCCTTAGTAAACCTATTTAGTGCTAATCCAAATAAGTCAAACTAATGAATTTCAAAATCTTTTTTTAAGTAGCAATTTTTGCCGATTTTCCCTCTTGGGGCAATTATTTAGTAACTTGAAACTTATGAACTTTTTAGGTCGGTCTAAATAATTATTTTGAAGAAACTGAATATCTTATGAAAAAATGTTAGATCACGATTGTTTAAATTTGTAATATTAAACGACAATCTAATGCTTGTCAATCTCTTGGATTATATTTACATAATTGTTCAAAATAAAGACAGTTTAGATGATGGCTTAAAAAAGGAACATTTGCATAAATGCCTAAAAAAGAAGGGAAAAGGGTCATATTTTCTGTCGAACTTTCGAAAAAGGGTCATATTTGCCCTCCGTTAAAGTATAGGGTTAAATATACCATTTCCGTTAGCAAAGCTGTCACATTTTCCCTCCATAGACGGAAATTCCACGTGGACACCACGTCGGATCCACGTGGAAGACACATGGCAGGTGGGACACACATCACCACCCCCACTTTTCCCTTATTTAAAAGAATATATCAACAAATAAACAAAAGAAAAAACCTACTCCTAAACCCCACCGGCAAGATTATGTAATCGTTAACTATCGGGAGCTTCTTCTTTTCCCTTCATCACCGGCAAGAAGCTGCAATTCGTGTGGACTTTGTTGTTGTGCTTCAATTGTAGGTAATTAGTATTGACCGAGGAGGGGGAGGGTTGTTCTGTTACGCTGAAGGAAGGTAGTGGGGGTGGTGATGTGGGTCCCACCTACCATGTGTCTTCCACGTGGATCCGACATGGTGTCCACGTGGAATTTCCGTCCATGGAGGGTAAATGTGACAACTTTGCTAACGGAAAGGGCATATTTGACCCATACTTTAACGGATGACAAATATGACCCTTTTTTCGAAAGTTCGATGGCAAATATGATATTTTCCCTAAAAAGAAAGACAACAATCTCTTTTAGTAGTTTTAAATAACGTCTAAATACTTTAAAACTATATAAAATTTTAGAAAAACGTAGTCAACTAAAGAACAATTCGGCTCCTCTAACAAAGACTAATTTAAATTCTTATGTCAGTGGTTAAAAAATAGCATTAAAATTACAACTTGTTTGTGATAACGCGTTCAGAATTAGTATAAATACTTGTTTAACGAGATTTTATATTCATATAATTATGTAAATTTACTGGCATTTCTCAAGGAGTTTTTTTCTCTTTCTTTTTGGGGGAGGGTTTTACATTTTCAGTTGGGAAAATTATTCTTTGTATATTATTATGTTCACAAAAATATTTGTCACCACGATGATTAGACGGATAACCCAAAAACACACAAGCGGTAAAACGGGCTTGAAGTTTGTTAATTGTAGTGGAGGAGAATAGAGGATAGCATAAACACCCAAACACCCTAAGATGAGAATACGACACATCTTTATGATAAAGAATTTTTAGTGGAGATTGGTATGCTAATCCTTTGGTAGGGAGTATGTTAAGAAGGTAAGTAGTCATTTGTAATGCATGATGCCAAAAAGAAGGTGGTAATGAAGCATTGGCTAGTAAAGTCCAAAAACAATATTATTAATAGTACGGAATTTTTTTTCCGGCTTTCCCATTTGTTGAGGACGTATGAGGACAAGAAAACCTAAAAGATATGCCATTAACATTACAAAATTCCCAAAATTTCCCATTATCAAATTTCCTTCAATTATCACATTGAATGTTTTTAATTTTCCGTTCAAATTGGGTACGAATGAATGCTCGAAATAATAGGAGTGTGAAAAAACACTTGAGACTTTTTAGATAAAGGAAAGGCCCACAAAAAATTAGAATAATCATCCAACAATAACAAATAATAACGGTTGCCTAAAGAGGTCAAAACAGGAGATGTCCACAAATCACTATATACAATATCAAATGGAAACAAAGTATTAGAATTTGAGGCTACAAATGGTAATTTAACATGTTTTCCAAGCGGACAAGAAGGACAAATATTAGTACTACGCGTACTATTACATTCAATAAAATTATTATTTTTAAGAGAGGAAAGAACAGGCGCCCCCGGACGACCCAAACGTGCATGCCACAAGGAAGGTGCTAGAGCGGCAAACATTGACGGTGTGACTTGATTAGTGGAAGTGGTGGTGGTGGTGACTGGATAAAGCTCTCCCGACTATTACATCTCATTAAAGGTATTTCCGTCGTGAAATCATTCACAGAAAATCCAAAAGGGTCAATGTCAACAAAACCCTTATCAGTTGTAAATTTTTGAACAAACATTGAATTTTTAATTAAGTGATGAGCATGAAGGACATTTTTCAAGGCTAAAGGTGGAGTCAGGGGAGATAAATTTATGTGACCATAACCACGAATTGAAATTGAATTACCATTACCAATAATTATGTCATGATTTTTTGCTCACATTGAAATAAGACGAGAGATTACCTGGCGTGGACGTCATACAAGAAGTGACCCCGGTGTCCATGTACCAATTTACGTCCGGAGGATTTAATCCAAATGTATGTATCACTGCCTCTATATTCGTTGGGATCAGACCTGCCGATAGGCCCGCAACAGCGAAGGCGTAATGAGGCCAAGGCCCAAGCAGGCCAGCCTGCTGCCAGTTACTAATCACTGGCCCATCGGTCTACCTTTGCTATGTAGAATTGGGTCTGGATCAAGTTGAATGAACTAGACAGGGCGGCATGGGTCACTGCCCATTGGCCCACGTCATGGCCCAACGCCACTTCCCAGCAGCCCAGGCCTGCTGCCATGGGTTCAGTTAGGGGTGGGCAAAAAAAACCAGAGAACCGAAAAAACCGAACCGAACCGAAATTCGGTTCGATTTTATTCATTTTTTTTTTTAAAAAAGATTGATTTTTCTAAAAACGGAACCGAATCAGGATTTAGTGATTTGGTTCGGTTTTTTAATTTTGGATACGAACCGAATCGAAAAACCGAATTAAATATGTAATTAATCTTATTTTTTATTTTAGGCTACTACTATCTCTTGAATCATAGCCATTGAAATCGATCTATGAAGTTTTTATGGAAGTCGAATGCGGCATGAACTTGATTAACATATCACGGAAGCATTGACATAAATTGTAGGGAGAGAAAGTAGTTGTAAATTGGTAAAACTTTAAATGGTCATAACTCTACGCTCGGATATCCGTTTTACCCGATTGTTTTTTTTTATTTTGGGTATTTTTTCAAGACGGGGCGGCCCAAGGTGGTTTGGCGCAGCCAAGTTTTAGAAAAAACGTCTGTTTTCCCAATCAATTTGTGTTTTCCCCCAAATCGATTTCTAATTTTTCTTTTTCTTTAGTAAACATCTCACGATACACAATAGATTTCAACGTCGAAATTTCATGATAGTGTAGGTGTGAATGTCAATTTCAGTTTTGGAAATTCAATTATTTTTAAAAAAATAAAAAATTCCCTGACCCTACCCGTCCCGACCCACTAGAAAAAACCGATATAATCTGATACGTTCGGCGATATAAACCGAACATATCATTTTTTTAAGTTGGATTCATTTTTTTTTAAAAAAAAATAATTTTTATTCGGTTCATATTTTTAGGATACAAAACCGATGTAAACCGATATACGCCCACCCCTAATGACTTATAGAAACCCTGAAGTTTAAATCATATTTGCAAATTTTGCCTTTGTGTGGTTATAAATCATTTCATTAAGAATAAAATGAGTATTTTAAAATTAAATTGTTACTAAATATAGAATTTTTTTTCTTTTTAGGACTAACTAAAATAAAAAAAAGTGTCCGTTTTTGAAAAAGGAAAGGAACTTGGGTTGGGAACCCGCCCATCATACTCTTAAAAAAAAAGAGAAAAAGACGTGTGGCAACCACAAAAAAGAAAAGCCCTATTTTGGGTTTAATACCCGAGCTGGCCATTCGCCCCATTTTATTCCCAGGTGCTAGCCCCACCCAGCCTACGCTACAAAAAACAAACGTTTGTGATGACTAAAAGTCGCTACAAAAGACAGAACTATTTGTGACGACTTTAGTCGCCACAAAAATCGAAGTCATCACTGTAAGGTTCGCAACAAAAAGAATAGGACTAAAGTCGCCACTAAAGATCAACGAAAAAAGCATATTGAGCCTTCAAAAAATATCCAAAACATGTAGAATATGTGTATAATTAGTAAGTATACGTTAATTGAGCCTTCAAGAAATATCCCAAAACATGTATAATATATATATATATATATATATATATATATATCAAAACAGAAATTATATGTTGGTATACATTTATTATACACAAATTATACAATAATGATATATTTTTTATACATATACTTTAGGGATACATAATTTATACGATATGGATATAATTTTTATAAGTCGATATTTACTTATATAGTGTATAATACATCAATTTTTACTTATATAGAGTATAATTAGTAAGTATATATTAAATATACATTTATCAAAACAGAAATTATACATTGATATGCGTTTATTGTACATAAATTATACAATAATGTATCATTTTTCAATACATAGACAGTAATGATACATGTTTTTATACAACAATGATATATTTTCTATAGTGATACATATCCAAAAATGATATAGTTTATATACATTGCTGGAATTAGTTAAAAATAGTTAAAAAATAAAAATATTTTGAAAAAACTAAAAAATGGCTTTTAAAAATTTTGGGCCACCGGGTGTCAATGGTTTCACCCGGTTGGCCATTTCTCTCCTTTTCCCTAAAAGAAACAGAATCCGAATTATCCAATGATATTCCCAATCCAATTGGGAAAAGGTTAGGCTAGTGCTGGAAGCTCATTTAAAATCGATTTTTGGGCCTTGGCCCATTTAAATCAATTGTCTGTGAGAAAAAACACAATTTTAGGGATATGTATCGAAATAAACCATACTCCCAAGCTTTATTTTTGAAAATAGTAATTTGATTCTTCAAAGAAATTTGTCACTCGACCCATTTGAAAAAAATGTTTTTCACTTTGTAAAAATCAAATAACTTAATATAGATGACTGAGTTTCATGATCTTCTCTCTTGGAATTCATCAAATCTAAAAGAAAGAAAATGTAAACTGAGTTAGTAAATTTACATACAATTGATGAAACACATATTATATATATAACAAGAAGAAAGGGTAAAAATCTCATGGACTAAGGCCCATGATTGTTTCATTTGCATTGCTTCTTCGTATCTCCTTCTTGGACCCAAGCTCTCCTTTATATGTTGTTCGTCTGTTCTGGAGAGGGGCTGGACTCTAGGAAATTTGGGCCGAGATGGTTATGGTGGGCCCAGGCCCAACACAAAATGGGAGAAGAGGGTCCATAGACATAAGTATTGGAGATAATTTCAGTCTCTAGATTTGAATCTAATACACCGGTTCATGATATAACACTTTCCTCCCTTATTTTGAATTTTTTTGTAACAAATTCATTTAACCTAATTATTACTAATATAAAAATTTATGATCTGACTAAATTGCGGTTCCTAATATATCTTTTGTTTAATTAATTCCGCAAACACATTTTAAAATTTCATTTATATGAATTGTTTCGTTACTGTATAAATTCAATTACATTGGACCTCGGGTTGATTGATGCATCAAAATTTGATTTCTTGGTATATCTTTTTGCTCCACGTAACATGAAAGTATTATACAACTTCTTTATATGCATTGTAATCATGAACTTTTTGGCTTAAAATGGTACATAGAACTGATTAAGTTTTTAAAAATAATTTGAAAGGAATTCTTTTCCATGACAGAGATACGGAGCCGCGCCAGTAACAAGATTATACTTTGTTTTAGGGATGTCTTCTGAGAGAGTAGCACAACCGGTAGCAAAGTGACGGAGAGAGATTTCTGAATGGTAGGGGTGGGATTCGTGACAAGGTTAAATAAGTTTTAAAATGTATTTACATAATTAATTAAAGAAAAAGTATATTAGGAAGGGAAATTTAGTCAGATTTTTTTTTTTATATTGATTACAAAAAGTTCAAAATAAAGGAGGTAAACGTAATGATGTAAATCACAAGTGAGGTCAGTGTAATGGAGTCAAACCTGATGAAATTATCTTTTTATTCTAAATGGACTGTGATAGGTATTCCAGTCTTGGACGATTTGAAATTTGCATAACTGAAATCATAAGAGGTTGTGTGTGGTGTTTTGTTAGATGTTTGGTTTACAATTCCGCTGCAATGTTGTTTGAATACCTCTGTTAAACCTGTCCCAGTGCATGACTTGAATATCTAAGTTTCTTTGGTCCTTTGAGTAGACTCCCAGTTGATTGATTTAATATTTGTGAATACGTGTACTTTCCCATGTTCTTTCAAGCATTTGTTGTCCTTAGCCTGTTAAAAGTGTCTCCTAAATAACTCAGTTACACCACTGCCTATACAAGGCATACACATGATTTGTATATCTAATGTATACAAGGTTTATATCAATGTATATCAGTGTATACTTGAGGTATATGGGATGGTGTTAAGTCACATATCACATGTATATCATCTGTGTCTATTGTCTTTTGTATGCTTTAATGACATGCTTAGATATATAGGATATACATCCTATATACACCTCGAAGTGTGTAGTAGTGTATGTCATGGGAATACCTATAAATATCACAAGATTTAATGAGGGGTATTAAGGCCTTGGGTCCACTTTGTGTTCTTTTGTAGTTTCTAGCAATTGGGCCTGTCCGATTTGTTTGCCTTCAATTTTTCTATTTGGGCTGAGCAGGCCCATTTGTATCTATTGCCTGCTTTTAACTGTATGGGCCTGATCAGACATTAGTTGGAATATGTTATCTGCATCGTTTACGTGTGCATTGCGAACATACTCAATATTGATTAAATAAATTTTACATAACGAATGAGTGCTGTTAGCAATTATCCAACTAAGTTTGGATGCGTCCGAAAAGAATCACGAAAGAAGCTTTCTCACTATCTATGCAATTCAAAATGTTCATTTCAGAAATCAAGCTAATAAGGTCTAAAGCTGAGTCATTATTCTTAGGTCCTGGAGACTTTTTGATTCTAACTCCCACTTTCCTTCCCCTTGTCTTTGCATGAAATTCCCACAAACTGGGTTTGACAGTGTCCTCCGCTTTTTGTTGGGATCAAAGCCCAACATCATATTAAATCGAGTCAGCTTGCGAAGACCTGAGCCCGCTCTCGTATAGACGAACAGAGAGAGGAGGTGGTCCTAAACTTCAAAGGCCCAACAATGGCTGAAAATTGCATCCATTTCCGCTAATGGGCTTAGTACACACATTAACAAATATTATTTATTTACTTTAGTTTACTTGATTATATTTGTAAAACAAATGTGTTATTGAAATTTCTTTAAAACTTAGTTGAAATCTCTTTTAGGTAAATGATGCGGATATCATTAGACAAATATTAGCCCGATTTCAAAACAACGATCCAACAAAAATAAAGAATAAAATAAACCGACTTATTCGAAACTTCTTAAAAAATTGGTAACGAAGCAAACATTTTCGAAATGTAAGATTTTTCTTTAAAGGTTGCTTTAATGGACTGAATTTCTCTTCTTGTGCTTCAGTCCATTTGAATCAAGTAAACAAAGATTTTGGGCCTAGCCCGTAGAAAAGTGCCAGGGTAAAGGAAAAAAGGTTCTGGGCCTAGCCCACTAAACTGAATTTCAGGACAACCGTAGGGAAAAATTCCATCTTCCTTAAAAGACTTTCAAAGAGATCTTGAAGGGATTTACTTGGACATTTCAAACAAAAAAATGCAAGTCTTTGTTTAGCACTTGTAAAATTGTGGTTTCAAATTTTAAAACAGAAATATACCAAGTCATTTTCTTGAACCGATTTTAAAGATATAAGTAGGCTTATACTATTTAGACCATTCTATTCAAAAGATAATTTTGGATGTGTCTTGGTCTAGAAAACTGGTAAAAGTAAACTTAATCTAGAAAACTGGTAAGAGTTCGGAAGATAAACTTCTTTTACCTAAATAAAAGGAATTTTCAAGTCTTTCTTTTCCCAAATGTCGTGAATAAACAAAACTTTACTTCTTTATACATATTATTTTAAACACATATTTTAAGCAAATAAACAATTTATTCAGAATATTAGAACTTGTAGATAAACTTCATTGGGCGGATCCTTAATATCGATGTGCCTAACACCTTCATCGGGGAATCACCAGAACCCTTACCCAAACGCTGATAATATTTTAAAAGGTTTTTTGAATTAACAAACCTTTAACAAAAAATGGTTTCCTAATTTCCAAAATTAATTAGATGGCGAATCTGTTTCAAAATGAAAACACCGAAGCCAAGTTATGATAGTAGCATTTGCGCCCACGCAAAAGTGAACTATAACAATGGCTACTAGCTTTAGGCTAAGTGGGAGAAGTTACCTGTTGAGATTGAACCATTATGAAAATAGGCAGTTGTGATCCTTTAGTAAAGGATGTGTTCGTAGGTTCGCTTGATAATTCGAGGTTGGTTATAAAAGGAACCATTTTGGACCAAAAGCTTGTTGACTTGTGAGATATACTACAATTGTTTGATGTGTAAGGATGATGGGTGATACTAGCATGACATCTTCTAAGGTCTATCTGTCATGTGGGATGAATTCACTAGGTTGTCATTTGACGAGGCGACTTTATTTATGAAATGAACGTTAAAGGAACATGGGTTGGTCGGTATGATCAACTACATATTGATTTGAATGTGGACCGAGTAACTCTCGGAGCTACGACGATCAATTTTGCTTAGGCTAATGGGGACGGTGATCGACTAGTGAGGATTGCACTAGAGATAAACAAGTGTGAAGATTTATTACTTAAAGAGTTATCGACTGCAGCACCAAATGTCGGAGAAGGGTTTTGGGCATTGTATTGGTTACCTATGACTCAACAACTTACTACAATTACTGGTGATGTGACTTTGTGGAGTGACGAAATGAGATGAATAATCGCATGATTTGCTAGAGACGTTCTAGTTCAGTGAAATAAGACAAGAGGTGTTTCTTCGTGGGCAGTATTGCTTAAGGACTCTCGAGCGGGGTGTCAGTAAATAAGGACAATTAAAGTGATAGATGTTAACTAATTCAAGTTATGAAGTGCATTTCAAAAATTTAATGTAGTACATGTTGAAACCAACATAAGTGAATTCACTATAGTTCTTTGGGTATCGAAATGGGGTTGATAAACTCGTAAACCAAGGTTGAAGAAGGATTCTTCAGTTAAAAGATTTTGCCAAAGGTACTTGCATGAAGCTGTAACGACCTATTAGGCCGTTTTGGATATTTTGCCTATTTTCTCCTAAATGACCCTTCCCCTAGCTTCGTTCTGGTGTTTTTGACTTGCGGGGATTGGTGATGCTATTTCCGAGGAAATCTGGTTAAAATAACAGAAGAAGATCTATGTTTTGAAATTTTGAAGTTCTAAGTTTGGCGAGTTTGACTAAGAGTTGACTTTTGTGTGAATGCGCCCGTAATCAAATTATGTGTCACGACCCCTTTTGAGGAATCGTGGTGGCACCTACACTATTCCCACCGATAGGCGAACAACTCCCAATTAACAACATAATCTAAGAAGAAATGCAGAATTAACAATATTTAATAAAGTTATCTTATATTAAAAAGTATAAACAAGTCTTGAAACCAATAATACAACCCCCACGAATCTGGTCAACAATACAAGAGCTCTAACCGAATAAAAATCTGATAAGAGGATAACATAAGCCAAATGTCTAAATACATAATCTGAATGTTTGAATATGTCTCTCGGATAAATAAAGATAAGAGTATCTAGTGGATACTGAATGGAAGCATCCTCACCCCGAACACTAGAAGTCTTCCAACTCAAACTCAACCTCAAAGTCCTGAACTGGTATAAGGCACTGTATCTGCATCCAAAGAGAATGAAACAAGTGCAGCATGAGTACACAATGTACCCCCATAGGCATCATAGGCCGACAATGACGGAAGATACGTAACAACGATAAATATCAAGTTGACACCAGATAGGCATTTACTAATAGTTCAATAATCCATATAAGTCACGTTGTATAGATAATAAATCACCGATTCAAACAAGTCACTTTGTTCATATAAGGTTTCAACCACAGTCAAGTACGATCAATTCATAATGTATACATGGATTTTACTATCATCATATAACCACCGACCAATAATCTCTATCCAAGTCATATTCATGTTTAGCCCCACTTACCCTACTTGACACATCAAATAAACAAGTCGACACTTAGGTCACAACAACCATTTTAGAACGCTTTCCGAGATATTATAAATAGGCTAACCACGACGACATTAAATCTTTTATTATCCTTAGCCTTTAGACTTACTTAAGACTCTATACAGTTATAGTTTGACACACATTAGTTCATTCAACGTCCACATTCACAATAATAACACTTATCATAGGCTCTTTAATGGACTCGTTACCCAGCCACGTTGTCAATTATCAAACAACACACAACACACATAGTTTCCAAGGAGCTAGACAATAGTCCTGGCACATTGACATTACCGACCATAGTAGCATGTGACATCAAATACTTAGACTTATAAATTAAAACCACAGAACCAGTACACATGAAATCAAGACACACATGTAAACCCATCCAATTCAATAGAATCAATGCAATTATCTAAGTATTCACAGAGACAAGCCTAATAATGGCAATCAACCCGATTCAATAGAATCAATCTAATTTCCAAGTATTCACAGAGACAAAGCCTAATCATGGCGATCAATCCTATCCAATATAATCAATCCAATTTCCAAGTATTCACAGAGACAAAGCCTAATCATGGCAATCAATCTGATTCAATAGAATCAATCCAATTTCCAAGTATTTACAGAGATAAGCTCAATCATGGAAACCAATCCATATACCAATCAACATGTAATTCATGTAATGAGATATGTATGATATGAATGCAAATGCAAATGCCAGATACATTTTTCTCTGGTATACATGTGTTCAAATTTTATGAACTGCACACCCATGGGGGACTCACGGAGTCCATATAATCCTCCAAAAATTCTCCATGGAGCCCAACCCTTAGCTGAATAATATTGTTGAAGGCGTGCAACTCGTTCCCCCATGTATCATCATACATGTTGCGGTGTGCAACCCGAGCCATCCATAATATCATCATCTCAATATTGCAAATAATCTCATAAGTACTCTTACCTTCTCGGTCTCTTGGACCCATAATATTTTCATACCACTCCAATATCAATATCATCAGAACCATGAGTGTATGAATGCAAATGACAATACAAGGAAATAAATTAAAATGTATGAGATGCAACCAAGTATAGGAGATGAATGTCACATGCTTTCAGAGTTCAACAACAAGTAATCCAAGTACAATCAGGATATCATATCAAAACATGTGTGATGAATAAACACGACAATGTCAGATATGGCGACAAACCCAATCAACAGCAGTCGAAATTAGCTTAAGGTTGATTCCCCAAATCACTCATCATCATAGTTCAACACCGGTACCCACTCAAGCATTCATTTAAAATTCAAAACTTGAGAAGTAAGGGAATATCGATGGCATTTGTTGAACAGATAGCGACTTATAATAAAGAGGAACCACTTGAGTGGGATCCCCAAACACACCCAATACCCCTCAACATTTATAACTACTACGTATTTCTATCGAAGTCTAGAAGAGCTGAATCGTAACCTACCTCAAAGCCGAGCAGGAGCCACGAACAATCCATCTTCAGTGCTGGCCTTGCCCTTTCGGAGCGGTTCGTAGTAATTAAAGTCTAACACGCATAGACTATTCGTCAATAAAAAGCTAATACACAACAAAATGACTTAGTCCTTCAATCAGACCAAGACACCCAAAACAAACCCGAGCCCATGGTGTCAAAGATCTAAACTTTATTACCAAAAAATCATAAACACATGCTAGATAATCATCTCCTTAAGTTAATTAGAAACCTAAGCTCATTTAAACCTTCAATTTCCCATTTTAAGAAAAGCCCCAATTTTATAAACCCTAGAATTTCCCCTAATTTTAAAAAGGTTTTCATAATTAAATTAACCACCACAATATGATTCTCTATCATAAATCAATACTTATTCATAATATGAATGCAAACTAAATAATATTCCACCATTAAATCAAGATTCAACATAATCATACCTCTAATGAAGAATTTAATCCCACCCTTCAAGAATTCCCTTTTGGCAGCTCTAGGTTCGAGGAAAGTTATTTTGGGAAATGTGACTAGACCTAGGAAATTTATTAGGTTACCTGATACAGTGATTCCGCCCAGTGGAATTGACTCCGTTGTTGTGGTCTCGCTTCGGCGGACATAAGGCTCGATGATGTGATGTCATTTGAAACCTCACCTCAGTGCAGAAGCGGACAAAAACTCGTAGCGGCGCATTTTTCCCTGCGTGATCACCCTCTGCCAAGGGAAACCTCATCAATCACTCAAACCCCTCTTCTACGAGCCAATCTCCGCAGAGGCAGACCAGCAGGAACGTACAACCCGATCAAATATATATATGTTCATAATTATTTGCATGATGTCAATGCCAATGAAAACTATATATGTACCAAAGGGGGCTCGGGGTGCGAACAACATACTATGATAACAATGTCTCTTTGGCCCTTATTGACAGTCTTTGACTTCACTCTTAACCCGACTCTTGGTCGACTCGATGATTCATTCTTAAAAATGCTTCTTCTTGAAGACTTAGGATGAGTTCAGTAACCAACATCATGGATCATAAGAATATGAATAAGTGATGAATACTTATAAACAAAAGACTTTTGATAGATAATGGAGTGAAATTCTTACGTTTCTTTTTGAAAATGACAACTTTGTGGATTCATGCCTTTGAAAGGAAGGAATAGCCTTACATACCTAGTTCTTGTCGCTACAGTCACTTTACGTGTCCTCGCGCCTCTCGCGAATAGTCATCTATGTCATACAAGGAATTAACATCAATATTGAATCTAGCTTCCATAAAAACTTGCTTAAGTATCTTATCGATATCCTTAACCACATCGAGGTTTTAGACTCCTTTACAAGGGATACTTACGGGATTCAATCTCACGGTTCAATCAACATACAATTTCCATAGAAACTTGATTAGGTGTTTTCCGACAATTCTTAAGCAAAAATAGTTCTTTAAACTTCTCTTATACGGAAAACTTCATGTGAATTAGTGTCACAACCTTTCAAATATTACGTTCCTTAGGAAATAACATAACCAATCAATCCCATCATCCAATTTGACTTATATTTAGTATAAATCAGCCCATTAATTTATGTTATGAAGATTTTACAACTTTGTGAAGTTTTGATCATGTATACTTTTCCATAACTTCTTCCAAATAAATAATAAATTATAATCATAGATAGAAGCAGATATGATTTACCTTAACACGACATAATTTCCTCAAAACTGTAGAATATCTTGCTCCAAGGGTATTCAAGCAACTCCTCAAGAAATGAATATTCCTTTGATAACCACAGGCTTATTACGAGATTCTTGTAGATTATGGCTTCAATTTTGACTTGGGATGTTGGGTGTGATAGGGAGGATTTAGAGAGAGTATTAGGGTTGGGGTTTGGGAAAAAATGAGTTAAGAATTGAAATTCTCCAATTTAAACCCGTCAAAAGTTCTGCACCTCAAGAGATTGACAGTGCACTCGATGGACTGTCAAACTTCCGACGGTCCGTCATTCTTCCTGTCGATCTTCTAGGAAGGTTGATGGCTCACCTTGGGTATTTGACGGTCCGTCCTTTGTCTCGTCAAATTTCCAGTTTTCCCTTTTTCGTTGAAACGTATTTTCTTCGATCCGTTTAACTCTCGAACACTCCGATACCTTTGTAAACAAGCTGTAAACCTTCATTATCCTTCTGTAAGGTCGTACCTCTTCTCGAGACTTCGATATCCCTTGACGATACGGAGAAATGCAAAGTTACGGGGTGTAACATCTTTCCAACATAATGGTGATAAGCACAATCAACAACAATCGGAATCAGCTTAAGGTTGATTCCCCAAATAACCCATCATCAGAGTTCAACACTGGTACCCACTCAAGCGTTCATCACAACCACTTGAGTGGGACCCCTAAACACACCCAATACCCCTCAACATTTATAACTACTACGTACTTCTATCAGAGTCTAGAAGAGCTGAATCGTAGCCTACCTCAAAGCCGAGTAGGAGCCATGAACAATCCATTTTCAGTGCTGGCCTTTCCCTTTTGGAGCGCCTCAAAGTAACACGCATAGATTATTCATCAATAAAAAGCTAGTTGACAACAAAAGGACTTAATCCTTCAATCATACCAAGACACCCAAAACTAACCCCGGGCCCACGGTGTCAAAGATCTAAACTTTATTACCCAAAAATCATAAACATATGCTAAACAATCATATCCATAAGTTAATTAGAAACTTAAGCTCATTCAGACCTTCAATTTCCCAATTTTATAAACCCTAGAATTTCCCCCAATTTTAAAAAAGGTTTCTATAATCAAATTAACCACCACAATATGATCCTCTATCATAAATCAATACTTATTCATAATATTAAGGCAAACTAATCAATATTCCACCCTTAAATCAAGATTCAACATAATCATACCTCTAATGAAGAATTTAATCCCAACCTTCAAGAATCCCCTTTTGGTAGCTCTAGGTTCGAGGAAAGTTATTTTGGAAAATGTGACTCGACCTAGGAAATTTATTAGGTTACATGATACAACGATTCCACTATAGCGGAATTGACTCTGCTGGTGCAGTCTCGCTTCAGCGGACATAGGGCTCGTTGAGGTGATGTCATTTGACACCTCACCTCAACACAAAAGCAGACAAAAAAGGCGCATTCATCCCTGCATGATCACCTTCCGCCGAGGCGAAACCTTACCAATCACTCAGACCCCGCTTCTGCGAGCCAACCTCCACAAAGACGGACTCGCAGGGGTGGACAGTCCACCCACTGGGGCGGACATCAGACACCAGTATGTAATAATTTCACTTAAACTTCCACCAAACACCCGAAACACTATTGAGACCTCCATACACAAACCAGACATGCTCTCCCAAGGTAAACAATGCTGCGAACTCACTCGCGCCCTCGAATTTACCTTTTAACTAAGCTAAGACATATTTTCTAAAGAGTCACCAAAAATAACTAAATATCCATGAATCACAAATAAAGCCACAAAATCCATCTGATTGTCTTCAAAAGCGAGCGAATGACTCGACAATGTCATAAATGACCCTTTGAAACTACCGGAAATGACAGAACCTTGAAACGAACCCATATACTCAAAAGTCAACCTATAGTCAAACTATCAAACTCAAATGTCCTTATTTTGTTTTTTTTCGTCCGAAAGCCACCTAAATAAACCTCAGGCTCCATGCCACTCATCCTCGTACATCACAAACCCCATAAAGAGTCTACATGAAGGGTAAAATAGTCAATTAAGGGTCTTTAACTAAAAACAACCAAACATATCGTTACATTCTGATGGTCCAGTTAGATTCCGAACGTGATTTTTATCTTAGATGAATGGTTGGGATGAGTCCCGAGTGATTTGGGTGAGTTTCAATGAAGTGGATTTTAGAAAGTTCTTAAGTTAAAGAAAGTATTTGGGTTGACTAAAGTCAACATCGAGGGTAAATGAGTCTTTTTTGGAGTTTCATCAATTTCGTTAGGGCCAGAATATTATTTGTAACTTAGTCGAGTCATTGGTTTAGTTCCCGAGGGACTCGGGGTTATTTTTGACCCTTGATAGGAAATTTAACTTTTAAGAGAATTGGAGTTGACCACAGTCGACATCGGGTCAAGACGACCTCATATGATTGTTTGGAGTACGCGATTAGATTTATTGCACATTTTAGAACTGATATTTGGTTTGTGTTTAAGGGGTCGTGGATGAATTCTGAGGGTCAATTTGAAATTGGAAGTATACTAGAAAAATTTGGTGTGAATGCGAGCTACTGACCAATTGGTCATCGTGGTTGTGAGGCCATGGGTCATGATTGTGATGAAGGTTTATTGGGTCGAGTAAGATAGCCTGCGATCGCGAAAGAGGTATTTTTCCAGCAATTTAAAGTTCAAAAAATGATCTAATTTATTATATTCTCATTTTTGGAGCTTGGGACCTCATATTGGGGAAATATTTGAGGGGTTTTGCAAGAATCATCATAAGGGTAAGTTTCTAATCCTTCTTTTATCACTATATCTTGGATTATTAAGGAATTCCATTCGAGAAATCATGATTTGAGTTAAGAAATTGGGTTTATGAACCCTAGGATGAAAAATAAAAATTCTTCAATTAATCATAGAATTGATGTTGGATTCGGTTTATATTTTTTATATAGACTCCAGGGATAATGGGTAGACTAAATTTTTGACTGATTTCCTATTTTACCATTCAGGGCTTGGGATCTTATTTTTGGGTGACTCTTTGGGTCCGAAACTATCATATACTGATATGGCTATCTACAGAATTGTGTGCTAACATATAATATGTATTTGAATATATTTAGACCATTCAAAGGCTCTACGGAAGGGCAATGCTTCATTGTGACCGTTGGACTATTAAATCAGGCAAGTTAAGACTTCTTGACCTTAATTAAAGCATTGTGGTTGGTTTAATGAATTAATTAAGATGGTGTAATGGGTATACTAAGGGTGTACCAATACTCGTGAGGTGACAAGAACTTGTATCATGTACTGGTGTCATGTTATGGGTATTTGCATAATTTCAATTGTATAGTCTGGTCTGAATGTCATGCTTTGAGCACTAACTGATAGCATAGATTGATATTGTGATTTGTGATTGCACCCTTTATTTATTAATTCTATGCTTATTACCTGTATTCTCTATGATTAAATGTTGTCATCACTCCTAAATACTTATTTAAAAGTTGAAAAGAAGCTAAAGATCGAATCTTTATGGCTTAGTTTGGTTAAAAATAGAATATTTATTGCATAGCTTGGTTGCTTATTGTTGTGAATGTCATATTCATGCTTTATATGTTATCTCATTTATATTATATCTACGGATACATATGTGGGTCCGAGGGAAAATAATTTCAGACAGAGTGATGCATTGGATATGAACCCAATTGGCTAGAGACAGTAATGTGAACCAAAAATTGGCTAAGTGATGTGATTTGGAAGACTAATATTGGCTAGGAACCCGAAGGGAAATGATTTCGGGTGGTATATGGACGTCATGAGTCCACCATAGGCTACTATTCATAGTATTTGAACGTTTGTGTACCAGTGATGAGAAAAAGACCTAGCATTTACGGCACATTTGAATATCATATCATCTTTCTAATTTCTTGTTTGGTTGACTTGTCTAATTGCTTATTGAATAACACTATCATGCCTACTTGAACGAATCATAGAGTTAGAGACCCCTTATATCTTGGATTGAAACTTGTGATTATTGGCAGTATCATTATATTAGACTAATAACAGTTAAGTGTGAAAGTGGTACTAGGAAAACCTACCCTCGTCTCAGTTTTAACTTGGGTCGGTAGACGATGTTGATGAGTACACATTATTTCCCATACTCATGCTACACTTGTTGCACCCCTTTTTGTGTGCAGATTATATTCCTAGCACGAGTGGATCTCGAGACTTCACCGATTGTTGAGGAGACCATCCAGAGGATTTGGGGTGAGCTACTAGCATGATTTTTGGCACTAGAATCTTCATCTATATTCATTCATGTCTTTTTCTATTCCTAGACAGTTTATATATTCGGGTTATATCCCAAACTAGTATTTATATTTAGTTTGTTCTTGTACTAGTGACACCAAGTTTGTGGGAGGAGTTGTTATGGTTCACTTTTACGCGGAAGGATAAAAGCTACTAGGAGGTTGTCGGTGCTCTAAGTCGGATAATAGTTTTAGAGTCACCACCTAATATATAGGGAAATTAGGAAAACCAAGTTGAGAAGGTTTATTCAAAATAATGAAAAATCCTTATTAAAGCAGAGTCGAGGTAAGAATTCTGGTGATCCCCGGGGAAGGTGTTAGACACCCTGGTATTAAGGATCTATAGAATACGGTTGATCTTCGGATTCTATAGCATGTTTAAATTATACAAATTGTTTAAACTGTTTAAATTCCCGCAAAATTCATGTCATTTCAAAATCAAAGACTTTTTGAAAATCAAGGAGTTAACTTTCAACTAAAAATGGTTCGCGTAAGGGTGATTTAGTCAATTCACTTTCTGACTAAGAACACTCAAGAATTAACTTGAGTAGAACTCTACAGTTAGTCTAATAAATTTTCCACATCACAACACACTTTCAAAACCTTTTGTAATTTGAAAAGAGTATAACCCATTTAAAATGATAAGTTTTGATTAAAATAGACTTCATTTTTCTTTTCATGTTTTAGTTCCAAAGGTCATCACGAAGTCCACAATATACCAAAATCGATATCTTAACCTGTCTAAGAAAGTGTCTTTAAGTCCTTCAAATCATTTGAGTTGGGCTTGGCCCAAAAATCAGCTTTTTGAAATATCTATTTTTGGTCCAAACTTAGCCCAGAAACAGTTTCAGCAGTCTAGTTATGTTAACTTTCCTTCACACAGATCCATTTAAAGTCCAGATTTCTTAAGGAGAAAACACGTCCCATTTAAATACATTTTAACCCATTTAGATGAAGTCCAAAACAGTTCCTGTTTTCTTTAGAGTGGTAGTCCAATTGATTTTCATAGTCCAAAGACAGTCCGCCTTAAGTTTAAAATCCACTTTTTGTTCTGATTTTAAATATGAAAGTCTGATTTCTTTTAAAGTTAGAAGTTAATCAACTCTTTGAAATTCATTTGTCGCGATTCTAACTAAACGATAAACGTATCATTTGCCTATCCTAAGTCTTAACCATAAGAAGGTTCCACTAATATTTGTAAAGTATTTTTATACAAACAATTACACACACATATATATGAATGGAAAGAGACGAGTTTAGGTTAGTGGGCCTACCTAAGCCCACCAGTTAACTATTTTCACCCATAGTTGGCCTTCAATGTGCATCTACAATGCACACTGTTTAATTGGGCTTCAGCCCAACTGGTTGAAGAGAGATGAGAGGCCCATCTCGATATGCATCAACAGTGGGAGAAGAGAAGGGGAAAACAAAGGCCTATGTTAGAAGGTATCTATAACTTATCATATACAAAATAAATTAAAGTGCATAAGCAACCCAATAAATAATTAACCCAAGTTAAAACATTGAAGTCAGCCCCAAACCAAAACAATAGGCAATGATGTGAAGAGAAAACAAACAGTTGGACTCGGCCCAATAACTAATGTGCAGGCAGAGGACGACAAGAAAACAGGAGAAGGCAATGAGCCAAGCTCAGTCGAGACAATCATGAAGAGCCGCCAAAAGGAGTTAACAGAAATGGCCTAAGCCCAGTTAGGCATTCATAGTATTGCAACATAAGTGATATACAGGGATATACATATCTTATACACATGATATACTAAGTATACAATATATACGAGTTTTATATATCGACCGTGTATACTAGCACCTACAACAAGCTAATCACAAAGTGTAAGTTCATAGATAAACTTAGGCAACAGATCTGAAACTTAGAACAAAGACATGGCAATATTGATCAATCACAAACATTGTCCTAAGCAAATTAACACTTCTCTAATAACTAATCATAACTGAACACATGCAGGCCATCTATAACATTTTTATCTAATGCTCATATGGCAGCCAAACAAAACTTAACAGGATAGGCAGAGAGCAGGGGTGAAGTAAGACACCTAACTAGGACTATCAAATTACTTTCATACTAGTGACTCAAACATATACTATCTGAAAACAAAAGCTCATATTGGCCCTACATGAACTAAAAGATTCATACAAAGAATGAGAAATATCAATGCTGCAGGTACATACTCAGGGTTACCAGGTTCTCCTTGAATAGAAAGACACCTCAAAATTTTTAGCTGCAAGTCCTAATTCTTACATACAGTCAGGCTAAGTAGCAAATTTCAAAATCCAATCATACATAAGGAGATGCATAAACACAAACATTAACAGTCAAAATTCCAACTTCCTAAGGATACTCTAATGTCCTAGCCGATTCAAATTTGAGCAAGTAAAATCACCAAGGCAAACTAGAAATGCATTTAAACTTAGCTAACAGGTGAAGATATATCAGAACATGGTAGATCAGTTCTAGCATACTAGCAATCATTCTAACTTATCATTCTTTGGGATTATTAGTGACACAGAGAAACTAATGCATTGGTTTTTATCCCTTACCTAAATATGGTTTTAGACTAAGTGGATGAAACTCATAGATGAATACTGAGGACATGTGACAAGTGAACAGATGCAGACGTCTTTGTCAAGTACTCAAGGCAGTTTTGATTGGTCTTAAACACAAGATGACTTAGTATTACTTGAGACTAGACATGGATACAATGACATAGTTATGCATGATATGTGGGATAAAAAACAGGCAACATGACTTGAAAAAAAAGCACATAACCCAAAGCAGGATCATATTGAGACACACATGGGTTTACTCTATTCACGGATGGGGGTAGGGTTCTAAGACAAACAAAACATAAACTGTACATACATCACACACACTGTCCATTTTGAAACCTAATTTGGCAAATGTCTAACTAGGCCTTGATTAAGAGGGATTTCATTTCAACAGTCAGCCATAGCAACATGGAAACACACAGATGTACTTGAACTAAAACACAACAGACACCAAACCCCATAATTCCCCCAATATACCCATGAATCAGTAAAATAGGCTCTAAACAGTTCTAAAGTGCATTTAGATGATATCACACCTCACAAATGTCACATATCTAAAATGAATCAAAACAGAATACATCATATTTTCAAGAACAAAGAGCCGAGTTTGAAATTAAGTAATGAAATCCTTAAGTGTAAAATCTTCTTTATAACATTTTGTCAAGGTGTATCATTGGAAACTTGTTCAGACCTAAATAGAACCTAAACAGTCCCTATGTGACCCTTTAAAGCAACAACGGATTCAAACTTAGGTATGATAGCTCATCTAACCATTTCAAAGCCTAAAGGTACTCTCTAAGTCAAGGCTAGGGTTACTTCTATGTAGTTGTTGAACCTACCTCTTTGTTTAAACATCATAGATGAATAAGCTAGATCATAATACTCATACTAAAGCTATTCAACACACAGAACCAGTTAAAACAAGGCATTTTCTTCCATTTTAGAGTACTTGAATGATCCTAATATGATTATAATAGTGTTCTAAAACTAAACCATGACTATTCTTAGTTAAATCAGTTGAATAAGCTAACTATCAATACGCCTCAAGTCATTTATAAATGTAAACTAGTATTGAGAGATATTGCAGGCGTGGTAGGTTAGTAAATTAGCTAAGCATGATTCCTAATCATTAATACACATTCTCAAGCAAATATTGTAACTTAAACAGTCCACACACAGCCAAAACTTTCAATCTAACAAATTAGGCATCATATTAACTGAGCACAAAGTTCTCAACCAATCGAAATGCATAGCTTGAAAATCAATAAGACAAATACCATTAAAACAATCGCAGAAAAAGCAAAGAGAATAAGAGGGGAGACATCACCTTGTGGGGGTGGGGTTGCGGTGGCGTGGAGGTGAGAGGGTAAGGGCCATTAATACCCTTACCTGATTCGACCATATCAACAACTGAGAAAGTACCGTACTCTGCTCCTTTGCAATTTCAGGCATCGGAGACGACAACGACGGACGACTAGGGTTGAGAAGAGACCCAAATCAAAATGAAAAGGGGCATTGCCCTTCGTCCGCTTAAGATGCATACTAGGTTGGGTCTGGGCCTCCTTTGGCTTGGGCTCGGCCGACATGGCATTTAAATGAAATGTCTCACTTGATTTTAAAAGCTTTAAATGAAAGATGGTCACATTCTGCAAATATGGCCATTTTTATAAATTAAAGAATGATCGAACAATTTCAAAAATTCCTAATTAGTTTAAAAGCTTCATTTTAAGCCCAATTTGATACTAATTAGGGTTTAAGAAATTTAAATCATACAAAATCCTTTTAATTTAAGAACATGCTTTAAATTTGAGATGTAATTCCATTATCCTATTTAATTAAACAACTTCCTGATTTTGACAAAGTAAAATATTAATTTCTTAAAATTGAGGATTTTAAGACAGTTAATCCACAATTATTTTTTTAAAAAAAATTCTAAAATCACAATTAATGATCAAAGTATTGTGAAAATATGACATGATATACAATAAATATACTAAATGATATTTTGTCAAAGGAAATGACAAAATATTTTTGGAATAATTTTGTAAAATCCTTTTTGCCTTGTAAAAAGTATATTTCACTACGTCCGTGGCTCAGGAACTTTGAATAATTAAACAAAATTATTGGAGGATAAAAATTAGGTGTCAACAACTGCTCCTTCATTGTTCGGGGATAGCAAGACCATACTTGAGTAGCGAAATTTGACTAGCCTAGTTTTTAGCCGACCAATTAGAATAATACTTCTCGTTTTATGTAATGTTTTGAAAAAATATGGCTGGACTCTGGTCTATGAGTTTCCTACATATCGTAGGCTATATTAGAATTCAGGCCGCTTGTAGTTCGACTCAATTAGACAACTAAAACGCAAAAGAATAAAGCAAAAGTCTCGAAACTAGAAACTTCCGGAATGATTTTGTTGGAATGTGATTGATCTTCGGATGTTGAGTTAGCCTACATATCCTCGGTTATCGAGAATCAAGTCACTTGTAGTTTGACTCGATGGCCCGAAAAGGATATCTCTTATGTGAAAATCCCTTTGACGATTTTAAAAAACCTTTCTGGTGTATGCCCGACTGGTTATGAGTTTTTCTTAAAACAAAAATCTTTGTGATTTGAGAGTGAGATAGATACAGAGTGATATACAAGCTCATGTACAGAAAGCTTAAATCTTGTTGGTACATTATTTCGACCGGATTCCCAAGAACAAGTTCCACGTTTGCTCTATTTGCGTATGGATTTGGTTTGTTTGCTTCCCTCATTCGGTAGCTTTCAACCTGTTTCCATTTGATGGGACCTGACGTGTTGATTATTATTATTTATTATACCTGCATGACTTTGTTTGTGATGCCCTATTGGGCAGCTACTTTTGAGCGGGTGACACCTCCAAAACCGTTTGGCTCTTGTAACTTTTTGGTTGATTTTTTTTGAGCGGACGCCTCCTTCGGCATCATTGTCTTATTTGTGTGAATGTCAAGAGAATTTCACTTGTGATATCGTTGGCTTGTATGAAAATGTTCTATTGAGAGAATGCCACTTCTGACATCGTTGGCTTATTTATATGAATGTTGAGCGAATGTTGCCTGTGACATCATTGGCTCATATGCAAATGTGTTGAGCAAATTCTGCTTGTGACATCGTTGGCTTGTAATTTGAGAGAATACCACTTGCTACACCGTTGACTAGTAGTTTGAGCAAATTCCACTTGCAACACTGTTGGCTCATATGCAAATGTTTTGTTGAGCGAATGCCACCTTCGACATAGTTAGCTCGTTTGTATAAATGTTGAGCAAATTTCTCCTATAACATCATTGGTTCGTATGCAAATGTTTTGAGAGAATGCTGCTTGTGACACCATTGGCTTGTACTTTAAGCAAATTCCACTTGCGACGCCGTTCGCTCATATTTTAAGCGAATGCCATGTGCGACACAGTTGGATCGTGCTTTGAGCGAATGCCACTTGAGAAATCGTTGGCCCGTATGCAATTAACATTGAGCGAATGCCATTTGTGACACCGTTGGCTCATTCGAGCGAATTCCACTTGCAACATCATTGGCTCCTATGCAAATGACGTTGAGCGAATGCTACTTGAAACACTGTGGGCTTGTATTTTGAGCGAATGACACCTGCGACACCATTGGATCATATGCAAATGATGTTGAGCAAATGTCACCTGTGACACCGTCGGCTCGTATTTTGAGCGAAAGTGACTTGTGACATTGTTGGCTTATATGAAACTGATGTTGAGCGAATTCCACTTGCGACACCGCCGGCTCGTATTTTGAGCGAATGTCACCTGCGATATCGTTGGCTCATATGCAAATAATATTGAGCAAATGCCACCTGTGACATCGTTGACTCGTATTTTAAGCGAATGTCACCTGCAACACCATTGGTTCATTTGTGCACATGACAGATATGACCCTTTCGGCTAGATTGGCTTTCCTTCATCCTTTTATTGGCTATGATCCTTTTGGTCAGATGGTTGTTTTGTCCTTTATATGGCTCTTATAGCCAGATTATGCCACCCTTGAGGTGCTCTATCACTTTAATGGTTCTCCTGACCCAATTGTGCCACCCTGATGGCGCTTTGCTTTTTTGTGGGTCTCGCAACCAGTTTTATCTTCTGGTGTCGGAGTTACTTATTTGTCCGACTTGTTCCATTCATGAACAAACAAGTTAGTGGAACCTGGAAACACAGAAAAATCATTAGTTCTAATGGGGTCGATCCGCGTTGTCGACTCTTGTTGCATCATTTCTCTTCTTTTCAAGCATTGACCCCCTTAGGCTCACTATTATGAGAGATAAATTTAAGTTAGAATTTTGAAATATTTGGAAAATGTTGATCATAATTTTTTTTGAATAAAGCAATTTATTATGTTACAAGATTAAACTCAATTTTATGACATATGTACTTAGAGGAAGGTTCCTTGATTGTCTTTGGCGCTTTGGCGTGCTCTCGTTCATCCTGGTGAAATTTTCAAGACTCCCTTGAAACGTTTACCCCAGTTGAAGGTTGTCTTGTAGTGAACTCTCGTGTCGAATCGTCGCGAAGGAATTTTTGAGTCCCTCTCAAAAATTCAGCCCGAGTTGAGTGTTTAAGACCGACTGACTATTGTTCCAGATTTATTAATAGAATTTTTGAGATCTTCTCAAAAATTCTGCCCCAGTTTGAAAATTTGGGCAGGCTAACTTCTTGCGCCGGATTTGATTCAATACGAAAGTTTGGATCAATCGTCAGTTGTAATGTTTTCTAATTCTATTTCTTCTATGTTCTTTATTTCTATTATAGAGTAGTTTTCTAATAGATTTTTGACAAGACATGATGTATTGATTGACATTTTTAGATTCAATTCTTGTTTTATTTCTTGAATTCATTAATGGAGTTTTGAATTGAATTGCAAAGTTATTTACTATTTTATTTAATCGAAAGAGAATAGTGTAGTGAATATCGTTGCATTATTTTATTTGGTCTTAATTTATGATTCTTCTAAGTAATCGAAAGAACTTATTGAATTATTGGTTGAACCAAGAGAGGAAAATATTCGAGAGATGATTTCCTTTAGATTAAAACCTTAACGTTTTCTTGCATTCATAGGGCTTTTCATTGGTCTTATTCATGGATAGTAGTTGTAATTGATTATTGAGATATTCTTGAATGCTTTAGTCGCAAGAAGAAGTGTTTTGTGAATTATCTTAATATATATCCGATTTAGCTCTTGATTGAATAATTCTGTTGAGTAATCGAAAGAGACTCTTCAATAATTTATCTTGGGTTATTAGCTGACAGTATTCGTGAGAAGTTGTATGAAGATCTATTTCTATCCATAGTTCTTGAACATTCTCAGGGCTTGTATTAGTTTAATTTGTAGAATCTGAATAAACAATCGGAAGAGTTTTATTAGATTTCTGAGTAAACTAATTACTTATTGAATTCTAAAGACTCAATAAATATTTGAAGAGAATGATAACATTAATCGAAACTAATTGATGAAATCTTACATCTGTCTTGTCTGCTACCCTTACTTCTCATATTAATAGTAACCTTTGCTTTCGTTGTCAATTGTATTTAATTACGTTTGTAGAAAATAATCGTGGTTTATAACAACAACAAACTCAAGTTTTGATCACCTGAATAATACTAAGAAAGTTTTGTTTGAGTAATTGTTTGTACAAATCCTTGTGGAGACGATCTTAAACTATACTATTTTTTACTAGCAAAGCACTTAATTTATAATGTGTTTTGCGCTCGTCAAATTTTGGCGTCATTGTCGGGGATTGTCAACAAATAATATTCAGATAAAATCTTGAGTATTAATTGAGGATTTTTTTTCTATATAAATAATAAAAAAGTTAATAGTTATTTCTTTTTAGAATTATTTTTATGTCTTGTATTTGTTTTTTTATTTGACTGGTCTTCAAGATTTCTTTTGTAGTACATGACAAGTGGTAGAGAGGAAATATTGAAGAAATTTTTCTTGAGAATTGAACTCGAAGTGCTTAAAGATGGAGCACAACCTGCCAAGAAAAACAATTGAAGAATTAGCAGCTGAATATTATAAAAAGGCTTTTATCTATTTCAAATGTAGTGGAAATCATTAATGGTTTGATTTTCAAGTGGTAAGTACTCATATGGCTCATCTTATGAAAAATGTCACTCTGTTTCTAGTACTTACAGGAATAATGTCTCATATGAGCATGATTCTAACTTTGAATGGAATGAATATCATGATTATGGTTGGAATGAGAGCGAAATTAGGCAACCACCTCAACAGGAGAAGAGTAGCTTAGAAGAGCTTATGTTTAAGTTCATAAAAGGTGTTTAAGAGAGATTTATACAGAATGATGTAGCCATTGAGAACCTAATAACGCAAGTGAGTCAATTAGTAAGTATGATGTCAGAAAACTTACTGCATTGTGATGGTGAATATATGGAAGAGACACCATCTGAGAATGAGCCTACTCGAGATGATGAGCATTTAGATAGAGAAGTTGCTACTCTACAAGAGGATTATGATTCAGTTGAGATAGTTGAAGAGAAAGTTTAGGTTGATTGTGAATTAGTGGAAGAAGAGTTCATACCTATTTCGATCATTCCGCAATTAAATTATACACTAGAAGAGAATGAGAAACGATTGGTCCTGGACATACCAAAAGAATATCTTCATGACCATTCCTTTTTGTATTCTTATTCTAATCTTGACATTGTAGATTTTGTTTGTGGAGATTTTCAGGAAGATGCATGGATTAATCCTGTGAAAGAATGCAAGTACAAGTTGAGGATCATCCTGCGGAACAATTCACTGCTCAAAATGAGTCAAAGAAAGAAATAAAAGTGCGGGTCTTACATTTTTTCTCAGGAAAATTTCACCTAATGAGATCTATAAAGAATTCCAAGGAGCGAAAACAAGGAATGTGTTTAGAATTAAGGGTTGAGTTCATAAGTTCCCGGAGAAGGAAAAATCAGAGGAGTATTCTTACCTCTTATCTTTTAATTAAGTGTCATGGGGACATGACACAATTTAAAGTGTGGGTGGGAAATGTATATATGTGTTCCTTTTATTTTATTTATTTAGTTTTACGTAATCTTGGGTCTTATTTTTTTTAGGTAATAACCCCTTGGTTTTCTTTGTGCCGCAGTTCTTTTTCAAGGGTTGATTTTCTTTGAACCGGGTGTAGTTTTTTTTTAGAGTCGAGAATCCAATGCATTTGTGCGAATTAGAGAGTTCTTCCTAAATTTATCTATGCCTTGAGAATAATGAGTGACTTGTTTGTGACGCCTAGGCTGACATTTCAACTCATGTAAAAGTACTAGAGATAATTACTTTGTCTCAATATGTCTTAAGAGAATGTCCGAGAATTTTGTCCTGAGTTAGTCATATGACAATATGTGTGTGAGATTTTTTTGTTTATATTCTGTGCATGTCATTTGATTTCAGGAGCTTGCCCCAAGTGTGTGTAAAGTGAAATGGTAGTCTTAATCAGTCTCGGAAGTGATACATGCGTTTCTTTGTTGAGTCAGATATGCCTTTTGACCCACCTAATTATATTGCATGTATCCTAGTCAGCTCGTTTGAGCCTGTAATCTTATTTTTTGGCAACCACATTACAAGCCTAAAACCCTTTTGGTTTGATTTGTCTATCTTTTTGAACCTTTAACATCCCCAAGCACTTGATATTGTAAGAGTTATTTAAAACAAGGAAGTTTGGTTTGGTTTTGTTTTTGAGTGGAACTTTAGAAAAAATGAGAAAGGTGCACTGTTTAAAATGAAATTAGAGATCCGTTAGTAAGGACTAAAAAAAAGAGAAGAAAAAAATGTATTTTTGAAACAAGAAAAAAGAAAAAAATTATTCCTTACTAGTGGTGATTCTTGCGTTATTTGTGCTTAAAGAAGAGGGAGTTGGTGATAATGCTTTAAAGTTGGGAAAGTTTGTTCAACATAAGTGTGGGGTTTGAATTGTGAAATTGTATGTATTAAAGTACTTAGGGAGTGTAGTCACTATTATCCATATGTATCCTACCCGTCCCCCCCCAGCTTACATTACAACCAAATTAAGTCCTACTTGATTTAGTCTGAATGAACTTGAATTAGTAGAGTATTACACCAAGGGAAAGCCTATGGTACATCTTTTGTGGCACAAAAACTTTATTTCTGAGAGAGAGTGTTCTTGAGTCCCTGGTTGTTCTTATTTTTGATGTGTGTGAGACTATTCTATTTTATTTTTGTGAGAGGCACATGATTTGCGAAGGATAAGTGATATTCTTTGGCTTCTCTGATGGAGTAAATGAACGAGGTGAAACAATTTGTTGATGCTTTTGAGTTGAGTCATGAGGCTAGGTGATTACAGACGTGTGCTATATTTGTTTTAACATTCATTGCATGAAAAATTAGGAAGAGTCGTCTGAAAAAGTCATCCGTATATGGAGTGTAGTTTGATTGCTCGAGGACGAGCAATAGTTTAAGTGTGGGGTGTTGATAGTAGTCTAAAAATACAGACTTCTGAGCCATATTTTGCTTTTTATTGACTACACTTTAATTGTATTTGAGCGATAATGTTAGATTTTATGTTTATTACGTGTGTTTCTTCTATAGGATTTGTTCCCGAGAAAATGAACATGTTTGGAGCTTAATTTGAGGGTGTAGGACTTCGAAGTATGAGTAGAAGTTCAACATACAAATCGGGATCAAGTTTGGGGTTCGAGGACCGGATATGCATGCTAACTTGAAGAAGAAAATGGATGAAACAAAGAAGAAGGAGAGAATGCCATGCCAGGCTGTGCGCGATCGCGTACCTGGCACCTCCTTCACGCATCACTTTGCACGGAGGATGCAGTGTAGAGGAAGGTGTGTCAACAACCTGCACGAAGCTCCAGGTGAAGTAAATCTCAACTGCGCGATCGGGGCGTGCGTACGAGGGACTTTAGTCGAGGGTAGTTTTGGCATTTCACGGACATACCCACTGGGCTATATATTGTTTTAACTCATCTAAATTAGGGTTATATGAACTTTTGACCTAGGGAGCATTGGAGGCACATAGAAGAGTTCAGACGCCATCACGATTTGATTCAATACGAAAGTTTGGATCAATAGTCGATTGTAATATTTTATAATTCTATTTCTTCTATGTTCTTTATTTCTATTATGGAGTAGTTTTATAATAGGGTTTTTGACAAGACATGATGTATTGATTGACATTTTTTGATTCGATTCTTGTTTTATTGCTTGAATTCGTTAATGGAGTTTTGAATTGAATTGCAAAGTTATTTACTATTTTATTTAATCGAAAGAGAATAGTTTGGTGAATATCGTTGCATTATTTTGTTTGCTTTTAATTGATGATTCTTCTAAGTAATCTAAAGAACTTATTGAATTATTGGTTGAACCAAGAGAGGAAAATATTCGAGAGATGTTTTCCTTTAGATTAAAACCTTAACGTTTTCTTGCATTCATAGGGCTTTTCATTGGTCTTATTCTTGGATAGTAGTTGTAATTGATTATTGAGATATTCTTGAATGCTTTAGTCGCAAGAAGAAGTGTTTTGTGAATTATTTTAATATATATCTGATTTAGCTCTTGATTGAATAATTCTGTTGAGTAATCGAAAGAGACTATTCAATAATTTATCTTGAGTTATTAGCTGACGATATTCGTGAGAAGTTGTATGAAGATCTATTTCTATCCATAGTTCGTGAACATTCTCAGGGCTTGTATTAGTTTAATTTGTAGAATCTGAATAAATACTCGGAAGATTTTTATTAGATTCTTGAGTAAACTAATTACTTATTGAATTCTAGTGACTCAATAAATATTTGAAGAGAATGATAACATTAATCGAAACTAATTGATGAAATATTGCATTTGTCTTGTCTGCTACCCTTACTTCTCATATTAATAGTAACCTTTGCTTTCGTTGTCAATTGTATTTAATTACGTTTGTAGAAAATAATCGTGGTTTATAACAACAACAAACTCAAGTTTTGATCACATGAATAATACTAAAAAAGTTTTGTTTGAGTAATTGTTTGTACAAATCCCTGTGGAGACGATCTTAAACTATACTATTTTGATTAGAAAAACGCTTAATTTATATTGTGTTTTGTGCTCGTCAGTACTTAATACATAAGCTTGAAATGAAATCCCCCAAAATCTGGTAGTCATGAGTACATAACTCTAAACTAAATAAAGTCTGAATAAGAAGATGCATAATATTGTCTGAAAGTAACAAAAGACATAGTCATAATTATAGGAAAAGAGTTCCAGTGCCAGGAATGCGTCAACGACTCACCCTAGACTCCTCAAGCAATCTCCAAGTATGCAATGCTCAAGTTGCTACTCTATCGTCCGGCTCGGTAACTGCACATAGAGTACAACAAACATAGAGTGAGTACGGGAAACACATGTACTCAGCAACATCGTTGACCGACCCTAGCTATAACAGTGGCGAGGGTTGATACTTTCTGATACTTCTCCACTAATTAGTCAGTTGAATGTAAAAAAGTTGAGTTAACCAAACCTACCAATAGTTTCTACATTTTAACAAAGTAAAAGTGTTGTCAAGGTTCACAAGTATTATCACAGTTCCCAATAGTATTACCAAGTCAGCCTAAACCCCATAACCGGGCGTCTAGTCCCATCAAGTCTCACAACCCGAGCTCATAGACATTATAAGTCTCAAGTATCCATATTTCCTCTATCAAGCCATAAAATCATATAGTTTATCAAAAATCAACACTGAGTACACACATCATTCATTATGTATCAAAATGAGAATAAATACAATGCATATGATATATATGTATGCAATGGCCATATGTACCCAGTATACACACACTGCTGCAGTAGATGTCACATGACCCATAGGGGACTCATGAGGTATATATATACCTATCCGATCCCATCAGATACTAGCTTTCTGGCTAAAGTGTCATCCTCAGTCATCACTCTCGAATCATGTACGATATCCAATAATCGGCTTCCCAAGCCTCTTTCAGCAGTCTCTCAACAGTTTCAATACCAAATATAATATGTATGATTGAGATGGATATGTGTACACCATGCAGTCAATATAATCGATACAATTAGTATTATAAGTTCCTTTCAAGTATTAGACGAGATGTAGAGTGATGAATGCAGGACAAGTCAAATAAATAATAGAATATCAAACGTGGCTATTAACCCGAATAAGAAACAATCATACAAACCTAAGCGAATTTATGAACCGCGCTCACAGTCCTAAGACTAAACACATAAACTCTTTGCAGCATATCATAACAGTTCATTAGTTACCTAAGCTATGTTCACCGGTGCCCGTACTAGTGCTAACCACCACATTAGTATGGGGGCCCCAATACCCCATTACTCCCATTAATTCAATAACAACATACCAACACATAATGCTATACTAGAGTATAGTAAGACTCAACTTATCTGATTTGAAACTGAAGAATCATGCAGCAGCCTTGCCTTTCCTTAGAGCCTCCCCACGAGCCCACTCTGATCAATTATATCAACTATATGAGATTACGGGTCTAACAGTACCCATAATAACAAACAAAACCAGGATCCCCAAGTTGAACTGCGATGGAACCCGTACCCACAACAACAAAATACAAACTTTATTACCCAATTATCCCAATAACATGCTAACTAGTCACAAGCTTAAGTCAATTTAATATCTAAGCCTGATTGGATCCTCAATTTTGCCAATTAGTAAAAATCCCCAATTCTAACCCTAAAAAGCGTCCAATCCTAACAACACCCAAACAGTCTACTACAAACACCAGCCGGGAACCTTACTGTTTCAGTTCTGTTCCGTTACCTTACTATCATAAAACCATCAAACTCCAATCATCAAGATCACCCTCAATGTTTTTAGAACTTCCCCATAAAATGCCTTGACATAATTCCCCATATAACTACCCGAAATAACCACTAACACCACACTGCCCAGTCGTAACACCCCAACCAAGGACCTCACTGTGGTATGTTCTGTGGCCTTGACACTATCAAATAACGGAACCCCAACCATTACTACAACCCTCAACACACCCGTAACCATCCCACAAAGAGCCTAAAACCAATTCCCCATGAATCCACCCAAAACAACTACTAAATTCCCTATTACCGGCTAAACCGAGAACCCGAGAAACCTCACTTTCAAACCCTTTTTCACGTCAACTTGTTCCCTGCTGAACTCAGCCCCACTCACCATAACTCACCCCTCCGTAATTACATCAAATTGGTATCAGAGCCACGCGTTCCCATCCCACGCGATAACGCTATGGCCTACACTAAAGAAAAGTATTGGAGGATCGTATGCGACGTTTTGGCCAAACATAAGCAATCAATAAGAAATGAACTTGCTGGTTATACCGTAGGTAAGCATTCCAGGGTTGAACAAAGAAATCCAAGATGTGAAAAGGAAGAACCTCATTGTTGTGAGGATACCTTTCCTATGAAACAAACCGAATTTAAGAAATGCCGAAAGGGTTGGCTATACCTTGTTCACTAATATGTTGTATGATCGAAAAGATCTTGAGAAAGATGTTACTCTTGTGGAGGTGTGTGAAGACTCAGTTCTCCGACATATATTAAGTATTTAACTTGATGCACACGAGGAGACGCAAAATGAACATTTCCTTCACACTCGGTGTAAAGTGAAAGACCGTGTGTGCAACATGATCATTGATGGTAAGAGTTGTATAAACGCGTCTTCAATCTAGATGGTAAACAAATTGGATCTACCTTTCCGCAACCATCCTCGGCGGTATGTTCTCCAAAGACCCATCCATGATGAAGAACTACGAGTAACAAGACAAACTCTAGTTTTCGTATTGGAGGATATGAAGATAACATTTGGTGTGAAATCCTACCAATGGATGCTTTCCATATTCTATTGGGCCAACCATGGCTACTTGACCATAAGGCACAACATGACAAGGAGAGGAATATCTATTCTCTTCGGAGTAATGACAAGAAAATCCGATTGTTTCCAATGTCACCTAGTGAGGTGAGGGCCATGAGAATCCGAAGTGTGATGAAACGCAAACCCAAAGCTCTCTCACTTGATGCATGAAAGATGGAGGAGGAACCAAAGAAAGGGAGTCCTATGGACTCATTGGTATGCGAGGAAAGTCTCGGCGGATACATGAGAGGATATGCAAATCCAAGGGAACCCGTGAAGGAAATTCTTGAGGATATATGTATGGATGATCGTACAACCGTCCCACCACCGATGGAAAGTACTGAATCTACTCTTGGTTTATTTCTAAAAGGTTCATTACTCAATCCCCAAGCTTGTGAAGACAACCCGGTTGGGCTTAAAGAGGTGCAACAACGGATACAAGAACCACTAGACGAGGAATTTGTGGTGCCACTTGGATAACGGTTGTTTCCAAGCTCTTCCATGAGCGGTGTGCACGAAATACTATCACCCTCTATGAGATCCATAACCTCACTCGAAAGCACGCATGAGAATCCATACACAATGAAAACTATCCCCACCGAGCATACCAATGTAAGTGGGGAAAGAAACTCACATAACTTGACTTCTTCTTACCAACATTCCAGGCCCGTATGACTTCTATATGATGGTACACAATTACATATTCAGTATAGAAGGTGGGGTGTATAAATGAAAGCTTCAAAGAAGATGTCATTTGGGCCAATTCTCATTCTTCAAATGATTTGGATTAGTACATCAAGTTGTTCTTAATGCTAAATCCAAGATATTTATCCATAATGAAGAGCAAAATAGTATACACTTTGCTTTGAAAAATGTATCTACTAGCTTATGTGAAGACTTGATAGGGGTTTGTCCCCTGGATGTGTGTTCTGCTAATCTCCCTGCCTGTGTATCATGCTTACCTTGGCTAGTTTAAACTTAATTGGGATCCAGATCTTCCTGAGACTATTCTGACTTTGTGCCATGAACTCTAGATCTTTGTGCATGTACTGAGTATTTTTGCTAAGTCTAAAAGTTCATGTTGTGTGATTCTGAATCAATGAGGTGCTAATATGATTGATATGTCCATCTTAGAGCCATTAAGTTATAGTCAAGTTCATGAAATTATCTGCATGCTATATTTGGTTGTGTCTGTATATACCGTGTGTCATATATGCTACCTTGATATCACTTACCGTCATGCCATGCCCTCACTCATGTGTATTGAAACTTATTGAGTGTTTTTATTGACATTTTAATTGAAGTTGATACATTGTCTCAAATGCTAAGCTTAGTATCACTTCTGTCTATTTTAAGATTCCTAGCTAATAGTTCCAACATGAATTCTCTTGTGTGTCTGCCTAAATCTGCTTTGCCTACATGAGTTTTCTTCTATGACTATAGTCACATGTTTAAGATGATATTATCTCTCTCACAGTCTTGCATTGCACTATGTATGACAACTGGGAATTTGTTTAAATAAACTATCTATGCCTTGTTCCAAGTCCACAGAAGTCAGGGAGTTGAAATAACTATTGAATGCTAGATTTTTAAGTGTTGAGTGAATCCTCTTCTTGTATCACTATTTGTTAGGATTAGATAACAAGATTTGAACATATAGCCAAAAAATGAGACCCTGAACCTGTTTGTATGCCCCATGTGTTAATATCTACTTAACCAGTCCATGTCTAAGATTTGTATCATACTAAACTTTAGAGATACATGACTATTTGCTGGTATTTGTGTTAGATAGTTTAGTATGTACTTGCCTAATTGAGAATTAGACTACACCATTAACTGTTAAGGCTAGAAGAGTGAAGTGAAGAGATTAATATGCCTATTTGCCCTATCTAAACTTCCAAGTCATGACCTATGTTGTTTTGAAATCTTACAATAATTAGGGATTCCCAAGTTATCAATATGTTTGCCATCTTAACACAAGTAGAGTGCCCTATTTGATCATGTGACTTGCTATTGGTTTGAGTTATTTGTTTATACCCGCTAGTATGGATATGGCTATTGGGTTTGAGTTGCAATGATTTATGTCCTCACTATGTAACTTATGTGCTATAGAGGTCTGTGACTTGATCAACTAGCATAATAGGAGATGTAAGAATATGCAAGTGACGTAATTATTTTGGTTATTGTATTACTTTGTGCTTGTAATGACCTATTCGATCGTATTTAGCTAAAGATCCTTATTTGTCTATTTTACCATTCTTGTAGTCTCTGTGTGGGGTTTGTGATGCGCGAGGAAGGGTGGCATGCATCTCGAGGTCCATTTTCATGAGTTTAAGATGAAAAACCCAAGTCTGGAAACGTAGAGTTGGTTAGTTTGACTTAAAGAGTTTTGGCTAGATGGCTTCATTTCCGGGTTCCGTCGCTTTCGGTAAATCTGAAGGGTCATTTATAGCTTAGACGAGTCATTGGTTCACTTTCTGAGGAAATCAGATGTATTTTGTGGCCTTATTTGTAAAGTTTGGATTTTTTAGTTTGTATCAGACGATTCTTTAGAAAAGTATGCCTTAGCTTGGTTAAATGTGAAATCTGAGGGTACGAGCAAGTTTGTAGCACTGTTTACCATATACGAGTATGTCTAGTTTGTGTTTGGGGGGTTCTGGGAGCATTTCGTGTGTTGGATCAAGGTGTTAACTGATTTTCTATATGCTGATATCGAATGTCTGCCGTGGTGACATCAGTGTTCACTTCAGTGGGTTCACCTTGGTGGGAGGTTGGCTCACCGAAGCAAAATCTGGGTGATGGGTAGTTTCTGCTACAATGGAGTCGTGTCTGCCACGATGAGGTATGATGTGTCAAGTGACCTCCGCTTCGGCAAAGGTTTTTCCACCGCAGTGAGTCCGCTCCAATGGTGTCTATTCCGCTATGCAGGAACACTATTCAGGTGTCCTATAAATATTTTTAGGTCAAAATGTTCTTTCCTAAATTAGTCGATCGCGATACAAGCGCTGTTTGGGATTATAACCAGAGCCTTAAGTGCAATTTCCACCATTGGTTAAGAGTTTCCTTCATTATCTGGTTTAAGTTTATGATTCTAAGCTTATTAATGGTGGTTTAGCATATTATTTGAATTGGGGAAGATGAGTTATGCATGTTGTGAGAATAAGTGAGCTATATGGGTGATTTTAATGGAGATTTATAGATCAAATGGTGTTAATATCATGAACTAGGATTGGATTATGATAGATTATCATTTTATAAGTCTTAATTTGATTGTAGAAGCATGCTTTCAATTGGGGGGAATTTCTAGAGTTTCAATTAGGGCTTTTTGATTATTGTTCAATTTAGGTATTAAATGTGAATAGATTTTCAATTACCTCTAGGATATGACTACCTAGTATGTAATAATGTTTTTTGTGTTATAAAGTTCGCATCTTGGTAGTGTGGGTTCGGGATGAGTATTTAAGTCTTATTTTTGTTGTGTTAGCTTTATATTAACGATGTAATATGCGTGAATAGACTTTGATTATCACGAGATGCAAAGGAAGGGCAAGGCTATCACTGAGGATTGATTTTAGAGTGCACTTGCTCGGCTTTAAGATAGGCTACAATTTAGGTTTTCGAGGATCTGATAGAAGTACGTAGTAGTTATAAATATTGAGGGATATTGGGCGTGTTTGGAGGTCCCACTCAAATGGTTGTGGTGAACATTTGAGTGGGTACCAATGTTGAACTGTGATGATAGGTGATTTAGGGGATTAGCCTTATACTGATTCCGACTATTGTTATTTGGGCTTGTTTCCATTATGTGGGATCACATCCATATTTGATATTGTTGTGTTTATTCATCACACATGCTCTGATATGATATCCTTATTTTACGAGGATTATAGTTGATGGACCGCTTTGATATGAAATCCTGTGTATTGGATTATATGTGTGTTATTGAACTCCTAAAAGCATGTGATATTTCATCTCCTTACTTGGTTGCATCTCATTATATAATGATATCTTGCGTTATATTATCGTTTGCATTCATACACTTATGAGTGGAATTCTGTGATATTGATATGAGAGTGGTATGGATATATTGTGGGCCCAATATGATATGCGGGGAACATAGTTATACGCCTGTAACATGATATTATTCAGAAAAATATGTCTAGGGCTTTAGCCAAATTCGTGTGTGGAATTCTGGTTAGGTAGGAGCGGTATATGGACTTCACGGGTCCCCCATGAGTGTACGGATCATAACTAAACCTTAACGTATTGTATATCAGGTTGAGAAAGGTACCTTGCATATGCATTGCATTCAAATCATAGATACATCTAGACATTGCTTAATTGTGGTTTGGTAATGTGATATGGTTGGTTATTGGAGCTTGGGTGAAACCCTAATTTACTTGGATTGAATTGATTGTATTGGACTAGAATGGTCGCTATGATTGAGCTTGTCTCTGTGAATACATGGAAATAATGATTATGTTGGTCTCTATGAACACTTGGATAAATGGTTGAGGTTGTTGAATTGATTTGGTTTCCGTATGTGGCTTTCTTCCTCGTGTATGGGTTTTGGGGTTTAATAATTGTAAGTTTAAGTGTTTGATGTCAACTACTACTGTGGTCGGAAATATAAATTATGCCATGACTATTGTGTAGGTCCAGGGAATTATGTGCATTTGTGTGTTGTCTGGTAATTGATCGTGTGATTGGGTAACAAGTGTAGTAAGGAACTTGTGTTAAGTGTCACTAATGGAAAGGTAGATGTGGAATGATCTATGTGTTTCAAACCATAACTGTATAGAGACTTAACTAAGTGTAAATGCTAAGGTTAAAAAAGGAATTAACGTCATTATGTTTAGCTTAGGTGTAATACTTTTGAAAGTATTCTAAAATGATTGTTGTGATGTAAGTTTGACTCGTTTATTTAATATGATAAGTAGGATAAGTGGGGTTAATCTTAAATATGACTTGGATAAGAGAGTACTAGTTGGTGGGTACTATGATAGTAAGGTCCCTGTATATATAAATGGATTGATTGTACTTGACTATGATTAGAACTTGTGTGAACAATGTGACTGATGAATCGGTGAATTGATAGATGTACAATTTGACTTATATGAGCTATTGAATGTCTATATTAGGCTTATCTATGTTAACTTGATATTTATCTCTGTTACGTATCTTCCGTTATTTTCGGCCTATGATTTCTACAAGGGTACGTTGTGTACTCATGCTACACTTGTTGCATCTTTTTCTGATGCAGATACATGTCCCTCTACTAGTTTAAGATCTCGAGTTTGAGTCAAAGTAGGTTGACTTCCAGTATTCAGGGTGAGGATGCTAAGTTTTGTCATACATTGTATGCTCGTTGTCTCTTTACCTTGATCCGCGAGACATGATTTAGATTTTTAGACTATGTAGTTTAGTTTTTAGCTTATGTGGTCTTTTATTCAGACTTGTATCTGTTTTAATGCTCTTGTACTATTGACCAGATCTTAGGGGTTGTATTTGATGATTCAGACTTATAATTCTTCCATTTATATTATTAGACAACTTATGTAGTATATGTATTTCTTTCGCTTTTACTTACGTCATATTATGTGAACGATTGGGAGTGGTTCACCTACTAGTGAGATTATGTAGGTGCCACCATGATTCTTGAAAAAAGGGTCGTGAAAAAGTTTGTATTAGCACTTTAGGTTAAACGGTCTTAAATACAAGAGCAATGTCTAGTAGAGTCTTGCGGATCGGTGCGGAGACGTCCGTACTTATCTTCGAGAGGCTAAGGGATATTTAGGAAACTTCGCTTCTTTCATTTCTTTCATGCTAAGTTGAATCAAATTGGTATCTGAACTTCTTTCTTTTATTCTATCACCGATGGTGGTAACATACTCTTTAATTCGAGCGTAAGTGATTCGATATGATGTCGCGTAATAAGGTATGAGATGTGTTACCATGATTTAGAGGTGTGACCAAGTTCAGTCTTCAGCTATGATTTGAAGGTTCAGTTGATTAGGGTTATGATTGTGACTTCTCCGTTTGATGATATCCTTGATGAATAGGAATGATAATTCAAAGATGCAAGGAAAAGAAATTAGATGGATCAATCTTCGCTATATGAAGAGAAAAATTAGTATCTGACACACTTGATAGGTTATGTTGTAAGATGTACGAGGGTGGATGTCGTACATGTCATAAAAGGTTAAATTGACTTCAAGTTGGCATAATTAGGATATCAGAGTAGAATTAGTGGTTGTGAGTTCTTTCAGGGAATAATTATCTATTCGAGATCAGGTGGAAATGTTACGTATGATGAGTGAAGCTTGATGGAATAGACTATTACGTTTCTTTACCTAAGAGTAGTGTATTTGTGGGTTCACTTGGCATTTCGAGGTTAATGATGATTGGGGAGATGTTGAGACCAAGAGATGGTTGAGTTGTGAGTAATTTCAAAGTTGTTGAGTATCGAGTGAGTGAAAAAGTTGTATATGCATTGGTATGTTGGACTCGTCATAGGCTAATGGGAGCCAGTGATTGACTAATAGGAATAACTCTTGCACTGGACGAGTATGAGGTTCTATCAAGGGATTACCGGGTGTTACATTTAGTTATTGGATAGGATTTATGGGCATGATATTTAAGGGTTAATACTTGAGAAGTTCGATAGTTACTGGTATAATGACGTTGGAGGTAACCGAAGGACAACGAAATTGCACGGTTAGTTGGATATGTTATGTTTCAGCAAGCTAAGGTAAAAATTGGGTTTTCGCAGAAAAACATCATATAGACTCTAGAATAAGATGTTGGTCAATGGAAATATTTACGGTAACTGATTGACGACGGTTTGATCTAATTTTAGTTGTGAAAGTCTTCAGGTATCGATGATTAGGTTAGTGAATGCATGGACTGGCATAGAAAGAGATTATTTCGGTCAAGGATTTTTGGCAAGGGTATTTCGACGAAATTATATGAGAGTGTTATAAAGGGTATATGTTTGGTAATTAAGGATTAAGTGTCGGATTAAGGACCAGTTTAGTAATGGTTTGAGTTACCGCATGGGTACTAAATAATTTTGGTCAGAATAACTAGAGTGGATCGATACCTGTTCTAGTAGAGGAATCTTATAAGAAATGGTGCATGGGAGATGCCGAATTTTGGGAAGAACTCCTAGTTTTAGTGTTGGAGTGAGCGGGGGGAACTCTCCGTGATTTGGTGTGTAGTGTTCTACTATCTCCAGGATCAGTTTAGTTATTGTGTGAGGCCTTGTATATTTCAATACACTCTGGGACAAGCTTGAGTAAGGGTGGGTTGACAGTGGAAATTATGATTAAAAGAAAAGATGGGAATGTAAGGAATCGATAATTGTATGTTGAGTTAATTCGGGATGAGTGAGGTGTCTCTTCGAGAATTGGAGAGAATTTGGATTTGAAGAATGGAAACTGGGGTTAGTTGTGAAATATATGGGAATTATCATCACTGCTTTAAGGTTGGGTGAAATGGTTTGGTACGCTTGGAGGAGTAGGTCTATCATAGTTGACTAAGTGTTATGAATAATGTTCCATGAGGTTTGTATTTGGCGACAGGTGGTAAACAATATTGAGACACTGTTGATTGATAGTATGGAGGTATTCGGGTATTAGAACATGGGAGAAATTGGGCAACGACAAGTAAATAAAAGGTAAGGTTGATACTTCAAAAATTATTAAGGCTGGTAAATAGCGAGATATGATAGATAGAGGTTCGACAAGGTGTCCAGAGTTATAGGTGAGTTAAGAGAAAGTACGAGGAAAATTTGATGTGTTTAGAGTTCATGTGGTTCTATCAGACTTGCATATTAGTAGAAGTTGAAGAACTTGGAGATTATAATCAAGGTATGGTTCGTCGGTGCTAAATTGATGACTTGGATAGAATCCAACTTGAAAGCTGTGGGTGACGACATGTTCTTGATTATTCATAAGGAAAGAAGATGGAAGAGATCATAACATATTTATGAAAAGCTTACTAGTTCATTTGGAATCCGTTCGGGTGGCCAATGATTATTTAGAAATTGAGTATTTTATTTCGGGATAGATTTGTTCATGGTGGCCTAAGTTACTTTGACTGGAGGACTTGTGGTATTCTAGTAAATCACCGACAAGGATTCGAGGGATTTTGTTTTGGAAATGGAAGTATGACAGTGTTACCAGCTCCCATTAAAATTGCAAGAAATATTGATGATAATTTCGTATGACATGGATTTAGACAATTCTAATGGTTTGCATGGTTATTTGGTATGGATTGAGGAAATACAATTGGTTATTGGAAGTCTTCGGAGGGATCAATTGTTTTTCTACAGATTTGGCACAACAAAGTAATTAGTAGGCATGTTTATAGTATGGTGGTTTGGAAAATCGAGGGAAATTGGACTTGTGATGTGTGTTTATGTTTTCTAAGGAATCTTGGTGTGAATGATAGAATTGATAGTTGAGAAGGGACACTAGTATTATCAGACTATGTTATCAGTACATGATGGATGGCGGTTGAGGCTGCTACTAAAGGATGTTGGTAATTATTGTGGTAATTGTGGATCCAATCGGGTGCGGATAGAGGTATGGCTATTTATCAAGTTAGGGAATTAAGCAGAGTCACTTTGTTGAGTCACTTCTTACATTCGAGAATCGGTTGTGGAGGAAATTTTAGTTATGAAGGATTATGAAATTTCGGGTGTTGAGGCAAGTTATAGTAGTTTGATTGACTAAGTGAAAATGCTGCACTATTGATTTATTTCTTGTCGGTTGGGGATCTCATGAGGTTATGAAAGAGATTCCTTGGTTACTCGTTGGTTTCTGTTCTTTCCTTTTTTCATTCGAGGACGAATGTTTGTTTAATTTATCTGATGTAACGATCCGTCCGGTCATTTTTAGCTAAAGACCCTTATTTGCCTATTTTATCCTTCTCGTGGTCTCTATGTAGGGTTTTTGATGTGCGGGGATGGGTGCCATAGATACTGAGGTCCATTTGCATGATTTTCGGGTGAAAAGCCAAAGTCTGGAAACTTAGAGTTGGTTAGTTTGACTCAAAGTTGATATTTGTTTCTTTTTCGGGTTCCGTCACTTTCGGTAGATCCGGAGGGCCATTTATGACTTAGTTAAGTCATTCATGCATTTCATTATTCCGCCAAATGGCACGCACACACACTCACATCATTACACAAAGACGATTATGCGGTTTCACAATCGTCCTCCAGTAAAAAACCAAATTACTTTCTTTGGAACACGTTGAAGACGGAGTTGGTTCGCGGTCATTCAACAGTCGACAACGGTTCACCCCGAGTAGTTCGCTCGGATCCACCTAGTCATTTGAAAAACCACTCTAGTTTGCCTAGGATAGAGCGAAGCCAAATCCCTACTGAAGTAGCGCATGCTTACCTAGGCGGATTAAGATATTTTAGACGTATCCGGACCCATTAGGCTGACTACCTCGTGTCTTGACGGTCTATGACCCGACGACACTGCATCCAACTACTTGTTATATGGAAACATAATTGTTCCTTATGTGATGAACCATTGTCCTTTGAGGGGGAAATTAATCGTGCTCTATTTTGTATATGCATACCAACCTCAAATTGGATATGGTTTTGGAAGCACCTAAGTTGTTGAGATTTCGGTGGTCATGGTTAGACGCCCCACAACAAAGAGAAGTTATAAACTGTCCATGATACCTACCCTCACTAATGACCATGAAAGGGCATAGGGAACTATTGGAAGTCCTCACCGGATATTGTGAATATGGTAGAATGGTGTTTAGGTTCGGGGATTTTGAGATAACCCGAACATTAGAGGAGATCCATGATTGCATAGATAACAATGAGATTTGCATGAGAAGGAGGAAGAAACCCAACCATAACTTTCTAGTACCTCATAGGCCCACTCCCAACGAGATAATGAAGCTTTTGTCCCTAGCCAATGCCAATTGGTTATTCAGTTCAACCGTAGCCTTTATGGAGATTTACAACCCTTTTTGGTCCAAGAGAGGATACTTAGAACACTCCGTTGAGTTTTGGACTTATGCCGATTGGGAGGCCACCTGACCCCTAACCTTTTCTATATACCTATTAGAAACCATGTTTTTTCCCAAAGATCGACACTTTACCGTAGATACCCATGTCATTTATATCACCCATGCTATCTTTCATGGCATAACCTCAAATGGAGAAACAAAATACTTTGACCTAGTCCCTGTCATCCTAGCCGATATATACTGAGAGTTAGGTCAATGCCGAAACTTACATAGGTATTTCTAAGGGTGTAACCTACTACTAGAATGGTGGATTATCAAACACCTCAACAAATTCGAGGGTCCCTCGTACTTAGACCGAGAGTGTAGAAAGGATAACCTCCAAGTCAATTGTCCAAATTTCGGGAACCAAACCAAAGAAGGGTGGGCCTTTATCTTTTCGAGACACTTAGAGAATAATATACAATGGAGGTTCCTCGACTTCATATCCGAGGGTATTGTGGTTAGAGGTAGAAAATGGATTTTCTTGCCACTCATGAGAATCCGGGAAATTCACCCATATGCACCTATTAGGGTCGTAAGACAGTTTGGTACGAGACATGTGATACCCCAAGTAGGTAACATATGGGAGTATGTGGTCAACTACAAAGATGATATGATCAAAGGGGTTGTCGACATCATCCGAGAATGATATAGTCGAGTGAGATGGGGTCCAGAGACTCTAGCTGAAGATAGGTTCCATCAAGGTTATGACGAAGACTATGTCACTAGTTGAGGGAACATTTGCAAGGTACCCTCACTCTGGGACCCAACTGCTATCAGTATAGCCAAGACAGGGATTCAAAATCCAAGATAAAGGCACGTCGATCCAAAGGCAGGCTGATGACCGATATGCTAGGTACTTAGAGAAAATAGAGCATGATCAGACCATCATAGCTAGTTTGACCGAGGATTTAGACTTCACTCATGAGTTCTTAGAGGATCTTCATGCTCGGATGAGAAAAGCCATGGATGAGACTGCACCTATGACCTTCACTACGAAAGGGTTCTGGGTTGATTCGTTGTTGATGTTGACTAACCTCCGGGTTCAGACCGCCCTTTGAAGGTCTAAGAAAGCTCGGACAGATAGAGCTCCATCATCCGCCACTGGTGGCGACTTCTACTGATCTTTATTTTACTACCTTATCAATATTTTGTAACCCAATTGGGGAAAACTTTATTAATAATGAAATATGATTATGGGGGCAATGGATTGAATTAACATTTGACACAATTATGTTTCAAACGATTATAAAACCTTGGTGCAAAAAGGCTTAGGAACTCGAATATTACATTTGCTAATTATATGATTTTGTGATTATGTGATATATTTGCTTACATGATTTCACGTGTTCCGTCCAAACTCTTGGTTGGTTCCATATTCCGAATACCAACCCAAACGAAAAACACAAGAAAATACCAAACTTAACTAAAATTTGCACCTTTTTAAAAGTTGATTTGCTACAAATGGATACTTAAGAAATCCAAAGTGCCACATCAACAGTTGTTAATTTAATCAGTGACGAGGAAACTAATGAGTTACTTTGGGCAAAGTTCCGCAAAATAGAGAAGATGATTGATCTAGCTAAAGCAAAAATAAAAGAGGTCGACCAAATTCTGGATCTAGTAGAAAACCTTCCGGAAGAGATTATCGAGTGAAAACACCACTTTGACGATGAAGCTTTAATCCAAGAATTAGAGCGTAAAATCAAAGGCGTAGATTTTTCCAAGAATATTCCTAAATTTCACTACGAGTCAGTAGTAAGACCAGGAAGACCCACCCCTAGTGACCTGCAAGGATCATTAGGAATGATTAAAGTAAAAAACAACTTTAAGATCAACTCTAGGTTCCTTAGAGAATGTTGGGAAAGCCCTGAGAACACCATCAATAGAGAATGGTATGTAGAAACCTACTCTGAAGAACAGAGGCTAGCATTCAGGAAAACTTGGATAGCTGACATGAAAAGGTTAGGCTGTGACATAGAGTTCTTTAGATGGTTCCAAGTCACGAGACAGTTAGGCAGTGAACCAGAGTCTCTAAAGACCTTAGTAACTAAGTGGTACACTAGTACCAAAACCGTTAATGTTGTCATTCCGCTACTAGAAAAGATTAGTATTCCAGTCGAGGGAGAAGTCATTGAAGCCGCCCCTTTCAAAAGAGGTATAGAAAACCCCACAGGTAACCCTACCAATGGAGACGTTAACAAACTAATTCAGCAAAATAATTATACTAATCAGCTGTTACACGTAGTGTCCACTCAGCTTGAAAAGACTAAAGAAACCTCTAAGAAAATGACTAGCCCTGCTAGAGAAGTTAGAGCTTTCAATCCTTTATTCAAACTTCCCGAATTTAAGGCCAGTAGTTACCCCAGTTTAGTCGAACCAATCGACAGAAGTGATAAGATCTTAGATAAGATCAACCTCAGACTTCAGCAGGATAACCTAGCTATTAAAACCATTACCAAACAAGGAGCTAACCTTAACAAGTTATCCAGACACGTAAACACCAAAAATTATTATCCTAGAGCTTCCTTCCCTGACATGCAGTACGAAGGAGATGTGTTTTTAACTCATTCCTCTCACTCAGGTTCAGAGATTGTCGAATGGAACATAGATAGCCTAGCCGAAGGCCAAATCTATAATAAGCTTCATGAAATGGGTATAGCCATTACTGCCCTGAAGATTAAAAACACTCAGGATAAACAATGTGCTACCATGATAGTTGCAGGTTTTACAGGTATGTTGAAAAATTGGTGGGATAACTATCTCTCTGAAGAGATCAGGCAAGGCATATTAAATGCTTCCTCTATCCACCATGAAGCCAAAATTGACGGAACAATAGAACAGAAAGTAGTCCCAGAGGCTACTGCAACCCTGATCTATAGCATAGCCAAACACTTTATAGGTGAACCTAAAGTATTCCAGGAAAAAAGTATAGAGATTCTTAGTAACTTGACCTGCCCTAAGCTCCACGATTTTAGGTGGTACAAGGACATTTTCCTTAACAAGATTATGATCAGGGAAGATTGTAACCATGATTATTGGAAAGAAAAATTCATTAGTGGCCTACCCCCTCTCTTTGCAGAAAAGGCCAGAACCACAATTAGGAATAAGTTTGACGGTGAAATTCCCTACGGTAACCTAATGTACGGTGACATAGTTAGTTTAATAAACCTTACAGGTCTAGAGCTTTGTACAGACCTAAAGCTTAGGCACCAACTGAAAAAAGAAGGTCGACTTTCTACCACTGAGTTAGGAAGTTTCTGTCAAGACTTTGGATATACCAAAATAACCGCCCCTTCTAGAGCTGTTGCCAAGAAACACAAAGCTGAAAAGAAACCCAGTGCACCTCCTAAAAGGAATTTTAAGAAAAAACCCTATAAACCTAGATGAATCGCTAGGCGTCAGACTGCCCCCATTTCTAAAGAAACCAAATGCTGGAATTGTGGCAAAGCTAGTCACTTAACCAGTTCTTGCAAAGTTCCTAACAAAAAGAAGGATAAGATCAACCTTCTTGAACTTAACCCAGAGTTAAAAGATAAACTCTTCACCATTTTAGGAGAGCCCGATAACTCTTCCAAGTCAGAAGAATATAGCGATGAGGACCTCCTAGACGTCGACTATAGTTCTGACAGCTCTGACTCCAGTAATGAATGTATCTGCTCAGGAACATTCTGTACTTGTGACTCCAGCACTGTCAATGTTATTTCAAAAGATAGCCAAGAGTTCTTCTTTGACATGATCGAAAAAATCGATGATGAGGATCTTATAAAACAATATCTTTCAGAACTTAAGAAGCTGATTATCCATTACAAAGATAGTAAAGCTACTATAGAACCCTTTAACATGAAGCATGCCCTGAATAAGTTTAAGGTTCCTAAACCGTCCAGTTCCTCTATTCCAGACATTCAAATCGAAGTTTCTAATCTCAAACAAGAGATTAAAGATATTAAAGAGCGACTTAGTACTATAGAATTAGACTCCTTCGCTAATAAGATAATTAGAGATGCCAATGAAGAGATGTATGGGCCATCAACTTCCAGAGGTTTAGCCGAGGTAAACTCTGAGGAAGAAGAAGATTCTATTAGTCTATATTGATCAGGTCTAAAATTGATTTCTATGGTCAAACCCCTTTCTTATCATATCCCGATAAAATTAGTTATTAATAAAAATGTTATCCTCAATAAGATTGCCTTATTCGATACATGAGCAGACCAAAATTGCATTGCCGAAGGTCTTATCCCTACCAAGTATCTTGAGAAGAGCACTTCAAAGCTCTATTCCGCCACGGGCGAAAAGCTTAAGATTAATTATAAATTATCTAAAACCCACGTCTGCAATAATGGAGTCTGCTATATTAATGATTTCGTTATTACTAGAAATATTACTGAAGAAATCATCTTGGGTATCCCTTTCGCTACCCAGATTAAGCCTTATACCGCTAATCTTGATGGTATCTATACCAACTCTCTAGGAAAAGAAATTATTTTTCCTTACTTAAATCCTCTTTCAAAAAATGAAAGTAATTTTGTCAAACAAAAAATAGTTTTCCGGATACAACTATTATCCAATCAAATCAACTTTTTAAAAGATGATATCCAAGTCAAAAGAATTGATGCAGCGTTGAAAACTCCTGAGCTTTTCGATAAGATTGGTGCTCTTCTCAAAACAATTGAGAGAGACGTTTGCTCAGAACTTCCAAACGCGTTTTGGGAAAGAAAGAGACACGTGGTATCTCTACCATATGTCAACGATTTCAACGAAAAAGCCATTCCCACTAGAGCTAGACCAATACAAATGAGCCACGAGCTCATGGAATATTGCAAAAAGGAAACAGATGATTTACTTCAAAAGAAGATCATCCGGCCCTCAAAGTCTCAGTGGAATTGTTCAGCGTTTTACGTAAACAACAATTCTGAGAAAGAAAGAGGAGCCCCCAGACTAGTTATTAATTATAAACTACTAAACCAAGTTTTAAAATGGATTAGATATCCTATTCCTAATAAACGAGACCTTCTGAAAAGAACTTACAAAGCTAATGTTTACAGTAAGTTCGATATGAAATCTGGATTTTGGCAAATCCAGATAGAAGAAAAAGATAAGTATAAAACTGCTTTTAATGTCCCCTTCGGTCAATTCGAATGGAACGTTATGCCATTTGGGCTAAAAAATGCCCCTTCCGAATTTCAAAAAATTATGAATAGCATTTTTAACGCTCTAAGCTTATTTTCTATAGTCTATATAGACGACGTCCTTATATTTTCAGAAAATCTTGATCAACACTTCAAGCACCTTAATATCTTCATTAACACTGTGAAGGAAAATGGTTTGGCTGTAAGTGCTAAAAAGATAAAAGATTTTTCAAACTTCTATCAGATTTTTAGGTCATGCCCTGTATCAAGGAACTTATAAGCCCATCTGTAGAGCCATTGAGTTCTCTGCCAAATTCCCCGACGAAATAGTTGATAAAACCCAGTTACAAAGATTTTGGGTAGTCTTAACTATGTCGCTGATTTTATTCCTAAAGTCAGGCAAATTTGTGAACCCCTCTACAAAAGACTTAAGAAAGTGGCTGTCCCTTGGTCAGAAGAACATACTAGAGATGTTAGACAAATTAAGGAAATTGTCCAGAAAATTCCATGCTTAGGAATACCTAACCCTGAAGCATTTATGATTGTCGAAACCGACGCTTCTGATGTTGGCTACGGAGGCATCCTTAAGCAGAGGATTTCTCCAAAAAAAATGGAACAATTAGTAAGGTTTACCTCGGGAGTCTGGAACTCCGTACAGAAAAATTACAGTACTGTCAAAAAAGAAATTTTATCTATAGTATTATGTATTACAAAATTTCAGGATGATTTAGTAAATAAAGAATTTTTGTTAAGAGTTGATTGCAAAGCTGCAAAAGACGTTTTACAAAAGGATGTTAAAAATCTTGTGTCAAAACAAATTTTTGCTAGATGGCAAGCGCTATTAACCAGTTTTGATTTCAAAATTGATTTTATAAATGGAGAAGAAAATTCTTTACCCGATTTTTAACCAGGGAATTTTTGCACGGTAACAATGAGGCCAACCTTTTCGGGCTCTCGCCCGATGAAACCCCCATTCCAGTTAAAACCAGAAGAGAAACTAAAAAGCCCCTTTATCCCAGATAAATCTACCAGTCCGGCTCTAGCAGCCGCTTATGAGGGAAGGTTTTTCGTATTAGCAAACTTTCCTAAAATTGCAGGTAAAGAACAACTTACAGAAAAACCCAAAGCCGTGCCTTTTAAGGCATCTCCCTCTCTACTTCAAACAAAAGAAAGTTACGAGATGAAGCCACCAGCATCATACTTAGAAGCAGTAAAACCAGATGCTCCTGCCAAGAAAGAAACCTCAGCAGCAGGTACCATCTCCCATCCACCAAAATGGGAGTTTATCATCCATCCGGCCCTCCCGATAATGGCCCTTGACAAAAGATATGAAAATTTCAGAGTACAGGATCTTCTCAGACCCTGTTATACAAATTATCAGTACGTGGAATCACAAGATCCCCTTAAAACCAGAAAGTTTTACGAATTCATTCTCATCGACACAGATTCAATAGAGATTGAACATAGTTACTTTAAAAATAATCCAGAGGCGATTGAATTTTCAAAGTTTATGATTAAAAATATTTTAAGTCCTTTTGAGTGGTATGTAGATCATCTTCATACTCCAATCCAATTTTCCAAAAACTTTAAACCAGCAACCTACAATTGGCATGACTACAAAGATGCCTGGTTCAACTTTCTATTTGTCAGACCCAACACACATACTTGGTTTGTTAAGTATGCCGAAGGGTTAAAGGAAAAAATTATTCCCCGCTGGTTCTATGCGTGGTGGAATATTTTTGGTGGAACTCTACAGGTGGTAGCTCCCAGCTTCCAAAACAAGTATGCCAACTTTCTGGAAGAACATCAAATCAGTACTCTTCCAGATCATATTAAAGAATGTAAATTCTTTATTAACAAAAGAATTTCTTATATCATTAATTGGTCATTCGACATCCAAGAGATGAATCGGATTAAATATCTCAGTAAGATGATCAGGATTAAGGGATGGAGTCCTAAAGTAAAAGAGGAGGCAAAAAAGAAAAGCCCTTCTTCCGGATCCAGCTCTGCGTCCAAAGCAGAAATCAGAAGAAAGCTTCTGGAAGCTTTAACAAAGCTCAACAACAGTGAAGAAGCCGAAGAGGCTTTATAAATCTTAGACTCAGCATCCAGTTCTGACGAACCAGATAATGGAGACATGCTAACCCCACGAGGGATATCACAATCATACTATCTAGAAAAGCCGTAAAGCAAAAGCAGGTATACGACAAAAGTCATAAAAAAAGAAAGCGACAAGGAATCTACCAACATTAGATGACCCCTCAGATAAAGCAAAAGCAGATGACCCTTCAAGAAAGCAAAAGACATTCTGAAGAGTCATTTAATTTTAGCCATTGATTGTAAAGTAGATACTTTATTTCGAGACCTATTTAAGGCTCTCAATTTGTAATCATTCAGGCACCCCGAAATTTACCCACAAAGGAAATTTCTGCCTTCACCTCTGTATCACTATGCTTCCCGCTTTCAATTAAATAAAACTTGTGAGTATTGTACAGAATTCCAAAGTTTTGATTACTGCTTTAAGTATTTTCGTATTATTTTACTGAAGGATCGCGAGTATTATCTATAAAATAATACGAAAATACTTAAAAGCAGTAATCAAAACTTTGAAATTCTGTACAATACTCACAAGTTTTATTAACTGGAAAAGAAAGCGGGAAGCATAGGGATACAGAGGTAGAGGCAGAAATTTCCTGTGTGGGTAAATTTTGGAGTGCCTGGAAGATTACATCTTGAGAGCCTTAAATAGGCCTCGAAAATAAAGTATCTACTTTACAATCAATGGCTAAAATTAAACGACTCTTCAGAATGTCTTTTGCTTTCTTGAAGGGTCATTTGCTTTTGCTTTATTCGAGGGGTCATCTACTGTTGGTAGATTCCTTGTCGCTTTCTTCCTTTACGACTTTTGTCGCATACCTGCTTTTGCTTTATGGCTTTTCCAAATAGTACGATTGTCCTATTCCTCGTGGGGCTAGCATGTCTCCATTATCTGGTTCGCCACAACTGGATGCTGAGTCTAAGATTTCTAAAGCCTCTTCGGCTTCTTCATTGTTGTCAAGTTTCGTTAAAGCTTCCAAAAGCTTTCTTCTGATTTTTGCTTTGGACGCAGAACTGGATCCTGAAGAAGAGGGGCTTTTCTTTTTTACCTCTTCTTTTACTTTAGGACTCCATCCCTTAATCCTGATTATCTTACTGAGATATTTAATTCGATTCATCTCTTGGATGTCGAATGACCAATTAATGATATAAGAAATTCTTTTGTTAATAAAAAATGTACATTCTTTAATATGATCCGGAAGAGTATTGATTTGCTGTTCTTCCAGAAAGTTGGCATACTTGTTTTGGAAGCTGGGAGCTACCACCTGTAGAGTTCCACCAAAAGTATTCCACCACACGTAGAACCAGCGGGGAATAATTTTCTCCTTTAACCTTTCGGCATTCTTAACAAACCAAGTATGTGTGTTGGGTCTGACATATAGAAAGTTAAACCAGGCATCTTTGTAGTCATGCCAATTGTAGGTTGCTGGTTTAAAGTTTTTGGAAAATGGGATTGGAGTATGAAGATGATCTACATACCGCTCAAAAGGACTTAAAATCTTTTTAATCATAAACTTTGAAAATTCAATCGCCTCTGGATTATTTTTAAAGTAACTATGTTCAATCTCTATTGAATATGTGTCGATGAGAATGAACTCGTAGAACTTTCTGGTTTTAAGGGGAGCTTGAGATTCCACGTACTGGTAATTTGTATAACAGGGTCTAAGAAGATCCTGTACTCTGAATTTTTCATATCTTTTGTCAAGGGCCATTATTGGGAGGGCCGGATGGATGATAAATTCCCATTTTGGTGGATGGGAGCTGGTTCCTGCGGCTGAGGTTTCCTTCTTGGCCGGAGTATCTGGCTTTACTGCTTCTGAGTATGATGCTGGCGGCTTCATCTCATAATTTTCTCTTGTTTGTAGTAGAGAGAGATGCCTTAAAGGGCACGGCTTTGGGTTTTTCTGCAAGTTGTTCTTTACCTGCAATTTTAGTAAAGTTCGCTAATGCGGAAAACCTTCCCTCATAAGCGGCTGCTAGAGCCGGACTGGTAGATTTATCTGGGATAAAGGGGCTTTTTAGTTTCCCTTCTGGTTTTAACTGGAATGGGGGTTTCATCGGGCGAGGGCCCGAAAAGGTTGGCCTCATTGTTACCCTGCAAAAATTCCCTGGTTAAAAAATCGAGTAGAGAATTTTCTTCTCCTTTTATAAAAACAATTTTTAAATCAAAACTGGATAATAGCGCTTGCCATCTAGCAAAAATTTGTTTTGACACAAGATTTTTAACATCTTTTTGTAAAACGTCTTTTGCAGCTTTGCAATCAACTCTTAACAAAAATTCTTTATTTACTAAATTATCATGAAATTTTGTAATACATAATACTATGGATAAAATCTCTTTTTTGACAGTACTGTAATTTTTCTGTGCGGAGTTCCAGACTCCCTAGGTAAACCTTACTAATTGTTCCATTTTTTTTTGGAGAAATCCTCTGCTTAAGGATGCCTCCGTAGCCAACATCAAAAGCTTCGGTTTCGACAATCATAAATGCTTCGGGGTTAGGTATCCCTAAGCATGGAAGTTTCTGGATAATTTTGCTTAATTTGTCTAACAGCTCTAGTATGTTCTTCTGACCAAGGATCAGGGACTTTCTTAAGTCTTTTGTAGAGGGGTTCACAAATTTGCCTGACTTTAGGAATAAAATCAGCGACATAGTTAAGACTATCCAAAAATCTTTGTAACTGGGTTTTATCAACTATTTTGTCGGGGAATTTGGTAGAGAACTCAATGGCTCTACAGATGGGCTTATAAGTTCCTTGATACAGGTCATGACATAAAAATCTGATAGAAGTTTGAAAAAGCTTTATCTTTTTAGCACTTACAGCCAAACCATTTTTCTTCACATTGTTCATGAAGATATTAAGGTCCTTGAAGTATTGATCAAGATTTTCTGAAAATATAAGAACGTCGTCTATATAGACTATGGAAAATAAGCTTAGAGCGTTAAAAATGTTGTTGATAATGTTTTGAAGTTCAGAAGGAGCATTTTAAAGCCCAAATGGCATAACGTTACACTCGAATTGACCGAAGGGGACATTAAAAGCACTTTTATATTTATCCTTTTCTTCACTCTGGATTTGCCAAAATCCGGATTTCATATCGAACTTACTGTAAACATTAGCTTTGTAAGTTCTTTTCAGAAGATCTCGTTTATTAGGAATAGGATATCTAATCCATTTTAAAACTTGGTTTAGTGGTTTATAATTAATAACCAATCTGGGAGCTCCTCTTTCTTTCTCAGAACTGTTGTTTACGTAAAACGCTGAACAACTCCACTGAGATTTTGAGGGCCGGATGATCTGCTTTTGAAGTAAATCATCAGTTTCCTTTTTGCAATATTCCATGAGCTCGTGGCTCATCTGAATTGGTCTAGCTCTTGTGGGAATAGTTTTTTAATTGAAATCATCGACATATGGTAAAGATACCACGTGTCTCTTTCTTTCCCAAAACGCGTTAGTAAGTTCTGAGCAAACGTCTCTTTCAATTGTTTTGAGAAGAGTTCCAATTTTATTGGTAAGCTCAGGAGTTTTCAACACTGCATCAATTCTTTTGACTTGGATATCATCTTTTAAAAAGTTGATTTGATTGGACAATAATTGAATTCGGAAAACTATTTTTTGTTTGACGAAATTACTCTCGTCTTTTGAATGGGGATTTAAATAAGGAAAAATAATTTCTTTTCCTAGAGAGCTGGTATAGATACCATCAAGATTAGTGGTATAAGGCTTAATCTAGGTAGCGAAAGGGATACCCAATATGATTTTCTCAATAATATTCCTAGTGATAACGAAATCATTAATATAACAGATTCCATTATTGCAGATGTGGGCTTTAGACAATTTATAATTTATCTTAAGCTTTTTTGCCAGTGGCAGAATAGAGCTTTGAAGTGTTCTTTTCAAGATACTTGGAAGGGATAAGACCTTCAGCAATGCAATTTTGGTGTGCTCCTGTATCGAATAAGGCAATCTTATTGAAGATAACATTTTTATTAATAACTAATTTTATCGGGATATGATAAGAAAGGGGTTTGACCTTAGAAATCAATTTTAGACCTGATCGATCTAGACTCATAGAATCTTCTTCTTCCTCAGAGTTTACTTCGGCTAATCCTCTGGAAGTAAATGGCCTATACATCTCTTCATTGGCATCTCTAATTATCTTATTAGCGAAGGAGTCCAATTCTATAGTACTAAGTCGCTCTTTAATATCCTTAATCTCTTGTTTGAGATTAGAAACTTCGGCTTAAAGGTCTGGAATAGAGGAACTAGAAGGTTTAGGAACCTTAAACTTATTAAGGGCTAGTTTCATGTTAAAGGGTTCTACTATAGTTTTAGCTTTATGATGGATAATCAGCTTCTTAAGCTCTGAAAGGTATTGTTTTCTAAGATCTTCATCATCGATTTTTTCGATCATGTCAAAGAAGAACTCTTGGATGTCTTTAGAAATAACATTGACAGTACTGGTGTCACGTGTACAGAATGCTCCAGAGCAGATACATTCATTACTGGAGTCTGAACTGTCAGAACTATAATCGATGTGTAGGAGATCCTCATCGCTATATTCTTCTGATTCAGAAGAATTATCGGGTTCTCCTAAAATGGCGAAGAGTTTATCCTTTAACTCCGGGTTAAGTTCGAGAAGGTTGATCTTATCCTTCTTTTTGTTAGGAACTTTGCAAGAACTGGCTAGGTGGCCAGCTTTGCCACAATTCCAGCACTTGGTTTCTTTAGAAACAGGGGTTGTCTGACGCATAACGGCTCTTCTAGGTTTATGGGATTTTTTCCTAAAATTCCTTTTGGGCGGCGCACTGGGTTTCTTTTGAGCTTTGTGTTTCTTGGCAACAGCTCTAGAAGGTGCGGTTATTTTGGTGTACCCAAAGTCTTGACAAAAACTTCCTAACTCGGTGGTAGAAAGTCGACCTTCCTTTTTCAGCTGGTGCCTAAGCTTTAGGTCTGTACATAGCTCTAGACCTGTAAGGTTTATCAAACTAACTATGTCACCGTAAGTCAGGTTACCGTAGGGAATTTCACCGTCAAATTTATTTCTAATTGTGGTTCTTACCTTTTCTCCAAAGAGAGGGGGTAGGCCACATTGCTTATCAACATACCTGTAAAACCTGCAACTATCATGGTAGCACATTGCTTATCCTGAGTGTTTTTAATCTTAAGGGCAGTGATGGCAATCCCCATTTCATGAAGCTTATTATAGATTTGGCCTTCGGCTAAGACATCTATGTTCCATTCAACAATCTCTGATCCTGAGTGGGAGGAATGAGTTAAAAACACATCCTCTTCGTACTGCATGTCAGGGAAGGAAGCTCTAGGATAATAATTTTTGGTGTTTACGTGTCTGGATAACTTGTTATGGCCATCTCCTTGTTTGGTAATGGTTTTAATAGCTAGGTTATCCTGCTAAAGTCTGAGGTTGATCTTATCTAAGATCTTATCACTTCTGTCGATTGGTTCGACTAAACTGGGGTAACTACTGGCCTTAAATTCGGGAAGTTTGAATAAACGATTGAAAGCTCTAACTTCTCTAGCGGGGCTAGTCATTTTCTTAGAGGTTTCTTTAGTCTTTTCAAGCTGAGTGGACACTACGTGTAACAACTGATTAGTATAATTATTTTGCTGATTCAGTTTTTTAACGTCCCCATTGGTAGGGTTACCTGTGGGGTTTTCTATACCTCTTTTGAAAGGGGCGGCTTCAATGACTTCTCCCTCGACTAGAATACTAATCTTTTCTAGTGGGGGAATGACAGCATTAACGGTTTTGGTACTAGTGTACCACTTAGTTACTAAGGTCTTTAGAGACTCTGGTTCACTGCCTAACTGTCCCGTGACTTGGAACCATCTAAAGAACTCTATGTCACAGCGTAACCTTTTCATGTCAGCTATCCAAGTTTTCCTGAATGCTAGCCTCTGTTCTTCAGAGTAGGTTTCTACATACCATTCTTTATTGACGGTGTTCTCAGGGCTTTCCCAACATTCTTTAAGGAACCTAGAGTTGATCTTAAAGTTGTTTTTTACTTTAATCATTCCTAATGATCCTTGCAGGTCACTAGGGGTGGGACTTCCTGGTCTAACTACTGACTCGTAGTGAACTTTAGGAATATTCTTGGAAAAATCTACGTCTTTGATTTTACGCTATAATTCTTGGATTAAAGCTTCATCGTCAAAGTCATCCTCCTGGGTTTTTGAGGAAGATGCTCTATCTGTAGAGAATCTGCCGGAAGAATTTTTTGAATCAGATATGAGAAACCTAAGGTTTATAGATCCGTCAGGGTGTTGAACTATATTCTTGATTTTAGAATTTTCTGGTTCAACCTTTGGTGGGGTGATGGCGTCGAAACACCATTCATCTTTAGAGAGTGTCTCGTCCCAGCGAAGCATTCTAGGGACGAAGATGTTGCTGTGCTCTTGGTTTGCTTCCATGAGCATGGTAACACCTTTGTTACTCATTATTTTCACTTTAGGAGCGAGGGTAGTTTTCATAAGCCTGTAATAAATTCGATAAATAACAACAATTTCTTTAGTGTTAACCTTACTTTTCATATTCTTCGTTTTTATATTTTATGTTAAAGTATCCAAGATATTATCATCATGGATATCTACAGAAAAGTTTGGATAACAGTTAAAATAGACTGGTTCTCTGGCTAAATTACTTTGTAAAACTCCTAAAAGAGAGTCTTCAAAATTTAGCATTCTGGCGTCTCTTAAGAGAAGACAGATGGGCGTATCTAAGCCCAAACGATACAGGGGTTTGACCCCGACTTGAACAAGTCCTATATGGAGGAAGTTAAAATCTTTTTTGTAATTATTGATATCTTGTGGAGCCAACAGCCTAACAATTTCTTTAGAATTATTGATGGCTATGGTAGACTCACAAGTTTTGATATTATAATTTTTTATTAAATCAAATTTTCCTGTTTCATAAATAGTTTTGAAAGGTTGTTTGGGAATATCCCAGTTATGCAAATCTCTTTCCACCTTTGCTATTTTCATAGTTAAAGTGGAGAGGTTTTCACTATTAATAATACTGTGATGCTCGGAACTATTCATTTTAATACAGGGCTGAGTAATTACTAAGAAACCAATCAGAATTTTCTAGTAGAGTCTTCTGGACTCCTATAATATGTTTAACCTGTTCTATCAGATGGTAGATATGAGTAATCTCGTTAAGGATTACTTGTCTAGCTAAAGTCTAGTGTTGGATGGAAACATCCTCTAGGGGTGCAACATTCTTATAGTAATGTAACCTAAGTCGGAGATCTCTTAATACGGAAAACCTTCCCTCATAAGCGGCTGCTAGAGCCGGACTGGTAGATTTATTTGGGATAAAGGGGCTTTTTAGTTGCTCTTCTTGTTTTAGCTGGAATGGAGGTTTCATCGGGCGAGGGCCCGGAAAGATTGGCCTCATTGTTACCCCGCAAAAATTCCCTGGTTAAAAAATCGGGTAGAGAATTTTCTTCTCCTTTTATAAAATCAATTTTGAAATCAAAACTGGATAATAGCGCTTGCCATCTAGCAAAAATTTGTTTTGACGCAAGATTTTTAACATCCTTTTGTAAAACGTCTTTTGCAGCTTTGCAATCAACTCTTAACAAAAATTCTTTATTTACTAAATCATCCTGAAATTTTGTAATACATAATACTATAGATAAAATTTCTTTTTTGACAGTACTATAATTTTTCTGGGCGGAGTTCCAGACTCCCGAGGTAGACCTTACTAATTGTTCTGTGTATTTTGGAGAAATCCTCTGCTTAAGGATGCCTCCGTAGCCAACATCAGAAGCGTCGGTTTCGACAATCATAAATGCTTCGGGGTTAGGTATTCCTAAGCATGGAAGTTTCTGGACAATTTCCTTAATTTGTCTAACAGCTCTAGTATGTTCTTCTGACCAAGGATCAGGGACTTTCTTAAGTCTTTTGTAGAGGGGTTCACAAATTTGCCTGACTTTAGGAATAAAATCAGCGACATAGTTAAGACTACCTAAAAATCTTTGTAACTGGGTTTTATCAACTATTTCACCGGGGAATTTGGCAGAGAACTCAATGGCTCTACAGATGGGCTTATAAGTTCCTTGATACATGTCATGACGTAAAAATCTGATAGAAGTTTGAAAAAGCTTTATCTTTTTAGCACTTACAGCCAAACCATTTTTCTTCACATTTTTAATGAAGATATTAAGGTCCTTGAAGTGTTGATCAAGATTTTCTGAAAATATAAGAACGTCGTCTATATTGACTATAGAAAATAAGCTTAGAGCATTAAAAATGCTGTTCATAATGTTTTGAAATTCGGAAGGGGCATTTTTGAGTCCAAATGGCATAACGTTCCATTCGAATTGACCGAAGGGGACATTAAAAATAGTTTTATACTTATCTTTTTGTTCGATCTGGATTTTCCAAAATCCAGATTTCATATCGAACTTATTGTAAACATTAGCTTTGTAAGTTCTTTTCAGAAGGTCTCATTTATTAGGAATAGGATATCTAATCCATTTTAAAACTTGGTTTAGTGGTTTATAATTAATAACTAGTCTGGGAGCTTCTCTTTCTTTCTCAGAACTGTTGTTTACGTAAAACGCTGAACAACTCCACTGAGACTTTGAGGGCCGGATGATCTTCTTTTGAAGTAAATCATCTGTTTCCTTTTTGTAATATTCCTTGAGCTCGTGGCTCATTTGTATTGGTCTAGCTCTAGTGGGAATGGCTTTTTCATTGAAATCGTCGACATATGGTAGAGATACCACGTGTCTCTTTCTTTCCCAAAACGCGTTTGGAAGTTCTGAGCAAACGTCTCTCTCAATTGTTTTGAGAAGAGCGCTAATCTTATCGGAAAGCTCAGGAGTTTTCAATCCTGCATCAATTCTTTTGACTTGGATATCATCTTTTAAAATGTTGATTTGATTGGATAATAGTTGTATCCGGAAAACTATTTTTTATTTGACAAAATTACTTTCATTTTTTGAAAGAGGATTTAAGTAAGGAAAAATAATTTCCTTTCCTAGAGAGTTGGTATAGATACCATCAAGATTAGCGGTATAAGGCTTAATCTGGGTAGAGAAAGGGATACCCAAGATGATTTCTTTAGTAATATTTCTAGTAATAACGAAATCATTAATATAGCAGACTCCATTATTGCAGACGTGGGCATTAGATAATTTATAATTAATCTTAAGCTTTTCACCCGTGGCGGAATAGAGCTTTGAAGTGCTCTTCTCAAGATACTTGGTAGGGATAAGACCTTCAGCAATGCAATTTTGGTCTGCTCCTGTATCGAATAAGGCAATCTTATTGAGGATAACATTTTTATTAATAACTAATTTTATCGAGATATGATAAGAAAGGGGTTTGACCTTAGAAATCAATTTTAGACATGATCGATCTAGACTCATAGAATCTTCTTCTTCCTCAGAGTTTACCTCGGATAAACCTCTGGTAGTTGATGGCCCATACATCTCTTCATTGGCGTCTCTAATTATTTTATTAGCGAAGGAGTCTAATTCTATTGTACTAAGTCGCTCTTTAATATCTTTAATATCTTTAATCTCTTGTTTGAGATTAGAAACTTCAGTTTGAAGGTCTGGAATAGAGGAACTGGACGGTTTAGGAACCTTAAACTTATTCAGGGCATGCTTCATGTTAAAGGGTTCTATAGTAGCTTTACTATCTTTGTGATGGATAATCAGCTTCTTAAGTTCTGAAAGATATTGTTTTCTAAGATCCTCATCATCGATTTTTTCGATCATGTCAAAGAAGAACTCTTGGCTCTCTTTTGAAATAACATCGACAGTGCTGGAGTCACAAGTACAGAATGTTCCTAAGCAGATACATTCATTACCGGAGTCAGAGCTGTCAGAACTATAGTCGACGTCTAGGAGGTCCTCATCGCTATATTCTTCTGACTCAGAAGAATTACTAGGCTCTCCTAAAATGGCGAAGAGTTTATCTTTTAACTCTGGGTTAAGTTCAAGAAGGTTGATCTTATCCTTCTTTTTGTTAGGAACTTTGCAAGAACTGGCTAAGTGACCATCTTTGCCACAATTCCAGCATTTGGTTTCTTTAGAAACGAGGGTAGTCTGACGCCTAGCGATTCGTCTAGGTTTATAGGGTTTTTTCTTAAAATTCCTTTTAGGAGGTGCACTGGGTGTCTTTTGAGCTTTGTGTTTCTTGGCAACAGCTCTAGAAGGGGCGGTTATTTTGGTGTATCCAAAGTCTTGACAGAAACTTCCTAACTCGGTGGTAGAAAGTCGACCTTCTTTTTTTAGTTGGTGCCTAAGCTTTAGGTCTGTACAAAGCTCTAGACCTGTAAGGTTTATTAAACTAACTATGTCACCGTATGTTAGGTTATCGTAGGGAATTTCACCATCAAACTTATTCCTAATTGTGGTTCTTACCTTTTCTACAAAGAGAGGGGGTAGGCCACTAATGAATTTTTCTTTCCAATAATCATGGTTACAATCTTCCCTGATCATAACCTTGTTAAGGAAAATATCCTTGTACCACCTAAAATCGTGGAGCTTAGGGCAGGTCAAGTTACTAAGAATCTCTAAACTCTTTTCCTGGAATACTTTAGGTTCACCTATAAAGTGTTTGGCTATGCTATTGATCAGGGTTGCAGTAGCGTCTGGGACTACTTTCTGTTCTACTGTTCCGTCAATTTTGGCTTCATGGTGGATAGAGGAAGCATTTAATATGCCTTGCCTGATCTCTTCACAGAGATAGTTATCCCACCAATTTTTCAACATACTTGTAAAACCTGCAACTATCATGGTAGCACATTGCTTATCCTGAGTGTTTTTAATCTTCAGGGCAGTAATGGCTATACCCATTTCATGAAGCTTATTATAGATTTGGCCTTCGGCTAAGCCATCTATGTTCCATTCGATAATCTATGAACATAAGTGAGAGGAATGAGTTAAAAACACATCCTCTTCGTACTGCATGTCAGGGAATGAAGCTCTAGGATAATAATTTTTGGTGTTTACGTGTCTGGATAACTTGTTAAGGTCAGCTCCTTGTTTGGTAATGGTTTTAATAGCTAGGTTATCCTGTTGAAGTCTGAGGTTGATCTTATCTAAGATCTTATCACTTTTGTCGATTGGTTCGACTAAACTGGGGTAACTACTGTCCTTAAATTCGGGAAGTTTGAATAACGGATTGAAAGCTCTAACTTCTCTAGCAGGGCTAGTCATTTTCTTAGAGGTTTCTTTAGTCTTTTCTAGCTGAGTGGACACTACGTGTAACAACTGATTAGTATAATTATTTTGCTGAATCAGTTTGTTAACATCTCCATTTGTAGGGTTACCTTTGGGGTTTTCTATACCTCTTTTGAAAGGGGCGACTTTAATGACTTCTCCCTCGACTGGAATACTAATCTTTTCTAGTGGGGGAATGAAATTATTAACGGTTTTGGTACTAGTGTACCACTTAGTTACTAAGGTCTTTAGAGACTCTGTTCACTGCCTAACTGTCTCGTGACTTGGAACCATCTAAAGAACTCTATGTCACAGCGTAACCTTTTCATGTCAGCTATCCAAGTTTTCCTAAATGCTAGCCTCTGTTCTTCATAGTAGGTTTCTACATACCATTCTTTATTGACGGTGTTCTCAGGGCTTTCCCAACATTCTCTAAGGAACCTAGAGTTGATCTTAAAGTTGTTTTTTACATTAATCATTCCTAATGATCCTTGCAGGTCACTTGGGGTGGGACTTCCTGGTCTAACTACTTTAATCATTCGTAGTGAACTTTAGGAATATTCTTGAAAAAATCTACGTCTTTGATTTTACGCTCTAATTCTTGGATTAAAGCTTCATCGTCAAAGTCATCCTCCCGGGTTTTTGAGGAAGATGCTCTATCTGTAGAGAATCTGCCGGAAGAATTTTTTGAATCAGATCTGAGAAACCTAAGGTTTATAGATTCGTCAGGGTGTTGAACTATATTCTTGATTTTAGAATTTTCTGGTTCAACCTTTGGTGGGGTGATGGCGTCGAAACACCATTCATCTTGAGAGAGTGTCTCATCCCAGCGAAGCATTCTAGGGACGAAGATGTTGTTGTGCTCTTGGTTTGCTTCCATGAGCATGGTAACACCTTTGTTACTCATTATTTTCACTTTAGGAGCGAGGATAGTTTTCATAAGCCTGTAATAAATTCGATAAATAACAGCAATTTCTTTAGTGTTAACCTTACTTTTCATATTCTTCGTTTTTATATTTTATGTTAAAGTATCCAAGATATTATCATCATGGATATCTACAGAAAAGTTTGGATAACAGTTAAAATAGACTGGTTCTCTGGCTAAATTACTTTGTAAAACTCCTAAAAGAGAGTCTTCAAAATTTAGCATTCTGGCGTCTCTTAAGAGAAGACAGATGGGCGTATCTAACCCCAAACGATACAAGGGTTTGACCGCGACTTGAACAAGTCCTATATGGAGGAAGTTAAAATCTTTTTTGTAATTATTGATATCTTGTGGAGCCAACAACCTAACAATTTCTTTAGAATTATTGATGTCTATGGTAGACTCACAAGTTTTGATATTATAATTTTTTATGAAATCAAATTTTCCTGTTTCATAAATAGTTTTGAAAGGTTGTTTGGGAATATCCCAGTTTTGCAAATCTCTTTCCCCCTTTTCTATTTTCATAGTTAAAGTGGAGAGGTTTTCACTATTAATAATACTGTGATGCTCGGAACTATTCATTTTAATACTGGGTTGAGTAATTACTAAGCAACTAATCAGAATTTTCTATTAGAGTCTTCTGGACTCCTATAAGATGTTTAACCTGTTCTATCAGATGGTAGATATGAGTAATTTCATTGAGAATTACTTGTCTAGCTAAAGTCTGGTGTTGGATGGAAACATCCTCTAGGGGTGCAACATTCTTATAGTAAGGTAACCTAAGTCGGAGATCTCTTAATACAGAAAACCTTCCCTCATAAGCGGCTGCTTGAGCCGGACTGGTAGATTTATCTGGGATAAAGGGGCTTTTTAGTTTCTCTTCTGGTTTTAACTGGAATGAGGGTTTCATCGGGCGAGGGCCCAGAAAGGCTAGTCTCATTGTTACCCTGCAAAAATTCCCTGGTTAAAAAATCGGGTAGAGAATTTTCTTCTCCTTTTATAAAATCAATTTTGAAATCAAAACTGGATAATAGCGCTTACCATCTAGCAAAAATTTGTTTTGACACAAGATTTTTAACATCCTTTTGTAAAACGTCTTTTACAGCTTTGCAATCAACTCTTAACAAAAATTCTTTATTTACTAAATCATCCTGAAATTTTGTAATACATAATACTATAGATAAAATTTCTTTGTTGACAGTACTGTAATTTTTCTGGGCGGAGTTCCAGACTCCCGAGGTAAACCTTACTAATTGTTCTATGTCTTTTGGAGAAATTCTCTGCTTAAGGATGCCTCCGTAGCCAACATCAGAAGCGTCAATTTCGACAATCATAAATGCTTCGGGGTTAGGTATTCCTAAGCATGGAAGTTTCTGGACAATTTCCTTAACTTGTTTAACAACTCTAGTCTGTTCTTCTGACCAAGGGACATGGACTTTCTTAAGTCTTTTGTAGAGGGGTTCACAAATTTGCCTGACTTTAGGAATAAAATCAGCGACATAGTTAAGACTACCCAAAAATCTTTGTAACTGGGTTTTATCAACTATTTCGTCGTGGAATTTGGCAGAGAACTCAATGGCTCTACAGATGGGCTTAGAAGTTCTTGATACAAGTCATGACGTAAAAATCTGATAGAAGTTTGAAAAAGCTTTATCTTTTTAGCACTTACAGCCAAACCATTTTTCTTCACAGTGTTAATGAAGATATTAAGGTGCTTGAAGTGTTGATCAAGATTTTCTGAAAATATAAGAACGTCGTCTATATAGACTACGGAAAATAAGCTTAGAGCGTTAAAAATGTTGTTCATAATGTTTTGAAATTCGGAAGGAGCATTTTTGAGCCCAAATGGCATAACGTTCCACTCGAATTGACCGAAGGGGACATTAAAAGCAGTTTTATATTTATCCTTTTCTTCAATCTGGATTTGCCAAAATTCGGATTTCATATCGAACTTACTGTAAACATTAGCTTTGTAAGTTCTTTTCAGAAGATCTCGTTTATTAGGAATAGGATATCTAATCCATTTTAAAACTTGGTTTAGTGGTTTTTAATTAATAACCAATCTGGGGGCTCCTCTTTCTTTCTCACAACTGTTATTTACGTAAAATGCTGAACAACTCCACTGAGATTTTGAGGGCCGGATGATCTTCTTTTGAAGTAAATCATCAGTTTCCTTTTTGCAATATTCCATGAGCTCGTGGCTCATCTGAATTGGTCTAGCTCTTGTGGGAATAGTTTTTTCATTGAAATCGTCGACATATGGTAAAGATACCACGTGTCTCTTTCTTTCCCAAAACGCATTAGGAAGTTCTGAGTAAACGTCTCTTTCAATTGTTTTGAGAAGAGTGCCAATTTTATTGGTAAGCTCAGGAGTTTTCAACGCTGCATCAATTCTTTTGACTTGGATATCATCTTTTAAAAAGTTGATTTGATTGGACAATAATTGAATTCGGAAAACTGTTTTTTGTTTGACGAAATTACTCTCGTCTTTTGAAAGGGAATTATAATAAGAAAAATAATTTCTTTTCCTAGAGAGCTGGTATAGATACCATCAAGGTTAGCGGTATAAGGCTTAATCTGGGTAGCAAAAGGGATACCCAATATGATTTCCTCAGTAATATTCCTAGTGATAACGAAATCATTAATATAGCAGATTCCATTATTGCAGACGTGGGCTTTAGACAATTTATAATTTATCTTAAGCTTTTCGCCTGTGGCGGAATAGAGCTTTGAAGTGCTCTTTTTCAAGATACTTGGTAAGGATAAGACCTTCAGCAATGCAATTTTGGTCTGCTCCTGTATCGAATAAGGCAATATTATTGAAGATAACATTTTTATTAATAACTAATTTTATCGGGATATGATAAGAAAGGGGTTTGACCTTAGAAATCAATTTTAGACTTGATCGATCTAGACTCATAGAATCTTCTTCTTCCTCAGAGTTTACTTCGGCTAATCCTCTGGAAGTAGATGGCCTATACATCTCTTCATTGGCATCTCTAATAATCTTATTAGCGAAGGAGTCCAATTCTATAGTACTAAGTCGCTCTTTAATATCCTTAATCTCTTGTTTGAGATTAGAAACTTCGGCTTAAAGGTCTGGAATAGAGGAACTAGAAGGTTTAGGAACCTTAAACTTATTCAGGGCTAGTTTCATGTTAAAGGGTTCTACCGTAGTTTTATCTTTATGATGGATAATCAGCTTCTTAAGCTCTGAAAGATATTGTTTTATAAGATCTTCATCATCAATTTTTTCGATCATGTCAAAGAAGAACTCTTGGCTGTCTTTAGAAATAACATTGACAGTACTGGTGTCACATGTACAAAATGCTCCAAAGCAGATACATTCATTACTGGAGTCAGAACTGTCAGAACTATAGTCGATGTCTATGAGATCCTCATCGCTATATTCTTCTGATTCGGAAGAATTACCGGGTTCTCCTAAAATGGCGAAGAGTTTATCCTTTAACTCCAGGTTAAGTTCGAGAAGGTTGATCTTATCCTTCTTTTTGTTAGGAACTTTGCAAGAACTGGCTAGGTGGCCAGCTTTTCCACAATTCCAGTACTTGGTTTCTTAAGAAACAGGGGTTGTCTGACGCCTAGCGGCTCGTCTAGGTTTATAGGGTTTTCCCCTAAAATTCCTTTTGGGCGGCGCACTGGGTTTCTTTTGAGCTTTGTGTTTCTTGGCAACAGCTCTAGAAGGGGCGGTTATTTTGGTGTACCCAAAGTCTTGACAAAAACTTCCTAACTCGGTGGTAGAAAGTCGACCTTCCTTTTTCAGCTGGTGCCTAAGCTTTAGGTCTGTACATAGCTCTAGACATGTAAGGTTTATCAAACTAACTTTGTCACCGTAAGTCAGGTTACCGTAGGGAATTTCACCGTCAAATTTATTTCTAATTGTGGTTCTTACCTTTTCTCCAAAGAGAGGGGGTAGGCCACATTGCTTATCAACATACCTGTAAAACCTGCAACTATCATGGTAGCACATTGCTTATCCTGAGTGTTTTTAATCTTTAGGGCAGTGATGGCAATCCCCATTTCATGAAGCTTATTATAGATTTGGCCTTCGGCTAAGACATCTATGTTCCATTCAACAATTTTTGATCCTGAGTGGGAGGAATGAGTTAAAAACACATCCTCTTCATACTGCATGTCAGGGAAGGAAGCTCTAGGATAATAATTTTTGGTGTTTACATGTCTGGATAACTTGTTAAGGTCTGCTCCTTGTTTGGTAATGGTTTTAATAGCCAGGTTATCCTGCTGAAGTCTGAGGTTGATCTTATCTAAGATCTTATCACTTCTGTCGATTGGTTCGACTAAACTGGGGTAACTACTGGCCTTAAATTCGGGAAGTTTGAATAAAGGATTGAAAGCTCTAACTTCTCTAGCGGGGCTAGTCATTTTCTTAGAGGTTTCTTTAGTCTTTTCAAGTTGAGTGGACACTACGTGTAACTGCTGATTAGTATAATTGTTTTGCTGAATCAGTTTGTTAACGTCTCCATTAATAGGGTTACCTGTGGGGTTTTCTATACCTCTTTTGAAAGGGGCGGCTTCAATGACTTCTCCCTCTACTGGAATACTAATCTTTTCTAGTGAGGGAATGACAGTATTAACGGTTTTGGTACTAGTGTACCACTTAGTTACTAAGGTCTTTAGAGACTCTGGTTCACTGCCTAACTGTCCCGTGACTTGGAACTATCTAAAGAACTCTATGTCACAGCTTAACCTTTTCATGTCAGCTATCCAAGTTTTCCTGAATGCTAGCCTCTGTTCTTCAGAGTAGGTTTCTACATACCATTCTTTATTGATGGTGTTCTCAGGGCTTTCCCAACATTCTCTAAGGAACCTAGAGTTGATCTTAAAGTTGTTTTTTACTTTAATCATTCCTAATGATCCTTGCAGGTTACTAGGGGTGGGACTTCCTGGTCTTACTACTGACTCGTAGTGAACTTTAGGAATATTCTTGGAAAAATCTACGCCTTTGATTTTACGCTTATGAACTAACTAGTTCATGTATGAAGGATGCCAAGGAATGATCTAGAGTGTATAGAATATTGGGATTCATTCCCTACTCCAAAGTCAGCTGAGGACCCCTTCCCTTCCCCATTCCCACCTTGGGCCAAAATGGTTCCAATTTGTGTCCCTTTATTTACCCTTCGAGAATAGTCCATATATTTGTATAAATAGGACCCTTATGTTGATTCAAATGGCAGTTGTTGATGAATAGAAAAACTTGAGTTTTACTCAAACACTAAAGTATTCAACTTGTGTGTTATCTACCTTAGTTGGTCCTTATGTGGGCCTTCGGTTCTTGTGTGAACTAACCCCAAGCTAACGGTCTATCTTAAGGTTACCGACCACCCTCACTTGGTTAGTACTCGAGCTTGTAATTAGCAACCTCAGTCTAGATTGTCCAAACTCATCTTGGTGTCGACTCGAGCATTAAAACCCTCGTGTCATTATCCTTGCTATATCGACCGTCCTACACTTGGATTGCACTCGAGTTTGCACCTAGCATCCCACGTTCATTCCTTGTCCAAACATCTTATTTCTTCCACCACCATATCCCAAAATACTTCACAAGCACCCTGACTAAAAGCCATAACCCAAACCACCCATAACTTCCCGTCCAAACCCGACCACCACAAATAGTCCACAAAATAATCCTTACCGAGACGTCACTATTTCAGCCAATTTTTGCCACTTTTCGACCATCAAACCACCAAATAGTGTTGTATCAATACTAGAATGATAGGTGTTATTGTAGGCAAACTCTGCCAAAGGTCAGAACTGATCCCAATGACCACTAAAATCAATCATGCAGACTCGTAACATGTCTTCCAATACCTGAATAGTCCGCTCGAACTGACTGTCGGTCTGAGGGTATAAGTTGTCTAGACCGAAATGAAATGTGCAAACTTGGTCAACCTATCAATAATGACCCAAATAGCATCAAACTTGCCCAAAGTATTGGGCAACCCAACAACAAAATCCATTGCAATCCTCTCCCAGTTCCATTCGGGAATGGGCATTCCTCTGAGACACACCACCGAATCGCTGGTGCTCATACTTGACTTGCTAACAATTCTGACATCGAGACACAAACTCAAAAATGTCTCTCTGCATCCTTCCCCACTAATAATGCTGCCTCAAGTCACGGTACATCTTAGTTACATATGGATGAATCAAATATCTAGAGCTATGAGCCTCCTCCATAATCATTTTGGTAAAATCACTAATACGAGGAACACACACTCTTCCCTTGATACTCAATACCCCATCACTATCAATCATCGCCTCCTTGGCCTCTCTACTCATCACTTTATCTCTGATTTTGCACAATATCTCATCATTATACTGGTGGGTCCGAATCTAATCCAAAAGAGATGACATCACCCCAACACACGCTAGAATCCTACTCGGATTCAAAATATCAAGCCTAACGAAATGGTTGGCTAAGGATTGGACCTCCAAAGCCAAAGGACACTCAGAAATGATCAAACAAACCAAACACCCCATGCTGACTGCCGTTTAGCTCAAGTCATCCGCCACCACATTGGCCTTGCGTGGATGATACAAAATGGTCATGTCATAATCTTTCAACAACTCCATCTACCTACATTGCCTAGAATTTAAATCCCTCTAATTAAATATGTGTTGAAGACTATGGTGGTCAGTATACACCTCATAATGGACACCATAAAGATAATTTCTCCAAATCATCAATGCAAACACAATATCAGCCAACTCTAGATCATGAACATGATAATTCTTCTCATGCACCTTTAACTGCCTCGATGCATAATTAATAACCTTACCCTCCTGCATCAACACACAAGCCCAACCCAATCCTAGAAGCATCACAATATACGGTAAAGTCCTTCCCCTCCACCAGAAGGGACAAAATTGGGGATGTGGTCAAAAGAGACTTAAGTTTTTGAAAGCTCTCCTCACACTTGTTGGATAATAGAAGAAAATCCCTTAACGAACCAGTGATAGTAGCTAGCAAGACCCATGAAACTCTAAATATCTACCAAGTCGGTCTAGACCAATCCCTAACTGCCTCTATCTTCTTAGAATCAACCATAATCCCTTCCTTGGACACCATGTGTCCCAAAATGCCACTTAACTCAACCAAAACTCACACTTCAAGAACTTAGCATATAAATTATTCTCCTTTAAAATCCCAAAGACCACTCTCAGATGATGATCATGGTCCTCCTAACTCTTCGAATAGATGGGGATGTCATCAATGAATACAATCATAAAAGAATCCAAATACAGCTTCAATATCTTATTCATCTAATCCATGAACGCTGTAGGGGAATTAGTAAGACCAAAGGACATCACTAGGAACTCATAATGACCATAACAATTCCGAAAAGCCATCTTGGGAACATCTTCGGCCCGAATCATCAGCTGGAGATACCCGGACCTCAAGTCAATCTTTGAATACACCTAAGCACCTTAAAGCTGGTCAAATAGGTCATCAATAAGAGGGACTGGATACTTGTTTTTTATGGTAACCTTGTTCAACTGCCTGTAATAATGTACATATGCATGGTGCCATACTTCTTTTTCACGAACAAGACAGGAGCACCCCACGGAGATACACTCGGTCAAATGAAACCCTTACTCGACAAATCTTGAAGTTGCTCCTTCAACTCTCTAAGCTCTGCCAGAGCCATATGGTATGGAGGAATAGAAATAGGCCGAGCACCTAGCTCAAGATCAAAACAAAGTCAATATCCCTGTCTGGCGGCATACTTGGTAAATATGAAGGAAAGACCACGGTAAACTCACTAACAACCGAAACGGACTCAAGAGAAGGAGTCTCCACACTCGTATCCCAAATATGAGCAAGATACGCCAGACAACCCTTGTCTACCAACTTCCTAACTCAGATGAAAGTAATGATCCTTTTAAGAGAAGAGCTAGGAGTGCCCTTCCACTATTACCTCGGAAGACCAGGCATAGCTAAAATGACTATCTTCACATGACAGTCTAGAGTCATATGGTACGGTGATAGCCAATCCATCCCCAAAATAATATTAAAGTCAATCATGTCTAAAATAACCAGTTCTATCAAGGTATTGTGCCCTATAAAAGTAACCACACACGTACAATAAACTATATCTACAATCACAGAATAACCAACCGGTGTGGACACACGAATAAGGACGTCAAGCATATCACACCACATATCTAAATCAGAAAAATGTAGGCAGACACATATGAGAATGTAAACCCTGGATCAAATAACACTAAAGCAGATTGGTGATAGAATGAGATGCTACCTATGATAACTGAATTAGATGCCTCAGCCTCGGGCCTACCCAGAAAAACATAGAAATAAGTGCATCCTACATCAGACTGTGTACTCTGCTCGCTGCCTCGGCCTGAATGAGCTCTATCACTGCTCATTTGAGAACCATCTCAACTAGTCTGATGGCCACCACAACCTAATAGAGAACCTCCCTTGATAACCTGACTACCACTCCTAGACAGATGTGTCGGGGTCCTAGGTGCATGTGATGTACTCTGTACCAATATGGGGCACTCTCTCTTGAAATGTCCAATCTCTCCATAGTTGTAACAAGTCCTGGTCGTTGAGGGATGTTGAATAGAGATAGAAGACCTTGAACTACCTAGGTCAGAATATTGCAACTGAGAACTCCTCAAAGGTTGGCCCCCACTATAACCACTCTACCCCACAAAGACACCATCTGTAATCTGAAGGGCTGCCTAAATCAGTCGACTATGTTGTGACTGTTGATATCTACCCTATTGTTCAAAACCATATAAAATAGACTTGTTGAACTGTCCATATCGCTTAGCCCTCTTATCGGGCTCATATTTAGGCATCCTACCCCTCACAGACTCCACCATCCTCGCATGCTCGGCTAATATCTCAAACAAAACCCCAGAGGCCACTAACTATAACGTAACTAATTTAAGGGAAATACTCAAACCTCTTACAAAGAATCTCACTCTCACTGCCTCTATAGGTAGCAACGACGCTGTATAGCGTGATAAAGTATGGAAGTGAGTCTCATAATATGCAACTGAAGAACCCCTCTGCTCTAACCTCTAAAACTCATCATGCTTGCCTAAATGCAAGATAAAGGCACATAATTCTCTATGAAAACCCTATAAAATCTGACCCATGATAGTGGAGGCGACCCCACTGGTCAATAATCAATATAATCCCTCCACCACTATTTTGCATCTCCCATAAGATGAAGGACCACAAAATTCACTCAATGCGACTTGACGATACCCAAGGTATACAACCTCTCATGACTGCTCATAATAAACTCATATGCATCCTCCTCTGGATGACCATAATATAACGGAGTTTTCATATTCAGAAAGTGCTCCAAGATCTTTCGCTCATCGCGGGTCATAGATTAGATGTCCCTGCAATCGGCCAAAGACCAAACTCTAGAGCATGAACCTCATCAATATGAGGTGCTGACATTGCTTATGGCTGAACCTTGGGTATATGAAACTCGGTAGTCTAAGTTTGTCCCTCCCCAAAACTGGTGTGTGACCCACTCATAGTAGTCAAATGCATGCCCTCCTAGGCAAACCCATCTTAGACACTCAATAATCTGACCAATATGTCATGTAGAATTGGAGTAGCAATAAATCTAGCTTGATCCTATGATGGCCCCATCTCCTCCTCAAACAACTCGTCATAAGGCTCAATATATGGCTCAATGGACTCTTATCATGCACGAGCCTGACAGTAATGACTCATTCGGTCATTATGTGCGTTTTGACTATTTTACACCTATTGATCTAATTCCCAAAGTTATCAAACAATGCTAGTGGAAGTTGAAAGAAATAGAATCTTGTAAGTGAGAGTATTTGACCAATAGTTGACTTTTAGGTAAACAAACTTTTTTCAGAATTCCTTTGATTTTGTGAGGTCCGAAAGGTTGTTTATGAATTGGTGAGATAGTTGGTTCAGTTCTTCAAGCCCTCGGGAGTATTTTTGACTATGGGTTGGAAAGTTAGTTTTAGGCCATTGGGGGTTGACTTGATAAAATAGACCTCTGATGTAAATTTTGACACCATAAGTGAGCTCGTAACGCATTTTTACATGTGTGTGCATATCTGGTTTATATCGGGGAGGTCTCTTGTGAATGTCAGATTTTAGGTTGAATTTGTGGAAATGAGAATTTTACTAGTGTCTGATACCCTTCGCTAGAGCGAGGGTCAATGAGCCACAACGAACCCACCTCGGCAAAGTGTTACACCCCATAGTCATTTCAGTCCAATCATTGATAGATATTGATGTCCCGGGAGGATATATGACTTTACAAAAGGGTAATGAAGGTTTACAACTTATTTATGGAAGTTTTGGGGTATTGGAAAGTCAAATATATCAAAGAAATTACGTTTAGGCGAAATAAGGAACAGTGATAGTTTGACATGACAGTTGACGGACCGTCAAAATGCCAAGGTGAACCATCAAAGTGCATGAGATTTTATGATCTCAAGAGACAAATTGACGATCCATATTGACGGACTATCAAAATTTTGACGGACCGTCAATCCTACTATCAAATTGTGGCAATAGAAAATTTCAATCGGGTATAAGCAGGTTATGATGCCTTGGAGCTCATTTCCCCCGAAATCAGTTCCTAGACACTATCCAAACCCTCCCAACCATACCACATCATTCTAAGGTCGAATCTAAGCTTAATTACATAGGATTAACGCAATTGATCTTGTTATTATCATAGAAACTATCTTCTCCGTATTGAATTGGTTTGGGGAACCCTTGATATTGGGGCAAGTTACTGTTTTGAGAGGGTTTCGGCACATCGAGGTAAAATTTATCCTCCTATATCTATATTTGTGATTAATTGATAATCTGGAGTGAGTATGAAAGGATTTTTGTAATCGAAACTCATAGACACATGAAATCATTGTGATATGGTTTATGGGCTGTTTTGCTTTGATTATGAGTTGATATTGATAAGTAATTTGATTGTTGGTATTGTAAAGCTATGAAAAAATGATTCAAAAGATCATGAGATCAAATTATCTAAGTATCATTTGTTAACAAGCCTAAGAATTCTTTGTGTTTAAGGATATCGATAAGATACCTAAATGAAGTCTCTTATTTGGATATGGATTTGATATTAATATCGATCCTTTGTTTGCTATAGATAACTATCTGTAAGGAGTACGAGGTATGTAAGACAACATTGAGTCAACCCGTCAAGGACAAGGTATGTAAGACAACTTTCCCTCTTGGCATGACTTGATACGTCGTTTCTTTGAATAGAAATATCTTGGGAAAATGAAGTAGCGAAAGGTCTTATTTGACAAATCGATCATAATTCTTGTGTACTTTCTTATCCATAGAATCATTCAGGGTATATTAGTTCCACGTGTTCATATCAAGATTCATAAACATAGCGCCAATAGCAATAGTCGAAGGATAATGATGATAGGTCACTTCGGCTCTACCTGTGATATCTATTAGAGTATGTATTGCATTGCATTTATATATATATATATTTATTTTCTTACCGAGCCATGCTATAGTCGGTCGAGTATGACACATAGATGTATACCTAGCTGCAGTTGGTTTGATATTACTGAGTCCTACATATGGGTCGGGTACGACCGAGTCCTCATTGAGGCCGAGTATGATAAATATGTATTATGATACGATTTTCCCCACAGAGTAGCATGATTTTTACAGATATGCATACATATGTTTCTGATTGTGAGAGAGTAGGCTCCAGTGGCTGTTATGACTTTTAGGTTAACTCTTATCCCCATATCTCTCATATTATATCTTATGTTTACATATGATAGTTGCCTTACGTATTTAGTACATCTTTCTCTGGGGAACTATGTTCATTCCCGTAGGTACAGATAAACAATAGCGCTCCTCCCCAATAGGTGATATTCTCAGTTGTGATTATCACACTCTTTTCTCGGAGTTGCAGTACATGGGTCTTCAGGTACTATTAATTATTCTACTAGTGTTTTGGGGTATGCAGGGCCCTGTCCTGACCTGTTTGTATGTATATATGACTCTTAGAGACTTACATATCTGTATATAATAGATGTTGGTATGTCGTGGCCTTGTCGGCCCTTTTTGTTAGTAGTATACTCATATTGTGGCCTTGTCGGCCTTGGCTATCTGTACATATGTATATATCCTACTGGGACTCTTCTATGTGCATATTATCTTTCAGTCTTGTCATATATGGTTAATTGGAGGCCTTACTGGCCCAAGTTTCATATTTTAGTGTTTGGATAATATAGTGGTACGCTCAGGCCTTTGGGCAATGGGTGCTGCCCCCCCTCCCCCAAGGATGGGGTGTGAAAAACTTGATGTTAGAGCAGGTCTATCATAGGGAGTCTACAAGCCGTATCTAGTAGAGTCTTATTTATGGGTGTGTTACACATCAGACTTATAAGCATGAGGCTACAAGATATTTAGGGTGGTTACTTTTCTTCCTGATCTAGATTGTGCGATAGCGCTAAATGATAAGTGTTCACTCCTAATCCCGGTCTTGTTTATATTCTTAGCTATGGCTACTACTACTCGATGAAAAAATCCTTATGAAAGGTAGACGAGGAGGCAAGAAAGGGTGTGCTAGTCAAGCACCACCCGCTGATCTGGGGATACATGAGCACCAAGATGAGTTAATATCTTAAGCCTCCAAGACTCCACCTCCACCACCACCTCCATAAGGATAGGGGAATGCTGATGTACCTCCGGTTCTTCCTCTAGTTTCCCCCGATCAGGACCTAGATACACGGATTACGGTGCAACTATTGACCCAACTTATGTCCTATCAGTCCCAACATCAGACTCCTGGTATTGTTGATAGAGCTGTGAGTGCAAGAGTTTGGGATTTTGTTACCTTGGACCCTCAAGTATTTATGGGAACATACCATAATACGGACCCACAAAATTTTCTAGATAGAATGCATCAGACTTTATGAGTTATGCACGTAATAGATGCTGAGATAGTAGAGTTGGCTTTCTATAAATTGCGGGATGTGGCCTCGACTTGGTTTGAGACTTAGGAGGATACTCGGGGATCCCAAGCCCCACCTTTGGGTTGGAAGGAGTTCTCTGAAGCGTTTTTACAGCAGTACTTGTCGGTCGAGCTTCGACGAGCCAGGCGAGATAGGTTCTTACATTTGGAGCAGGGTAATTTGAGTATCGGAGAATAAAGCTTGGAGTTCAACTCCTTGGCTAGGTATGATCCCCCAATTGTTACTGATATGAGCTACTGAGTACATCAGTTTCTTAACGGTTTGGGACCACATTTAGTTAATGAGTGCACAACAGCTTCTCTAAATCCCAATATAGATATTTTGTATATCCATGCTTATGCACAAAATCTAGAGGATGGCAAGAGAAAGTAGCTCGAGAGTATGATAGAGTCCAGCATAAGAGGGCTTGGTCTGCAAGTGAAGTATGGGGGTTTTGAGGCAGATTTAGGCCTCAATTTCCTAGACGGCCATCTTATCCGATGACCAATTCACCATCACAGTTCTAAGGCCAGCGTCATGACCATGCCACTTATTTTGGTTAGGGTCAAAATTCACAGGCATTAGGCCTGCAATATAGAGAGGAATCTAGTCAAGCGAGGCCACCGCTGCCATATTGTGGTTGATGTGGTAGGACTCATTTTGGGAAATGTTGCTAGGGCTCAGATGCATGTTATTCGTGCGAGTAGCCTGGGCATATTATGTAGTTTTGTTCAACAAGAGGTGGGGGCGGTATGGCACAACCAACTGGGTATATGGCAGCTTCTTCTTCTTTAGTTGGCCCTTCGAGGAAGGGTACACATGCATCAGCTGGTGGAGGGGAGAGGTAGAGGAGCAGTATCTAGTTCTAGCGGTCCCCAGAGCCGCATCTATGTTTTGTTAGGTAGACATGCCTTGAGTCATCTCCAGATATGGTTACAAGTATACTGTCAGTTTTTTCTCATGATGTATATGATTTGATAGATCTGAGTTCCACTTTGTACTATATTACATCCTTTATTGCTGGTAAATATGGGAAAGAGCCTGAACTATTACATACGTCCTTAGAAATGTCTATACCTGTAGGTGAACCTGTAATTGTTATGCGAGTATATAGGGATTGTGATGTAAAGATACATGATCTCCATATGGTAGATGACTTAAATAAACTAGATATGGTGGAATTTGATGTTATTATAGGCATGGATTGGCTGGTTCTTGCTGTGCTAATGTTTCTTATTGGACGAAGATCGTTCGCTTTAACTTTCCAAATGAGCACATCCAAGTGAGCCCGTCCTTTCCAAGGATCTCCATAAGGTTTATTTCCTACCTTAAGGCTCAGAAAATAATCTCAAAGGGATATACTTATCACCTCGTACGAGTTCAGGATGCGGAGGCAAAGCCTCCAACTCTTCAGTCAGTTCCTGTCGTTAGAGAATTTCCCGACGTATTTCTTGATGAACTTCCTGATATTCCTCCCACGAGGGAAATTGAATTCACTATCGATGTACTCCCCGATACCTAGCCTATATCTATTCCTCTGTATCGAGTTGATCTTGTAGAGCCAAAGGAACGAAAATCTCAACCGAAGGATCATTTCGAGAAAAGGCTTTATTAGGCCCAGTACTTCTCCGTGGGGTTCTCCAGTGTTTTTTCTTCATAAGAAAGATGATTCATTAAGGATGTGTATTTATTACCGTCAGTTGAATAAGGTAATCATTAAAAACAAGTACTCGCTCCCCAGAATCGATGAATTGTTTGACTAGTTGCAAGATGCTAAGTATTTTTAGAAGATTGATCTCAAGTCTGGGTACCATCAGTTATGGGTTAAGGAGAAATATATCCCAAAGACTGCCTTCCGGACTAGATATGGTCATTACAAATTTCTTCTTATTTCTTTTGCTTTGACTAATGCGCCGACAACCTTTATAGATCTGATGAACTAGGTATTTAAGTTATTCTTGGATATCTTCGTAATAGTGTTTATTGACAATATTCTAGTATATTTTAGATCATAAGCTGAACATGCGGATCATTTGTGAGCAGTATTACAGACGCTTCAAGTCCGTAAGTTGTATGCCAAGTTTTCCAAATGCGAATTCTGGTTGAACTATGTTGCCTTTTTGGGCCACATTGTCTCATCCATAGGTATTAATATGGATCATCAAAAGATTGAAGTCGTAAATAATTAGCCGAGGCCCGCGACTCCTACTAAAGAATGTAGCTTCTTGGGCTTAGCAGGATAGTATCAGAGATTCGTGGAGGTTTTTTCTTCTATCTCCACACCTATGACCAATCTCACTCACAAGGCAATTAAGTTTCTGTGGACAACGCAGTTTTCAAGATTTGAAAAATAGGTTAGCTCTTCCTGAAGGTAACGATGGGTATGTGGTTTACTGTGATGCATCCAGAGTTGGCCGATGATGTGTTTTGATGCAGCAAGGGAAAGTCATAGCCTATGCTTCAAGAAAGTTAAGAAAACATGAGGTAAATTATCCGACGCATGATCTCGAGTTGGTGGCAGTAATTTTTGTCCTGAAGATGTGGCATCATTATTTATGTAGAGTCCATGTTGATTTATTCACGGACCATACGAATACAATACATATTCTGCCAGAAGGAGCTTAATTTAAGGCAAAGAAGGTGGCTGGAATTATTAAAGGATTACGATGTTGTTATTCTATACCACCCTGGTAAGGAAAATGTCATAGCTGATGCCCTAAGCCGCAAGTCTATGGGGAGTTTGGATGGTATTGAATCTAATAAGTTGGAGATGACCAAAGAAATACATCGCTTAACCAGTTTAAATATGTGATTGTTAAATACGGATAATGGTGGAGCAGTGGTGTAAAATACAATAGAATCATCCTTGATAGCAGAAGTGAAAGAAAGACAACTTGATGACCCCGAGTTTATCCGAATGAAAGAAGGGATTCCCCTGTAGAAGAATCCAATATTGGAACTTACAGAAGACGAAGTCCTTAGATAGCAGGGTCGACTCTGTGTACCAAATATGGGAGGACATCAAGAGAAAATTATGGTCGAAATCCACCAATTCGGGTATTTCATTCATCCTGGATCGACAAAGATGTATCATCACCTTCGACAGGTTTATTGGTGGAATGACATGAAGAAAGATATCGCAATATTTGTAGCTCAATGTTCGAATCATCAACAAGTTAAGATCGAGCATCAGAAGCCTGGAGGCTTGCTACAACGTATTGAAATCCCAACTAAGAAGTGGAAAATGATTAATATGGATTTCATCACTGGTTTACCCCATTCTTATCGAAAGTTTGATTCCATTTGGGTTACCGTCATCAGGCTCACAAAATCAGCCCATTTTCTACCGCTTTGTACTACTTTTTCAACGGAGGATAACGCCAAGCTATATATCAAGGAAATAGTTCGGTTATATGGTGTTCCAATATCTATCATATCCGATAGAGGTGCTCAGTTTATGGCCCACTTTTAGAAGTCATTTCAAAGAGGTCTAGGCACCCAAGTGAACCTTAGTACAACCTTCCATCCACAGACCAATGGTCAAGCTGAGCGTACAATTCAGACATTCAAGGACATGCTACAGGCTTGCTTATTGGATTTCAAAGGTAGTTGGGATAATCATTTTCCCCTTATTGAGTTCGCTTTCAATAACATCTATTATTCAAGTATCAAGATGGGCGTATATGAGGCATTATGTTTCCATGTAGCTCCCCAATTAGCTGGTTTGAAGTGGGTGAAGCTGGATTTCTAGGTCCCAATTTGGTCCAACAAGTAGTGGAAAAGGTGAAGCTAATTCAAAAACACTTATTGACTGCCCAAAGTCGACATAAATCTTATTCATATGTTCAACACCTCAATTTGGAATTCCCAGTTAGAGATTGGGTATTCTTAAAGGTTTTTCCTATGAAAATAGTTATGAGATTTGGCAAGACAGGAAAACTTATCCCCATATATGTTGGACCATATAAGATCATCCACCGGATCGGCTGAGTGGCTTATGAGCTTGAGTTTCCTTAGAATTGGAAGCAGTTCACCTGATATTCCATGTGTCAATGTTGTGTAAGTGCATAGGAGATCCCTCCCGTATTACTCCCGTAAAGGATGTGCAAATCACCCAAAGATTTAACCTATGAAGAGACTCTAGTAGCCATTTTAGATTGGTAAATTAGGAAACTGAGAACAAAAGAAGTTGTCTCCATTAAGGTACTATGGAGAAATAACAATACAGAAGAGATGACTTGGGAGGCCGAAGAAGATATGTGATCCAGATACCCTTACTTATTTCAGTCCTCAGGTTTATACCAATACTCGTGCGATATGATTCTCTCATTTCTATTCTATTTGACAAATCCTAAATCATATACCTTGTTTAGGTGTTAATGTCGAGGCATATTTAGAAGGTGCAACTCAGAGTATGGTAGAGGATAGTTGAGGTGAGTTATGGATAACTTTGTTGAGTTTGATATATACAGACGATAGTGTGAGGCCTAGTTGATATTATTTTATTGTTACGTTACCTTGTGTGGCATTGGATATTTGTTTGGGTTGTTTAACAAGTATTGGATAGACCTGTTTATAAAGTAAACTCTGTCGAAATTTTTAGAACCCTCGAGAGTTAAGAGTATCCTCAATATTTGCGGATGAATGTTTCTAAGGGGGAAGGATGTTATACCCCATAGTTCATGCATCCCGTCATGTCATTGATAGATACTTATGTCCTGGGAGGATATATGACTTTATGAAAGGGTAATGAAGGTTTACTGCTTATTTATGGAAGTTTCAGGGTATTGGAAAGCCAAACGGATTGAAGAAAGTACGTTCCGGCGAAATCATGAACAATGGTAGTTTGACGGGATAGTTGACGGACCATCAAAGGTATTGACGAACCGTCAAAATGCCAAGGTGAACCGTCAAAGTTCCTGAGATTTTCTGATCTCAAGAGGCAAATTGACGGACCATCGAATTTTTGACGGACCGTCAATCCCACCGTCAAATTACGGTGGTGGAAAATCTCAGTCGGGTATAAAGTGGGTTATGACGCCTTGGAGATCATTTTCCCCAAAAATACAGTTCCACTCTCCAAACCCTCCCAACCATACCACATCATCCTTAGATCGAATCTAAGCCTAATGACGTAAGATTAACACTATTAATTTTGTGATTATCATAGAAACTATCTTCTCCATATTGAATTGGTTATGAAAACCCTTGATATTGGGGTAAGTTGCTATTTTGAGAGGGTTCTGGCACATCGAGGTAAACTTTATCGTCCTCTATCTATATTTGTGATTAATTGATAATCTGGAGTGAGTTATAAAATGATTTTTGTAATCGAACTAGTAGACATATGAAACAATGGTAATATGGTTTGTGGGCTATTTTTCTTGGATTATGAGTTGGTATTTATAAGTAATTTGATTGTTGGTATTGTAAAGGTATGAAAGAATGTTTCGGAGGATCGTGAGATCAAATTATTTAAGTACCCTTTGTTAACAGGCCTAAGAATCCTTTGTGTTTAATGATATCGATAAGATACCTAAATGAAGTCTCTTATTTGGATATGGATTCGATATTAATATCGACCCTTTGTTTGCTATAGATTACTATTTGTAAGGATTATGAGGACTTGTAAGGCGATTGTAACTTCAAGGACAAGGTATGTAAGGAAATATTCCTTCTTGGAATGACTTGGTACATCATTTCTTTGAATAGAAATCTCTTGGCAAAATAAAGTAGAGAAAAGTCTTCTTTGACAAATCGATCATAATTCTTGAGTACTTTCTTATCCATAGCATCTTTTAGGGTAATAAGTCCCAAGTATTCATATCAAGATTCCTGAATGTAGCGCCAATAATAATAGTCAGAGGATAACGACGATAGGTCACTCCGGCTATGCTTGTGATATCTATTAGAATATGTCTTACATTGTACTTATATATATGTATTTATTTTCTTACTGAGCCGTGCTATAGTCGGTCAGGTATGACACATAGATGTGCACCCAACTATAGTTGGATTGATATTATTGAGTCCCATATCAGGGCCGAATATGACCCAGTCCTCATCGAGGCTGGGTACAATATATATGTATTATGATGTGATTTTCCCCACAAAGTGGCATAAGTTTTATAGATATGCTTATATATATATATTTCTGTTTGTGATAGAGTAGGCCCCCATAGGTTGTTATGAGTTTGAGGCTGACTCTTATCTCCATATCTCTCATGTTATATCCCATGTTTACATATGATACATGCCTTATATATTCAGTACATCTTTCGTACAAATGCCTTTCTCCGGGGCACTGTTTTCATGCATGCAGGTACAGATAGACAGAGTAGCATTTCTCCTCAGTAGGTGATCTGCTCAGCTGTGATTGTCGCACTCCCTTCTCTCAGAGTTGCAGTACAGGGGTCTTTATGTACTATTACTCATGCTACTAGTGATTTAGGGTATGGCCGGGCCCTGTCCCAACCTATTGTTATGTATGTATCACTCTTAGAGGCTTGCAAACTTGTGTACAGTAGATATTCGTATGTCATGGCCTTGTCGGTCCTTTTTGTTACTAGTATACTCATATTATGGCCTTATCAGCCTTGGATATCTATACATATGTATATATCCTGCTGGGACTCTTCTGTGTGTTGGTTATTTTTTCAATCTTATCATATATGGTTAATTGGAGGCCCTTCCAGCACAAGTTTCATGTACAATAGTGTACGCTCAGGCTTTCAGGCACTAGGTACTGGCTACCCCCCTAAGGTTGGGGTGTGACACGACAGCCTGGTCTGATGTATAAGATATTGGGTTTTAGTGAGGGCCGCTGTAGAGGGCGGTTTATTGCAGGCACGGGTTTCGCTGCAGCGGGTGTCGAGAAATCAGAACCTTTTTTAAGTGCGTGATTAAATCCTACATTCTCCATTCCAACAATTGTTTCCCCAAAGCACCTCTAGGGCGATTTCAAGTATCTCTAGGTGGATTTCTCCTTGGGGTAAGTTCCTTATCCTTGTATTACTCTTATTTACCGTTCTTAAGTTGATTCAATGATGGAAAAAACCTAGTAAATTAGTTGAAGAAAATAAGACTCTACCCACTTAGTATTAATTGATTATTAGGCCTAAATGTGATATACATTGATGGGTTTTACTAATCTAAGCATGAATTTCATTATTTAGTAATCATTAGGCTTGAATCTTCCATTTTTATTCAGAAATTGATTATCGAAAATCTAGGGTTTATGTCTAAATTGAGGTTTTGCATTATTTGATGAAATTGACCTACTATTGAACTAATTTAGCAATTGGTAAGTAGATTAGATCTTCTATAACATTGGGTTATCAATTTCACCCTTTAATTACCATTTTACCCTTGTGGGCCTGTTTCTCCCCTTTTTAGTGTGATTGATTTTGATTCGAAAGATGGTATAGAAATATGAATGTTGTTCTTTCTTATTTCTAACTTAGAACTCAATTATGGTTAGAGGCTCTCCGGAAAGGCAAGGCTCCCGTGTGATCATTTTTCGCTCCCGCTCGACATCCAGGTAGGTTACGACTTACCTTCTAGTTAGACTTGGGTTAGAAAAGCATATGTAGAGTTAGTTATTGTCAATGAAAGCATATTACACCTTCAGGTATGAATTTAGGATGAATTACTTAGGTTTTTTATTATGGACTAATTTGTGGGTTTATTGCCTATCGTGCTTTATTGGCTTGCTGCCTAGCGTTTGATATTAGATTTGCACTTAGTTGACATATCATGATTGTTATATAGTTATCTATCACTTATTTTGGTATTATCATGGATAGAAGAAAAGACTTGACTTGATACTGATATTGTGATATGTGTCCATGTGTGGCACGATTGGGATTTGATTATGATTTATACTTGAGATTGATACATGCATATCATTCATACCCATTCTACATGATTAATTGTTGTGAACTGTGACCTGATATTAATAATGATACAAGGGAAAATGAAACATCTGAGGCCTTCTATCTTGGTGTTTGCTATGCGTATATTTTGTATAGCCTCTCTTGTATATATAATTGGTGTTACCTACGTGGTCCGAAGGGAAATTATTTCAGACATGACATTGTACATATTAGAAATAAGTTCATATTGGTAGTTGACTTACGGGTGCAATTATGTTTATTCATCTCATGATTAGTGTTGAATTTGACATTCATACATACATTCATCCTCATTTCCATGATACATTGATATTTCTTGTGTTTGGCATGATGGTGATAAGTGAGGAGGAAATATCCGAGATTCTATCAACATATTTGATAGCGTAGACATCTTTGAGTTATTTGCGGAATCTCTAGCGGTGTGGTGGGTGGTAGAGTCATCTCTAGGTTGTGTGGGCAGAATAGATGGTATATGAACTTTGTAGGTCCCACATGGATCATGATTTCTAGGATGTCGATATATTCTGCTCGAAGCATGTGTGTATGATATGAGATAGTTGGCCAGTGCATATCATTGCATCACACATACATCCATATTACAACCACGCATATCTCTGATTCTAGTTGTTGTATTCATTGTTTTACATGATGTGTTTCAGACTTGATTCCTTGATTGTTGATTCATTTTAGATGTTTTTTTCTTGCTAATATCTTACTTAAATACATGATAGATTCAAGGACTAGAGGTTCCGCCTAGGATATGACTATAGACTACTGAGCTCTAGTGTGATTCACGTTACTGCTAGCCTTACGTGGATGTGCTTAGTGATTACTTCATTCTCGTATTTCTTGTATTCTGACTTGATACTCTATACTTGGGTTGTGTACTCTTGGACTGTGATAGTGTTTTTACTTGATTGCGAGAATGTCTATTCTTCAGTTTCTTCCTTTATATATGTTAGCTAACTGTAGTTGGCCTATGATACCTACCAGTACATAGTGTTTGTACTGATTATTGCTACACTATTTTTGGAGTGTAGAGTTGTAAAAGGTTCATGAGCGAGGTCTGATTAACCTTTAAGGGTCCCATGGAGTTCATCCATTCTTTTATGTTTATTTCTCATTCTAAACAGAAGTTGTATTCACGTTGTGGTTGTAACTTTTATTCTAGTTGTATACTTAGAAGCTCTTGTACTATTCAGACCAAATTCCTTGAATAGTTGTTGTATTCCGCATTATCACATATCTATGTTTTTAGGATTCTGTTGTTCTTATTATTTATTTATGTTATTTAATGAATCTATAAGGGATGGGTTTGCCTACCAGGTGGGAAAAGGGTAGGTGCCCGCACGATCAGTGATTTGTGTCGTGACAAATTGGTATCAGAGCCCTAGGTTACCGGGTCTATAAGTACAAGAGCATGTCTAGTAGAGTCTTACAGATCTATACAACGAGCTCTGTACCTATCTGCGAGAGGCTATAACATAGTTAGGAAACTTCCAATTCTTTTAGTTCTTCGTGCTACCTCATTCAAATTGATATCTAGTCGATTCCAATTGGTATGTGAATATCCTTGTCTTATTTTTTCATGAATGGTGGAAACTCGTCCTTGAATTCTTATGTGAACGGTTTGTTTATGACGTGTTGTAGTATGGTACAAGATGTGTTATCCTGATTAAGACGTGTGACCAAGTTCAGTTCTAGCTTTGGCTTGAGGATTCAGTTGTGCGGGTTTTCTTGAGAAATAGGAGAGATGGTACAAAGGGTCAAATAATCTTTATGATTTCAGCATTGGGGTTGATCCAAAGTCGCAAAAGTATATTTATGGTTTAATTAGAGTGATTTGTTCGATGAGATGATCGGTTTGGGAAAAGTTTTAACATCGTCAAGGTATTATGATGGTTTGTGTGGCATGGGTGTACTAATAGTAGGTCTATGAGTCATCAGTGGCAGGGTATTAGATGTCGATATAAATGGATGAATGTTAGTTCGGTGAGGATCATCGAATGTGACAAAAGTATAGTGACCACGTGTAATAAAGAAGAGAAGTTGAGAATAAGGATAGGAAGGATGATTTTTTGGGAAACATGGAGCGAAGTAATATTTCTTAGGGTATTTTGGTATGAGTACTTTTCATGTTAATGGGATGGAGGCATAAGGAAAAAGATTAGGTTAGACTAATCTGTAGTTAGAAAGGGAAAACTTGGTAACTGACGTGTTTGACAGGATAAGGTTGCTTTTGGTATGAGAGTGGATTTCATCTTCGGTCGTGAAAAGTTAATTTGGACTTTGACATGAATACATGGTAGTGGTTTGCTGGGTTCTTTCAAGAAAGCGATTATCAGTTCTAGATCAGAAAGTAATGCTACTTGTGACGAGTGGAGACTTAAGATGTTGGGCAGCTATGGTTCGGGTCCTTCAGTAAAGGGTACGTTCACCAGGTCTTCATTTTTAGAGGGATGATAAAGATATCTTGGGATCAAGAGCTAGTTGATTTGAGATTTATTTTGTGGTCATACATAGTAGAATAGACATAAGGGTTCAATGTTGAGTTGGTATGTTTGGTTATAACATGGGCCAATAGGAGCCGGTGGTTGACTAATAAGAATGACCCTAGCGTTGGACAGGTGCGAAGTTTTAGTGAACAAAGAGCTATTGGGTGTTACATCTAATATTGAATTAGTGTTGAGAGCCTTGTACTTGTTGTGTATGTTCCGGCTAGTTCCTGCTACTACTAGTGTACTACTCGGTTGAGTTGATAAGATGAAATGGATAGTCAAGCGAATGGTTAGAGGTCTTCTGGTTACATAATTAGGACATTCGAAATGGTAAATCAATGATGAGGTTTAAATTAATTCAAGTTGTGGAGAACATTTCAAAAATCGAGTTAAGCGAAATTGAGTAAAAGCACCCTGGTGGAGATACACAAGGACATTAGTAGGACTGTGTATGTGATATGCTAGATTTAGAAAGTATTCAGTTTTAGAGTTGTGTGGGTTCGAGAAATGGTTAGACGGTGACGAAATTGTGATTTGATTGGCATTGGGGAATTGAAGAGTTAGGAAAAACTATAGGTTGAAGAGATATTGTCTTACATTTTTCAAATGAGGTGTGATCGTGAGTACGCTTAAAGAATAGAGTTTATAGAAAAGGACTAAGTGATATAATGGATCAAGTGCTATAATGAGTTCTATGAGGTTTTGTAGTTAGCAACTATTAAGAAGCGAATTTCAAGTAACTAACATCTTAAGGCTTATGGAAGTGGCTTGTGTGGGACACAGTTGGGTAATTTCGAAATACTTTTCAATGGATGAGTTAGTGTGGTTTAAGGGAAAGGAATTGTATTCGTGGTAGTGTATTATGTTGCAAGTAATATTAATTGGACAACACATTTTGATATTAAGGACTTGGGAGTAGTTGCGTGAGATATAGAGCAGTAGTTGTAAGATTTGGTACTTCCAGAATTGTTATGGGCATATTGAGGTGTTACAATAGGAGATTTGATGGTTAAATGGGTATTATATGAGGCTATAGGTTTGCATCAAAAAGTTCGGGGTTGTATCAGATTTGTGTATCGGGTAGAAGTTGATAAACATGAAAATTGCAATCATAAGGTATAGTTCTTCCATAATGAGTTGGCAACTTGGATATGACTCATCTTTTGGATTCGAGGGTGACTAACATAATTGATTATGCATGAGGAAGAGATTGGAATTGTCCACCACAGAGGTGTGGTAGGACAATGACTGGTTTCAGAAAGTTGGAGTTAGTTTGAGTGACCATTGGTATTATTCAGGGGTTGTGCATTCATTCCAGATAAGAATTGTTTGATTCGTCTTTATGGACTATGTTTATATTTCTAGGAGGACTTATGGGTTCCCTGTAAATCACCCTCATGGATTCGATGAGTTCCAGTTCAAATTTGAGGTATGACAGGTTTACCGAGCTTTATCAGGATTTGCAAGTGGCCTGATGATATTTTACTGAGATCAGCTACTTGGACAGATGTAATGGGTTACGTCAGTACTTGGTAATGATTTAAGGAGGTACTATGGTTGCGAGAGGTCTAGAGTGATCAGATGGTGTCCTACGGACTTGACTCGGCGGGGTATTCCGTGGTATGCTTCTCGTATTGTGGTTTGAAGGTTTAAGAAGAGTTGGAGCTGGCGAAGTCAGCTATGAGTAAGATCAGTTTGATGAAATTTCTTAGAGTTGCTCCGACAAAGCAAGAATTCTTTCCTGGCAAGAGTAATTCATGGTTTCGAGCTTGTGTTTATGTGTTTCTAAGAAATCGTGGTTCGATTGACAACTGTAGAAAGGTGAAATAAATGTTAGCGGAATCAGAATATTTTGCCAGCTTAGAGTGGTCTATGATTGTGTCTATATCTAAGGTTTGTGTTGTTTTGAGGAATGTTTGTGGGACCTATCAATCGCATTTAGAGGTATGGTTATACCGAATAAGATAATTCTAGGAAAAGCAGTTCTTATATTTGGGAATCTATGGTGAGATAAATTCGAGTATGGAAATATGAAATTGGGCCTTTTAGCCAAGTTAGAGGAGTTTGACTGATAAGGTGATCGAGTAGTGATTTGTCATACTTCATGTCGTGGAGGCTTCCGTACTATTATATTAAGGATTCCTTGGTTACGTCAACCTTTGTACTCTCTTTCTTCATTCAAGGACGAACAATTTTTAATTGGTATCTAATGTAACGACCCATTCGGTCTTTATGTGTATGTTGACTATTTTCCCCTGTTGACCCAATTTCCGAAGTTATCGGACGATCCTAGTGGAAGTTGAAAGAATTAGAATCTTGTAAGTAAGAGTTTTTGACCAATAGTTGAATTTTAGGTAAACAGACCTTTTCAAAATTTTATCGATTCTGTAAGGTCCGTAGGGTCGTTTATGACTTGGTGGGATAGTTGGTTCAGTTCCCGAGTCCCTCAGGAGTGTTTTTGACTATAGGTTGGAAAGTTGGTTTTAGGCCGTTACGGGTTGACTCAATGAAATAGACCTCCGATGGAAATTCCGAGACCACGAGTGAGTCTGTAGCGCATTTTTACATGTGTGTGCATAACTGGTTTAAGTCGGTGAGGCCTCGGGTGACTATCGGATTTTGAATTAAGTTTATGGAAGCAAGAATTCTGCTAGTGTCTGATACCCTTCGCTGGGGCTAGGGTCAGTGCACTACAGTAGACCTACCTCAGCGAAGGCCTGGTTCGCTGTAGCGGATGTTGTGTTTTAGTGAAGGCCATTATAGCAGGCGGTTTATTGCTGGTGCGGGTTTCACTGCAGTTGACCTTGACCGCTGCAGCGGGTGTTGGAAAATCAGAACCCTTTTTAAGTGTGATTAAACCCTACATTCCCCATTCCAAAAATTATTTCCCCAAAGCACCTCTAGGGCGATTTCAAGCATCTCTAGGTGGATTTCTCCTTAGGGTAAGTTCCTTAGCCTTGTATTACTCTTATTTGCCTTTCTTAAGTTGATGCAATGGTGGGAAAAACCTAGTAAACTAGTTGAAGAAGATGAGACTCTACCCACTTAGTATTAATTGATTGTTAGGCCTAAATGTGAGATAAATTGATGGGTTCTACTAATCTAAGCATGAATTTCATTATTTAGTAACCATTAGGCTTGAATCTTGCATTGTTGTTGAGAAATTGATTATGAAAACTCTAGGGTTTATGCCTAAATTGGGGGTTTTGCATTATTTGATGAAATTTACCTATTATTGAAATAATTTTGCAATTTGTGAGTAGATTAGAAATTCTAGAATGTTGGGTTACCGATTTCACCATTTAATTAATGTTTTACCCTTGTGGGCCCGTTTCCCCTTTTTGTGTAATTGATTTTGATTCCAAAGATATTATAGCAATATGGGTGTTGTTCTTTCTTGTTTCTAACTTGGAACTTGATTATAGTTTCGGTGTATCATTTGTGGCTCCCGCTCGGCATCCAAGTAGGTTACGACTTACCTTCTGGTTAGACTTCGGTTAGCGAAGCATATGTAGAGTTAGTTATTGTCGGATAAAGCATGTTACGCCTTTGGGTATGAAGTTGGGATGGATTACTTAGGTTTTGTATTATTGACTGATTTTGTGGGATTGTTGCATCTTGTGATTTATTGGCTTGCTGCATAGTGTTTGATATTGGATTTGCACTTAGTTGTCATATCGTGATTGTGATATATTCGTCTCTCATTTATCTTGGTATTATCATGGATAGAGGAAAGGACTTGACTTGATACTGATATTGTGATATGTGTCCATGCGTGGCACAATTAGGATTTTATTATGATTTATGCTTGAGATTGATACATGCATATCATTCATACTCATTCTACATGATTCATTATTGTGAACTGTGATTTGATATTAATAATGATACGAGGGAAAGTGAAAAATAAAAGGCCTCCTTTTTTGGTGTTTGCTACATGCGTATTTCGTATGGCCTCTCTTGCATATATAATAGGTGTTACCTACGTGGTCCGAAGGAAAATTATCTCGGACGTGGCATGGTATATATTGTAAACAAGTTCATATTGGTAGTTGATTTACGGGTGTGGTTATGTTTATTCATCTCATGATTAGTGTTGAATTTGACATTCATACATGCATTCATCCCTATTTCCATGATACATTGAAATTACTTGTGTTTAGCGTGATGGTGATAAGTGAGGAGGAAATATCCGAGATTCTATCAACATATTTGATAGCGTAGACATTTTTGAGCTGTGTGCGGAATGACTAGTGGTGTGGTGGGTGGTAGAGTCATCTCTAGGCTGTGTGTGCAGAGTGGCTGGTATATGAACTTCGTAGGTCCCCCATGGATCATTACTGCCGGGATGTAGAGATATTCTGCTCGAAGCATGTGTGTATGATATGAGATAGTTGGCCAGTGCATTGCATTGCATTACACATACATTCATATTACATCTACTCATATCTCTGATTCTGGTTGTTGTGTTCATTATTTTTTCATGATACGTTTCTTCCTTGATTCCTTGATTATTGATTCGTTTGAGATGTTGTTTGCTTGCTAATCTCTTACTTAGACACGATGGATTCGAGGACTAGAGGCTCCCCCTAGGCTGTGACTATAGACTACTAAGATCTAGTGTGATTCTCATTACTGCAAGCCTTACGTGGATGTGCTTAGTGATTACATCATTCTCGTATTATTAGATTCTGACAGGATACTATATACTTGGGTTGTTTACTCTTGGATTGTGATAGTGTTTGTCCTTGATTGCGAGCAAGTCTATTCTTCAGTTCCTTTCTTTATATATGTTAGCTAACTGTTGTCAGCCTATGATATCTACCAGTACATAGTATTTGTACTGATACTACTCTTGCTACACCCTTTTCGGGGTGTAGAGTTGTTATAGGTTCATGAGTGAGGTCCGATTAGCCTTTAAGGAACTCATGGAGTTCATCTAGACTTTTTTGTTTATTTCTCATTCTAAACAAAAGTTGTAATCAGGTTGTGGTTGTAACTTTTATTCCAGTGTATACTTATAAACTCTTGTACTATTTAGATCAGATTCCTTAGGTAGTTTTTGTATTCCGCATTATCATATATCTATGTTTTCATACTTCTATTGTTCTTATTATTTATTTATGTTATTGGAAGAATCTGTAAGGGATGGGTTCGCCTACCATGTCAGAAAATGGTAGGTGCCCGCACGATCAATGATTTGGGTCGTGACACTAACCGACTGTCACGCCCTGACTTTTCTCAAGTCTTCCCTTAGGGCGTGATGACACCTGGACAACCTTCCATTTTCCTTCAGGCGAACCATTTTAATACACTTCTTTCCAAATTAAACCTGTATTTAAGTGTGGAAGTAATAACAACAAAAGTAAAATGGTTTTGTACTTAATTAATAAGAGCGCGAGCCCATGCTCGTACAACCATAACTTCTACCTAGACTCAATGGAAATTCCATATATGGAAATAGAAATTTCAAAGTTTGACAGGAAACCATCTCACATGGGACATTTCCCGAGATAATGAGACTAACTTCTCCCACCTACTTATTTAAGAACGAAAGTCTCCAAGTCCGAAGCAATGGATTGGTGGAACAAATGGGACTGCGGGACGATCGCTAGCCCTGTTGCAGAACTTTCCCCTTATCGCGCTTTTCTGAAACATGTTAGTTAAAAGAGTCAACCATACCATCCTGGGCTGAGTGAGAACCTCACCTTATAATCCAAAGTAACCTCACAATATTCATATTATAAACATAATAAGCATGTTGTGAAAAACAAATTTCAACACTTTCAATATATAAGCGAATAAATATTTACATGCAGTACACTAGTAGTATAAGCGAATAAATATTTCCCCACTCGTCCTAGGAAATATTTAGTTTAATCAGTACTCTACTTTATCTCATATAACACATTATATATTTATTACGATACGTGCAAACCGATCCAATGCATTTATATATTTATTGCGGTCTGTGCAACCCGATCCAATGCATTTATATATTTGTTGCGGTACGTGCAACCCGATCCAATTCATTTATATATTTATTGCGGTATGTGCAACCTGATCCAATGCATTTATATATTTGGTGCGGTACGTGCAACCCAATTCAATGCATTTATATAATTGTATTTATATATGTTATATGTTCAAAAGACTCAAATAATATTTCATTCTTTCAACTATTCGCCCTTCCAACTTGTAAGTGTTATAACACTCGAACCGTAACTTCAAATAAGGTATTTCTTATATCGAGCCGAAGTAACACGGGGACCTATCACTATCCCAATTTTCCTCTGAAAATACTTACTGTAACTAGCACAAATTCATGCAAGAAACAACCCTATGAAAACTGTCTCGCCAGAAATTTTGTACAATCATAAAACCCTCATAACATTTTATCCGTAAGTTGGATTTATCTTCGTAAAGTCTCAAACTGTCGAGAACAGAGAAATATAGAACTTTTATTCAGTACAACTTTTCATATTCCTCACCAAAACATTCCGTTCTCTTATTTTAACAACTCTCAAAAAACTATTTCGCCAGATTTTTGTAAAACAAAACACAATCTTAAAATAATCTTTTTATCCATAAGTCGGATTTATCTATGTAAAGTCTCAAACTGTCGAGAAAAGAGAAATCGAAAACTTTCATTCAACACAACTTTTCGGATTCCTCACCGAAACATTCAGTTCTTTTATTTTAATAACTCTCAGAAAATTATTTCGCCAGATTTTTGTAAAACAAAATACAATCTTAAAACAGTCATAATTTTGTATCCTTAAGTCGAATTTATCTCCGTAAAGTCTCAAACTGTCGAGGATAGAGAAAGAAAAAAACCTTCATTCAGCATAACTTTCCAGATTCCTCACCGAAACATTCAGTTATTCCGTTATACATTCTGCCTTTCGGATTATATTCGATCCGAGGCAGAAAATTTAAACTACCATAACTCTCAAACCGTATGTCGGTTTTAACAAACTCCGTATCCTCAAACTGACTTTCTTTTATTTTTGAAGCTAAGGAAGACTGAGAGGTATCATGTATCACTACCCTGCCTTCACCGACCTCAGTTAAACTAACCCCGAGGTTTCCCAATTTCTGTACCTCACGAACAATACCCCTCTTTTGTATTGCCAAGTGGGCCAAGTTGCCCATTGATCTCCTACTGAGTGCGTCATCCACCACATTAGCTTTTCTAATATGGTAAAGAATGCTAAGGTCATAATCCTTAAGCAACTCTAACCATTTTCTTTGTTGCAAATTCAAATCCTTCTGTGTGGTTATGTACTGTAAACTTTTGTGATCTGTAAATATATCTATATGCACCCCATACAAATAGTTTCTCCATATTCATAAGGCGAACACTACCGCGGCCAATTTCAAGTCATGAATTGGATAATTTTTCTCATGTATCTTCAATCGTTGAGATTCATAAGCAAAATCACTTTCCAAACTGCATCAAGACACATCCTAACCCAACCCTAGAGGCATCAAAATAGACTATGAACCCTTCTTGTCCCGATGGTAAGGTTAGGACTGGTGCAGTAGTCAACAACTTCTTCAGTTTCTGAAAACTTGCTTCACATGCTTCTGACCACTGGTACTTAACCATTTTTAAGTCAATCGGGTCAAATGAGCAGCAAGACTAGAGAAACCTTCGACAAATCTTCTATAATACCCAGCTGAACCCAAGAAAGTCCTAACTTCTGTCGGATTGGTAGGTCTTGGCCAGTTCTTCACTGCTTCGATCTTTTGGGGGTCTACCATAATTCCATCCCTTGACACCACATGGCCCAAAAAGGCTACCTTTTCTAACCAAAATTCACACTTTGAAAATTTAGCATACAGTTTCTCCTGTTCTACGACTTGAAGAACTACCCTCAAATGCTCTTCATGTTCTTCAACACTCTTGCTGTAAATTAGAATATCATCGATGAATACAATCACAAACAAATCTAAGAATGGTTTGAAGATTATGTTCTTGAGGTTCATAAAAGCTGTTGGGGCATTGGTTAACCTGAAAGACATTACCAAGAACTCATAATGGCCATATCGGGTTCAGAAGGCTGTTTTGGATATATCATCAGGATTTATTTGTAGTTGGTGATATCCCAAATAAAGGTCAATCTTGGAAAAATAATTGGCTCTCTGAAATTGGTAAAAAAATCATCGATTCTTGGTAACGGGTATCGGTTCTTGATCATGACCTTATTGAGTTGTCGATAATCGATGCATATTTGGAGCAAACCATCCTTTTTCTTCACAAAAAGGACTGGTGCACCCCAGGGGGAAACACTAGGCCTTATAAAGCCATTATCTAAAAGGTCTTTCAATTGTTCTTTTAACTCTCTCAATTCAGCTAGGGCCATCCGATATGGAGGAATAGAGATGGGCCTTGTACCCAGAATTAACTCTATAGTGAACTCCACTTCTCTATCCGGAGGAAGGCCTTGAAAATCTTTAGGGAAAATATCCGAAAAATTATGAACAATAGGGACAATATGTACTTTTGGGGACTCTTTTGAGGTATCCACTATACTAGCCGGGTAAGAGTATTCCACTTCGCGACTTCTTAATAACTCTTAAGCCCTAAGGTAGGAAATAAGCCGACTCGAGGGTGTCCCAATTCTACCCCTTATAAAAACTTCTGGTTCCCCAGGAAAAGATAATTTTACAACAGTTGTCTGTAGTTCAATGTGGCATAACATGCTGACATCCAAACCATACCCAAAAGAATGTCAAAGTCTACCATATCAAGTAATACTAAGTCTACTATTGTTCCTCTGCCATTTACTTCTAATGGGAAATTTATAATCACCCGAGAGGTCCAAATTGAGGCCCCCACTAGTGCCATGACCTCAAAGGGTTCAATTAAATAGGAAGGTTCTACATGTATATTCTTAGCAAAACCCATCAACACATATGAAGATGTAGAACCGGGATCATATAATACAAGTGCAGGAATACTTGAGACCAACAAAATACATGTGACCTGTTGGATGCATCCGCCTCATTCCTCTTGGGCATAGCATAGAGCTGATTAGGATTGTTGGACTGTTGACCTCCCTAACCCTGTCGGGACTAGTTTCCCTGATTTCTTTTATGGACAGTCGTGGTTGCTTCTGACCTCCCATGAGAAGACTGAGTTTGGGTTCTCTTCTTGCAATCCCTGGCATAGTGGTCTAGTTCTCCACAATTATAACAACCTTTCTGTGAGAACTTGCATTCTCCAAAATGTTTCCTTTGAAAGACCTTACAGATCGATTTGTCACTCCTTACATTGGGGTTGGTGGCCTTGGCATTGCTACATTGATGATTGAACCATTTATGCCATTGAAACTTGTAATTAGATTGGCCTACTGACTGGCTTGATTTTGACAAACCCCTACTACCTTCTTGCCTCTGGTTTTTATTCTGATTAAAGGATCCCGACGATCGAAACCTCTTATGCGAATACTCTATTTTTTGCTTTAGCAAAACCTTCTACCCTCATTGCCATGTCAACGATCTGAAGGTAAGTCTGATCATGGGCTAATGCCACTACCTTCTCTGCCAAGTTCGAGTTTAAACCCTCAACAAATCTTTTGACCTCCTCCATTTTTTTCGTAGGAATAATGTGTGCGTTGTATGCCGACAATCGCATGAACTGGGTATCATATTCTTACACACTACGGTCTCCTTATTTCAACTATTCAAACTCACACCTGAGCTCATATTTTTGGGTGTTAGGCATGTACATGCCTCTTCCGTCTAGCCCTAAGAAAATCCGTACAACGTGCGATTGTGTCATCCATATACGTGCCAAAATCATCTCCTGGGGTCCATCCTACGGTCCATGAACTCCTCCTGAGCTCACATTATCCCTATCGTTTTCTATGAGCACTTCCATCATGGTTGGAACTCGTATTGTAACCATATCTATAAAAATTATTGTTAGATAATTTATCATTGCACAATCCCCTTCCATAATCCTTTGAAGGAGGTAGTACGAGAACCAAGTCTTTGAAAAGACTCAAGATAGGCACTAGAAGAGTATGAAGGAAATGAAACTGTTTAGGATGTTATTCCGTTCACCTATTACTAAGGTGGCGCGCACACCGTCGCAATAAGTAACCGTTCAAACACCGAACTCTAAGAAATTTCCTAGAATCTCCTAACCTGGTTTAATTCTGATACCAACTTGTCACGCTCCAAATTTTCTCAAGTCTTCCCTTTGGGCATGATGGCACCTGGACAACCTTCCCTTTTCCTCCAGGCGAACCATTTTAATACACTTCTTTCCAAATTAAACATGTATTTACGTGCAGAAGTAGTAATAACAATAAAAGTAAAATTGTTCTGTACTTAATTAATAAGAGAGCGAGCCCATGCTCGTACAACCATAACTTCTACCTAGACTCAATGGAAATTCCATATATGGAAATATAAATTTCAAAGTTTGAAAGGAAACCATCTTACATGGGGCATCCCCCAAGATAATGAAACTAACTTCTCCCACCTACTTATTTAAGAACGAAAGTCACCCAGTCCGAAGCAATGGATTGGTGGAACAAATGGGATTGCAGGACGATCACTAGCCCTGTTGCTGAACTTTCCTGAAACATGTTAGTTAAAAGAGTCAGCCCTACCATCCGGGGCTGAGTGAGAACCTCGCCTTATAATCAAAAGTAACCTCACAATATTCTAATTATAATCAGATTATAAACACAATAAGCATGTTGTGAAAAAGAAATTTCAACACTTTCAATATATAATAAGCCAATAAATATTTACGTGCAACATCTCCTCCCCACTCGTCCTAGGAAATACTTAGTTTAACCAGTACCCTGCTTTGCGGTATGTGCAACCCAATCCAATGTATTTATATATTTGTTGCGGTTTGTGCAACCCGATCTAATGCATTTATATATTTGTTGCAGTACGTGCAACCCGATCCAATGCATTTATATATTTATTGCAGTATGTTCAACCTGATCCAATGCATTTATATATTTGGTGCGGTACGTGAAACCCAATCCAATGCATTTATATAATTGTATTTATATATGTTATATGTTCAAAAGACTCAAATAATATTTCCTTCTTTCAACTTTTCGCCCTTCCCACTTGTAAGGGTTATAACTCTCGAACCGTAACTTCAAATAAGGTACTTCTTATGCCGAGCCGAAGGTAACACGAGGAACTATCACTATCCCAAGTTTCCTCCGAAAGTACTTAGTGTAACTAGCACACATTCATGCAAGAAACAACCCTATGAAAACTGTCTTGCCAGAAATTTTGTAAAACTAACACAATCGTAAAACACTCATAACATTTTATCCGTAAGTTGGATTTATCTCCGTAAAGTCTTAAACTGTCGAGAACAGAGAAATATAGAACTTTTATTCAGTACAACTTTTCAGATTCCTCACCGAAACATTCAGTTCTCTTATTTTAACAACTCTCAGAAAACTATATTGCCAGATTTTTGTAAAACAAAACACAATCTTAAAATAGTCATAACTTTGTATCCGTAAGTCGGTTTTTATCTCTGTAAAGTCTAAAACTGTCGAGAACAGAGAAATCTAAAACTTTCATTCAGCACAACCTTTCAGATTCCTCACCGAAACATTCAGTTCTTTTATTTTAACAACTTTCAGAAAATTATTTCGCCAGATATTTGTAAAACAAAATACAGTCTTAAAACAATCAAAACTTTATATTCATAAGTCGGATTTATCTCCGTAAAGTCTCAAACTATCTAGGACAGAGAAATATAAAACTTTCATTCAGCATAATGTTTTATATTCCTCACTGAAATATTCAATTATTCCGTTATACATTCTGCCTTCCGAATTTCATTCGATCCGAGGTAGAAATTTTAAACCACCATACCTCTCAAACCGTATGTTGGTTTTAACCCCGTTTGGGATCAATCTGATAGTGAAGGAGAGATGTAAAATTTCATCCAAGTCTAACAAGTATAACTCAGCGAAACATGTTGTAATTTCATCACCCAAATTAGTTATTAAATAACCTATTATTAATAATTTCATGATCATTCTTCCAACATCCGGATTATATTCTAACATGTATTGTAACTTAAAATAAAGGATTTTACTAAGAGTTATGAGTGAGAGAACTCACTTGTTGTTGCTTCGTACTGCAAATGAACTTTCAAACTACAACTAATCCTCTCCCTTCTTGCTCTCGTGATATTTTTATGATTTTTGCTCTTGATAGTTTTTCTGATTTTTTTTTTGTTCTTTATGCTAAGTGCTTTCTTTTGTGCTAAGTTCTTTCTTTTGTGCTATGTAGAATATACAGTGAGTTGTTTGTGTGTAACTTATGAGAGGTGGAAGGAGAAGATATTGAGGGAGATTAAAGGGGAAGGGGGAATGAACATGCAGATGGTTTCTATTATTATTATTATTATTATTATTATTATTATTATTATTATTATTATTACTTTGTAACAAATCAAGATTTTACACCGGCCCTCTGTGCCCCACCTCGAGCTGGTGCAGCTCCTCGGGCTCTACCTCAGCCCCGAACACGTCCTTTACCGTGATCGCGAACTGTAGGTGCAGGTGTCGGTGCCTCGTCCCTCACTGCGTCAGCACAAGTCCTCATCATCTGTGAGAAAATAGAAATAAATGTCAGATACTAATTTGATTCAACTTAGCACTAAAGGAATGAAGAAAGTGAAATTTCCTAAATGTCCCATATCCTCTCGAAGTTAAGTACGGATGTCTCCGTAAGGCTACTAGATTTCGCTGTTGTATTTAAGACCGTTTAACCAAAGGCTCTGATACTAACTTTATCATGACCCCTTTTAAGGATCGTGGTGGCACCTGCATATTTTCCACTAGTAGGTGAACCACTCCCAAATCATTCACATGATATAATAAAGAAAAGTAGAAAGATAACAAAATACTCGATAAAACTGTCGATCATGATATAAATGTGGAAATATAAGTCTGAGAATCAAACACAACCCAAGGATTTGGTCAATAATACAAAAGCACTAAAATCTGATACAAGTCTGAAATAAGGCACATATTCCAAAACCATATCTGATAATATAAGTGTCTGAATATGTCTCATGATCAAAATAAAAGACATGATAAGAGATAAAACATCCAAGGCATGTAGGAGGTAGCATCTTCACCCTGATACTGAAGTCTATCCGCTCGAACTCACACTCGAGGTCACGAACTGGTAGAGGGATCTGTATCTGCATCAAAAAAAGATGCAGCAGGTGTAGCATGAGTACACAACGTACCCCCGTAGACATCATAGGCCAACAACGACGGAAGATACGTAAAAAGAGATAAATATCAAGTTGACACCAAATAGTCTTATACTAAACAGTTCAATATCCCGACTAAGTCATGTTATGTCACACCCCAACCTTGGGGGGTGTGGTCGACCCCCGGTTCCTAGAAGGCCAGAGCGAGCCACTTGGATATCATCACATGGACATAAAATCGTCAAGGCCGACAAGGACTTAGAATAGAAACTGTAACATAAACAACGTGACAAGGTCATACCGAATTATTATACACCATGGAACTTGTCTACAACGCCTCTAGAAGATTGTCGACATAAAACATAAGGACAGGGACCCCGACATACTGAAGGTATCAAAAGAGATATATATATGACCTGACTCGGCAATAGTCAAGAAAGAAATAGAGCTCACTAATAAAACGTTGATATCTGCCTACGATCTATGAGAGTGGGTCCTCTCCGTACCTACCTGCACCTGCGTGGCATGAAACACAGTGTTCCCTAGAAAATGGACATCAGTACGAATAATATACTGAATACGTAAGGCGAATATAACACATAGTAATGCATGATAGTAAAAGAGAGGAGGATAAGAGTCAACTTGTATCTCTAAATGGTCATTGAGTCTCAATATACATATTGTCCTACCTATCTTGTACCATTATTCTATACTGCTACATGAACATCGTAACTCTAACCTTTTAACTGCCCAACTGATCAATGGTAACTGTCCAAATGGCAGTAAATAATGATACATAATTCCCAACCAGTGGTAACTACCCAACCGGTCATAGCTCGGTGGTAAATAATATGCCTGCCCAACTAGTGGTAAATAACGATATGTGTAACCATCCAAGCGGTGGTAATTTCCCGACCGGTCGTAGCCCGATGATCAATAATGTATCTGCCCAACCAATGGTAAATAACGATAGATAACTGCCCAACTGTTGGTAATCCATACTACTTGTCTATGCCCTTATAGGTGTTCCGTACGTACATATATACAAGAAGAGCCATATTATTCTTCTATGTCTATATATTCATCGCAATAGCTAGGATCGTTGCATTCGTTACCCTCTTACTCACTATCCAGAACCTATCATCACACTTCTCACTTTATCTTTAGGCTAAAGGTGTTACATACATACGTTCACCCTAAGGGCCATAAGTTCAGGCTTCTAATCCATCAAGAGTAATGTACCATTTATTACAACTATTCATGAAGGGACAACGTACTACTTCACTTCTATTCCTTCGTAAGATTCAAACAGACAAAGCACATCACCTATAACCTTCACGATACCAACAAGGTCGTAATCCTTCCATTCTTTCATATGAACTTTAACAATTCGAGACATAGTGTTTCTAGTTTTTTGGAAACCAACAAGATCCATAAGATGGTAACATAGGGAGTTACTATAATATGTGGAAACTGCTCCCAGCTAGGGATAATCGAGATTCATAAAATCCTTTTAGGAGTAAAGAAACAAGTATATCTCTTAGCAAATGTTTCATCATACGTCAATACTTCACAATCACGCCAAGAAAAGAATGAATGAGCCTTAATATACCTTGTCTATTGAGTTGTTTATGTTATGAGGAGCCTCGCATGTTGTATGAATGACCGTCTACATTAAATGAGGGATTTGTGTTAATATGGAACTTATATCAAATAAGAGATTTTATTTACGAAATTCATCGAACAACATGCGTACATGTACCATGGCTTCTCATTCAAATTAACACCATCATCATCCCTAGATTATTTCCTCCCTTTACAACCTCACCAACATGATTCAATACCAATATTTAGTCTTAATCTCAACTAACAATACCAAACAACAAGTTACTACAAATCCATATAACAAGAGGTATTCTTTCCAAGATCATGTGTACCAAATTCCCAAATTACTTTCATCAATCAATCAATCCAAGTTAGAAGGGGCTAAAGAACACATAGAAGGGATAAAACCATACTTTAACCCGTCGAGAAGCTCAACCTTGTCGAGCTAGTTAGCAACGATTTAGAGGTGTTCTGATCTTTAAAAGAAGAATTCACCTTAGATACTTGTTGGACTTTTCTTTAATGATAGAAGAGGTCTTAGAGAGTGTTTGGAAGATTTCTTGGGTTTCAAGGGTCGAAAATGGGGTGAAAATAGATTTGGCCGACCCTTAGCTTTGAATAGGCCCCCAAACCGTCACACATGTAGTTGCATATGCGGTGCATATGCCACCACATATGGTGGCAGTGAGGTGGTCAAAATATGGTCTCATTCTGAGGCCACTTCCGCGAGGAGGATTGGCATCCGTTGCGTAAAACACATAGCATTTCGCTGAAACTTTGTCAATCTTTGTCGAGTTGTACTTTATTTGGTCCTATTAACTTTCAATCTTCCAAAACCATTCCTTAACATCCTTATACGTCATACGAACCCTCATAAAAGTTCTCACACTCAAGTCGGTTAACTAAACTCTCATTCGCATATGAAATTTCAAGGTGTAATATTGGAATATTGTAGCCTGAAGTCTTTAAATTCTGGTTCCTTTTGAATTTTTCAACAAAACTTCCTCCTTATAGAAGCCTATCTCAACCTATCTCGCAACCTAGAAATACATCTATTTCCCTATATAATAAATGACACCACTCGTAATATGACGTTGGCCTTCCATGGACGCAACATCATCTATAGCGTCATAGAACATATCATATCCTTCCAAAAAATCCAATAGCCTATATCAATCGTACTGGAACATTTCTATCTTAACCCTCGGACCTCCAACTATCACCACTCACTTACGGATGAGGTTACATTCTAAGGCCTATTTCACAACTTGTCTAGCATACATTAATATAGAATTTAAAGTGGTATATACATATTCCATATAAAGAAAGAATGGAACATCATTTGGATGCCTTCAACAATATTAGGTGCCTCTTAATTCGGTCACCGTATCAAATCATAATTGTGGTGTTGGCCACCGCTCGTTCCAGATGCCCCACCACTCATTGATCTCTGCTAGCTAATGTCTAAGGCATACACTCTAGAAGATGCACTGAGGATGATAAAGCTGCTACTGATCTGACTAGCTGAGCTATACTACTCTTGTTCCTGATTGAATAATAAAGTTACCAGGATCCCTACAAGTATAACAAACATTATAATCCTAACGACATCACCTAGAATGGGTCCTACCACACTGATTACATAGAAGATAGGGTGGTTTCATTTGTTTCAATCTTCTTCACTGCTGGAAGCCCAAAGCTTGAGAACTCTGACCTGGTCCTGAATGAACAAATCGATCACACTATGGCCCCTGTGTCTGATAAGGAGTACTAACTAGAGGACCAAATTAAGGCCTAGGATTATTCCAATCATGCTCTACTTGGCTAGCCGATCTATCCCTCTTAGGTTGACTTTTGTCACCCACCTCATATTGTCGCCTCTTTCGATCTTCCAAATTCTGAGTGTATACTTGGATGCGGGCAATATCCATACCCACGTTCAAGGAGGCCATAGTACACTCATTAATCAAATTTGGCCCCAAACCGTTCATAAATCGATGCACCCATTACTCATTTCAGCCATAATCATAAGGGCGTACCTAGCTAGTGAATTAAATTGAAGACTATACGTCAACACATACATATCACCTTCTATAAGAGTAGAAACTTATCTTGCCTGGACCTCTGAAGTTCTACCTGTAGGTAATGTTGCAGGAAAGCTTCATAAAACTACTTCCACACTGTCGATGGTGCGTTCGACCCTCTAGATTGTACCCATATCTCATACAATGCAACTGCTACATCCATCAATCTGTAAGAAGCTAATTCTATTGCCTGTGTATTTGTAGCATGTATTACCTGTAGTGTCTTGTACATCTGATCTATGAAATTTTTTGATCTTTATTTGGATCAGATCCTGAAAACACCAGAGGATCCAAATTGATAAAATCCCAGACCCTCACACTAACGGCCCTGTTATATGATCCAACACCCGCACCCTAGCTCTCGGCTTGAATGGATACTAATTGAGTCAATAATTATACTACGCTCTGAATATCCATGTGCTCATCATAAGTCTCAAACGGAGGGGATAGGGGCACTGGTTCTCTCATCTGTTCTTCTAGGACTGGCGGGTTCAATGAGTTCTGTGGGGGTATCACATCCATAGTCTGGGCCTCACTCTGGACCTCACTAATAGGTGGCACTCTACTCGCACCCTCATCAGCTACCGCTTTTCCCTATTGGCTAGTTGAAGCTCTTTGTTTGACAGGCATCGGTGTATCCAAAATAAGGTAAAGGGCTAAGAATTTGATTCCTTACACCTCAGCTGTATCACACGATCTGAAATCAGAAAGAAGGGTACCCCAATCCTACAATGTCCTATAGCCTCCCGTCTATAGATATAGTCACATCCATAAACAAGACTCTACTAGACATGTCTTTGTAGACTACCTAGGACATGACCTACTCTAACACCAAGTTTGTCACACCCCAACCTTTGGGGGTGTGGTCGGCACCAGACACCTAGACAGCCTGAGCGAACAACCTGGATATCATCATATGAACATACTATAGTCTGGGCTGATATGGCCTTATAATAGCAACTGTAACATACACAACGTGACACCCTGTAAGCAAAAGATCAACTCCTAACAGATAAATACATACCAAGGCCAACAAGGTCATACCGAACAACTGTACAACATGTAACTTGTCTACAAAGACTATAGAAGACAATCAACATAAAACATAAGCTGGGATAGGTCCTCTGACATTCCCAAGGTATCAAAAGATATATCTGCATGACCCGACTCGATAATGCTCAGAAAAAAATGAAGCTCACCAACAAAATGCTTATATATTCCTAGGATCTACAGGAGCGAGTCCTCTCCGCACACCTACCTGCACCTGCGTGGCATGAAATACAATGGTCTCAGGCAAAGGGACATTAGTACGAATAATGTATTGAATATGTAAGGCGAATATAACACATAGTAATACATGATAGTAAAAGAGAAGAGGATAAGAGTCAAGTTGTATCTCTAAATGGTCATTGAGTCTCAATATACATATTGTCATACCAATCTTGTAACCTTATTCTATACTGCTACATGAACGTCGTAACTCTAACCTTTCAACCGCCCAACTGATTAATGGTAACTACCCAACTAGCGGTAAGTAATGATATATAATTTGATCAACTAGTGGTAACTACCCAATCGGTCATAGCTCGATGGTAAATAATACGCGTACCCAACTAGTGGTAAATAATGATATGTATAACTACCCAACCAGTGGTAACTTTCGACTAATCATATCTTAGTGGTAAATAATGTGTCTGCCCAACCAGCGGTAAATAACAATACATAACTGCCCAACTAGTGGTAATCCATATTAGTCCATGCCCTTTATAGGTGTTCCATACGTACATACATATAAGAAGAGCCATACTATTCTTCTATGTCTATGAATTCATCACAATAGCTAGGATCGTTACATTCGTTACCCTCTTACTCACCATCCAGAACCTATCATCACACTCCTCACTTTATTTTTAGGCTAAAGGCATTACATTCATACGTTCACCCTAAGGGCCATAGGCCCAAGCTTCTAATCCATCAAGAGTAATGTATCGTTTATTACAACTATTCTCGAAGGGACAACATACTACTTCAATTTTATTCCTTCATAATAGTCAACCAAATAGAGCACATCACCTATAACCTTCATGATACCAACAAGGTTGTAATCATTCCATTCTTTCATATGAACTTTAACAATACGAGACATAGCATTTCTAGTTTTCAGGAAACCAGCAAGCGCCATAAGATGGTAATATATGGAGTTACTCTAATGTGCGGAAACTGCTCCCAACTAGGGATAATCGAGATTCATGAAATCCATTCAAGAGTAAAGAAATAAGTAAATCTCTTAGCAGACATTTCATCATACATCAATACTTCACAATCATGCCAAGAAAAGAAGGAATGAACCTTAACATACCCTGTCGATGGAGCTGATTATGTTCTGGCCAGCCTCACACGTGGTATGAAGTACCGTCTAAAGTAAACGAGGGATTGGTGTTAATATCTAACTCATATTGAACAAGATATTTCATTTATGAAATTCATCGAACAACTTTCTTACATGTAGGTCTAGAGTTACACTACCATGTCTTCTCATTAAAATTAACAGCATCATCATCCCTAGCTTATTTCATCCCTTCACAACCTCACCAAAATGATTCAATACCAATATTTACTCTTAATATCAATTAACAATACCAAACAATAATTTACTACAACTCCATATAACAAGAGGTATTCTTTCCAAGATCATGTGTACCAAATTCCCAAAATTCCCAAATTAGTTTCATCAATCAATCAAGCCAAGTTAGAAGGGGATAAAGAACACATAGAAGGGATAAAATGATGTAAGTATGGAGGGGTGAGTGATGGTGAGTGGGGCTGACTTCGGCAAATAACAAGTTGACGCAAAAAGGGGTTTGAAAGTGAGGGTTCTCGGCTTAGCCGGTAATGGGGAATTTGGTGGTTGTTTCAGGTGGATTCAGGGGGAGTTGGTTTTAGGTGCTTTGTGGGATGGTTATGAGTGTGTTTAGGGTTGTAGTAATGGTCGGGTTTTGGTGGTTTGGTAGTGTAAATATGGCAGAAACAAGATGAAACAGTGAGGTCGCGGTAGGTGTTATTTTGTGGACTGTTTGTGGTTGCCAAGTTTGGACGGGGAGTTGTTGGTGGTTTCAAGACTTGGCCTTTGTTGTGGATGTTTGGAAGGTACTGTGGGATGTGTAGGTGAAAATAATGAGATGGTTTGGATGAGCGATGGACACGGGATGCTAGGTGCAAACCCGAGCACAAACCAAGTACAATCGGTCGATAAGTAAGGATAATGACAAGGGGTTTTTAATGGCCAAGTCGACACGTTGATGGGGTGACCAATTTAACAAGAAATATACCAGGGTTACTACGTACAAGCCCGAATACTAACCAAGTAAGGTTGGTCGAAAACCTTAAGATAGACCCTAGGTTTGGGTTTGGTTGGGTCACACAGTCCCAACGTCCACTCACACCAAAGGGGGTTCCTTATGCTTAGATTTAGTTAAGTCACAAAGTATTAACCAAACTTACACCAAAATGGAAACCTTAGTTTGAGTTTAACTAGGCCACACAGTCCTAGCTTCAACTTACACCAAGGGGCTTAGCTCACAAAAGAACCAAAGGTACTCCAGGAGCACCAACTAAGAATATCAATCCCGAATTGAAAGACTTAGAAAGATGAGTAAACACTCAAGTTTTATATTCAACGAATTCTGAATTTCAATGGCCTAAGGCCTCTATTTATAGTACAAAATAGACTATTCTAGAAAGTAAATGAAAAGACACAAAGTAACACCTAGTGTGAACGCATTTGGATTGACTTGGTGACCAAGGGAGTTCGGCCACCTCTTCCTCTTCTCTAGGTCAAAATTGTTGTCTCCTATGTAAAAATATTCATGAACTTGATTCTTCCAACAACCTCATCTTCTTGGAATGTGTTGGAAGCTTCTATTCCTTTTATTTGTGTGCCATGGCCGAATGGATAAGGGAGTATTTCGACCGACACTTCATCTTCTTGATGTCCTCAAGTTGGTTCATGAATCATCTTTTTGGAAGCCTCGTCTTCTAGACCATTCTTGTCCTTGCCAACTTGGCGTAATTACTTTCGCACGATCTAGACACCCTCTTGTCCTTGCCAACTTGTCCTCTCAACCTAGTCACCCATTTCCCTTACATCCATGTCCTTGATTACCGTATCCTATTACGTGGTACATTAAATATGTCCTAATAAGAACTAAAATCTAAGCTAAGAAATAAAGACACGCTAAAAGAAAAACAAACATGGTCTTCGGTCAAGACCTACATTCAATGGCCGAATAGAACTTGCTTCCTAGATCTTCACATGGCAGCTACAAGTCCATTCCATTTTCCATATCATGTTAGGCATATAAGTGTAGAATGACGTGCCATTGTTGGCACTCTTAGCAAAGCTCTTCTCGAGTTATGTTGGGAGTTTAAGTCCGCTGGCTGATTTACATCAATCTCCCTTTTTTTGGAAGACTTTTCCCTCAAATTCGCATCATCTAAATGTGGAAATGAACATTCATCAACAAGTGTAATCCAATACTTCCACCATTAGACAAGTCTGGAATTTTTATCTTGTAAGAGCCTTCTTCTAAACTTGCCAAATACGGATCTGAATACAAGACAATTGATTTTGACTTCTCATGATGTTCATGTTGGATCCGTATTCCATAAGACATGCTGCCTCACCATAGGTTGAAGGATGACACGGTGCACCACTCAACTTTGTGTTAGAGCAAAAGATGTCACCTATACTTGTTTCATGTTTAATGCTCAATGGCCCTTCACGACTTGGTATGGGTAGGACCGGGCTTCACAAATCTCCAAGGCTTCAAGGAATCTTTATGCTCTTCATAACCATTCACACTTATATTTCCTCATGAGTTTCTTTATACGGGCGGCAAGGTCATAATATCTCCGCATGAAATGATGAGGAAACGAAGTGGGACAAAGAAAATTATTCGCTGCAACTATTCCCATAGACTCGGTACATCTTTGGCTAGATTTCATCATGGTTAGATTAGTACACAAGCCCTCGAATGATGTGGTGTGATCTATGGACCATGGTATTATCTTGTGCATGAGGATCATGGAAGAGTTTGGAATATTGCACAACTCGAATGGCCTCACAAGTTCTTCACACAAATCACGCTCGATTTTGAAGGCCAATATCTTGCTAGATTAGTCTGCTCTTGGTCTTTGATTGTCCCTTCCTTAAATGTAGTTAAGCCCAATGAGCCAAACATAAGCCAAGTCAAGTGTCTCCAATGGCCCAAGGGCCCCGTGATGAACAAGTCCTTACATGGAAGCAGTGGACTAGAGAGAACAATGGACTTTTGGTCTTGAATTAGGATAGGACCAATGCCGATTCCTCTAGCATCATGTTCAATTTTAATTAGTGGCTCCATGGTCAAAATAATGGCAGTAAGGGTACCATAGTTTTTTATGGCATGAGGGTATGAAGAAGCTGAGATATGTAAGCTTCTTACCGCAGTTGCATTTGTACATTCGGACCCATCTTGGGTGGTAACACAAGTGTGCCACTTCTCATGTTCCTTAGACACCAATTCTTGTTCTTGGCATCCATAGTCTTGGTGAGTAGACAATGAACTCGTTTAAAATAAATCAAGGTCAAGTTCACTATCTTCCGTTGGTATTGTTCCGAATGCAACGTCGTTCGGGAGTTCCTTCACGTCGGTAATTTCTACAACTTCTGCAATGTTCTCCCTTTCCTTGCACGCCAATGAATCCATAAGAATCCCCTTATTGGATTCTTCTTCTACCCTTCATGCATCAAGTAGTAGGGTCTCAGTTTCATGCTTTTTATTGCATCGGATTTTCATATCCTTTAATTCACGAGGTGACATCGGCACTAATCGGATCTCCTTATTACCCCTTTGAAGGGAATAAGTATTCCTTCCTTTATCATGTTGTGCCTTCATGTCAAGTTTCCATGGTCTTCCCAACAAAATATGACATGCATCCATAGGAAGGATGTCACACCATATTTTATCCTCATACATTCCAATCCGAAAGTCAACAAGAGTTTGTTTTATTACTCATATCCCTTCGTCTTGGTTTAGCCATTGGAGAGTGTGCGGGTGAGGATGATTGCGGGTGGGTAGTTTTAATTTGTCCACCATTTCCATGGAGGCCAAGTTGACACTACATCTTTCATCAATAATCACGTGGCACACTTTATCTTTTACTTTGCAATGCGTGTGAAATGATTTGTCTTCTTGTGTTTCCTCACATTCGGCATTATACAATGGGTTGGAAAAGGATGCACCGTCCTTTTCTTCATGCCTTAGGATACTTCTCACAACCTCGGATTCATCATTATTCACTATTGCATGATTCGCAAGTTCCCTTCTTATGGCTTGCTCATGTTTGTACAAAACGTCGCATACGGTCCGCCAATAATTTTTTGTTCCTTGGATTCAACACTCCATGGACCTGGTTTACCACCAATAAGGAATCACATTTGAATTTGATTATCTCTTAGCCCAATCCCCGAGCTAATTATAGACATGCAATTAGAGCTTAATACTCGACTTTATTGTTTGTTAAAGGTGAACTATGAATCGCTTGCTGTAAAATTTCCTCGGTGGTTGTATGTAATACTATTCCCAAACTGATCACCTTAACATTAGATGCTCTATCTGTGTGCAGCACCCAATCCTCGTGGGCAGTCCCCGAGACCAGAGCGGCTTCTTTCTCCGCATAGGGGCCTACTCCCAGACTTAAATCAACAACAAAATCAGCAAGGACCTGAGACTTTATTATAGTTCGGGGTTTAAATTCGATATCAAATTCACTCAACTCCTCCACCCACTTAGCCAATTATTCTGAGAGTTTAGGCTTGTGCAGTATGTTTCATAGAAGAAACGTCGTTACCACGGCTATTGGGTGACATTTAAAATACGATAGAAGCTTTGCGACAAAATTACTAATGCAAAATCCAACCCTTCGAGAAGCGAGTATCGATTTTTAGCCCCTGACTTTACTCTACTAACATAATAAATAGGAAATTATGTATCTTTCTCTTCACGTACTGAAGCAGCGCTTACCTCTACCTCTGAGACTGCAAGATATATATGGAGTTGCTCTTTGTACTTTGTCTTTGACATGAGTGGAGGACTAGACCGGTAATCTTTTAGATCCCGAAGGGCCTACTGACATTCGAGCGTTCACTCAAAGTCATTTTTCTTTTTAAGAAGTGGTAAGAACTTGTGGCACTTCTCCGAAGATCGAGAAATGAATTTGCTGAGAGCCGTTATCCGCCAGGTCAGCCATTGTACCGCCTTTACATTTTCAAGAGTATCAAGAATACCTTCAATGGCCATTATCTTAACTAGGTTTAACTTTGATCCCTCTTTGAGAGACCAAGAACCCTAAGAAGTTTCCAGAGCCTCCAGGTGCATTCTAATTTTATTATATTCGAAACACGCATCCAGAAAAATCATGACCTCGTGCCCAGTCATAGCATTGATCATCTGATCTATGTTCGGCAACAGAAACGAGTCTTTGAGGAATACTTTATTTAATCTTTATAGTTGATACAAATCCTAAATTTGTTCCCTTTTATAGGTACTACGACTACATTAGTGAACTAATCGGGGTATTTAACTTTTCGGATTGATCCTATATTAAGCAGTCTAGTTACCTCTACCTTTACAAACCTATTGCATATTTTGGCAATGGGCCGCTTCTTTTGCTACACGGGAGGGAAACTGAGATCCAGTCCAAACTTATGAGTTGCGACTTCTAGAGGGATGCCTGTCAGATCTTTATGTGACCAGGAAAAACAATCACTATTAGTTATAAAATACTGAAGAACTGATCCCCTAAGCTCTGGGGTGAACCCCGTGCCCAGGTGTACCTTCATTTCGAGAGTTTCCTCGCTTAAAGCTATTTGCTCAAGCTCTTCTGCCATTAACTTAGTGCTATCAGATTCGTCCAGTACCTAGAAATATATCGGCACCTGATAACTGTCTAAGAATTCTTCCTCCGATTATGTATGTTCTTCTTCTATTAGCAGAGTTTGTTGGACCTCCTCTAGGACCAGCTCCACTTCCTTTAATTGTTATTTTGGATCTGCAACTGCCATTAGCTGGATAATATTGGCAGAACTTATGTAGTTGATCAGTATTCTTTTCACCTAGAAACAACTAATGGGTACAGTAATGACTAAAGCATCATTGTATGGAAAGGTGACACCGACCATGTCCTCGTCAGTGATAGTGATAGTATTTTCGTCTGGCATTTCCCAGAATCTTTTCTCTTGAGTAACGGAAATCTTTATCTTTCGAGACACCAGAAATGACGTGTTTATGATCATGGATCCGCAGAAAATCATGTTTATTATATATGATGGGGCGTCCGGACTAGTTTTGCCTTCAGTAGGAGGTCCTCATTTGTAATTGTTGCGAGCCCTTTCACATTGGTATTCCCATAAATGACCTCTGCTCACCATTCCTGCCACCTCATTCTGGAGGTATTTGCAATCCACAGTTTTGTGCCTGTGAGTGTTATGGAAATCACACCAAACAATTTCATCCCTGGAATTTGGATCAGAATAAAGTGGGTTTTGCAGTCGAGATGCTGGAAGAGTTCTTAGTACCGCTACCATTTGATCTTTGTCGATGCTGAAGTTGTAATCGGAGAAGTTTAGGTATTTGGGCCCCTTTGTAGAAGAGTTAGATGAATTCCCTATATCATGATTTATCAATCCTCGGTTTTTCCTACTTGAGTCTCATTTGATGATTGGATTTTGAATGGACTGAAAACCCTACCCGCCTACAGAATTTTGGGAGTGGAATAGAGTTGGAAATGATTGTTCAAGGAGTTATGGTTGCACCCGGTGCATTTATCTGCTTCCGGGTTGAGTCCTTAGCAAATCATCTTCCACTTGAATCATAGAATCATAACGGTTGTGAATGTCCTCCTAGGTAGTAACCTAGAATTCCAAGAGATTTTCCTTAAGCTTACATAAGTCATCTAAACTTAAGGGGTTCAAACCTTTGATAAAATCCTCGGCAGCCCATTCATCTGGGAACGCAGGTAACATCATCCGTTCCTTCTAAAATTATATAACAAAGTCCCTGAGAAGTTTGGACTATCCCTATGAAATACAGAATATGCCATTACCTTCCGAGCTCCCGCATGGGCTTTTATGAACATGTCAGCTATCATTGCGAATGAACTGATTGAGTGCTCGGGAAGAAGTGAATACTATGTCGGGGCACCTTTTGTCACCGTCTCGGAAAACTTCTTGATCAATACTTATTATATCTCATTTTATTTGAAGTCATTTTCTTTAACGGCTAAAATATAGGGTGTTATGTGTTCTTGTGGATCTATCATTCCATCATACTTGGTTATAAATGACATCTTGAACCATTTAGGCATCAGCTTGGGCACAACCTCTGGCTTATATACCAACTGAATATATATTTTGCATCTGGTCCTTCTATGACCGGAAGGGCCCCCGATATTTGATCCAACCGATGATGAAATTCCTTGGAATTCTTTTCTGCCTTTTGATCATTCGTGTCTGCTTTCCCTATTATCTCCTTCATGAACCTGAACACCTACTCCTGAAATGGGTTTTCAGGAATTATTTCGCTTCCTGAAGCGTCATCATTTGTTAGCTCATTCTGTCCATTCTATGCAACATTTAGGATGTTTACTGGTGGTGCCGTTGCGATTGTTGAAGTGCTGCTAGTGAAGTTAGATGTGAACTCAGAGAAAAAGCATTTTATACTGCCCAACTCTTCTCTCGTCGCTAAATTCTGTGACCTTAGGTTCTACATAGCCTCCTCAGGTGTCTTGTCGGTGGGGATTCCATATCCCTGGGTCTGTTCGCCTCCTGAAGAGGCTCCATCTGCGATCGCCAGATCTTCTGATACTGGATCTGGGATTTGGAGGTCGTCCGATCCAATTTGATTATTTTTGGCATTATTCCCTGGGATTCAGTTGCCTCCATGTCCTTTCATATCTAACGTATGTTTCTTAAACAAAATAGTACTAAAGAAAACAATAGCTTAAAAGAAAGGGGTCACTTGTGACACCGCTATTTCCTAGGCCCCCAGTGGGTGCCAAATTGTTTACCCGTAAATTAGTACAGTTGAATTTGTACATGTGGTCAAGGACACGTAGGTTTCAAGTGACTAGATTAGCAGATTAATCAGTAAATAAATCTAATAAGTAATAAATATAAAAGCAGAATTAGAATATAATTATCTAGAGCCTAGAAGGAGCTTCAAGCTATGACCTCGAACTTGGAAAGTAGTGAGAACAGTATTGAGACAAGAACTTGGAAACTAGTGAGAACAGTGAACTAGTATTGTAATATCTTGAAAATGATGCCCTTACACTAAGTTAATTAGTCTTATTTATACTTGGACTCATGGATACACATTCCATGAATTATGCCCCTAATAATATCAATACATAAATGTTATAATAATCGGACAATTAATATCTTCATAAATGACTTTAATGCACTTTTGGAAAATGTAAAGTCATATAAGTAATGGTAATCCATTTATATTAGAACCAACCACCAAGCTTCTTGCTTTCCAGTACCTGTGACTCCATGGTAACCCTAGTTTAACACTCACGCCTCCACGTGGGGGTGGGTGGGGGGGTACTAAAAGCTAACTCTAATCTAATTTACCTTCTTCTTCCACGTGTCATGACATAATTCATTCACCTGTTCAATACGAATTTTGCACTATACACCCTTTTTGGCAAAGATTAAGGATAACAACCTTAATCCAATGATATGAAGAGTATTACAGTGAACCCATATCATCACTATTCATTATCCCTTTACTTATTAGTTGTTTGGAAAGCAAGGAAAATCTCAATTTCAATTATTACGTTGATCATTTGGGACCTTCATCCAATTTTGCAGGTATACATTTTTGATTTAGCACTGCGAGCACTTGACAAAATTAAGGTGTGTTCATCAACTGTAAACCGACATTTTCCTCAACATCTAGATTTATTTATACAATCAGAGTTTCTTTTGTTACGTACTTGAAATAGCTGATTTTGCAGTGTAATCTTAATCAAAGATGTGGCCGCCTAGAAGGTTAATGAAATTATCATGCTTTTCTTCTTCCAAACAAGTCGTGGTTGCCATAATCTTATTAAATAGTTTGTTTTTGAGACATTCAACTTTCCTGCTGGCTGTTGTTGTTTTCTTTTACTTAGTTAAAAATATTACAAGAATGGCCAATCGGTCAATGTTTTAAGTGTTAGGAAGAATTTAAGAAGCAGAGCATGATTTTAAGGTTGTGGTTTGAATTTTTAAAAGTGTAGTTTTTTCATTTCTTTTTTCACGACCCAATTTATCAAGTCGTGAAGGCACCAACTCCTACCAAGTACAAAAACTTGCTAAAATAAAGGTACAAGTCTGGGATGCAACCCAAATATTCTGTCTAGAAATAGGAAAGACAGAAAGTAAAGATAGATAGATGGAATATCTGGTGCCACAGATCATGCTAGAGCTCACCCCAAATCCTCTAGCTGACCTTCTTAATGATCGGTGTAGTCTCGAGATCCGCTCATGCTAGGAACATAATCTGCACAAAAAAAGGGTGCAACAAGTGTTGCATGAGTATGCAAAAATCAACTAGTACACAATAGCATCATGTACTCGAGGCAATTAGATGAAAATAAAAGAGAAAAATCTATGATTTGACTATGAGTTGACTTTTGGGAAGACATGATCGGAATCAAATTTTGATGGTTATGTTAGCTCTAAAATATGATTTTTGACTTAGGTTAATGGTTGGAATGAGTCATGAGTGATTCAGATGAGATTCGGGTGAGTTTGTGCATTTTGAAAAGTTCTTAAGTTAAGATATGAGTTTTAATTGACTAAAGTCAACATCGAGAGCAATTGAGTCTTTTTCAAAGTTTTGTCGATTCCATTAGTTTTGGAATGTCATTTGTCACTTAGTCGAGTTATTGGTTCAGTTCTTAAGGGACTCGGATGTATTTTGGACTCTTCGTTAAGATTTTAATTAATTAAGAGAATTGGAGTTGATCATAGTCAACAGTGGGTCAAGATTACCTCGTATGATTATTTGGAATGCATGTGCAAGTTCGTTTCATGTTTTAGGAGTGTTTTGCATATTTGGATTGTGTCTGTGAGGTCTCGGATGAGTTTAGGGGGTTGATTCGATGTTTGGATAAATTTGGAGTTTGCTGATTTCTGGTGCACTTGCATTTGTGAGGGGAAGTCCGCAATTGCGAGTGCCACATTTCCGATAAGTGGCTCACATTTGCGAGTTTGGCAATTGCCATAGATGATTAGATTTTCCCATTTCTGAGGCTTGCATTTTCAAAGAAGTGTCCGCATTTGCAAAGAACGATGGGCAGAGATAGTTAATTCCCCATTTAGACTTAACTCACTTCATTCTCATATTTTGAGCTTGGGGTCTCAGTTTGGAGAGGTTCTTGAGAAGATTTTCAAGGTTCTTCACTTGGGTAAGTTCCTAATCACTCTCTTATGGTTATTCTACCGATTATTAAGAGATTTCATGGTAGATATCGTGATGTAGGTTGAGAATTTTGGGGGAAATAAATCCTAGGCTTGAACATAAAGGAATTTCTTCAATTGATCATTAGATTGATGTTAGATTTTGATGTGTTTTGATATCTAGGCTCCATAGATTATGGGTAAAATGATTTTGGAATAAATTTCTCATTTTGCCATTCGAGGCTCGAGATCTGATTTTTGGGTGACGTTTTGTGTCTGGAAGTTTTGTATAGTAATATGGGTATGATGTGTTAATATACTATCCATATTTGAACAGATTGGCACCTTTCAGAGGCAATAAGAAAAGGAAAAGCTTTGATGTGATTCTTGGACTCATATTTCCAGGTAAGTTGAGATCTTGTACCTTATTTAAAGCATCATGGGTTGTCTAATTAACTAAATAAAAAGGCATAATGGATATAATAAGGGGGTATTGATACTTGTGAGGTGACAATCACTTGTATCGTGTACCGGTGACATGTTGTGGGTACTTATGCTTTTAAATTATGTAGTGAATGCCATGCTTTGGGAATTAACTGATAGAATAGTATGATCCTTTGGATATGTGATTAGGTTATGAAGATCATACTTTCCAAATCATTATTTTATGCATGTCTTATATGTGAAGGTGTGTTCCCATCACTCTTTTATACTCGTTTAAAAGTGGACACAAAAGCAAAAGTGATGTAAAGAAGGTCGTGAGCTTAAGTGTCCAACATGAGCCACAATGTGATTTGCTAGGAGTGCCGAAGATTTCCAATCTTCTTAGGGTGACATGCTTAATGTGGAATGGAGTGTGGAGTGGAGTTGAAGAAAAGACTTGAATATCCGAGAAGTGCGATTAATTTTTTGCCTTTTATGTAGGTCTTGGCCGAGGCCATTTTTTATCTTGCTTTTAATTTCTAGCTTAATTACTAGTTTCCCTTTTAGCTTAATTACTAGACCTTGTAATAACATATGATGACTAAGCCGAGAACCATCTAGAAGGAGAAGATTCTAAGGAGGTAATTCATGAACTACCAAGTTCATGCACTTATCTACATGGATAATAGAAAAAGGTGGCCTAGAGAACATGAAGAGTTGGTCGAGCATCTCCCCCTTTCCCATTCGACCGATACATGTTTGTGTATTTCTTGTTTCCTCTTCTAGAAGGTTTAGAACTAGTATAAATAGGGCATGTAGTTGATGTAAAGAGACATTGAAGTTATGTGAAATATATTTGAGTTTTCTCAAATTTTGCTAAGTATTTCAACTTTTGTGTTGTTATCCTTAGTTGGTCCTTTTGTGTGCCAAACCTCAATCCTTTTGTGGTCCGAACCCTAGTAATTTTGTGGGCCACCCCTTGGTCCTTTTGTGGTCCAAACCCTCGGTGTAAGTCTAGGTAGAACTTTTGTGATCTAACTATACCCAAGTCAATGTTCTATCTAGTTAACAAATATGTTGAAGGTCTTCTCGGCTTTTATCACCTTATCCGCATACAAATTTATCTATCAATTTCGTGATCCATCCTTTTCCAAACTACCTGATTCCTTTCACCACAATACACCACAACAACCCCCCCCAAACTACACCCAAAAGGTCGTCAACCGATTCCTCCCAGAAACCCCTGAAACCCGAATCAGTTTCCCACCATCCCTATCGAGTCCCTAAACCGCCAACCTTACATTTCCGATCAGTTTCTGCCACCTTACCATCATCCAACCAAAAAATACTAACCACCAACATAACCCACAACGTGTCTAAATCAACCCATCCAAATGCCTTAGTCTGATTCTACCCGAAGGTACCGCACATATCCCACCAAACACACATTGCACGGAAACCTGTCAACCTCCACTTGACCGCCATTTTCATGTACATCCGGTTCCAACCCAACTCCGACCCACCTAACCACACAATCTCCTCCTTATATAAATCAGTGTGGTATCAAAGCAAGGATTTCCTGTTCCACGCCTTGACCCTATGGCTAACCTAAATGAAGAACTTCGGAGGACCATAAGTGAACTTGTGGCGGAACAAATGCAATTCTTAAGAAGAGATTTTGCGGAGCGTGTCATGATTAATGATATCGAGTTCGGGGAGGATGTTTCACAAAACAACCTGAGACATGAAGGGGAAGATGTCCAAGATAACCCGAGGTATGAAAGGGAAGATGATCGAAGTCTACGGTTTGATCTGCCAACCTTTGAAGGAAATATGGACCCGAAAGAGTTTCTTGAATGGTGAAGGGCCATTGAGAGGCTTTTCGAATACAAGAAATATTTTTCCACAAGTGTTTAAAGGTTGCTACATTGAAGTTGAAGGAATTCTCTTCTATGTGGTATGAAAACCTCAAAACAAGTCGGAAGAGGAATGGAAAAACCAAGATTGAATCTTGGGACAAACTAAAGAAACATTTAAAGAAGAAGTTCTTGCCAAGGGAGTATGAACAAGACCTATACCTCAAGCTCACCAAACTTCGTCAAGGAGTTCTTAAAGTTGAGGAATACGTCGGAGAGTTCAAGAAAGTCACCATGCTTTGTGACTTAGAAGAAAATGAGACTCAAAGAATTGCACGATTCATTGGAGGCTTGAACGTGGCGATTCAAGAGAAGGTTGAAGTTGAAACATACAACACATTTGAAGACGTATGTCATTTAGTACTCAAGTTTGAAAAATAACAAAAGAAAGGTACCTCAAAATCCTATGTAAAGCCCACTAATGTTAAAGAAAAGGGCAGTACCTCATTTATAACCCATTGTATTGCCAAGAAAGTGTAGAGAAAGATAAAGGAAAGAAAGTAGAGGTTACAAAGGGGGTAGATAGAATTAGAAAAAAGTGTTTTAAATGTCAAGGATTAGGATGCTTTGCAAATGAATGTCCTAACCCTCGGGTAATGACTATTGAAGAATATCAAGAGTGTGGGGATTCCTTTGTTATTGAAGAACCCAGAGTCGAGAATGTCCTTGAGAAGGATGTTGATCTTGCGGAGGAGGGTGAAAGCTTAGTACTCCGATGTGTGTTGAATATTCAACTTGAAGAACCGGAAGAGACACAAAGAGAGCAACTATTCTACACTCGATGCAAGGTAAATGACAAGGTATGTAATGTAATCATTGATGGAGGAAGTTGTACCAATGCAGCCTATATCAAAATGGTGGACAAATTAACATTGCCTACCCGCAGCCATCCTACACCATATGCTCTTCAATGGTTGAAAAAAGACAAGGGGCTAAAGGTAATGAAACAAGCTCTTGTTAGTTTTTGGATTGGTAAGTATGAAGATGAGATATGGTGTGACATCCTACCTATGGATGTTTGTCATATCTTATTGGGACGGCCATGGCAATTTGATAGGAAAGAACAACACGATAGAGAAAATAATGTCTATTCTTTTTAAAAGGATGATAAGAAGGCCCGGTTGATACCATTATTACCTAGTGAGGTGAAGAAAATGAAGGTCGAAAATGCCAAGAATCGTAAGGAAAAGTCCGAGACCAACTTTCTTAATGAACCGAAGATGGAAGATGAGTCGAAGAAGGGGAGTTCTATAGATACATTGGTGTGCAAAGAGAAGGAATGTCTTATGGGAGATACGGTTGAAGATGCCGACCCGGCGGAACTCTTAAAGAAATTGGAAGATGTATTTCTGGATGTTTTTGCACCCGGATTCCCACCATTAAATGACTATAGATGCAATCCGAAAGAGGCTAAGGAGTTGAAAGGATAAGTGCCAGAATTACTAGACAAAGGCTTTGTCCGAGAGAGCCTTATTCCATGCGTGGTACCCGCCTTGTTGGTGCCAAAGAAAGATGGAACTTGGTACACGTATATTGATAGTCGAGCGGTCAATAACATCACCATAAAGTACAAGTTTCCTATGCCGAGAGTGGATAATATTTTGAATGAATTGAGTGGGGCCAAGTTGTTCTCCAAGATATATTTGAAGAGTGGCTACCATCAAATGAGAACACGCGAGGGGGATGAATGGAAGATGACTTTCAAGTATGGTTTGTACGAATGGCTTATGATCCCATTTGGATTGTGTAATGCTCCAAGCTCTTTCATGAGGTTCATGTACGAGGTACTATGACCATTCATAGGTTACATAGTATCATCCGAGGGCATTCATGTGAATCCATCCAAAGTGGAAGCTATCTAGAGTTGGCCCGAGCCTACGAATGTAAGTGAGGTAAAAAGTTTCCATGATTTGGCTTCTTTTTGTCATCATTTTGTTCGAGATATTTGTACCCTTGCTACCCTTATCATTGAACTAATGATAAATGGTGAGTTTAAATGGTCCCAAGGAGCACAACGAGTTTTGGAAACGTTGAAGGGAAGGTTATGTGAAGCAGCGGCTCTAGCAATTCCAACCATGAGAAGCTATTTGAAATGGAATGTGATGCTTGTGGAATTGATGTTGGTACCGCATTGATTCGCGAAAAAATATTTGTTTCTTTCTCTAATGAAAAATTAAGTGGTGCACGGCTTAACTATTTTAGTTATGACAAAGAATTTTGTATTGTGAGATCCTTGGTCCAATGGGGACATTATTTGAAGTCAAACCCTTTTTATTGTATTCAAATCATTTTTTTTCCATACATAGATGACGAGAATTTGAGGGCAAATTCTGTTAAAGAAGGGGAGTATGATGTAAAGAAGGTCGTGAGCTTAAGTGTCCAACATGAGCCATTAGGTGATTTGCTAGGAGTGCCGAAAATTGCCAATCGTCCTAGGGTGACATGCTTAATATGGAATGGAGTGTGGAGTGGAGTTGAAGAAAAGACTTGAAGATCCGAGAAGTGCCATTAATTTTTGGCTTTTATGTTGGTCTTGGCCGAGACCATCTTTTAGCTTGCTTTTAATTTCTAGCTTCATTACTAGTTTCCCTTTTAGCTTACTTACTAGACCATGTAATAAAATATGATGACTAAGCCGAGAACCATCTAGGAGAAGCTTCCAAGGAGGCAATTCATGAACTAACTAGTTCATGCACTTATCTACATGGATGACACAAAATGGTGGCCTAGAGAACATGAAGAGTTGGCCAAGAATTTCCTCTTTCCATTCGGCCAAGATACATGCTAGAAGTAGAAGCTTCCAACATTTCCCAAGGGGGTAATTCATGAACTAACTAGTTCATGCAATCGAGCATCCCCCCCCCTTCCTATTCGACCGATACATGTTTGTGTCTTTCTTGTTTCCTCTTCTAGAAGGTTTAGAACTAGTATAAATAGTGCATGTAGTTGATGTAAAGAGACATTGATATTATATGAAATATATTTGAGTGTTCTCAAACTTTGCTAAGTATTTCAACGTTTGTGTTGTTATCCTTAGTTGGTCTTTTTGTAGGCCAAACCTCAGTCCTTTTGTGGTCCGAACCCCAGTCCTTTTATGATCCACCCCTTCGTCATTTTGTGTTCCAAACCCTCGATGTAAGTCTAATTAGAACTTTTTTATTTAACTATTCCCAAGCCAAGGTTCTATCCGGTTACTTGTTACAAATATATTAAAAGTCTTCTCATCTTTCATCACCTTATCCGCACACAAATTTGTCTATCAATTTCGTGATCCATCCTTGTCCAAACTACCTGATTCCTTTTACCACAACACCCCCCCCAATATACACCCAAAATGTCGTCAATTAATTCCTCTCACAAACCCCCAAAACCCTAACCAGTTTCCCACCGTCCCTATCGAGTCCTTAAACTTCCAACCTTACTATCCTGATCAGTTTTCGTCACCTTACCATCATCCAACCACCAAATACTAACCACCAACATAACTCACAACATGTCTAAATCAACCACTCCAAACGACTCAGTCTGATTCCACCCGAATGTACCCACAAACCTCCCACCAAACACACACTGCCCGAAAACCCATCAACCTCCATTTGACCCCCATTTTTGTGTCCATCCGGTTCCAACCCAACTTCGACCCACCTAACCATACAATGCCCTCCTTATATATATTAAAAATATCTAGTCTTTATTGTTTAAATAGCTAAACATCATATCATTATGGAATAAATTGATTAAAGAATGAACTTTTATTGCATATCTTAGCTTCTTATTGTTGTGCGTGAAAGGAAGATTTGACGAGATTAACGGATTAAGTGAAGAAGCAAATTTCTATAGACCTTGTGTTAGGATTTCCACAGATTTGGGGAAGTTTGGTGCTACTTGAGTAAGTGCGGATCATTTGAAGAAGTCGGCTCACCCTGTACCTGTTCAAACTAATTACAATTTAGAGAAGTTGGCCAGGATCTACATCTGAGAGATAGTTCGATTAAATGGGGTGCGTATTTCAATCATTTCGGATCGAGGCACCTAGGTTACATCCCACTTTTAGAGATCTTTGCAGAAGGAGTTGGGTACTTGAGTGGAGCTTAGCACAACATTTCACCCTCAAGAGGATAGTCAGTCTGAATGGACTATTCAGGTCCTTGAGGATATGTTGCGGGCTTATGTGATTGATTTCGGAGGTCATTAGGATCAGTTTCTACCATTGGCTGAGTTTGCATACAACAATTATCATTCTAGCATTGAAATGGCACCATTTAAGGCATTATATGGTTGAAGGTGTTCTTCCTTGGTTGGTTGTTTTAATGAATTTGAGGTTAGGCCTTGGGGTACAGATTTATTGTGTGATTCGTTGGACAAGGTCAAGTTAATTTAGAAGAGGCTTCTTATAGCTCAGAGCTAGAAAAAAGCTATGCGGATTTGAAGGTTTGTGATGTAGAGATCATGGTTGGTGAACAAGTTCTATTGAAGGTTTCACCCATGAAGGGTGTCATGAGGTTTGGGAAGAGGAGCAAGTTGATCCCCATGTATATTGGTCCATTCGAGATTGTTCATCATAGTGAGGTAGCCTATGAGTTAGCTTTGCCTACGGGATTTTTTGGTGTTCACCCTGTGTTTCATATTTCAATGCTCAAGAAGTATCAGTTCTATGGTTCTCATGTGATTCAGTGGCATTAGGTATTTCTTTATCAAAATTTGACTTATGAGGAGGAGCTTGTTGCTATTCTTGATAGGCGGATTTGAAAGTTGAGATCCAAGGAGATAACTTTGATAAAAGTTCAGTGGAGGCATCGTCTGGTTGATGAGGCTACCTAAGAGACTGAGAATAACATACACACTAGATACCCTCAATTTTTCAGAGATTTAGGTACTTCATTTCTTTTTTATGTTCGAGGACAAATATGTGTTTAAGTGGTGGATGATGAACGACTCGTTAGGTCATTTTGGACATTTTGCTAATTTTTCTGTAAATGCCCTTTCCCCTAGCTTTATTTTGATATATTTGATGTGCATGGACAAGTGGTGCACTTCCTGAGGAGTTGACTGTTGGAAAGACGCACTCGAAATTGAATTTTTTGATGGTTTCATTAGCTTTGGAATGTGATTTTTTGACTTAGGTGAATGGTTGGATTGAGTCCCTATTGATTCAACTGAGATTCGGGTGAGTTTCTGGATTTTGGAAAGTTCTTAAGTTAAAAGATGAGTTTTAGTTGACTAAAGTAAACATCAAGGGAAATTGAGTCTTTTTCAAAGTTTCAAACATTCCATTAGGTATGGAATGTTGTTTGTGACTTATTCAAGTCATTGGTTCGGTTCTCGATGGACTCTATTGTATGTTGGACTCTTTGTTGAGAGTTTAGTTAATTAACACAATTGGAGTTGACCATAGTCAACAATGGGTCAAGATTGTTACACCCCGTACTTTTGTACGTTGGATTCTTGATGAGTTAGTCAACTTAAGTTCTAGGTAAGGAGTATTTTGAGGTTAAATGAAGTAATCCTGACAACCCCACACTATTATATTCGCTCGTGTACGAAGTGGGTCAAACTAGACTATGATGACTTGAGACCTTTCCTAAAGATATCTATGACTTAGATGAGTATTAAGAAGGTTTCAAAAGGCTTAGAGATCATTGGGATTGAATGAAGCACTCTTTGATGAAGTTCGATGAAGTTAGTACGTTCCACTAAATGTTTGCATCGCAAAGCCAATCTGCCTTGCAGAACTTGGCCGTATTTTGGGTTGCACATTTTGTGGATTTCCTGCCACCATATGCGGCTGTATATGGTGTTTTGCGTCACATAACCTACCGCAGATAGGAGAAAATGGGAACCTTCTATAAATAGCCTTGAGGGGTGGAAGCTCATTTCATTTCATCCCTCCTTCAAACTTGACCAGAACTCTCTCTATAGCTGTTTCAAGGTTTCCCCATGATTTAGGCTTAAATCCAATAGGTTCTAAAGTGAATCTCCATTCGGGATGTTTGTAACACTAGCGAGACTCACTTCTTTCACTTTGTCGCAAGATTGAAGATTTCCTTCTGGTGAACTAAAGTGTTGTAGAGGTTGTTTGTTATCGTCTAAGCTAAGAAATTACTTCTTTTACTTGTGTTTGAGCTTGTGTAAGCCTTAGGAAGGTTGTGGTGTTGAGAATCATAGAGACTAACTAGAGTCAAAAACTCGATTCTTATGTTGTTGAAGAATGTGTTGGGGATGTCCTTATAGTAATTGAGTTGTTGGATGATAAGTTTCTTTGATTCTCCATGGATAGAAGGAAGATAGGTTTTGGGATTGACACCCGAGAATTGATGGTAGAGCGTAGTATACCGCTAGTCGGCTAGTGTTGATATTTTTCTTGTTAAATCTAGTATTGTCTCTTGTTGTAGACTAAGTTGTGGAGAAGGTTGGTTCCGTTGTCTCATCAGAAGTTCATCAGCCAGGTATGTGAGGCTATCCCTTTCTTTTATTTTTGGTATGATTTCCTTATTAAAGTACTCCAGATCACTCGCACAAATATTTGCTTATGAGAAACAATTGATAATGATTAGCTATGAAGTTAAGATGATAGATAACTTGATTATGAAATGTATAGAGTCAAACTTTTTCCTACGGTGATATGATGTTACACATCTTGTTGCCTTCAGGGCTATTTACCTATTTTAATTGCCTTCAGGGCTATATATAATGTGCACTTGCCTTCGGGGCTATATTGATTGCCTTCGGGGCTATGTTAGTTTCCTTCGGGGCTATGCAGTTTCCATCTGGGCTATTCACACTTATTAGGCACCTTATACGAGGCTAGATAGATTTCTATGGTTTGTACAATTTAGGAGTACAATATAGGTAAGTATGCCTCAAGACTTTTGTTGACTCTTTAGTTTATATTCAGTATACTCATATTTCAGCTCAGTTTTAGTTTCAGTTATTTCAGTTGCCTTACATACTTAGTACATTATGTCGTACTAACATCTATTTTCTTGGGGCACTGCATTTCATTGTTATAGATTCTAATAGACAGCAGCAAGGACCTCCGTAGTATATTTTCCAACTACTATCTTATGTGGTAAGCTCCAGGTCATTCGGAGTTACCAGGTCTAGATTTTTGTGTATATACAGACTATGGGTAGGATAGGGCCCTGTCCCGGCTATGATATAGTTAACACTCTTTAGAGGCTTGCAGACGTGTCCTGTCTTTGTTGTAGGGTCAGCATGGTGTACTTGTCTGCCCTTGTATATATCCGATTTTGGATTCTGCTATTTGCGGAGACATATGTTGGGTTTTTCGGCCGTTCAGATATGTATGTATGTCGAGATGATCTTCTTTCCATCGAGTTGACAATTATTCAAAGATACTTTGGCATATGGCCTTGTCGGCCTAAGTTGTGATGCTAAGATTACAGATCAGCCTTATTGTCCTAGATTGTCTGTCGAAACATAGATTATTCGAGTTACAACTGGGTTTGCTCAGGCCTAGTAAGGCACCAGGTGTTGCCCACACCTCTGCAGGTTGGGGTGTTACAAATATGGTATCAGAGTAGCTCTTTCGTAGGGATTCTACAAGTCATGTCTAGTAGAGTCTTGTTTATAAATGTGTTATGCACCACATCATATAAATAGGAGCATACATCACATCTAGGAATTGTTACCCTTCTTTCAGATCTAAATCGTTCTTTATAGTTGAGCCCTAAGAATCCAAGTCTAACCTCATGTTTGAATGTTGTATGCAGATATGCCAGTGATACGTAGGACAACGGCTAGCTAGAGGGATAATGAGACGGCATGAGAGGGTACTATCTCTAGTCGATATGGCCCTGTATGAGGCCCAAGGTGAGACACCCTCACACCCACTTCTGACTTCTTCTAAGAAGATTCTTAGAGATGCAACACCACCCGTCCCTCATCCCATCCTATCGAATCAGGAATTGAGGTGTGTAGTACACCTATTGTCTTATATAGTAGCTGCTCTCTCAACTACAGTCTAGAGCACCAGTTAGTGCAAAATCTTCTTAAAGGCCCAAAAGTTTGAGGGTTCAAGAGTTTTTGGCTTTGAGTCCTCCAGAAGACCCCCAAGACTCTGCTAATCAGCTTCATAAGATCTTCTAGGCTATGCATGCCTCGGAGACTGAGGCATTTGAGCTAGCGTCTTTCAGGTTACGAGATATAGTTGTTCTTTGGTATGAGGTATGGGAGCATTCTCGAGGGAAGGAGGCACCTCCAATGACCTAGGATGAGTTTTCAGATGCTTTTATAGATCACTGCCTTCCACTGTATATCTGAAAGGATCACTACTTCGATAGGGGGATATGAGTATTCGGTAGTATAGTCTCCGATTGGATTCCTTTGTGAGGTATGCTCCGACTTTTGTTAATTCGATGTGGGTTAGGATTCATCAGTTTATAGCAGGTCTTGCACAGGACTACGTTGAGGCATGTACTCCAGCTGCAGAGTATGATAATATGGATATCTCTCACATACAGGAATTCACTTAGAATATGGAAGAGCATCACCATCAACAATCAATTACTGTGCAGATTGAGAGGGAGCAACATAAGAGAGTGATATTCACTGGGCCTCAAGAGGCGTCGTAGGGTGTTTCAGGCTACGACAGTTTAGACACTCACCCAGGCCAGAGTCATCTCAGTTCTAGGGTTATAGATCTGATTGTTATGCTCTATTAGGACTAGGTTAGAGCTCACTAACATCAACTTCGCAGTGGCAGCATATTTTAAACCAGCTAAGATATATCCCTCCGTGTTGTGATATTTGCGGTAGAGGGCATTACAGGAGGTGCAAGTTAGGATTGATCGCTTGTTATATGTATGGTCGTGAGGGTCACAGAATGAGAGATTTCTTGAATAGAGGGTAAGGTGTCATGGTTCAGCCGACTAACTCGGTGGTAGGGTTATCTTCTTTAGTGCGCCCTCTAGGGCGAGAGTTCCAATCTTCTACTGGTAGAGGTCGAGGTCTAGGTGGAACTTATTGTTTAGGCGATAGTCATAACTATATTTATTCTTTAGCCGGTCGATAGGACCCTGAGTTTCCCCCAAATGCGATGGCAGGTACAGTGAGTTTGCATTCATATGGTATTTATGCTTTGACAAGTTTTGGAACTACCTCAATCTATATTACTGTCACAACTCGACCCGACGGGCCGCGACTAACCGCCCTAATGACATCATTATCCTGACCTGTCACACATAATCCAACTAACACCTAATGAGTCTGAAATCCGACAGCATAACGCTGCAATAACAACATATGCCAGGGTAGGCAAACCGACAAGGCTGCCTTTACCCCCGAATGTACCCGCCTCCTAAGGAGTCACAACTAGCCAACACAATACAATAGGCAAGCCGACAAGGCAGCCACTAGATAATATCATATATACACGGGGACACCCCAACACAGGGTACAATAGCATGACTGACCAAAATAGAGTTATAACCCTTACATAAGTACAACCCACAACTGTCTACAGACCTCTATAAGAAGGACAATGACATATGACGGGACAGGGCCCCGTCGTGCCCCTAAATATACATAAATCAAAATGATAGGGTTCCGTACAAAAAATGGTAAAGCTCTGGATCAAAGAAGCTTTCCAAACAGCTGCGCAGGAACCTAAATCGGAGGGTCACCAAACTGAGCACATGTACCTGCGGGCATGAACGCAGCCCCCCGAGGAAAGGGGGTCAGTACGAAATAATGTACTGAGTATGTAAACATAAAATACTGCAAATGAGATCATAAGTAGCCAATGGATAACAAGAGGTCAGTATAAAAATCAGGATCCAAATCCAACTGTGCCATAAACAATAAAAATCAGTTGTGCCTTATAAAAATGAGAGTCAAGTCAAGAAAACATGAATGCCTGTCCATATACATATATATATACCTGTAACGTAACCGAGCCCACTAATGCGGGACTCAGTGGAATGATATCATAACCCGGCCCATATTGGGACTCGGTGAAGTCATATCATAACCCGGCCCATTCTAGGACTCGGTAAAGTCATATCATAACCCGGCCCATTCTGGGACTCGGTAAAGTCATATCGTAACCCGGCCCATTCTAGGACTCGGTAAAGTCATATCGTAACCCGGCCCATTCTGGGACTCGGTGAAAAATGCAAGGTTGTGCACGAACATAACCCGGCCCGGGACTCGGTGAAGTGAAGTAATAATACTTAGCACGAGTAGATTTCATGAGTAACCATATGCAATCAAAATTTTCATTTGACTCCCGATAAAATCATTATAATAATGTCATAATAAACTCTTTACTGAAAAATCATAGGCACTTCTCATAACTAACATCTTTAGGAATTAAACTGTATAAGAATCATGTATGTCCGCTGTACCTTCATTAAATAAAAATCATGCCAAAGAAAGAAGGAATAGTTCACATACCTCTTAGACGAACTAATCAACTCAATATTAGAGTACGTCTCATTTAGAACTTCAACCTATAATAATGGTAATACGTTCGTCAATTCTATGATCACTGACATACTTTATATCGAATAACGACTTCCTATTCTATAAAAATTCGGGCAGCACTTCCCTTGTTTATACATGTTTCCACAACTTCCAAACGAGGCTAATAACATCAATAACCAAGCACCAATTAAGGGCACAACCAAAACAGTAACAAAGGGGATTTACACACCCACTTCTCATGTAAATTTAGCCTGTTAATCCACATTAAAACAGCCCACAAAAATAGTCCATGTTCCGACAACAACGAGGGTAGAATGTGAAGCCTTTCTACACCCTTATTCCTTTAGGACTTACATTAGCAATTACCACACTTAAACATGCATAATGGTAACTAAATTTTCAGCATTATAACACCACCAAACAGTCCCTAAAATAGTCCATATCCATCTCAACATGTCCAACGATTTCATGCAAGTTCTTGGCCACAACATGTCATAATTCCATAACTCTTCTCTTAACTCCTAAAATCCAATTCCATATTTCAATACTTCCATATAACTAATTTAAACTTTAATATCAATGTTTCCTTCCAATTTCATCATGCAATTAGTGATAATAATACAACAATAATCAACGAATCCAACAATCACCAAAATTTGTCCCAAATTGGCAACTAGCCCAAAATTGTCACATGTATTGTTTAAATTCCAAATTTTCCTTAAAACAAATTCATATCCTTAATTCTAACAACATGCATTCCTATTAAATTATAGAAAGAAGAATGTTATACCTCAAATTCGTCCAAAATAGTCCACAATTTTCTGCCCAATGCTTGTCCGAAATTCCGCACTGTTTTCGTATTTCTTTCCCTTTTTTGTTCACTTCTTCAACTCCAATTGACATGCAAGTGTTCTACAATATTAAGCCATCATCCCAACACGTTTTTCTTCCAAAATTTCATCCAAAAATCTCGAAATTTCTGGGCTAAAGTCTCGGCCAGCAGTGGCTGTTTTTGCCACTGTTTTTGGTGTTGTTTTGCTTCTAATTTTTGGTGAAAAATGTAGTCTAGGAAGAGAAGATAAAAACCTCAAATTTGGCTATGGGATTGGGGGGGTTCTCGGCTGGGGTATGGGGGAGGAGAGGAGATGAGAGTTTGTTTTAAGTTTTGAATGAAGAAGATAAAAGAATGTGGGTTAATTAAAAAAATTGGATTTTTAATATTACACTTTGGCCCCCAAGTTCTTCAATTAATAAATCTTAAACCCACCTCTTTTAATTCCCGAGAATTTCATAAAGCCTCGTATCCTCAATGTCATAATTTTATAATACAATACTATTCCATAACTCCATTGGAATACATTCAACTACTATGATTAATTCTCGTCGTCACATGTATAGCACTAAAGAAAAACTATTCTAGGATAACATCCGTTTATACACTAATTTCCCGTATTAACATATGTAAGTGCTCCTTATATTCAATATCCGAATCTTACTTCATTAATGACGTTCTTAATTATCGTCTTAATCTTACGAGGTGTAACAATTACTCAGTTAATTGAGGGGGAGTTTTGTATAGTACTTGAGTTGTTAACTAAGCCATTCATTGTGTTCAAACTGATTGCTGAGTCACATATTTCTAAGCGGGTCTAGAAAGATCGTAAGGTAATGATATGTAATCATTAGATCTTAGTTGAGCTTATTGAGCTAGAAATGGCCCTTTTAGACGTTGTGGATTGTCTTGCGTCTTTTTATACTAATATGGAGAATGGTAAAGACTATGTTGTAAATGGAATTAGCATGTCATACTTAAGGTGAATTGTCTAGGGACATCGTTAAAGGTTATAAAGACTAGATAAGTGAACGAACCCATGAGAAACTTAGGGATCTTTAAACTCCCGATGAGGGATATAAGTTAGAAAAGAACCAAGTTATCAAGGATAGTAAAATTATTAAGGGGTAATTATTGTAAGCTTACCAAGAAGAATGATAGCCCTTTGTAAGAAAGTGTACGATAGAATGCTCGGCAAATAAGAAGATAAGGATCATGTGTTAGATGGCCATGAGGGGGAAAATTTATAGATATTGAGCAAAAATTAAATATACTAAACACGCTTGAACCAAAAAGTGAGAATCAGAGTAGGAGTACTAGTCATGGGTTGGTGAGGTCCATAGACAAGAAGTATTACAAAGTCATTATAAGAAGGGTAGATATAGTATGATATAAGGTGCCAACTTTAGATATTATACGGAAAGTGGCATTACTATGCAGTCCGACACAAAAATAATCTATAGACCATGAGAAGAGTTTTAATTAAGATTCTCATGCTTATAATGGTGGTTGTGCGAGACCAAGTGTTGTTGTTTATAGATATTGGCCATGTGTGACATGTATATTTTTTTTTATATTTGTGTGCATGTTGGTTTTAGTCCAGTTTACAGAGGAGACTGTGGCAAAATTTTCACAAAGTCTTTATGAGTTAACTTTCGAGGTCGAATGTTTCTATTGGGGGGGGGGGATGCTACACCATATGATTTTATACATTGTATTCTTGATGAGTTAGTCAACTTAAGTTTGAGGGAAGGAGTATTGTGAGGTTAATGAACTAACAACCCCACACACTTATATTCGCTCGTGTGCGAAGTGGGCCGAACTAGACTATGATGACTTGAGACCTTTCCTATGGATATAAATGACTTATATTAGTATTAAGAAGATGTCAGGAGGTTTAGAGGTCATTAGGATTGATGGAAATAGTCCTCAACGAAGTTAGTACATTTTGCTGAATGTTTCACGTCATAAAGCCAATCTGCCTCGCAGAACTTGGCCGCATTTTTTTCTGAACATTTTGTAGAGTTCTTGCAACCATAAGCGGTGGGATATGCAGCCGCATATGGTGTTTTGAAGCACAGAAAACACCGCAGATGGGAGATAGTGGGAACCTTCTATAAAATCCTTGAGCGGTGGAAGCTCATTTCATTTCATCCACCTTCAAACTCAACTAGAACTCCATCCATAGCTGCTCCAAGGATTCCCCCATAATTTAGGCTTAAATCCAAGAGGTTCTAAGGTGAATCTCCCTTCAGGAAGTCCATAACACTAGCGAGACTCGTTTCTTTCACTTTGTCGCAACTTTGAAGATTTCCTACCAGTGAAGAAAAGTGTTGTAGAGGTTGTTTGGTATCATCTAAGGTAAGAAATTACTTATTTTACTTGTGTTTGATCTTGTGTAAGCCTTAGTAAGGTTGTGGTGTTTAGAATCATACGGGATGACTATCTTGAGTCGAGAACCCAATTGTTATGTTATTGAAGAATGTTTTGGGGTTGTCCTTATCGTAATTGAGTTGCTAGATGATATGTATTGTTGGTTCTCCAAGGATAGAAAAATATAGGTTTTGATATTGATACCCTAGAAATGTCGCTAGAGCGTTGTACGCCGCTAGTCGGCTAGTTTTAATACTCTTCTTGTTAATTCTAGTATTGTCTCTTATTATAGACTAAGTTGTGGACAATGTTGGTTCCGTTGTCGCATCAGAAGTTCATCAGCCAGGTATGTGAGGCTATCTCTTCCTTCTATTTTTGGCATAATTTTCTTGTAAAAGTACTCCCGATCACTCGCATAAAGATGTGATAATCATAGAGATCATCTTTGGGTTATAATGACCCTCTTATAAAGATTCTCCTTTCTCGAGAATGAGCAACAGTTGGTAATGATTAGTTATACGGTTAAGATGATAGGGAACTTGATTATAAAACATATAGAGTCAAACTATTTCCTATGGGGCTATAATGTTACACATCTTTGTTTCCCATTAGGACACAATTAATAAGACATGTAATAGGAAAGAGGGTGACAAGGTCGAGAGTTCCTACAACAAGATGACAAGGCCGAAAGTGACAAGTTGGCAAGGACAAGAATGGTCTAGAAGATGAACCTTCCAAGAGGATAATTCATCCATGTATTTGGCTACACCAAGAAGATAAAGGGATGGTCGAAATACTCCCTTCTCCATTTGGCCAAGGCACTCCAAAATCAAGATGGAAGCTTCTAAACTAGTTCCAAGAAGATGATGTCTTAAGAAGCCAAATCCATCCACTCTTTTACGTGGAATCCACAAAGGGAGTGTGAAAGATTCATTCTTTGTCCTCAAGAAAACCAAGACCTTTCCTCTTGTCTTGGTTTGGTCGAAACACTCTTGGTCACCAAGAAAACCCAAACCCGTTCCCATTCGTTCTCACTAGACCGAGAAAGTAGTTAGAGTTTGTGTCCTTTAGTTTGTCTTCTAAATTTGCTACTATAAATAGGACCCTTAGGACTTGTAAATATTCAGAGTTGATTGAGATATAAACTTGAATTTTACTCATTTTCTATGTTATTCAACTTGTGTATTGTTTATCTTTGTTGGTTCTTGTGTGAGCCAAACCCCTTGGTGTAAGTTGAAGCTAGGACTGTGTGACCTAGTTAAGCCCAAGCTAAGGTTTCCCTTTGGTGTAAGTATTGGCTAGGACTGTGTGACCTAATCAATACCCAAGCTCGATGAACCCCCTTAGTGGTAAGTGAACGTTGGAACTGTGTGGACCAACTTAGCCTAATCTTCACGGGCATTGCACTTAGCAAACTAACCATGGTGTGGAATCGGGTAGTAAAACCCTCGTGTCTCTATCCTTGGGCTCATCGACCGCATTTCACTACAACCACAACAACCAAACACTTAACCCAAAACGTACCAATCAACACTTGGTGTGTGTCCGGATTGCAACTCGTACTTCATGTTCATTCCTAATCCAAACGACATCAATACTTTCACCACCAGGTCCTAAAATACCACCCTAACATCCACTATAAATGTCTCCAACCGAAACCCGACAAATACTACCGTCCAAACCCGACAACACTAAACTATCTGCATAACACACCTTACCGACTACCTCATTGTTTCAGTTATGTTTCGTCACCTTGCCACCACCAAACCACCAAGTCTCGAACATCACCATGATCTTCTACCCACCCATAACAAATCCACAAAAGGCTTCTGTCTGTTTCCAAGTACAATTACCCAAAATAGCCACCAAACACCACCATATCCGGTCAAACTGAGAACCGAGAACCCCATCTTTTGCATCCAATTTTGGGTCAACCCAAATATAACCAATAGCTGACCCACTTACATATCATCACCCCTCCTTACTTGCATTAGATTTCCTTCGGGGCTATGTAGTTTCGTTTGGGGCTATGCAGTTGCCTTCGGGGCTATTCATACTTATTCAGTACCTTATACGAAGCTAGATAGTTTTCTATGGTTTGTACAGTTTAGGAGTCCGACATAGGTAAGTATGCCTCCAGAATTATGTTGACTGTCTAGTTTATATTCCGTATACTTTATATTTCAGCTCAATTTCAGTTTCAGATATTTTAGTTTCCTTACATATTCGGTACATTATGTCGTACTAACGTTCCTTTGTTGGGGGCGCTGCATTTCATATATGCAAGTCCTGATAGACAGTAGGAAGGACCTCCTCAGTAGATTAGTCAAGTACAAGCTTGTGTGGTAACATTTGGTGTTACCAAGTCTATATCTTTTTTAGTCGAGTTGGTAACTATTAGCTATATAGTTAAGAAAATAGAGAACTTGATTACAAAACGTATAGGGTTGCACTTTTGCCTATAATGCTACACATCTTGTTGCCTTCGGGACTATTTACCTATATTAATTGCCTTTGGGGCTATATATAATGTGCACTTGCCTTCGTGTCTATGCTAGTTACCTTCGAGGCTATGTAATTCCCTTCGGGGCTATTCTTACTTATTAGGCGCCTTATACGAGGCTAGAGAGTTTGCTATGGTTTGTACAATTTAAAAGTCTGAGATAGGTAAGTATGCCTCCAGACTTCCGTTGACTCTTCAGTTTATATTCTGTATACTTTATATTTTAGCTCAATTTCAATTTCAGTTATTTCAATTTCCTTACATACTCGGTACATTATGTTGTACTGACGTCCCTTTGCTGGGGGAGTTGCATTGCATGACAGCAAGTCCTGATAGAAAACAAAAAGGACCTCCTTAGTAGATTTGTTGAGTACCAGCTTGTGTGGTATGCTCCAGGTGCTTCGGAGTTACTAGGTCTAGATTTTTGTGTATATATAGACTATGGGTAGGCCGGGACCTTATCCCGCTATGATACAGTTACCACTCTTTAGAGTTTTGTAGACGTGTCCTGTATTTATTGTAGTGTCAGCATGGAGACCTTATTGGCCTTTATATATATCATGTTTTGGATTTTTGTATTTGCAGAGACATATGTAGGATTTTACATCCGTTCAGATATGTATGTATGTCGATGTGATCTCATTTCAGTCGATGTGATCTCATTTTAGTCGATGTGATCTCATTTCAGTCGAGTTGACTATTATTCGCATATACTTTAGCGTATGGCCTTGTCGGCCTAAGTTGTGATGCTAAGCTTACAAATCTGTCTTACTAGCCTAGCTTGTCTTTAGAAACATAGATTATTCGAGTTACTGCTGGGTTTGCTCGATCCTAGGAAGGGACTAGGTGCCTGCCATACCTCCCCAGGTTGGGGTGTGACAAAGAAGACCTTATATGAGTATTTTGAGTACGCGAGCAAGTCTGTTGCATATTTTAGGAGTGGTTTGCATATTTTGGTTATGTTCGAGAGGTCTTAGATGAGTTTCGGGGGTTGATTCAAAGTTTGGATAATTTTGGAGTTTGCTGGTTTTTGGTCCACTCACATTTGCGAGGAGAAGCTCGCAATTGTGAGTGCGCATTTGAGATGGTTGGCTTGCATTTGTGAGTTCTACAATTGCGAGGGAAGGTCCGCTATTTGCGGATGGGCCGGATCAGTAGTGAGTTCGCATTTGCGAGCAGACTCTCGCATTTGGCAAGAAGTGTCTGTATTTGTGAAGATCGTTGGGAAGATATATTTAATTCTCCATTTCTACTTAGGTCATTTCATTCTCATATTTTGAACTGGGGGTCTCCGTTTGGAGAGGTTCTTAAGAGGATTTTCAAGGTTCTTCACTTGGCTAAGTTCCTAATCACTTTCTTATGTTTATTCTATCGATTATTAAGGGATTCCATGTTAGATATCATGATTTAGATTGGAGATTTTGGTGGAAATAAACCCTAGACTTGAACATAAAGGAATTTCTTCAATTGATCATGAGATTGATGTTAGATTTGGATGATTTTTGATATCTAGGATCCATAAATGATGGGTAAACTGATTTTGAAATAAATTTTCCATTTTGCCCTTCGAGACTCGAGATCCTATTTTTGGATGACTTTTTGGGTCCGCAAGTTTTGTAAGTAATATGGGTATCGTTAGAATTATATGTTAATGTATTATCCTTATTTGGATAGATTGGAAACTTTCGGAGGCATCATGGCTGGTGTAATTAACTAAATAAAAGGGCATATTGGAGATAATAAGGGGGTATCGATACTTGTGAGGTGATGATCACTTTTATCGGGTACCGGTGACATGTTATGGGTACTTGTGCCTTTAAATTATGTTGTGAATGCCATGCTTTTGGGAATTAGCTGATAGAATAGTACGATCCTTTGGATCTGTGATTGGGGTATGAAGCATGTACTTTCCACATCATTATTATATGCCTGTTTAATATGTGCATATGTGTTCCCATCACTCATTTGTACTTCGTTTAAAAGTGGAACAAAAGAAAAAGATCGAGTATTTATTGTGTAAAAGGCAAAAGAATGAATCTTTATTGCATATCTTGACTTCTTATTGTTGTGCATGTCATATTCATGCTTCATATGCTATCTCATGAATGATATACTCGAGGATACATATATGGGTCCGAGGGGAAATGATTCTGGATCGAGTGATGCGTGGATATGAGCCCGAGTGGCTACAGACAGGTATTGTGAGCCTATATATGGCTAAGTGATGTGATTGAGAGCCTAGAAATGGTTAAGAACCCAAAGAGAAAATATTCCGGGTTGTATATGGACCTCGCGAGTGCCCTATGGGTCACAATTCGTTCATGTTCAAATGTGTGTATACGGGTGATGGAAAGGCCTTTCATTGCATTGCATCGTATTTCATTTTCATCTCATCATATTACATCCATATTTTGTGTTTAGTCCCTGATTTGTGGATTAGATTCTATTGCCTTGTCTATGTGGAAACCTTATCATACTTGAGGAACTAGATTCTATAATCTAGGTTTGAACTAATGTCACGATCCAAATTACGGCGTCATAGTGGAACCTACACTATCCCCCCCGGTAGGCAAACTATTCCAAAACATTTTACAAGCGTAACTGATAAACATTGCAGATTTAAAGAAAGAGTACATTATATAACAAATCTCTTTGATAATATTTAAACATCGTTTAACCCTTACAACATGTTCTCCCAAGACATGGTCTGACTTGTACAAAGACTAATAAGAACACAATAGATAGAAAAATACATCAAACCACTGTCTTAAATAAATTAGAACAGACTAATTAATACAGAGACCAAGACCGCCAATAGGATAAGTGGCATGCCTTAACCTCCACGTGCTCCAACTGCAACCTGAACCAACTGTATACCTGCATCCACATAAAAGATGCAGCAAGCGTAGCATGAGTACACAACATACCCCATAGGCATCATAGGCCAACAATGACTAAAGTTACGTGACAGGCATAAACATCAAGTTGACTCTCAAATAGGTCCTATTCTAAGCAGTTCAAGTAGTCACATAAGTCACCTTATTCATGTAAGAGTTCAATCACAGTCAAGTACAGTTCAATTTACATTGCACACAGGGATCTAACTATTTATACCCACCGATCAATAAAACTCTTACTAAGTTATGTTCATATATATCCCCACTTACCCGACTTAACAACTCCAATAGATAAGTTGACACTCAACACATAACATTATTTAAGAATGCCTTCCAAGAGTGTTCCAATTGGTATGACCATAACAATGTTAGCTCATTTATTGTCTCTAACCCTTGGACTTAATTACGGCTATACAAAATTAAGGACATGACATATATTAGTTCATTTCATATCCTCATTATAGTCTAAGTAGAAGTCTACGTCGTACACTCTTTGATTAAGGATAGGATCTACACATACATAGCAGACAAGTCACAATTACAACAACGAACAAGTTCCTTACAAGACCCTTTACCATAACGATGTAAATCCCCAAGAAATACATAGACACAGTTAGTTCTCTTTGAGCTATATGACATTTCTGACAAATAGACATCACCGACCATAATAACAGTTGACATCGAGTACTTAGACTCACAAAGGTGTAGACCACAACCAAATTCATAAAGAATAAGACAAATCATGGCAACCAATCCAGTCCAATAGAATCAATCCAATCATCCAATTCCATTTAATCATGAAAATCACCCAAGATCCAATAACCAATCCATATCACATTACCAATCAACAAGTAATCAATGCATAACGAATGTATGATATGGATGCAATGCACATGCCAGGTACCGTTCATTTCCAGTATACGAGCGTTCAAATTCTATGAACTGCCACCCATGGGGGACCCATGTTGTCACACCCCCAACCTTGGGGGGTGGGGGTGGTCAGCAACCGGTACCTTACAATCCAAGTGTACTACATCTTATTCGACTCTGAATATAGGCCGACAAGGTGTATAATCAATAACCGTAAGGGAATATAACCCTACATCCTGCCAACAGAAGAGATCTAATAATATAAATATATACATAAACTAGGGTCGGCAAAGACATCATTAGTCTAACAAATAATCTGAAAGGACGGCAAGGCCATACATGAATGTTATACATATGACAACTGTCTACAAACCTCTAAAGAGTACATGACACCATCAGGTTAAGATAGGGCCCCGCCATACCAATGACTATATACATAGAATGGCATACCGACTCATACTAGTACCTCTAGAACAAGTGGAGATCCCCAACAAGGGACAAAATCAAATGCAGATCCCCAACAAGGGACGTCAGTACAAAAGAATATACTGAATATGTAATGCAGATAAACATAAGTAAGAATAGCAATGAGAGTATGAAAGAGTAAAAAGACAACCTGGACCTCGGGAAGCCACTGAAAATCAGTATATATATATAGCCACATTTTGGGGAAATGTCATAATCATATTGTACACTGGCTTAGTAGGACTCGATGTTATCATACCCGACCTTAATAGGACTCAGTGTTATAATATATATATATGATGCATGAATGACCTTATAAACCCAATTGAAATAGGATGGGGTGACACAAGATCGTTAACCCTCCGTCAATCATTATGGAACTCATTTACAACCAACAGTACAATTATCATGAACTTAAGGTCATATCGACTCTCAAGAGATATGAGACACAATCCCAATAAGGGTAAACCAAGCAACGAATTTCAATAGAATACAAAGAACCATTTCGACAAGGAAAATTGAAAGATCATTGGTTCAATAGTATATCAAAGGTGATGAAGAGCGCTAAACATATCCGACAAGAAAACAAGCTTGATAATTTTATCAGAACACAAGTAGCACCTTTGACAAGGAATGTATTTTGATCATGGAACCAATTTCAAGAGTTACTAATAAGCACAACATCAACGATTGAGAGCAACCATGTTTATATCTTCTATGAATAGGAGTTTCTTTCGGAACATTCGGTTTGATGATGCTTATCTTTGAATCATGCCAATCATGAAGAAGAAGGTAAATCCATACATACCTTATAGATGTTCCACTCTAATCATCACTATAGTCCACTCGTTATACTTCAATCTCGACCTATAATCATAGAGCAATTCAATTATCACTATTTCCTAATTCAACCTTTACGTGCTTAAGTGACGAGTAATTCTACAATAATTCGAGTAGCATTTCCTCTATATTCCTTACACACTAGGAGATATACCTCCTGAATGTTGGGCCAAAATGCTGTCCAGAATTCTGCCTAATTTTTCCCAAATTCCGACGAACCTAAATTTCTTTGATTTGCTTGATCCCGTAACCTTTCCATAATTACCAATCATGTGTATGAACCTCCTTAACCTTGGGACTAACATAGTTGTGCCACTTGAACTCTTACGACACTTCTGTCCTTACGCTTCCATGGTCTTAACTCCCAGTGCGAATTAGCATACGGAGGGACGGGATGTAACACATGTCGTCCATATACTTATTTGGATTTTCTTAATGAATCCTAGCTCTATGGCTGTAATAACATCTGTTGCAGGCGTGCAACCCGAGCCCTCTGTGATATCATCATTATCATCAACCAAGACCCATTTGGACTCATATCCATCATCTCAATTCTTTCAACCATCTCATAATTTATCCTTACCTTTCCCGGTCTTATTGGACCCGCAATATTTTTATACCATTCTCATTTCAATATCACCAGAACCATGAGTGTATGAATGCAAATGACAATACAAGGCAAATAATCAGGATGTATGAAATGTAATCAAGTATAAGAGATGAATTATCACATTCTTTCAGAAGTAATTAACACGTAATCCACGTAAAATTAGAATATCATATCGAAAGCAATCTGATGAATAAACACAATATTACCAACATTGGAGACAAGCCCACATAATGGCGACAAGGCCAAACAACAGCAGTCAGAATCAGCTTAAGGTTGATTCTCCAAATCACCAATCATTACAATTCAACATTGGCACCCACCCAAGTGTTCATCACAACCGCTAAGGTGGGACTCCTAAACACGCCCAATACCCCTCAACATTTATAACTACTACGCACTTCTATCAAAGTCTACAAAAGAGAAACTGTAACCTACCTCATAGCCGAGTGGGTGCCACTAACTCCTACGCTACATTATTCTTCTAAACTACCATTGGATGGTATTAGTCTAGGCATATACATATAAGTCCTATGTTAACAACTAGTTTCCCACAATAATTAAGAGATTAGATTCAAACAATCTTTTCAACAACTTAATATTTATAGTAAAAGGAAATAAATTTCAACTTAGGGTTTATCACCCAAAACCCCAACTTAAAACATGGTTATTAACATTATTTTCCCAAGTCAAAGACATCATAAACAAAAGCAAGATAGGGGACTTACCTAAAGGAAGAATCTCCAGAAAACTCCACAAAATCGCTCCTCACAACTCTCTAGGTCTGCATTTTGGTGAATGGAATAAAATGTCTTCGAAATAGGGGATTTATGTTTTTGATTTACTGTGATTTTGCACCTGCTGACAGATCCTCACATGTGCGGCCTCGCCTATACGGATAAATGGTCGCAGAGGCAGCCTCACTTAAACATCCTGGCATCACATATGCGGAAGGATTTTTGTAGGTGCGGACTCCTAAATTTCTGAAAATCTCACACTTGCAGACCAAGCATCGCAGAAGTGGGCCCGCATGTGCGTCCCCATGTCCGCAGAAGCGGCACACCAGAAACTAGCAAAAATAGGAATTTCATCAAGTTCAACCCAAAATCAAACTCATCCGAGACCTCCCAAACACAAACCAGATATGCAACCCCATGTAAAGGAATGCTACAAACTCACATGCACACTCTGATTTCTCATACAACATACCTAAGGTCTACGTTTCTACGAAAACCCTCAAAATACACAACTTCTACAAATTTACATATAGTGACACAAAAAATATCTGAACGCCTCAGGAAGTTAACCAAGGACTCGACTAAGTTATAAAATGATACTCCGGACCTACCAAAAGCGTTGAAACTCAGAAAAACCCATACACTCAAAAGTCAACTATTGATCAACACTTTTTCACTTATTCAACTTAAAAGCTTCTAATTTTCTCAATATCAATCAAGACTCACCCGACCATTTCGGGAATTGCTCTACCCATCCCCGAACGCTTAATACACACTAGAGTGCTAGGGGAAATATTAACAGAGGTAGAATGATAAAATGCCTAAACGACCAAATGAGTCATTACAACTAATGATTTGGGTGAATTAGTGTATTATTGTTATTATGGCAAACTAATGGTGGTTAGGGTGGATGTATTACTCAGAAGGCCAACCCTCATCTCCATTTAAGATAGGGTTAGTTGAAGATACTGCTTAGTACATATTATTTCCCATACTCAGGATACACTTGCAGCACCTTTTGTGTGCAAGATCTATTCATAGTTCTAGTGGACTTCACGACTGTCCAACCCGCTAATGAGCTATTTCAAAGAATCCAGGGTGAGCTACATGGCAGATCAGTGGCACCAGATTCTTCTTCCTATTCCTTATTTTTGTCTTCTATTTCCAGACAACTATGTATTTAGAGATGTATTCCCAGACTTGTATTTCGTAGTTAGTTATTTTGGGCAAAGTTTGTACTCTTCATATTTTCTATATTAAGGTTTCATTAAAGATATGAAAATTGTTTTACTTTATTATTCCATAATTAATTTTCCTTAAAAATAGATATTTGGGTTATGGTTGTTTTACTGACTCGTGTGAGTTAGTGCCATCACATCTTATCAAATTAGTTCTTGAAGCCTAACTAAAACTAATACGAGGGTTGGTCTTTTGAATACTACTTCAATACTTAACTTCAATTAGTCCAACAAAATGATAATAATCATAATCAAAAGTTTCAAGCCTAGATATATAAAAAGTCTACAAGTTCATTCTAGTTATCAAATAAGCACGTAAGTATGATTCAGTCAGTAATTTAGGAAAGTCATCGAAACAAGGAATTAATAAGATGATATGATATGCAAGTGTTCTGCAATGCAAGGCATTTCCATCAAAGGTACACACACATTTTAATACTAGGAAATCACGACTAATGGGGGACTCACGAGTTCTATTTACCACCCATAATCTTTTCCTTCGGGTTCCTGGCCACTATTAGGCGTCCAATCACATCACTTAGCCAATTAGGCTCACATTACCTATCTCTAGCCTTTTGGGCTTATATCAATCGCATCACTCAGTCCAGAACCATTTCTCCTCAGACCCCACATATGTATCATCAAGTGTAATACACATGAGATACCTATGAAAGCATGAATATGACATGCACAACAATAAGCAACTAAGCTAAGAAACAATGACTCAATCTTTAGCTTCTTTTCAACTTTTAAATGAGTGTTCAGGGGTGATGATAATATTCAATCATAGATAAGACATGTAATAAGAATAGAAATAATAAATAAGAGGCTCATACCCAATCACGAAGAACACTATCAACCTATGCTATCAACTAATGCCCAACGTATGGCATTCAAACTGGACTATACAATAAAAGTATACAAATTCCCTTAACATGGCACTGGTACCCAATACAAGTGATAGTCACCTTAAAATTATCGGGACCCCTTAGTTTCCCCATTACTCGCTCTTATTTAGTCCATTTTAACCAATCATGATGCTTTAAGTAATGAAATAGAGGCCTCAACTTTCTTAATTTGTATTCCGACTATCACAATGAAGCCTTGCCCTTCCATAGAGCCTCCAAATGATCCCAATATATTCAAATACGGATTACATATTAGCACACAATTTCGTAGGCACCCATAACACTATACAATAGTTTCAGACCCAAACATCACCTAAAATGGGATCCCGAGCCCCAAAGGGTAAAACGAGAAATTAGTTCCAAAATTAGTGTACCCATGATCCATGAAGTCTCAATACCAAAAAGAAACCAAATCCAACATTAATTTGACAACCAATTGAAGAAATCCCCCATTTTCAACCTAGGGTTCATAAATCCAATTTCTCACTTAAAATCATGATTTTCAAGATGAAATTCCTTAAAAATGAAATATATAATGGTAAAAGGAGGATTAGAAACTTACCCTTGTGAAGAATTTGATAAACCCTCCAAAACAAGGTACCAAGCTCCAAATATGAGAATAATATGTCAATTATCGAAATGGTATTTATGTTTCTTCCCGTAATCACCATTGTTACGACCATGGGCCCTAGGCATCGCGACCATGATGGCCAAATATCCAGATGCGGCCGCTATGAACAATATCAGCAACTTCAGACAAGGTTTTTCTTGCGTGTTCCAATACTCAAAATAGACCCTTGGAACTCATCTAGAACCCTCCGAACTCAAACAAAATATGCAAATCAGTCCTAAAATATGAAACAAACTCGCTCGATCACTCAATTCTCTTTGAAAGATAAACTTCCAACCAAGACTCCATACTATACCCGAGTCCCTAGGGAATCGAACCAGTTACTAGAATAAACCATAAATGAATAGAATTGATGAAACTTTGAAAAAGACTCATTTACCCCCCGATTTTGACATTGGTCAACCCAATCCTTCCTTTAACTTAAGAATTTCTAAAAGTCTTTCTCCTTATTCGAATCTCACCCGAACCTTTTAGGATTTGTACCAACTACCCAACTAAATCAAAAATCACGTTATGGACCTAGCGTTACTATCATAATCCTATTTCAAATGTATTTAATCAAAAGTCAATTCTTAGTCAAACTTCTCAAACTTAAAACTTCAAAAGTTCATAACTGATATTGTCTTCTGTTATTTCCATCTAATTGCCTCGGGAATTTCGCTACTCATCCCTGCAAGTCAAATATACCATAAAGAAGCTAGGGGAAGGGTCATTTAATAAAAATAAATAAAAATAACCAAAACAACCTAACTCATCGTTACATAATTTTTCTTTCAAACCGTCATGCTAATTCTCCGCCATCGGTAAAGTCTGCTCTCAAGAGTTTAGATTTATTTTTATTGTTAATTTCTGAGTTTTTCTTCTCTCTCTTTCTCTCTCTCTCTCTAACATACAATGGTAACATCCCCCATCCCCCACACACATATCGACACCAACGGTAACATCCCCAGCCACCACCTCCCACCCCCATATTGATACACCACCACCACCGACCGCCGACGCTATGCTAACCTCTGACCAGGTATGCTACCCTAGCACTGTTGTCCTCAGTTTTCTCTTTCTTCCACTTTGCTACTCTTTTTCTATCTACCCACCACCGCCAGTGGCCGGAGTTGTATCATCGCCGGTGACTACCACCACCGACCACTAACTACCGATCATAGGCGACCAGGTACGTTGCATGTTCCTCTCTCTTTCTCTTTCTCTTTCTCTTTCTCTTTCTTCCCCTTTCTACTCTTTCTCTATCTTTCTGCCACCACCGATGACCGAAGTTTTACCGTCGCTAGTGATTATCAACCGAAACCCGTTACTTAGCACCACTAACGAATAGATCTGGTCAGTAAGGACTGTGGGAGACCACCATCACCTCTGGAAACCGTCAATGATGAAGAAGATCATGTTTCTTTGGGTTCTCAGGCTCAAAACAAAAACCCTACAGTGGGTTTCAGGCAGGTTTACATAGTTATGCACGTTTTCGACTGTGAATAAGAATTTTCCGACAGAAGATAGACATTTGCAAAGCTGAACAGTGATTTTTGGCCGCAAGTAGGTTAGATTCACCTGGAGTTGGTACCTCCAGGTGCTCGTATTAATTCTTTGTCCTTACCTTCGTAGTTAAATTTTGCCTACTTTGTTGTATTGTATATTAACTTTACATTCTTGTCGTTACTAGTCTTCTCCTTAGTTATATCAGTTCTTCATAGTGGCTAGACTCACACATAGATTCTTGTTAATTTGTGTTTGTCGCATTGATTTGTGTGTTTTGCATTGATTTCTGCGTGTTTTAGGGTAAATAAATGATTAGTCTATAGCTTCTTAGTGGCTTTGACGATTGATGGTAGACTAGGGTCATATTCTCAGTTGGGGATTGTTAGGTAGATTTTAGTACTATTTTAGAGTGTGTTTTAGGGAGTCTTTTGTTTGTCTTTTAGTTATTTTGTGTAGTATTATGCATATGTTGTGTGTTTTCAGGTTTTAAGCGATTCAGAAAGAAATAAGGCGAATCCAAAGGAAATAGGCGGTCATTGAGGATAAAAATGCATAGCTGATCATAAGAAATGAGTCAAAGAAGCCTTGGGAAGCTCGGAAATCAATTTAAACAAATCCCGGACGAAGAAGGCAGAAGAGTCGCGGCGCAACGAGCAGAACAGTCGTGGCGCGACAGCGCCGCAGCTCCCAACATTAGCACCACGGCGCCCCAATGGCAGTGAGCAAGAATATTTCGGATGCGAATTAGCGCCTCGACGCTCTAATAGCTGAGTCGCGGCACCGACGACGTCAGGAGCGTGAAAAAACCTAAATTTAACAAGGGCAAAAAGGTCCATTTTGGGGGGTTTTCGTTATATATATATTGGAGGAGACGTTTTTCTGAAAAGAGGGAGGCACTTTTGGAGACAAGAAAGAAGAGAACAAGGAGCCATTAGAGACATCTATTGTTCAAGTTCTTTTCCTTTTCTTTATTTAAATTCAATTTATGTTGGATATTAAATTGATTAGTTTTTACCATGTCTATGAGATAATTACTTTTATTAGGGTTTTCCGTTGAATCACTTGAAACTCTATTATGATTTAATGCATTGTTAATGTTCTTCTTCATCTATTAAAATTTATTCAACTTGCGTTTATTGAATGATAATTAATTGGCCATTAGTTTTCATTATCTATATGATTTCAAATCAAGATTTGAAAAAGGGAGATTTCAATATGCTATAGTTGATTAGACGTAGGTTTAATCTTGAACGAAAGTATCATGACTGCATGTGTAGTGTTTTAAGTTATTGATCTTAATCCTCCTATGTGATAGAACTTATCATAGAAATATAGAAAGTTCCCACTTAGGTTGAGTTTATCCTAACCGGAATATAGAACATCTCAGTTAACCTGCTATCTTAATAAGAAGAAGAATCGTTTGTCTTGCATTAATGAATGATAGAGTGGAAAGTCGAGGAGATTGGAAACCCTAATTCTTTCATTACTGAATTAAACCATAATTTTTTTCATTGCTATTTTATTCTAGAAATTCATGTTAGTTTGTTAATTCTTTAGTTACAAATCATCACTTATATTCATTATCCAAATAGAAACTAAGGATTAGTTAATTGGTACTTGATAAATCAGTCTCTGTGGACGAACTCGATCTTACCGAAATTTATTACAAATTGCGATACGTACACTTGCGTAGCATCTAGAAATATCGCAAATAAGTTTTTGGCGCCGTTGCCGGGGACTGAAGTACTATCAATTTAATTAATCTTATTTCTAATTTGGTTGTTCCCTAAACATATTTTTTTAATTTATTTTTGTGATCTGCGTGCAGTGTTTGTGATCACTTTTCAGGTAGCTTTGGTATATGCGAAGTAGAAGAGGAGCAGACAACATTGTTCCTCTGAATCCTGAGATTGAGAAAGTGTGCAGGCAGAACCGAAAGAACAAAAGAATTGTTGATTCAACTGATCTGGCTAATCAATATAATAATGATGGGTTGAATAGAGAGGTGCCAGAAATGGTACAGGACCAAGCTCAGAATCCCGTTGTGAGAAGCTAACGGGATTATATAGTTCCAACCATAACAGGAGTGCAGACCTGTATAAGGCCACCGGCTGTGGAGGCAAATAATTTTGAGATCAAGCTAGCAATCCTGCAGATGGTCCAGAACACAGTTCAGTTTGGGGGTATGCCCTCTGAAAATCCACATATGCACTTGGCCAATTTCTTAGAGTTATATGCAACATTCAAATACAATGGTGTGACTGATGACGCCATTAGATTGAGGCTCTTCCCATTCTCACTAAGGGACCGAGCCAAAAGTTGGTTGAACTCTCTACAAGCTAACTCCATCACTACGTGGCAAGACCTGGCTAAGAAGTTTCTTGCAAAATTCTTCCCTGCATCAAAGGCTGCAAAGTTAAGGGGAGAAATGAACAATTTTTATCAACTCGATGGGGAGTCTTTGTATGATGCTTGGGAGAAATTTAAGGAGTTGCAAAGGAGATGTCCTCATCATGGGCTTGAGCAGTAGATGTTAGTCCATAATTTTTACAATGGTTTGTATGGTATGACTCGTACCATAATTGATGCTGCTGCCGGAGGGACATTCATGAGTAAAAGTGCTAATGAAGCATATGAGATGTTGGAAGATATGGCAACAAACAATCATCAGTGGTTCGATGAAAGACCGACCAACAGCAGAAAGGTGGCTGGAGTTCATGAACTAGATGTCATCAGCGCATTAACTGCTCAAGTTGCTTCTTTGACAAAGCAATTACAGCAGAATACTATGTCCGCAAATGCTGTTCAGATGCAAATGGTGTGTGAAATCTGCGGGGGTACACATACTTTTGATCGATGCACAACAATAGATCCAAACAATGCTCCTATGAACCAAGATCTTTTATCCGAAACGTGGAAACATAAGTGGGTCAGCTAGCAAATATGTTAAACAACAGATCGTAGGGGAATCTCCCTAGCAATACTGTTGTAAATCATAAGGAGCAATGTCAGGCTATAAATTTGAGAAGCGGTAAGTAAGTTAAACCAGTTGCACCTCTACTATCTGCGGAGAAGACAGACAAATTGAGTGAGACAGCTAATTCAGAGAATGAGGGGGTTACTGAAGACCACCCCACGGTGGAAAAGGCACCACCAGTAGTGAGTAATGAGCCTCAAATCAAAATTCCGTACCCACGGAGACTTAGAAAAAATTATTTGGATAAACAATTTTCCAAGTTTTTGGAAATATTCAAGAAGCTGCACATAAATATTCCCTTTGCTGAAGCCTTAGGGCAAATGCCCAGTTATGTCAAATTCATGAAAGAAATTCTCTATAAAAAGAGAAAAATGGGAGATTATGAGACTGTGGCGTTAACTGAAGAGTGCAGTGCCATTCTGCAAAAGAAGCTTCCCCAGAAGTTGAGAGATCCAGGGAGCTTCACTATTCCCTACACTATCGGGAATTTTGAGTGCCAGCATGCTCTGTGTGACTTGGGGGCAAGTATCAACTTGATGCCCTTATCTGTGTTTCGTAGACTTGGTTTGGGTGAAGCTAGGCCTACCACAATTACCTTGCAGTTAGCAGATCGCTCACTCAAACATCCACGGAGAATTATTGAGGATGTGCTAGTTAAAGTGGACAAATTCATTTTTCCTGTTGATGTTATTGTCCTTGACATGGAGGAGGACTTTGATGTACCCATAATTCTTGGGAGACCATTTTTAGCCACGGGGCAAGCACTTATAGATGTTCAGAAGGGTGAGTTGAGACTCCGAGTGCAGGGCGAATAGGTGGTCTTCAATGTATTCAAGTCGATATCGTATCCCAGAGCAAGCGACGACTGTTTTTCCATTGATATAATTGACCAAGTAGTTGCTAAGAAAAGCTTCAAGAGTACTGATGCTCTTGAATTATCATTAACACAATGCAAATACAATGAGAGCAGGCCTTCAATTGAGGCGCAAAAGAGGTTGAACCCAACTATGAATGAGGTGATGAGAAAAGAGATCTTGAAATGAAGAGGAAATATGTGTCCGACTAAATGACGTTAAACGACAGCGCTATGGGGAGGCAACCCAATATTTTAATTCTGTTATTTTATTATGTTTTGTTTATCTTATTTTGAACAATCTCATTGTCTTGATGTTTCTTGCCAGGTGTGTTTATGTTAAGTGAATTATGAGCCAGCGTTGGGATGAAAATGCGACGCGGGATATTAAAATAAGAATAAAAAGTTAGAATCCCGCATGTTGATCAAGCGACGCGGCGCCCAACACTAGGGCCTCAGCGCATGGAAGGCAGTGAGCAAAATTTGTTTTCTGTTGAATTAGAGCCGTGACACTCTAACAGAAGAGTCGCGGCACCTACGAGATATGAGATTGTGCCGCAGCGTTGAGTGGTGAGGGTCGCGGCGCCCATGCGCATTCTAGGATTAAAGCCGACGAACAGAACACCTTTCTCATTATCCCCAAACACAATTCACAAAAACCCTTCTTTATTCATCTCTTCTTAAACCCCAAAAATCTGAAAACCCCCATTGTATCTCAAATTACTATCTTTTCATACAACAAAAAAACCTTCTCTTTCCTCAATTCTTCCATTAACTCTAAATCCACACTTCCTCCAAATCCCCTTTCCAAACCCTTAAATCCCAATCATTCAAGAAAGTGTTCCATAAGTTCTTCAAATCTTAAATACTTGAGGCTCTCTCTCCATATGGTAAGTATTGCATTCAAGTTTGGAAGAATTATTATGTGTTCTTTTATGATTTTGGAGAAATTCTAAATTGGGAGGGTTGATTGTGTTCTTGTGAGGAAAAGTGTTATTGTGGAGTGGTTGAATTGTAGTACAGATATTGTGGGTTGATTGAATTTATTGTTGAGGAGTTGAATTGTTGTTGGGAAGATTTAAGGGGAAGTGTTGTCGGATATTTGAAAACTCCAAAGTTGCTAAAAAGGAATAATGGGTCCATGATGAGATATTTCCAAGGCATCCTCCTCTCGGGGTCCTGTGAATCTACCACCAAGGGCCGATTATGATAAGAAAAGATTTGCCAATAAGGATGCCCAAGACAGGTATAACAGGTTGTGTACTCGTTCCCTTGTACCGAAAAAGGGGATGGAATTTCAGACTGCGCCGTACGAAGATGCAGTATATGAACCCATCAGGGCCATGATTGCTGATAGAGGTTGGGGTGCATTTGTCAATCCTTATTTGACAAAGCCAAATACTCAACTAGTCTATGAATTCTATGCCAACTACCTAGAGAAACAAGATAACATTTGTTTCATACGAGGGAGAAGAGTACCAGTTGGGGCGGAAGCGATTAATGCCATATGTGGGGTCACAAATTTGCTGGAGGAAGATGACTTCACAGTTTGGAAGAATTCAGAAATTAACTGGGTTGAAGTGGCTGAGACGGTAGGATATCTAGGGGCCCGTTTCACATATAAATATGACGCCCCCGAATACATGCTCCGCTTCCAATTCAACAAAGTTGCCAAAGCTTGGCTCTACTTTATGAGTGGCCGCCTGATTCCATCCACACACCTCTCTAATATATCATTGTATCGCATCAAACAAGTGTATGCTATCATGAAAGGATTCTCAGTAGATGTGGGTCGAGCTGTAAAAAATAGCCTCAATTGGATATGTAGACTGAACACAACAGCAGGGTTGGGGCATGGATCGTTGATCACTGCATTATGTGTCGCACATAGAGTGCTTGAGAGCAGCAATGATATAAAAGGCAGAGTGCAGAATCCCCTGACCCAGACAATGGTTAATGTATATTCAGACCTTACACCAGAACCTACACTTGGAGAATGCAATCGCAACCGGCCAAAGCGCCAGCAGAGGGATCAAGATGAAGAAGCCAGAGAGCCTGGACAGAGCAGTTAGCCATCTCCTTTGGTGAGTGAGGATGGCCACACCCAGAGGTTGAATCAACTTTTCCAACATAACCAGTACATTATCCAGCAGAATCAGTATCTCATCCAACACCAGCAATATATGGACACTTACATGCAACAAAGACATGAGTATGAGGTCACGAGTGTCGACCAAATAAACCCATTCATGCATAACTCGACCATGGATGACGACAACACTGAGTCCTCTCTTGGAAATCCTCCAATGTACCAGCCGCCTTCACACCTACCACCGCCACCACCATTCTGAATCGCTTAGCTGCAGTTTTGGTAAGTCTTCTTACTCATGCTTTACTTATCACATTGGGGACAATGTGTTGAATAAGTTTGAGGGGGAGTCTTATTGTTTGTGTTTAGTTGTTTGTTTACTATTAGTGTTTTAGTTTTAGTGTCAGCATTTGAGTTTCTTGGGTCAATGAATCAAGTTGATAATAATAGCCCATGAGATTGAGTGTACACATGTGATAGAGTTGGATGAAATTGATAGCCATGAAATGCATAAATCTGTGTGCTTAAGTTGGATAGGTCTTGAGTTTCTTTTAATTATTAATAAGTATGAAAACTTGATCATGATTGGTGATTTTCGTGTACTTAAATATTGGTTTATGCATGATTGAATTTTGGTTTGAGGAAAGATGGTAGAAAGTCCTAGAACTTGCTTGCTTGCTATTTGAGACGAAATCATAGATGATGCATGCTTAGGAAGATGATTTAAGCCATTTTTGGAACGATTGAGACTTTCAAGCCACCCTTGATTACATTAATCCCTAGTTACCCTTTTTTGAGCCTTAAGTAACCATTCTTTGATTGACACCTATTATGAGCCTACTTGAAATCCTTTACAAATATTTTCCCTCCCTTGAATTCCATGAGCATATAAGTATATGACTGGGGGATTGACACTTTGTAATTGTTATCTTAGATTGGGTCCTATCAAGGTAGAGGATATTCCAAAGATGACCTTAGGATTCGTTATGGTCATTTCGAGTTTATTGTGATGTCATTTGGGTTTACAAATGCCCCAACAACTTTCATGGACTTAATGAATGGAATTTAAACCATATTTGGATTCTTTCTTTATTGTCTTTATCGATGATATCTTGGTGTATTCTAAGAGTAAAGAGCAGCATGAACGTCATTTGAGGATTGTCCTTGGGTTGTTGAGAGAGAAAGAGTTTTATGCCAAGTTTTTGAAGTGTGAGTTCTGGCTTGATTTTGTGGCATACTCAGGCCACATGGTGTCAAAGGATGGGATTATGGTTGATCCCAAGAAGATTGAGGTTGTTAGGGATTAGGCGAGGACCACTACTGTGACTAAGATTCGTAGCTTCGTGGGGTTAGCATATACTACCATCAATTTGTGAAAGTATTTGCTTCTATTGCGTCTCACCTTACCAGATTGACACAAAAGGAGGTTCTTTTTCAGTGGTCCGATGCTAGTGCAGATAGCTTTTAAAAGCTCAAGACTCTGTTGACTATGGCTCCGATCTTAGCATTACCCACGGAGGGTAAGGATTACTCAGTTTGTTGTGATACGTCCCATATTGGTTTGGGCGCTGTGTTGATGCAGGATGGTGGGGTCATTGCCTTGTCCCAACCAGATGTTATTGATGTACTCTCTAGAAGCTTGTAGAAAGTTGTCTTGTATATAGTGGTTTTGTGTGGCCTTCTTGGCTCCTCCAGGAGATTGTTGTGTTTGTATCGGCCTCATCTGCCTTGTTGCATATCTATATATAGGTTGGGCCTATTCTATGTTCAGGTGGTTGTTCCTTAGATCAAGTAATCATTTGTCAGAGGCCTTGTCGGTCCATCTACTGTTGAGTTTATTATAGATATCATAATTGGCACGCTCGAACCTTAGGGCTCCGGGTGCTGGCCATAGCCCCCAAGTTTGGGGTGTGACAAACTTGGTATCATAGCAGGTCAATCCTAGGGATGTCTACAAGTCGTGCCTAGTAGAGTCTTGCTTATGGGTGTGTTGCACGCCACGGGGCATTTAGGGTGCTTTTCTTCTTTCTCGATCTAGATCGTGCACTGCAGCTGAGTTGTAAGTATTCTATTCTTAACCTTGTCGTGTTTACTATTTCAGTGATGCCTTCTTCGAGAGATACATCCTCTATCAAGATCGACCGGTCAGAGGATATAAGTGGGTTACTTGCCCATCTGAGAGAGACCCTCATACCATCAGATATACCCCCAGCACCGTCTGACGAAGATGTTAGGAGGGTAGTTCAGGTATTAACCCAGCTGGTTGCCTCTTAGGCACGATACCGCCCTAATATGATTGACATCGATAGATTGATGGAAGGGTCAAGGATTTCACAGACCAAGGGCAGGGTTGACTCTATTAAAGCGAGGGGAAGGACTAAGAGGATTAATGTGATTGGTGATTATCGGGGAAGACAGGAATAAGAAGGGTTACAGATCTATAACCAGCCCGATAGATTTTTACGATAGACCAGGTACGATCAGAGTACTCGGGTAAGGCCGAGGTAAGAGTCACAGCCCTCAATACTTCAAGATTATAATAGGAGGGGTTCAAACCGATTAGGGCCATCTAGGCCATGCTGTAAGATGTGTGTACAAATGCATGCTAGACCTTTTCATAAGGGAACATGAGGTTGTTATTGGTGTAGTAATCAAGGGCACAAGATATGAAAGTGTCCCAGGCTAGCCTACAGGAGGAAAGAAGAGAGCAAGGATGTAGCCTCGAATTCTGATGCTACCCGAGGAGAGCAGACGAGCGCAGATATGCTAATGATTTTCCTACTCACCTTACTTATCTTCTACATACATAGTATGGGCCTATTTTATACTCGGGAAGAGCAACGCTATTTTGGGGAATTGATTTTTTGAACCACCTATAGAGGTAAGATATTTCGATAAGAAAGAATCGTGAACGTACTGATACCAATTGAGGAGAAAAATTTCTAGTCCAATAGACAGTTAAGGTTGCGTACACATATTGTAAACGGAGAGGCTAGGGAGCCTTCCAACTGAACTTAGTACCAAGATGTGTGGCATGTTTTCAAATGGCTATACTCGATGAACCTCTGAATTCGTGATAATACATTATTCGGTGATTGTGTGAATTCCCAGCCTTTGGGTGAGAAATGGCAAGCTGATATAAGATCGAAGTAAATTATAAGGCAAAAAAAACGATTACTGGAGAGTTTGGGACATTTTGGGAATGTTTCTACGTCTTAGCAACTCACGTCCCTTGAACGTGAGGAATTGTTATGAATGCGTGAGTTAGATAGTAATCACAGGCTAAGAAATTAGGAGGACTCTAGAAGATTGATACGAAGAATAAATTTCCGAAATCTGATCACATGGAGCTTTGTTCCAGGAAGTAGCTAAAGTGAATGGGCAAAATTTCATGCCCGAACCAGTGTCCCCCTCTTCTCCACAAGAATCGGGCTAATTAGAAGGGCTGGAAACAAGATAAGTCCCATCAATTTAAGGAAAATGGCATACATAGCTTATTGTTAGCAATTGCGTGCATGGACAGCCGTAAAGGAATGTAAGGTTTCATCACTGAGTAATAAGGACTTCGAGTTCTGTGAGCCGACCAGGAAAAGATAGTTGGTTGAATATGCTATTACAACAAAAAGTCACGTTATAACAAAAGGCAACTAAAAGTGGTAGATGGATGTTTAGTAAGTGCAATCGGAATGTTATGACAAAGTACCGAGGTCACAGGATATTCTTCAAAGGAGACTGATGGGCGAAATAATTGTAATGGTAAGGATGCCGATAACAAGATTTGAATGGAACCCATAATAGTACGGTAATCTGGAAAAGAATGATAATAACGAACAAATTATACTTAGATCCTTCCAGTAAAAACTGCAAATCCCATGGCTAGAAGTGGTGATATAACACATATAGTAAAACTGAAGATTCTTCAAATGGTTCAAGCCAGAAATGTAAAGATTAAAGGATCGAGTGGCAGGTTAAGAGAAAATCTAATGTCCACTAAGGGAGGAAGCCTCAGTAAGTAGAAAAACTGAAACCGAGCTACGACTTAATTTTAGAGGATAAGTAAATAGAAATAATGACGATTAAGGACTTATGTGGGCATATAACGGAAAGATAATGTAATCGATGGACTTAAAAGGGGCTAAGGCAGATATTAAAGAAGGAGTTAAAGAATATAGATGATCATGCTAGGAGAAAAGTAAGTGAATGATGGTAAACCTTGGATTTATCAAATCAACCGGAAACTCCACGAGTTGGATGATATAATTAACATAAGGTCTAGAGATATGGGTTGCAAAAGGAACCTGACCTAAGCCAAAACAGTGAAAGCACTAACTCAAGCACAGTGATCACGGTAAATCTTGTAGATCAACACCTTGCAGACATGAACTCGAGAAGGGGTAGGATGACCCTTAACATGGGAAATACTGAAAAATAGTAAGATTATGTCAAAGGTTATCTTCTAGATAAGGTATATACGACATACCCAGTAAAAAATAGTCGAATATAATGAGCAGCGAATCTTGAAGTTACAAAGATCAAGTATTGCGCTCTTAGTATGGGATAAAAATTAAATGTTGCTCTCAAGGAGACGCAGGTCCGGAATAAGTAAAAAATAGTGAGTGTCTAAGCAATAAGGCCGATTAAGAGGAAAAATGTCGAGGGTGAGAGGATGTCTTATTTCTCGTATGTAAACAAGAGGGAAAAATAAGGTGAGCAGAAAAGGGAAGATATGAACCGACAAAGGACACTTGAATAACATGGAAGACGACCAAGGAGCGATAAGCTTATTTCAGATTGGACAATATAATATACGGGATGTTCAATTGAGACGTCATGGGAAATATGAGGTGTCGTTATAGTGAATAATGAGGTAATAAGTGGCATGGTTACCTACCATTGGCAAGGAAAACTAACATGAAGACTAAAGGAAGGAATCGACCCAATGGGGATAAAACATAGCCAACCGCAATAGAAGTCAAATGATGATAACCCCCTGAAGCAGAAGGCAAAAGAATCCTTTTTATATGGAAAATGAGAAGGACGCTAAGACAAAGAGCTCTATTTAGAGCCTAGTGGGAGGTATTGATATGGAATAAAGGTAGGGATGAGAGCCTTATTACTATTAGAGAATTAGTATGTTGGTCGACAACATATAAGAAGATGCACACTCGATGCGTAAAGAAGTAACTAAAGACTATTGGTTGGTACAATAATCGTTGAGAATCATTTCACCACCATGATGAGCCGTTCAGATCTGGAAAACCAATGCATAACTGACTAGTCAGGTTCTAACGTAATAGTTAAGACGACCGATGTAACCAAAGGTGGGCCGACAATTTATATTGAGAAGATTGCCTATTTTCCAGAGATATTTCAAGCCATGATACAAGCGCTCTGTCTATGACAAACTACTCTTGAAAAGTTAGCATTGAAAGGAATTTTGGATGTCCAGGATTAACCCCACCTCTGTTTTAAGGAACCAATTAAGACTAAGGTTCAAGACCACTGAACACTGGTGTGAATGGACATATGGGAATCGGAAAACAATTTTGGGACCACTCATTTAAGGAGCAACAACTATTATGCGAAATACTACCAAGTCAATAAATGAGGTGTTATATACAGAAGAGGAGCAGGACTCTTAGCGAGTAACAGAAAGGGATAGAACTCGAAGTAGCGGCGTCGGAATTGATGAACATTGAGAATTTGTAAAAGAATCAGTCATAGGATCCATATAAGACTTGACAAAAAAGAAAGACTTCATCTGAAATAGTCACAACTGTAATAACAAAATTCAGCTAGTAAATGCAGAGTCAGATAAATAGAGTATATTCCTAACCATGGATATCCACCTACCTGGGTTATCATTCTGTGATACTAAAGATGTTTATTGGGTACTTACTCCAAGTGTTTGCATGTTAGAGACATAAAGGTGAAAGAGAACTTACGGAATGAAGAAATTCTAGGACCAGCGAGTCGTCCATAGTATATGTCTTTAAGAGTGACAATATGAACAATGTAAGAAAATAATGTACAAAGAAAAAATCAATGGAAGAACAGAAAAAGGAACGAACTCGGAAAGTCTTTATCTATTCCACAGAACCTCGTTCACTGATGACCATAATACCGCATTCTTTCATTATACCCCTAGTTATACTCCAAATAGTTTATCATTTTCAAACAGAAACACCAAAGGATCTATTATATTCATCTATTATCGATACCTTGTTGGGAGTAGCCTCATTGCTATTATTGCATTCCATACTTATTGTTGGCTACTTGGTTGAGACTGTACTTCTTGCTGATGAGGCCTCGCAAGTCACAATTTCATACTTTGACAAGTTGTCATCCTAAAAAGGAAAATATTGAGTCAAATGGCAAGGTTCAACAGTTTGAATAAATTATAGTTACTAAGTGATATCATAGTAAGGGTTGTACGACCATGTGGAGTTGATATTGTATTAACATTACTGGTATAATCCTATGAGGCAATAATTATGATATTTTATTGTATAACAGATAGAGATGATCCTATGAATGAAAGAAACTCTGCAAAAAACATTCCGGAGGAGGTAAGAGTCGTTATACTCAATTAATAATGTCCCAATATTCGAGGATGAATATTTCTAAGGGGGGAAGGATGTTACACCCCGTAATTTCATATATCGAGTATACCATAAGTTAGGGAGCCTAAGATAAGGAAGAGGGTTCCCTTGAGATGATTAATGACAAATCGAGTTGAAACCCGAAGAAGTCGTGAGAGGTAAGAGCTGCTAAACTTTCCATGCTTACAATACTTACATTGTGTACGGCGTGTAAAAATGATGCGAGATAAAAAGAATTATGATGTCCATACAATGTTAATTAAGGCCTTAGAACAATATTGGAAGTATAGTTAAGAGACTCCGAGTTACTCCATCATTTTGTGCGCGTTTAAGCGTATGGTTAATCGAATTGAGATATGATGACCGGAGCCTTGTTCCGAGTGCCATTTATGATATAAATGGATGTTTAGAAGGTTTATGGATAGTTATATATCATTGGGATCAAAGTAATCACATTTCGACAAAGTTTGATAAAGATCGGTCGATACACTAGAGCATTTTACGTCGCGGATGGGATCCGCCTTGCGGAAGGGGGTGCATATGAGCCAAGGATTCAGGGATGAACTGACTTGATATGCCCTTGGATATGCATCCTCATATATCATGTGTGACCACATATGCCATCTCATATCAAGGGTAGTGGCCGACCACCTTGGTCTATTTAAGCGGTGGCTTGCCTTTTGACCCTCATTTTCTATCCAAACCCTTCCCTAACACATCCAAACTCTCCATAGACACTCTCTAAGGTTCCAAGAAGGATTATCAAGTGAACCCATCATATAATATCACATAAATCTTGCCTTTATGAAAGATGACACTTATATGGCAAGGAGAGTGATCAATATTGGATAAGAGCAAAGATAAGCTTGGATTGCAAGTTGCTACTTCTAAGTAAGGTATGGTTATTACTATTCCTGAGTATTCTTAAGCTTCTTCTAGCTTCAAGTGATCTTGTAGTAAAGAAATCCGTGGAAAAACCAAGATGAACACCATAGTTGAGCATGATGGTTGTTGTGTTGGTTGTTAAGTTGATATTGTTTAATCCTTGAAAAGAGTTTGGATTAGATCTTATGAAGTACGGTTGTTGTAACCTTAGAACTATGTTGATGATGGAAGGATTGGGTTGGCTTGGGTGCCATGAAAACAAGATAAGAAGATTATGCATGCTAAGTGCTCTACGGAATGTCACAACAATAAATTCCTGAAACTCTTGAATAGATTTTGACACAGATTGTCCTTCTTTCTAGGATGACGGTTTTAGGGAAAGAGAGGAGCCATAGAAGTGGTATTGTTCGTCAACAAGGTATGTTAAGGCTCACTCTTTCATTCTTTTGGCACAATCTACGAAGAAACGTAACTATAACAACGTCCCTTAAAAAAGGAACTTTATTCTTAAGAATTGGGTTTGTCATTGTTTCATGTTGTACATAGCTCATGATTCTTATTATTCTGTTTCGGGAGTATTCCCCGACTTGAGAGTAACTTAAAGCTTATACCTTCTTATGGATTTATTGACTCCTAGCTCATTGATCTAGACACAGTACATAGCGATAATCGGAGGGTAACGACCTTGGGTCACTCCGATTATATTCATAAGTCCCTTTACAGTCAGTGCATGCATTATTTATATATATATATATATATATATATATTTTACAACACCCCGCAATGCTATAGTCGGTTGGGTAGGCACTTATATGTGCACACCACTGTAGTGGAAAGTTTATGATGATGATAGCCCCAAAGAGCGGCGTAATGATGATAAGATAGCCCCGATGTGTGGCATATATACTTATATACATATACAAAGAGTTTTAAAGCAAAGTATGCATATCCTTTGCCCATAGAGTCACTCAGAGAGCACATATTGATTTTGTTTGACTCTATTTACAGTTTCGCACTCAGTTGCAGTTTCAGTTTTATACTTCATGTATAGTATTACACTTGTTTATAGTTTCAGCCTTACATATTCAATACATCTTTCGTACTAGCGACCCCTTACTGAAATGATGTGTTTCATGCCCGTAGCTACTAATAAAGGTTCAGCCGGTACCTCGCAATAGGTGACCCAACTCAGTTGAAGGTTGTCAAGCTCCTTTCTTTTGGAGCTATCTAGCGAGCTGATAGGTATGGTGGTTGCATATATGTACATAGTTGGGTATGGAGGGGCCCTGTCCCGACCATATGTTGTTGATGTACTCTCTAGAGGCTTGTAGACAGTCTTCTTGTATATAGTGGTTTTGTGTGGACTTGTTGGCTCCTCCAGGAGACTATTGTGTTTGTATCGGCCATTTCGGCCTTGTTGCATATCCATATATATGTTGAGCCTCTTCTGTGTGCATGTGGTTGTGCCTTAGTCAAGTAATAATTCTTCAGAGGCTTTGTCGGCTCATGTACTATTGAGTGTATTACATGTATCACAATTGGTACGCTTAGGCCTTAAGACTCCGCACCCCTCAAGGTTGGGGTGTGACAAAAAGGAAGAGAGTATTGTTAGAAAATTAATAGTCAGATACAAGAATGAGTACTCGTAGTATATATAGAAAATTAGAAATAATATATTTTGATTTAATACAAGTAATTACATAAGAGTTTTTCCTAACACTTTCAGTTGTAAAAGGATTCGAAATGATGTAAGTTGTGTGTCTGGGACCCAATAAATAAATAAAAAGGATGATTGGTTAGACTTGTAGGTGATCATGTGCCATCTGCAAAAAGTTATGGTGAAGGCAAATATTTGCAAGTCTAGATTTGGATATTGGCAACTTGCAAATTGTAACAAATTTTGATTGGTCGATCTTGTGTTCTCTTTTTCTATAAGTAACAGCACTCGTTACTCAGTTTAAGCACACCAAAGAAAAGAGAAACACTAACAGAGTTTGAGAGCCGTTCACAGACCGTGATAGAAAATAATCTGTGTTAGAAAAATATAGCGTGTGAGCGAGTGTTATAGTGAGATGTCTAAATTAAAAAAAAAGTTACTATCTTTTTTGGTGGCGTAGTCTGTTGAGACTATTAAGTTGTAATATTTTTCATTATAGTGGTATTGTATTGCTCCTCTAATGTATTATATTTTCTATATGTTAAAAGATTTGGTGTCATTGTTACTTTCTTATTCTTGTTACTTAACATGGATATTATTTCTAGGTGAAATTATTATTCTTTCAACAATGTGGTATCAGACCCATTGCAACTAATAGTCTACTGTCTTTTCAGTAACCCTGTCTTACAAAAGAAAATTATGAAAAATGGTGTCTACGAATGAAAGTAATTCTTAGCTCTCAAGACATTTGGAAAATCGTATACAAAACCCGCTAATGAAGAAACTCTGTCTGAAATGAAAAACATGTCTTGACAAAAACAATAAAGAAAGATCAATAAGCTGTCACTCTCATCCACCAATGTTTGGATGATGGCATGTTCGAGAAGGTAGCCGATGCAACCACCTCAAAGGAAGTTTGACAGATTTTATAAAATTCTCTTCAAGGAGTTGATAAAGTAAAGAAGATAAAACTTCAAACTCTAAGGGCTCATTTTGATATTTTAAAGATGAAAGAATTCAATCCATTTTGGATTTCTGTTCAAGAGTGATAGTTATTGTAAATAAGTTGAGAAGATAGCAGGAGGAAGTAGATAATGTGCGTGTGATAGAAAAAATCCTTCACCCTTTAACACCTAAATTTGATTATATTGTATGTGCTATTGAGAACTCTAAAGATTTAGACTCAATGACAGTAGGGTAATTAGAGGGTTCTTTACAAGCCACGAAGGAAAGATGAAAAGGAGACAAGAAGAGCCATTAGAGCGACTTCTGAAAACTTAGACATCCTTCAAAAATTTTGGAGGTGAAAAGAGTTATAAAGGAAATGGAAGAGGAAGAGGTCGTGACACTCGTGGAAGAGGAAGGAGTATTGACAAATACTTCCACAATGTAGGGAGAAGCCAACAACCATTTAGAGGCCACGGTCGTGGACAAAGAAGATGAAGAGGAGGTGACTATTATCATGGTACCAACAAAATGAGGTATGATAAATTTAAAATTGAGTGCTACAACTGTCATAAATTTGGACATTACTCTTGGGAATGTCATAGTAATATTGAAGAGAAAGCTAACCTTGTTCACGATAAGAAAGAAGAAGATGAGTCAATATTGTTAATGACACGCGAAGAAGAAGATAAGGATGATTGTAGTTCATGGTATCTTGATCGGCTAGCAGGATTCCTAATACTATAAACATAATTGCAGAGTCAAAAGCTATACAGTATGGGTTAGAGTATTGTGTTCAGAAGCAGCTTTTGCTTTTCATAGTTGAAACAAATTCTCTTACAATGAAAAGGTGTTAGAAAGAAATTGGGAGGTGTCATGAGTGTTAGGATGAAAGTAAACAGGATCATGGAGACAATTGGGAGAAGTACATTTTGAAAATATATTAAAAGATGGCAACACATTGACATATTTTTTTGCTAACATAATTTTTGATTTTGCAGGTACCATGCAATTTTAATCTTTCCAGAAACTGCCAATAGCTGCTAGAAGGTTACTATATATGGATAAGATGGAAATGCCAAATCCGAGGTTTAGCACAAATAGAAGAAGGGAGCCTGACTGATGATACAGGTGATTGATGCAAGAAATAAACTTCTACCTTATGAAGTCTCACAAGAAATTACCAGTAGCATGAACTATGCAAAAACATAAAATAGAGAATAGATATAATGCTTACTAAAGAACTGTTATTAGTGACATTTCTTCTACTGAGATGGTATTAGCTTTGCTCATTCAACTCAATAGAAATTATGCTCATTACATTTACAGTTCATGTCTTGCTTGAACAAATTACAGTTGCTAGAAATCAGTTGGAAGATGGATGATTGACGATATGTTACAGTATTTTTGGGGTCCTGAAGAATTCTTCTAATGGTTAATGATGACATAATGCCTAGTGAGAGCTGTGATGTGTCTGATTATCCATCACACCAAGACCCTTGGAGTTGAAGGCAGTACAGTTTTCAGTTTGATTTCATGCCACTCACGAGCCATATTTGCCCTTTGTATAGGATTTAGTTTGCTTTCTTTTGCTCTTTTTATTTTTGTACAAACTCTTTTTTTATTTTAATAAATTAGCCAATCAGTCATGCACTGAATGACTACCTTTAATTAATTATTTTTTTATTATTGTTAGGATATAATTAAAAATAATTATTAACTTTAATCCTGAATATCTAAAATGAAAATTATTTTAGAATAATTTTTTCAAACTAAAACGATATTTAAAATGGGACCGATGGAGTAGATTGTCTAGAAAACTCCGTGCACGAGAAATACCCCCACAAAGAGATAAAAATGTGAAACCAGTACATGTTCTTTGTCCCTTTGCTAACCATAAATATTCTTAATTAACGGAGTAAGTAATTCCATAAATAATCTTAATTAATGGAGTAAGTAATCTGTCAAATGGCGTTACTTTAAACACTAATTGCTCTGACTAAGTTAATTAACTTTGTGTTGTATAAATAAGAATAAATGTACAAGGCCTAAGAACAGATGAGAGTGGGAGAGATACATATCAAATATAATAGTAAGAGCTAATTAGAAGAGAGTTAACGATGGCTACCATCATTTACCCTGAAAACTCTTCTCCTGTTGCCGATGCAGAGTCTATTAGGAAGGCTTGTGAAGGTTATTTGTTTATACTTGTTACTCTTTCCTTTTCATTATCAACCTTATGCATGATGTCGATATATATACTTTAATTTTTAATTTGTTTGTTTATATAGCTTAAATCTTTCTAATAATTCTTTTCTGTCAATGTCCAATATTTTGTTTTAATTTTTCTAGATCGTCTTGTTAAGAATATAATAAAATATTAAAAGTGTGTTCTATCTAACAACTTAAGATTTTAGATCAGATGGTCACACACTTTAATATGGTATCAAAGCAGGCCAAAGGTCCTGGATCGAACCTCACCGCCATCTATTCTCAAAAAAAAATTCCACACGTGCTTGGATCATAAAAAAAAAATCAGGTCAGCACGTGAAAGGGCGTTTTAAGAATATAATCAAATATTAAAAGTATGTTCTATCTAACATCTTAGGCTTTTAGATCAGATGGTCACACACTTCAATATGGTATCAAAGCAGGCCAAAGGTCCTGGATCGAACCTCACCGCCACCTATTCTCAAAAAGAATTTCCACACGTGCTTGGATCATGAAAAAAAATCAAGTCAGCACGTGAAGGGGCGTGGTAAGAATATAATCAAATATTAAAAGTGTATTTTATCTAACAGCTTAAGCTTTTAGATCAGATGATCACACACTTCAATACGCCTAATACTTGTTTCTTCTTCTTTCTATCCTTTTAATTTCTTTTAGTTGTGCAGTCGATTATTTAATTGGCTTTTCTCTTCGGTAGCTGTATTCTTTTTTTTTTCGGCAACTGTGTGCTTTGCTTGCACTTCCTCTCATTATTTAGTTTCTATTTTAGCTTTTTTAAAATTAAAAAAACAGATTGGTTTTTGGAATTTTATTTGTTTGATTACAACATTTTCTCATTACATTTTTCTGAACTGAAATAGGTTGGGGAACAGATGAGAGGGCCATAATTTCAATAATTGGCCATAGAAATGCAACTCAAAAGAAGATGATTAGACAAGCTTATGAGAAGGTGTACTGTGAGGATCTTGTAAAGCGTCTTGAATCTGAGTTGTCTGGACACTTTGAGGTTTGCTCTTGTAACTATAATACTTACACCATATTTATATTATTTGAAAGATATTTCTACTTTGGAAAAATATTTATGAAGATATATAAATAACGATCTTTGAATTTTAACATATGTAAAACTTGTTAAAAAATTACAGTGGTAAAGTTGTTTAACACCTACAGCTTTACAATACTAATTATATTCCAAAATTAGTACTCCTATTTTCTTTTTATTTGTAAACCTTTTTCTCTGGTAAATATAACAATAGCAAAGTGAAAAGGCTGAAATATTCTCTCTGGAAAGGACTTTTTTCTAAATTAAGTGCTACAAAGTTTTTATCTTTTTTTTATTATTTTAAACAAGATACAGAGACCCAAAAAAAAATTTTGGCTGCAGCCTGCAGGCATGTAGACCTAGATATCGTTCTTTCTTTTTGACAACCTTCTTTCATTTTTTTAGCTAACACAACTTTTTTTTATGGTAGCAGCTAATACAACTATAATATTTCCGAACTTTTGCCTTCATTTAAGACAATACGTAGGCTGGTTCGGTTACCAGAAGGAATTATAACTCAGAGATGAAATGTGAATTGTTTATTTTATATTTGGTATAATTTCTTATTTTGTGATTAACAATTTTGGTATGTTTGTCCATAATTGTTGTATTATTTTTATATCATATGCTATGTGAAATACTAATCTCATGATTATTAATCCCTGAAATAACAAAATAATAATTTTGAGGTTAATAATCTCGGCATAAAACAACAAAATGACACATTTGTTTTTCTCTAAAGCTTCTCTCCCAAAGTCTTTTAAGAAGGCCCAAGTTAAAATTGGAAACAAAAGTTTATTTTTATCTAGGTTAAATCAAATACAACAACAACATATTCAGTGAAATCTCACAATGTGGGGTCTGGGGAGGGTAGAGTGTGCACAAACCTTACATCTACCTTGGTAGGCAGAGCGGCTGTTTTCGAGAGACTCTCGGCTCAAGACAAAGCACAAGTCCAAACAAAGTACCACAAACAAAGTGAGTAAGTCATGATAGCGAATTCCGTAAGAGAAAAAGAAGCAATAACTAATGCAAGTAAATAAGACAAACAAAATCTATATTTATCTCAATCTTAGTCCAATTAACGAAACACATCTATGAACAAAAGTATATTTACTAAATAATTTTTGTCATTATTTAATCTCTGTACTATAATCCTCGGCGTTATAGTCTCAATATAACTTGTTTGCCTAATGAACGACAGCTAACTGGTTTTTAAGTCCTTTTTGCCCTTTTAAATTATTTTTTATGGAATCCTACTGTTTATATATAGTTAATCACTTCCAACTCATTAATATTGTAGTAGAGTATCTTTTTTCCAATTAAGTTATATACACGCATTCTTTAAAGAAAAAATTTAACACCATCAGTGCAAGTATACAAGTTATACTGTACCACTTACCGTTTATTTTAAGATTAATTAATGCTTGTTATATATTACTTGAACTAGATTAATTAATGCCTGTGGAATGCATACAGAAAGCAATATACAGATGGATTCTAGATCAAGTAGAGAGAGATGCAGTAATATTGCACGTTGCAATAAAAGAAAGAGCGATCCTGGATTATCGCGTGGTTATTGAGTACTCATGCATCTATTCTCCTGAAGAGTTGTTGGCTGTGAAGCGTGCCTATCAAGCTCGCTACAAGCGCTCTCTCGAGGAGGACTTAGCTGAGCATTCTACTGGCCAACTTCGTAAGGCATGTACTACTTATATTACTCCAACTCTTTAATTTACTTTGTTGCTTATTTGTACCGGTATCAATTTAACCCGTGTTGGTATAGTCCAAGTTAACTCATTTAGAAGATTGAAACAGTTTGAGCTTCATAGTAATCCAGACTGACCTATTAATTAAAGACCCGTTACGAATCGCAAACAATTTTTTTGAGGTTTGCTTTGTTTGATATAGTCCAGATAAATAGAAAGAAGTTTTTATTAACTTTCTTTGGTAATTAAATGAATTATAAAAAAATAAAATAAAGGAAGAAATAAGTTTTAGTTGGTGGTTTCAACTATAACAAATTGATTGAAATTTTCTTTATTGTTTTGACCTCCGTTTTAACTCGTCAAATTGTGGTTCAAGTTCAACCCACCTAGGTTTTTATTTTTCCATTTCAATTCACCCACTTGACTCTCCTTGTTATTTATCTAATTTTGTCTCTGAAAGGCTTGCTTATTAAACTAGGTGTTAAGAAGGTAGTCCAAGTCTTTTTCGCACCCAGACCATAAATAAATATGGGTAGTCAATATGTTGGTGGGATCCAAACATTTAAGAAAAGGTTTTGCAAGAGGCAATGAAAAACAGAAGGTTCAAACTTGAATTGTGAGTTGTAGTTTGCTAGATCATTCATTTGCATGCTACTTAGATTTATTAATTAAAAGTCGTAAACTGTCCTAGTAATGTCCCAAGTCAGTGAAAGTGTTAGTGGAATTAGGAAAAGGAGAAAAACGGACTTCCAACGTTAAAGCTTCTTTATATTTAATTGCGGAATTGAGATTGTACGTCAACGATTATAATTAGGAAATTCAAAATCGTTAAAACTATTCATAGCTTCCAGTTTTTTTTTATTTTTATATTTGTATAGAGTTTTTATTTCTGCTTTAGCCTTTAATAGAAAAGATTTATATCCATCTAATTGGTTTCTTTTGCTTTATTTCAATTTGGTATGCCACATTCAGTTAGAATTCTAATTCTCTAAAATATGGCCGTTTCCATCTAATTATAATTCTCTTAAAAGCAACTTGAAAAAAACATCATAATCGGCAATTTATAAGTACTCTGTTAGTTTTATTACTACTACTTTTTTTTTGGTATCGCTTGGTCATGATATATTGGGTTTTTTTTTTGTTCTTCTTTTGCAACAGCTTTTGATTGCCCTAGTGGGCATATACAGGTATGTTGGTGATGAGATAAATGCAAGACTAGCCAACTCTGAGGCTGACATTATTCACAATGCAATAAGTAACAAGGAGTTGAATCATGAAGAAATTGTTAGAATCATTTCTACAAGGAGCATCACTCAACTCATAGCAACTCTAAACCGCTACAAGGATGATTATGGCTCTTCAATCTCCAAGGTACCTTCACTCTCAATTAAAACAGGAATCTACAAAAGTTGGAATAGTAACTGTTTAAATTTTTATTTCAATATTGCAGTTTTCTTAATGTTTAAAATAATTAAGTTACGATAACAAATTACACATTTTGATCTGTTTCACATAAGCACTATTAGCTTCTTTGATAATTTTATCTAACATTTTATAGACTGTAGAAAATTCAGTTTAAGTTTTATATATACGGTGTAAAAATTATTTACATAATGAGTTCATTTAAAAGGTAACTACACATAATGCTATTACATATATATTGGTCGTTTGGCTATATTTATGGTTTCTTAATTCTTTTTCCTTCTTTTCCTTTTCAGCACTTGAGGGATGATACAGATGCAGCTAATAAAGAATACCTAGTAGCACTACGTACAACAATCCGATGCATTAATGACCCCCAGAAGTACTATGAAAAGGTAACTACTCCTAATTATGGAAGCTGTTTATTTTATAGAAGGCGTCTATGAATTGAACTCATTGTTTTTAGCTGTATACTCATATATATAAACTGTTTAAATGTAAACATAATAAATTGTTGGAAAAATAGTACGGAAATAGTAAATAACTATTACCGTGATCGAAATGATAGACTTCAAAGATTACTACAATGAGTTTTCAATCTCTATTGATCTTGAACTAGAACTCCAATTCTGGATCTTGTATTCAGAAATACAAGAGCATGTGGCTTGTATGTCCGCTAGAGAATCAGGCTTGGTTAAAGTTCTTTGATAGCAAGATCCAACCTGAAATACTCAACAACAAATTAGAGAATCACAACATCACCGGCTGAGTCGAGAGATGACTCTCTGTATTTAAGACAAGATTGCACCGTATATATCATTTTACGTTGCTAGGCAATAGTCTCTCAAGATAAAACAGCTACTAACACAATTGAGCAAAGGAAACTCAAATGTTTCTCTTGAAGAACTTTGAGTATTGAAAGGATGCTAAAGAGGAAGAAGGTTTTCACAATTTCTGTTTTATTTTTCCTCACAGTGTGTTAACAATTGAGTCAAATGCATCAATTTATAGTGTAAGAATTATCTCTTCAAGTGACAAGTAATGGCATTGAATCACCCATGTAATGGCAATGAATTGCCCAAGTAATGACACCCATTTATTAGCCCAAATAATGGTTGATTAATGCTGGAATGAATGTCATTGAGGGCAGCCCAAAAGTCTCCAAAAAATCAGATTTTCGTCTAAGACTTTCTGTCAGGGAAGTGCCCCGGCGCCGCGGCCCTTTCCGACCCATTCCATCTTTACACTATGCACACTTCTTCCTTCGTTTACCAACGTGGAACACTTGTCATTTGGCCAATGACCGTCCATCATTATATGTCTCAAACACTTTACATATGTATCAATATCTCTTTCACTAATGAAATTTACGGTCCTTGGTACAACGTGTGCACGTGTGTGGAAACGACGTTTCCCACGTGCGGGGCCCCAATTGTTCGAGTCATAAATAATGGGATAAACTTTATTCCACATTAATAAATTTCCAACATAAATCACATATTAAGAATCCATTGATCACTCTAGCTAGTATTTTGGATATGTCACTATTGACCTGTCCATTTCCAATCTTAACGTTGTCAAATTTGTCTCCAGGTAATCCGCTATGCCATTAACGAGTCTGGGACTGATGAAGAGTCACTCACAAGAGTGATAGTTACAAGGGCAGAGAAGGACTTGAAGGAGATCAAGGAGCTTTACTACAAGAGGAACAGTGACACTCTTGATCATGCAATCTCCAAGCACACTTCTGGAGATTACAAGGCTTTCCTTCTAGCTCTTTTGGGAAATAAAAACTAGTAATTTATAAGAAGAGCTCTCGTTAAGAAATTTTCTTTTTGTTTTCTGAGTTTAAGGTGGGGTTTGAGTTCTTCGCTCCGAAGAACAAAAAAACTTTGTCGTTGTTATTTTTCTTCTTCTTAATATTGGTTTGTTTTATCAATTAAGTACTTTTGGTTTTTATAATTATCTTTTCGTCAAGATTCAAAGGCTTATTTTTTTTTTTACGTATTCATTAACGAGTTACTAAGTTTATTATAAAATTTTAATTACTCTCTCTGTTTCAAAATGTTTGTCTGATTTTAACTTGATATAAAATTTAAGAAAGTAAAGAAGACTTTTGAATCTTGTGATTGTTAAGTAAAGGTATGTAGAATGTACCAAAATGTCATTTTATCTACTGGTCTTAAACATGTAAGTCGAACATTGCCAAAAAAGAAAAGTCATTTTTTAAACGGACAAAAAAAAATAAGACAAAAAAGGATGAAGTAATACTTAATCTATAATTGTACCAGGAAATTATGTCGTACTCTCTCACAAAAAGATTAAAGGACCTAAATGGAGAAAAATTACCTAGGCATCCTATTATACTACACACTAATTACGACACAGGAAGGGGGTGGGGGGAGGGGTGGAGAAGTCAACTGGGTCGTGCAAAATCTTTATGATTTCCTAAGAATTTTGTCTAACTATTGTTTTGACAAACCTAGTTCTTTACCCATTTTGTGTAAAATCAATGAATAATTGTAAAGTGCATCACAAAGTAAAGAACATGAGATTTTATGTCAAAAATAAGCTCAGCCTAAAAGGTGTAAAAATCACGACTATAGAATTTAACCCAAACTTTATTAAGAATATGAGCCAAATAGAGATTACAATCGTTCTAACCGAACTCGTAAAGTCTTAACCCCAACAATCACTAAATGTTTGCACCCCATCAAGTTAACTCTAATTGAAGACAATTATTTTCTCAATGAAAAAGCAACCTATGTATCGCACGCCAAGTCTAGATGGGGCGGACCATGATTTGTGCTCAACTACTATGAACATGTACATATTATACGATGTACCTCAAAAGATAAAAAGGGAAGTCAAGTAAAATTTGTACATAAATGTGGCCACTGGCCCATGATATGCAACTGACTAACAATTGATTACAAGTGAACCCATCAATACTATATATGAAGCCTCTATGAATACCTATTACGGAATGACTGAAACAAGTGTCGGGACAGGGCCACGACCTACCCATAATCTCTAACATCAATGCCATCACTAGAACTGACTCAGCTCTAGGTAAAATTAGAGCTTACAACCCTTCCGCTGATCATCTCCACTATCTAACAAACAAGTCTGTCAACTTGTATAATTGGACCTGCAATGTGAAATATAACAAATGCAGCGCCTCCAGCAAAAGAGACTTTAGTACATGAAGATTGTACCGGATACGTAAGGCAGAAAGAAAAGAATATACATAATACATGAGATCATATGTGAGGAAATCAATTGTAATCAACCAAATACATTAGAAGGCTCTGAAACATCCTACAAGAATACATGTTAAATTTGTTAGTAATTAATTAATTAGTGTGCCCAAAACTCTCTCTCTATCATGAGAGCTTCTCAACAAAGGACTATCTACGACTCAACAATGGTAACGTGAGTATTATCAACATGATTCGTCTTAAGCTACGCTCTATGACCCTTAACTATCACATGAAAACTAGTCATAGAATATCATTTACCGTAATTAACATTCTTTTTTGACAATAAAATGTGAATTATTACCATACTAACAAATAAAACCTTACACCTAAGAGAGCACCCATAACCTTAGCTAATATCTACATAAGGATTAGTGAGCCTCTAGAATCTAGTTACATAATGAATCAATGAAGTAAGTAAACTGTCTACCCTTTTTTGAACTCCTATACATGTTTAATCTTTCTATTATGACTTGTTGTATCTGTTGTAGTATGAACTACCCCTGTACAAGTTGCCCTTTGAAAATCTTTGTATTCCTTGCACTCCAGATATTGTATATGGTGGCACCATAGATTACTGCTACTATCTCCTTTTTGAATTGGTTCCATCTTCTGTTCCTTATGCCCTGCAAACTCCCATTAACCTTTGCCTGTTGAATTTGCATTCCCATCCAACATTGCACTTCATTCCATACTGATTTTGTCCAAGCACACTTGTAGAAAAGGTGCTCTACATCTTCAATCTTGTTATCAACACATAACACATTCAATAGAATCACATTGTAAACCCATCCATGGATCCTGTCTCTGGTTAATAATCTCTCATGTGCAGCTAACCACAAAACGAACCTATACTTTGGTAGCAATTCTAGAACATATTAAGCTAGCAATATCCACTTTTGTTCTAGTACCTAGTAACTCCAGATAGCCCCTCACCATAGAATATTTCCCTGAGGATGTCAAATAGTAATTCCCATTGGAGTGCCAAGTGCCCATTTGCAACTTCAACTTATGTAATCTCCTCCAATACCAACTACAATCGGGGGGTTGGAATATGTTCCCAAAAATCATCACCCTACATATATATTCCATGAACCCATTTCACCCACAGTATATCAGGTTTCTCCATTATCCACCATATAAGTTTACCCAAAAATGCTTGGTTCCACAAACTACATCTTTTAATATTCAAACCTCCTTGATTCTTTGGTCTACATATTTTCTCCCAAGCAACTAAACGGATCTTCCTTGTCTCCTCAGTGTTTCCCCATAAGAATCATCTACATAGCCTATCAACTTCCTTCACCACACTTTGGAGTAATATGAAAATAGCTCCCCAAAGGTTATGAACTAAAAACAACATTGATTGTATAACCTCTAGTCTCCCAGCATAGGACAAATGTCTATGTGCAACAGCTGTAATTCTATAACTAATTTTAAGACATAACTGATGACATTCAAGTTTGTTCCACTTCTTAGGGGATAGTGGCAATCCCAGATATGTAATAGGGAAGGAACCTAAAGCAAAACCAATTAGTCTCAATAACTTTTCGTTCATCTCATCCTCCACCCCAACAATGAATATATTTAGACTTCTCTGTATTTGCAATCAACCCTGTTTGCTGAAAAATGGTGTAAAACATCCATGACTTTCTGTACTGAAGCTTCAGATTCTTTACAGGAGATCATCAGATCATCTGCAAAGGCCAAGTGTATCAATTTCTGCTCTTTACACATAAGGTGGAATCTGAAATCTGGTAGCTGGCCAATCTTGTCCAAAACTCTAGAAAGGTACTCCATTACTAGGACAAAGAGCAGTGGGGAAATAGGATCCCCTTGCCTTAGTCCTTCTTGCCTGCAAAATACCCATAACTTGTTCCATGTACCTTTATAGAGAACTTTGTTGTGGTTACACATAACATAATCAATTGAATAAACTTTTGAGGAAACCCAAATCCTTGTAACATTTCCACCAAAAACTCCCACTTTACAATGTCATATGCCTTCCTCTAATCAATCTTCATTATACATCTTGGAGTGGTCTTCCTATTATAGTGCCTCATCAAATCATGGCATATCAACACATTATGCATTAACGATCTCCCACTCACAAATACAACTTGAGTATCACTCACCAAAGTAGGAAGTAGTTGCTTCAGCCTTTTGGATATGCATTTGTAGAGGACACTACAACAAGCTATTGGTATATACTGTACAACAATCTCAGGCTTACTTATCTTTGGTATCAATGCTATACTAGTTGAATTCAATTATTGTAGTAGCTTTCCAGAACTCAAAGTATCCAATATAACATCTGTTACTTCCTCTCCTGTTATATCCCATGTATCTCTAAAGAAGCCACTACCATACCCATTCAGGCCTGGACTTTTATTCATATTTATCCCAAACATAGCTTTCTTTACTTTCTTCCTTATGTATGGTCTTAATAGCCCAATTGTTGCTCTATTGTCAAGGTGTGCCTATTCTTGAGGAACCCTGCATGAGCCTCTTGTGTATTATCACCTTTTCCCCCTAGAATTCCTTTGTAAAACCTAACAAAGATCTCAACTATGGTTGTAGGATCATGATGAACTTGCCCATTTCATCCTTCAATTGATATATGGATTCTTGGAGTTTCTTCTGCTTCAGTATAGAGGGGAAGTATTTGTGTTGTCATCACCCAGTCTCAACCAAGTTGCTTTGCTCCTTTGTAATAAAAACATTTCAGCCAAATAACTTGATTTACTGAATTTCCTCCCTAGTTCTCTTTCCCTCTGGATAAGAACTGAGTCTAAAGGAGTCAGTTGTAACTGTGTTTACACCCCTTGCAAATTATTCATGTCTTCTGTGACCTTACTCTGAATATTACAGAATGTAAGAAGAATGTAACTTCTTCAGTTTTGCCTTCAGCAATTTGATCTTCTTCACTACTTTGTACATCTTGCATCCAGAGATATGAAGTTGCCACCCTTCCTCCACCAGCTTCTTAAAATCTTGATGAGTACTCCAAGCATTATAATATTTAAAAGCTCTCTTCTTCTTTGAAACTTCTTGCACAAGTGTCACATGTGCAGGGCTATGATCACTAATGCCTTCGGGCAGAAATTACACCTTACAATCATCTACTTTATCCAACCACTCCTCATTCCCAAATACCGAATCAATCCTGGAGAAAACTCTACTACTATCCCCATTGTCATTCCAAGTAAATTTGCACTCACTGCTACGAATTTCAGCAAGCCCACAATAGTTTAGGCATGTTTGAAAATTCACCACCTCCCCAAATGTCACATTATTCCATCCTACTCTATCTTCACAATTTAGCAATGAGTTAAAGTCCCCCAGCACCATCCATGGTAAGGTAAACTTATCATGAATCTGGAAAATATACTCCCATAACTCCTTCCTTTCCTCCTTGGTGTTGTAGCATACACAAATGTGATCAAATACTACACATGCAGAGGTATATTCAGCACCTGACCTGTGATTGCTTGTGCATTCTCACTATGCTTGGACAATGTGTAAGTATATCCTTTCCACAATAACCAAATCCTCCCATTGTAGTGAGAAGAATGGTTTGTACAATACTCCCAACCTCCAAACAATCTTTCAGCTACCCAACTAATTCTATTCACCTTTATTTTTATCTCCAATAGACTAATAAAATATACTTGCAACCTATCACAAAAGAGTTTTACATTCTTCTGTTTTGAGAGGCCATTAAGGCCTCTTACATTCCAACTTAGTGCATTAACCATCCCTCCTAGGGACAGTGTTGGTGCCACCCCTTTCCCATGTACTTTTCTTCTGTTGCTTTTGTTGCATTACTTGATCAGTCTGCAAAGGCTGGAAGGTATTTTCCACCTGAACACCTCCCCATTTCCTATAGATGAAATACTAGCTCCCTTGCGATATTTGTGTTGCTTGTGTTATGTTTGTTTACCCTTCTGTTGTTGGAACCCATTATTCTTATCAATCACTGGCTCATGTGTATCCTCTCTCACATTCTCAACTGCTACTGGCACTGTCATCTCTATAGTTGCTACCTCATTACTATCTTTTGGTGCTGGTGGGACTGATGCAACTACTTCAGGCTTCTTAAGTCTCTGGCAACTATCACTCTCATTCCCATACTTCTTGCAATGTGCATAGATGGAAGGTTTCCAGTCATAGGTAACCTTTTGTGTAAGCACATTGCCTTTTTCTTTCCTAAAAAGCACTTCATTTGGTAATTTGTGTGTCCATAACTCAAAATAGGTGACCTAACGGCCCCTAACCTCCACCTCCACCAATACTCTAGCAAAATTAAGCCCTAACTTCCTCTCAATTTGCTTGTCTACCATCAATGGCTTCCCCACCAAACTCCCTATTTCAGTCAACCCTCTTTGGCTCAAATACTTGAAATCCAAACCTGATAATTTAATCCATATTGGTACAATATGCAACTCCTCTCTTGTAAACTCCATTTCGGGTGTCCATTCTTTGACAATGAAAGGCTTATTGTCAAAATGATAGAAACCTCATTGAACAGCCTCATTCTTATCTGCTTCACTAGAAAACCTTACCAACATAATACTATTCTTCACCATAACCACCTTATTAACCCCAATCTTCCCCCAAATTCTCTAGATATACCCATTTAAAACAGCATAAGGGGGATGGGATCCTAGTACATAACATATAACAATGTTTTTCCAATACTCAATTTCATAGCTAATGTCATCAACTTCAATTTTCCCAATTAATTGGTCACCAATATTATCAGAATCTACATAAGCAAGTCTAAATCCAGCATTTGACAATTTGGTAATGTCAAAACTATCTCAAATATTCTTAGTTGCAATTTTCTTACTATTACTCTTCTCATGCTCTTCTACTTCTGTTTCCCAGGATTGGCGAGCACCATTCATCCCCTTCTACTTGACTGCATCCCATTTTCCAATTCTTTGCTTCACCGGTGTTACTAATTTAGCCGAAATAAGTGAAGGAGAGGTTTGTTCCGGTGACATCCCTACACTTAGCCCTTGCATTTGTTGAGTATTGACTATTGGACTCACTTCACACCCAATTAAATTGCTTGTGCCCTTCGCATTCACCACATTAGGAGTACCAGTCAATCATGAACTTACTTGTTCTCTCTTATTAGCTTGCTCATCTACAATCATTGAAATTGCTCGAGTATGTAGATTTACCATTGACGGTCCCGTCCCTCTCACTGGAGTTTCCGGCAGGTTCATCAGCTTAGGTCCCTTCTCCATGGATTGGCGCACGTTATGCTAGTATGCACCGAGAAAGTCTTAGTTGATGTCACCTTTTCATCCTAGATATAATTCGGTCATTCATTACTGTTCTTAGGAGCTATTAACGTAATCCACCTTAAGTCACACTCCACATCCCAATTACGACCACACAAAGGATATCAATATCATTCATCTTAAATAAAAGTCTATAATACCTTCAACCATCCTTTTGGAAACTCTTGTCATAACTTATCTTCCACAGAATCTATGACCCTCTAGCGGTATGCTTGACGCTCGACTATGGGGATGAAACAATTATATGAGGTGCCGATATCGAAACTCAGGATGTGGCTCTTACGAAACTTACGAGACATATAACATTGAACCAATATGCTTTTTGGTAACTCTAGACTTCACAATACACATAGGAGAATAAATAATGGGAGTAGTGTGTAATGACCCGTTTGATCGTTATGAACCTTCCATCTGATTTCCTATCATATCCCTCGCCATGGCATTCACCGATGACTATTACATGTGGAAATTAGGAGTAAAGTAACCTTTACAATTCAGAAAGAAGATCTATTTATTTAAAGAATTACCGAGAGAGTAGTGTCCACGCCAGCAAAATCGTATCTGTGCCGGCGGGAGGGTTAAGTCCGCTGCTACAAAATATTTTCTGCCTCTGCACTGAGGCGAGGGGTTCAGTGCATGCACCTCAGCAGTAAACTTTTATGCTGAATCGCATCTGCGCCTGCGGGGTTGGGTCTGCAGCAGCAGAATCGCTGTCTATCCAGTCCAATTTAATGCCCTAAAATCATCCCACTTTCCAAAAACCCTTATCTCGAAATGGGGGCTGGTCTAGAGAATATTTTGCTGAAGTTGGGGCCTAGATTCTTCATGGAAGGTAACCCCTTCACTTGTACTTGAGTTTATTTCATGCTTCTAGTCTTGGGATAGATTATTAATTGGGGAAAATAAGTTGAAAACTTCTGGCTTGACCTTATTTTCAATGTCCTCAACTTTGGACAGTTCAATTATGATCACACTAGGACTTTTTCACGGGTTGTAATGTAGGCTTCGAGAAGGGTAGGATAAGTATTTAGGATATAAGTGACTAGGCCCTCCTTGAACACTAACATTTTTCATTTAAACCTTTGTCCAATTTCCTCTTCATTTCAACACATTGCTCATTCCTTTGCATTCTATTCTCTCCCATTTATTTCCAATACACCATCTATTTTATTTCATTATTTTTTTACAAATATTTTCTACTTTTCTTTGATTCCTTCATGTAACAATTATTTTCAAGACTACAGTACAATGCTTCACCACTTCTCAAGTGACACCAAAACTTCCAACTTAGGCTTTTAGCCTCAGATTTACATTTTAATGTTCAAGGATGGAAAAAATGTTGAAGGAGGGAAATGTTCCAAAGAAAAGATTTCACCAAAAGGGTACAGGCTTGTAATGTGGTAATCAACGAAAAGGTCTTAGGCTCAAATAGGGTTACTATTGATAATATTTATGTAATGGTAGGCGAAACAAACTTTTTCAAAAATCACAAAGATAGCCTAAGATCATCTCAAAATCAAAATGTCTTTAGAAACACATCACGACTAACCATGCAAGTTCTAGACTGCAAGTATAGCACTTAAACATTAAACTAGCAACTCACAACACAATAAAAAACGTATTGAGTATCTTATTTTCAAATTTTATTTAACTTACCAAGAAGGTACTCAGCATACACAATACCCCAATACTCATCATGTTATAAAAAGAATCATGCATGTCAATTCACTAACATATTTTGAGTACACAATTTTTGGAGAGGTGCTCATTTCGACATCAAAACACACATTATAAATGATATAAGTTAATCCAACCCCTACCACATAAGTCAACATCACTCTATTTTATCTAAATAACAACCTAAACATTCCAGGTTTAACATAAATAAATGCTCTCAGAAAAATAACCATGGCAAAAAAAAGCCAAGAGCAACAAAAATATCAGTCATAACATATCATATCCAAAAATATTCCGCTCCGAAAATCTAGCTACCCCACCCCAACAAAAAATTGATGCATTGTCCCCAATGCAATAATATATAAAAACATGGAGGGTAGGAGCTCCCTAGAGCGCACTAGGCATTGTGAGCAACAACAATCTCCGCCTCTAGATCTGTGGGTGTGGCATGTGGTGCTGAATGGCAAGGTAAATCTGCCTCTAAACTAGTGGCGGGATCCATAAGCGGTGCGGCATGGCTAGGGACAAGCTTCTCAACTAGTGCTAAGCTAGAATAGGCTCTAGTGAAGTGGGTGTCTATTAGTCAGCTTTTCTCAGTTGACTATCCTCATCTGCATCCGCCTCCTCCTCATCCTTAGACCTCAATCTCTTACTCGCATCTCATGGTGAAGAATCGCCTTCCAACAAACTCATAACAGGTTCATCCACTACTTTCAAATCGACTATAGGTGCTGGGGTAGGATTTCTAGGGGTGACTCTGTCTCTCACCTGTAGTGCATGAATATATTTCCTTACCCAAACCATCTCACTTCAAACTGCCACCAAATCAGTCGTGACACCCATTTTCTCCAACTCTATTTCTTAGCTCGAGACCATCAACCCTCGAATGAAGTTGTTACTGTGACAATGTAGTGAATTCCATCAAGGCAACAAAATTTCTCAATCTTCTTATTCACAAAGGTTCTCAATTATGCCACATATTTGGACACTTGTATGTTAGCTCGATCTACTTTCAACGTAAATTCATGGAAAGTTTCTCTATTAAAAGAAAGCAAACCGCTCGATGATAGGGCCGTGATAGAAGGAAGTGCTGCTGAAGATGTCAAAATTGCCTAAGATGCACCTCTAAAGTGGGTGGTTCCACAGTGGTGGCAATACTCATATCATCCTAGGGGCCTCAATCTATGTCTCGACTTTATCTTGGGACTCGGACTCAGATTTCATTGTAGGTACATGATCAACTACAAACGGAAGGGCATGTAGTGTCTCATATTTGATTTTTATAATGTCATACACATGTTATGCTCTGATGCGATGATCTCTCAGGGAAAAATTTTGGAACTCCTGATCTGCGAAATAACTATGTGATGAGGCAAGGGATGATCATAGAAAATTTGGTATAAGTTGCACGCTGGTGGATATCAAAAGCCCAAGATTGACATTATATCAGGACAAGATGGCTGGAACAAGAACTACCATGTCTATGGTGAGAGGATTATCAACCTGAGTAGGGTGGATTTTGTTGATGATCATGCTCAGTCAAAATGTTGCTTCAAGTGTTAGGTCCCTCTTGTTTATTATAGCATTAGGGTTAGTGAACCATACAGGGTTTCTGTCACTCCCCAATCTTGGGGGGTGTGCCCGGCACCCAGCGCCTGGATGGCCTAAGCGAACTAGTTGGATATCATCACATAAACATACAACTGTCCGGGCTGACGAGACCCCAGAATAATTGTAACATGATATGACACCAATTCATGCAAGCATAAGCATCCACTCTAGGCATGTATACATACTAGGCTGACAAGGCCAACATAATCTATTACCAGCATCGGGCCTACAAGACCGCGTTGAGCAAATGATACAACACATGACTGGTCTATAAAGCCTCTAGGAAAATGTTAACACAAAACATAATTCGGGACAAGGTCCCGACATACCCAAAGTACCGAAAGAATACAAAAATACTTCTGATTTGGCAATACTCCAGGATAAAATGGAGCTCACCAACCAAAACTGATATCTGCACACGAACTACCGGGGCGAATCCTCTCCTCACCTACCTGAACCTTTTGTGGCATGAAACACAGTGTCCTTAGGAAAAGGGACATCAGTACAAATAATGTATTGAATATGTAAAGTGGAAATACAATACAATAGTAAGTAATTGTAAAAGAGAGAAATACGAACAAACCCGACCATCAGAAATGTCACTGAGTTCTAATATACATAACAATCCTCATTATCTTGCAACCTTATTCCATATTACTACATTAACTTTGTAACCTTAATTCGTTCACAAAGATCATACTTATATTATGACCTTACATATAACATAGTATCAGTATTGTAAATCTACCTGCTCGACTGCCCCACCGGTCATAGTCTATTGGTGAGTACATTCTTTCCCAACCGGTGGTAAATGACAGTACATAACTGTCCATCCGGTGGTAGATGACGTGTCTGCCTAACCAGTGGTAATCAATGATACGTCACTGCCCAGCTAGTGGTAACTGCATATCTGCCCAAATATGGTCAATATCATATCATACCCGACCTTAATGAGGGACTCGGTAATATCAAACCAAATGTAGTGGTAATACTCATCTACACAACCGACTATCGCTCGGTGGTAAAATACATATCTGCCCAGCCGACCGTCGCTCGACGGTGACTACGTATCTGCCTGACCGACCATAACCCGATGGTAAGTAACTTTCTGCTCAACTGGTCGTAGCTTAGTGGTAATCCATACCACTATGTTCATGCCCCTATAGGTATTCCATACATACATACATACTGGAAGATCCATACTAGACTTCTATGAACTTATCGTACTAACGTAAGATTGCTACCTTCTTGACTAGCGTTTTAGACTATCATGGATAACTCTTCATTTCGTCTTAAATCCACGAAATCCTTTTTAACACTAGCATGTTCATACTAGGATTCATAGGCCCGATCTTCTAATCCATCAAGAGTAAATTCCCATTCTTTCGACTATCATTGAAAATATAACATACTATTTCATTGTTATTCTTCTGTAAGAGTCAACGAGATAAGGTACGTCATCTATAACCTTCATGACACCCAAAAAAAGGCCATAGTTATTTCATTTCCCCATAGGAACTAACAAGTCATGACATATTCCTAGCTTTCACGAAACCAACAAGGGCAATGAGATAACAGCAGGACGAAATACTATAACATGTGGAGACGACTCTCGACGAGGGATAATCAAGAGTCAAGAAAATAAGCATATTTCCCATAGACAATATTAGAGTTCTATTTGGCGGACGTTTCATTATGATTCGCCATTTCACAAACATGCCAAAAGAAAGAAGAGTTTAGTCTTTACATACCTTGTCGCCCTAGCTAAATGGACCCCACGAGTCCTTGTCCGCTTCACAAATTATCGCCTACACTATAGAGTGGTTTAAATCAACATCGGACCAAAGAACCATAAATTGTTTCATTGAGGCATGTTGTCGAACACATGGGAGACATACTTCTCATACTTGGTTTTCATGGTGATCAAGCTACTACCAATTCCTATTACTCAACAATAACACCAATAAGAACACAAAAACACTCTACAATTCTCAATTATCACACTTTACAACTTCTAGTCATATACACCGCAAGATCCAATCAAGAACAAATCCAAGAATTACAACAACTCTTTCTCATGAAGGTTAATTCAATCTCACAAGTTATCTTTAGCAACTCAACTAATTGTGCTAAGAAAAGATAGACCCCATTAAGGAGTAGCAAAACCTTACCTTAAACAGCCAATATATTCTCTATACTAAGTCTTCCTTCAATCTCCAAGAATTTCCAAGCTTCGTCCATCAATCTAGTGATGATTTCCAAGATAATCTAAATTTTCAATAGGTGATTCACATCATAACCCTAGGGAATTGTTCTTGAATGATGTATAAACCCTTGGAGTGAGTTTAGGGGCGCTAGGGGTCAGGTTGGGTCAAAAAGGAAATAAAATAAGGCTTCCACCGCTTAAATAGCCTAAAAAGGTCGGCCACCGCCATGGATCTGCGATGCATTCTGCGTCGCAAATGGACGTATGCGGCCATATTTTCTGGCGCAGATCACGGCAAAAACATTCCTCATTTTTTGCCCCTCCTTTGTGGCCCCATCCGCTAGGAGAATACATCCGCTACACGAAACGCTTTAGCGTATTGACTTATCTTTGTCAAAACATAATTCGTTCAATACAATTGACCTATAACCTTCCACAAACCCTTGTAACACCCTTTAAGTCATACATGACCTTCAGAAAGAATCTTGAGTCGTCAGAGCTCAATTCAGCTAACTACACTCTCATTTACGTACAGAACTTTGGGGTGTAACAGTTTCCTCATGCAATCACGAAGATACCCAACCCAACTGCTCTAGCTTGCTATCCAATTTGTAATTAAGTTCATCGATGGTCTCAGGAGCTCTGTAGTCATCTCCAAAATAAACACAGTGATCATAACCTTGGCTAACCTTTATGGATTCTTTTGCAACTCTGCTTTCTTGAACCTTGTATTCATCTCCCCTCCATAAGAAGCATAAAATTCACGGATAAGTATGGGACAATATTCCCCAAGAGGGTCATTGAGGAATTCCCTTTGTAGAATTGCAACATGGATTGGATATTGGGGGATGCATCCAACCCATGAAAAGGTATCCGCTTTTCCTCAAAGATGCTTCATTGTGGTTTCCTTCCTTCATTACTTGGCTCAATTCCCTGGTCAAATAATTCCTTAGACTCTTCCACGGAGAACCTGGAGCGCTCTTCATTCCTTAGCTTTCTTCTTACCTCTTGAAGTCTCAAGGCCTCTGTACTATCCAGTTGCTCACGAGCCTATTATCCTGGAAGGTCGGGATTCTCCCCACCTTCCTGCTCGGACCTACCAACGGGTGAAGCTGATTCCCCCTCTTCAAACTGGGAGGATGCCGGAGCTTGTGTTTCTCGTCTTTGTCTAGTGACCCTTGTTACAGTTAACCTTTACGCGGGGCATAAAGGCTAGTTCATAACTCGTGGACTCTTGAATTTATTTTAATTTTTGAATCGCCACCTAATTTGTATGGGAAATTAGGAAAACTAAGTAAAAAGAATTTTTTCAACTTTTAAAGATAAAAATCCTGAATAACTAGTGTTCGAGGTAAGGGTTCAGGTGATTTCCTGGGGATGGTGTTTGGTATTAAGAATCCGCAGAATGCGGTTGACCTTCGGGTTATAAAATAACAAATTTGCTTTTATTTGCTTAAACTGTCTAAAAATATTGTATATACATTGGTCATTCAAAATCATTTCCCAATAAATAGAGCTTTCACACACATTTCTATTCATTTAAAGTAACAAAAAATTTCTTTTGAAAGTCTTTCTTTTGGAATATAATTCCCTTATTTTCTTTTGTTTTAAAAGGATAGTAAAATATATTTTTTGATAAATATCTAACTTGATGTAAAATATATTTAGAAATTTTTTATAACTTATGAAAATAAGCGTTTTATTATAAAAGAAGGTCAACCAATCATTCTTTATTCCCTTTTTTCAAACTCCAATGATAAGGATTATTTTCATTTTTTGCCAAATTATTTAAAGAAAAATCTAAGCTTGTTCATAAATTTAGAAACATTTGTCAAAGCTTAAAAATCCTTTCTTTCTCATCTTTTTCTTCAAAACTCCCAGCAGCATAGAACGTTTTCCTTAATTTTAAAAGATGGAATCAATTGCAGATTTTTTGATTTTTTAAAACAGATTTTTATTAATAATATAAAAGCAACATAGTAACCGAAAAGATAAAATCAGAATTTAAAGACATAATTTATTTATTACTTGGGTCTGAATTTTTTTTTAAAAAAGGGTGATCCTATTCGTTCTAGCGACATAGGTATCACGTCTAAAACACTACTTAAATTAATTCCTAACCTAGGGTTCCAATAGTATTTAAGGTACATCATAAGTAAAATACAAAAACAAATAACAAATATAAAAAAAAAATCGGGCTGGTGGGCATACCGGTCCACCAGGTTGCAAAAATGAAAATTCTATTGTTTAAGCCATTTTCACCCATGGCTGGACCATCATAGATCTCTCGGACTCAATGAAGGAAGTGAGGTTGGGCCTCAGGCCCAATAGCTCGAAGCAGTCGCAGATGAAGGCAGAAATGTGGGCCCACCAAGTGCATGAGTATGCAAGAGGGAGGGGGAAAACACAAAAGGGAGTTAGAGCGTACCCAAGATTTATCAATAATATAAATAAATAAAACATGGGTGTAAAACTAACACATACATACAGTAGTTTGCACAACTATGGCTAATTAAACAAACAAACATGCCCAAAATGCGAACTATCCAATCAATTTAAGAATACTGGGCTTCACCTTAAGTGACACGAGAAGAGAAGAAAAGCAGGCCCAAACATCAATCTTATCAGACTTTAAAGAAAATAAATCGTCCCAAATGTATAATAAGCCCAAACACATATTCACATTATTGATAAGTCTACAGGTCCACATCTAACATACACTTGAACATGCAAGGGGTCGATATACATAGTATTCACAGTACACGTGATATAATTGAAAAGTATACAAACATATTCAACTTTGGTATACACTAGGTGTATTTTCTTCGATGAATCATTTTTTTTGTATACCATGTATACTTCAAAATATATCACCTTAAAAAATCAACACGGGGAGAAGTCAGTAGAGCATATGCAGTTTCACACGTCAATAAGAAACAAAATGAAGATACATGGAAGACTCATGATTCACACAGGGCAAACAAAATGATAATAGATAGAGATGAGCATGTTCAATTGTTACAATTTAAACATTCAATATCAGACCATCATGTGTAGAAATCATCACAAAGACAAATGCACAAATAACTTAACATTATGCAAGGTAAGTCATTAATAGATTCATGTGTAAGACTTAGATAGAAACAAAGAAACAATTTATGTCAATCCACACAGAATTAAGGTGATTACATTAGTAGGAAAAACCAAAGTCATTTCAATTTTTCGCACATACAATCTTCTTTATTCTACCTAAGGGGTCACAGGTTCTCTACCGAAAGAGGACAAGGAAGGGGTCTCAAGACTCTGCCCAGATCTTGTATAATGGTTATAGGGGATGGATTGGTGGGTCAACCTAGCAGCATACTAAGATTGAGGTCATTTTCAGACACACACTTTGATAACATGGAAATAGGCATGCTCACATTGAATCAATTCAAGGGATAAGGCAAAACAAACACATACACTTTGCAGACAGTTTATACATGTGTATACATTTTTGGTTGACTCCTGCCGCTGGTTGATGTGCCACCCCTCTTCACCAGATTCTTTAGAGGCATACCTGTGGAAGACGACAATTAGTGAACACGACACAAAAAAATTAATACTCAAAGATAAGGCATGAATAATACGCCATGAAACTTTTCACTTTCCGTAAAACAGTTTCACGGTCCGTAAACCCCACCGTAGATCTAAAACAGAAACAAAAAAATTCAAAAATGCTTCACGGTACACTTTTACGGTCCGTGAAATAATTCACTATCCATAAAACCCACCGTAAAACTAAAATAGAAACCAAAATTTTTAGAGTAATTTACGGAGGACTTTTACTATCCGTGAAAATTTCACGATCTGTGAAAAATTTCACGGTCTGTCAAATTCACCTTAGACCTTAAACAGAAATCATAAATTTCAAAAGCAATTCATAGTAGAGTTTTATGTTCCATCAAATCCACCATGCAGTTAAAACTAAGAGTGGCCAGTGGGCCGGGCTCGGGTCTGGCGGGGTCGGGGTCGGGGCGGGACGGGAGAAGGGGCGGGGTCGGGTCTGGCGGGCTCTGGCGGGGTCGGGTCTGGCGGGACTGGAGCAAGTCCCGTCTCAATCCCGATCCCGTCGGGCTCGGGTCGGGGCGGGCTCGGGGCGGGATACGGCGGGTTTTCATTTTTTTTTTTAATAACATATGTATAAAAAAACAAGATAGTGTAATAAAAACATCCGAAGGCTGTTTTTGTGCCTCTTATATTATTTAATAGACATATGATTTTTTTGTAATACAAATACAATTGTCTAAAATCTAAATTGCAACTTTGTGGTGTTATCCAACAGTTGCAAATTACATAATAAAATTACAATTAAAAAAAATTACATTCTCAAAAAAACCTGTTCTAATTGCTTGATGATTTCATGTGGTTCTTCGGTTGGAATTGGTATTTGTTAGTCAAATTGATCCACGTCGCTTCCACTACCTTCGGTTAAGATTTCGTTGTAGTTTTCATCATCTTCTTCGTTGATCTCCGGTTGACCGCACCTTCTCCGCTCCGCTCGTATCCAATCTCTATATAATACTGCAATTTCCAAGTCTCCCGGCTAATGAGTGTCTGTGGTCTCCTATTTGATATCCGTCACAGAAAGCGCTCAGACGCAGCTTGACGACGCTTGAATGTTCAAAACATCTCGAGCCATCAATGAAAGTGTCGGAAAGGTCTTCTCATTCCCTCCAAAGATTTCAAAGAAGTCTTCATGTCCATCTTCATTGATAACTTCTTGATACGGTACAGAACCCTACAAAACAAAAATATCCAACTCGCTAATTTGGTTAGTAGTAGAGGTACGACCGCACATCCTATTTCTGAGGCTTTCAATACTAGCCGCAGAAACATGTCTTTTGTGAGGTTGTATTGAAGATGAAGAAGATGGTATGGAAGCTGGTAAGTTACTAGCATTTTCTTGTTGATAAAATCTATATATATTTTTGCATTGGTGTTCTACGCTAGACAATACTTCTTCTTTAGTTTGTTCAATAGGTGGTGGGTGATTTAGATTTTTGTGACTTGGAGGTGGTAGTACTTCTATACAATCGTAAATAGTTTCAATTAGTGATTTAGTACCGTCTATTTTAATAGTAGGATTTAATACAGAACCAATAATATAAATAGAGGGAATAGGAATAAAATATTTTTTTATTTTGAGAAACATTTTTAATAGTGCCTTATAAGTGATTTTTCCATATATTCACTAAGTAATAAAAATATTAGAGTTATATAAAATAACATAGTTGAAATAGTAGGATAATATATACGGAAAATTCTTTTGTTGCTTGAAAAATTTCTCTAAAAATACAATAAGTTCGAAAAATTTTTCCCAATCACTATCTAAAATCATATCACCGGCTTTTTATTATGAGAGTTAAAAATAAAGTTATAGGTAATTTATAGTCATAAGCAACAAGTAGTTGCTCAGATAAAGAATTCCACCTAGTGGATACTTCTTGTGGAATTTTTCTAAAAGGTAGTCCACAATCATGACAAATTTTTATATTCTTTTCTACGTTGTACTTTATTACTTTTAAAAATAAAGTTTATAGCAAATTGTATTTTACTAAGAATGTCTTCAAAAAGTGATAGACCATCCTTTACAATTAAGTTATATATATGGCACACATTTTATATGAAAATGGTCTGGAAAAGATGGAGTTAAACTATTTTTTAAAATTGTAATTGCGTAATTGTTATTAGAAGCGTTATCTAATGTAATAGTCATAATTTTATCGGTAATTCCGTAATAATCGCACACTTGATAAATATTTTCTGCAATAAAAGTACAAGTGTGTCTATCATCTATATATCTATACGCTAAAATACGTTTTTGCATAGACCATTTATAATCTATCCAATGACAAGTTACAATTAAATAATCATGGCCGTTAGTACTACGACCTATATCAGACGTGATAGATACTTTGCCATTAAAATGATATAATGAAAAACGTAAATATTGTTGATATTCATGCGCGAATTTAAATACATCTCTCTTAACAGTTGATCTAGGAAAACCGTTAAAAGCAGGATTATATATATCTCTAATGTAATGAATAAAATCGGGAGATGAAGGAAATGAAAAAGGCAAACCCTCCACAGCAACTAATTTTGATATTGCTTCCCTATCTCTATGTTTATTGTATTTAGAGCCTACAATTCTCCCGTCATAGGGTTAATTTGACCCTGTACTTGATCCGACAAGATGTCGATGTGAACCTTGTCCAGATGGAGCGGCGTTCTTTGCACCCGGTTTTGAAGCCTGGTATTGGGCATACCTAGTCGGATGAGCACTTACTACGTGTCTACTTAAACCCCACAGTCCCACCGTGACCTTTTCCAGTTTTAAATTTTAAAACATTTTTACAAATTTTACATATGGCTACTTGATTCTCTACGTCCCTATCAAAAAATGTCCATGCATCTGATTTTAATGGTCGTTTTGCTGGACCTCGTCTCATACTAGGGGGAATAAGAGGTATTTCAGTTGAAGGTGCACTAGTGGGTGTGTTGTCATCAACATAAGTGGGTATATCATCTAGATCATCGTCTAAATTAAAGTCTTCTTGAGTTCCAGAAAATAGCTCCTGGTCTAAATCTAATGGTATTGTAGGAAAATGTTGAGTATCAACAAAATCATCCTATGTAGGAATAAGATGACTAGAAGAAGTACCCTTGCCCTGGTTGACTAGAAGAAGCGCCCTTACCCTTACCCTTAAACATACCTTTTAATCCTTCCATTTTAATTATGATAATAAATAAATAAATAAATAAATAATTAAAGATAATAAAATTAAGTGATCTAAACTAAATAAACAGACAATAATAATTTAATGAAGGAACGAATGTACCAAACGCCGACGTAACGTCGACGTGTAATCGAGAGGTTGAAAATTGAAATTTTGCTCGATGGAAGATCCTCAAACTAGTTGCCAACTTCACTACCAATTCCCAAATGAATAAATAAAATTGAATATTTAGCAAACAATGTAGACTTGTAGAGAGATATATTGAGAAATTAGAGAGATTGTAGGAAGATTTGTGAGAAAGATGAAGAGAAAATGAGTTATTTATAGTTGAAAAATTGGGTTAAAGTGTAAATATAATAACTTATGGGTTAAAAATAAATATTAAGGGGTAGGGGGTTGGGGGAGGGGGGCCTAAAATGGCCGTTGGCCAACGGCCATAATCTAAAATGGTCGTTGGTGCAACGGCCATTTTTGCAAAGGGGGGGAAAGGGCGGGGTCGGGGCGGGCTCGGGTCTCGCGGGCCTGGGGCGGGCTCGGGTCTCGCGGGACGAGACATCGTCCCGTCCCCGTTATTTTTTATTTTTTTTGGCGGGCTCGGGACGGGCTCGGATCGGGGTCGGGCTGTCCCGGCCCACTGGCCAGCCCTAGTTAAAATGGGATAAAAAAGATGTTGCTATGGTAAAGAATCCATCTTTTAAGCATAGTTCACACAAAATACCCATCACATACAACAAATTATGCTCATTGGGTATTGTTGTTCCACACCCTTGAATCGTTTAGATTCACATGAGATTGTGACTATTCAGACTTCACCCTTTTTAATCAGAGTTCTTAGAGAATTTCGTCGAATAGTTGGTGGGCATAACAACTAGTCGATTCTGTTTCAAAAATCAATGATTGAAATTCCCTCTGACTCAATAGAGTTTTCGAAGAACTCGTTCCCCACAAACGACTAACATAACATACATACCAAACCCCAAACCCCACCATGACAATTCAACATACGAACCACCAACACCATATAAGTGTTTTTTAACAAAAAATTATTTTGCAAGTCACAAACCCTAGCTGCGAATTTCTCACCACAATCAATGATATGCAAAAACCTTACTTCTCACAATGTTACAAAACACACCATGAGGGAGAGAAGTGTTGAAACATAAACATACCTGTTAAGCGACGACTTCAAAATCAGAATTTTCAGCGAACAAAACCAAATGATGGTTATGTAACCTGGACTAGTGCATGATGTGTGAGAGAGAGTGCGGGTTTGAAAATTTTGAATAAGTGCGAAGTTATCTGATCTAGTGAAAGTTGAGAAATTAGAACCTTTAAGTGTGACCGTTAGACTCATAGTTGTCTTTTGTGTAAACGAACCTTTTTCAGAATTTTGTCAATTTTATGAGGTCCGGAGGAGTGTGACCATTAGACTCATAGTTGTCTTTTGTGTAAACGAACCTTTTTCAGAATTTTGTCAATTTTATGAGGTCCAGAGGGTCATTTGTGACTTGGTGTGATAGTTGGTTCATTTCCTGAAGCCCTCGGGAGTATTCTTCAATGTGGGTGGGAAGTTAGTTTAGGCCATTAGGGGTTGACTTGAAGAATTAGACCTCTAATGGATATTCTGAGACCACGAGTGAGACATAGTGTGTTTTTACATATGTGTACATATCTGGTTTGTGTCTAGAACATCTCAGGTGATTGTCAAATTTCAAATTGAAATTACATAAGACTTGTTTGCTGATTTTTCTGGTGTACTCACTGGGGCGAGACTGGGATTTTTGGGACCGAAGCAGCGGACGATGATCCGCTGCAGTGAGATTTTTGGGTTTTGGCTTGGGACCGCAGGGACAATTGATGACCACGGGCGTGGGTCCGCTGCAGCGGACGGTGAATTTCCAGAATCATTTTAAAGTGTGTTAAAACCCTACAAACCCTCAGTTTGAAAATAGTAATCCAAAGCACTCCTAGGGCGATTCCAAGCAACTTTAGGTGGTTTCTTCTTGTGGTAAGCTTTCTTAACCTTGCACTATCTTTATTTAGATTCCATAAGTTGATTAAATGATGGAAACAACCTAGAAACTAGTTGAGGAAGATGAGTTCAACCTAGTTAGGGTTTGTTTGATGTTTAAGCTTGAAAGTGAAAATTAATTGATGGCTTCTGTTAATCTAAGCATGAATTCCTTTAATTAATAAGTATTAACTTGAATCTACCCTTGTTGCGATGAATTTGAAGGTTGAAAAACTAGGGTTCATACCCAAATTTGGGGGGTTTGCTTGAATGATGAAATTGGCTTAGTGTTGAGTTAATTTAGCAATTGGTTAGTAGGATTGAACTCCTAAAATGTTGAATTTCATATTTCACTTTTAAAATGACCTTTTTACCCTTGTGGGCCACTTTCCCCCTTTCAGCCATATTAGGTTTGGAATCAAATGAATAGTATGGTGTTGTAAGTGTTGTTATTTTCATTCTCTAATTTAGATTTCGATAATATTAGACTTCGAGTACGATTGTGATCCGCGGAAGGGCAAGGCACAAGTGTGATTCATTATGACTCCCTCTCGGCATTCCAGGTAGGTTATGACTTACATTCTGGTTAGATATCGGTTAGCAAAGCTATTGTATAGTTAGAACTATTAGAGAAAGCATGTAGGCCTTCAGGTTTAAAGTTGGGATAGATTACTTAGGTTGGCTATGGTTGACTGATTTGTGGACTTGTTGTCTCTTGGCTTGACTATTTAGTGTTGACCTTGGACTTGCACTTAGTTTCCATAACTTGATTGTGATATAGTTGTTTCTCATTTATCTTGGTATTATCATGGATAGAGGAAAGGACTTGACTTGAAACTGATATTGTGATATGTGCCCATGTGTGGTCGGATTGGGATTTCATTATGATTTACATTTAAGATTGATACATGCATATCATTCATATATATTCTACATGATACATTGTTGTGAACTATGACTTGACACTAATAATGATAAGAGGAAAAGTGAAACATCAGAAGCTTCTTGTTGTAGTGTTTGCTACGTGCTTATTTCATATGGTCTGTCTTACATATATAATTGTTGTTACCTATGTGGTCCGAAGGGAAACTGTTCCGAACGTGACATTGTGCAGATTTGGGAATAAGGTCATATTGGTAGCTAATTTACGGATGTTGTTATGTTTAGTCGGCTCGCAACTGGAGTCTTGTGCAATAAAAAAATATCACAAAAACATAAAGGCAAGTCCTATAGGGTGGTGGTTAGACCGACTATGTTGTATGGGGAGGAGTGTTAGTTAGTCAAAACTTTGCACATACAAAAGATGAAAATTGCAGAGATGAGGATGCTGAGATGGATGTGTGGGCATACAAAGAGAGATAGGATTAGAAATGATGATATCCGGGAGAAAGTGGGAGTGGCTTCGATGGATGATAAGATGCGGGAAGCGAGGTTGAGATGGTTCGGGCATGTGCAGAGGAGAGACACAGATGCCCCAGTGCAGAGGTGTGAGAGGTTGGCTATGGACGGGTTCATGAGAGGTAGAGGTAGGCCGAAGAAGTAATGGAGAGAGGTGATTAGATGGGATATGGCGTAGGTGCAACTTACTGAGGACATGACCTTAGATAGGGGGTTGTGGAGGACATGGATTAGGGTAGAAGAGTAGTAGTGTACTCGAGCATAGTCCTACTTATGCTTACAAATTGATAGTTGTAGTGTTATTACTATAGGTCCGATTAGCCTATGACACTTATAGGCACATTATTGTTTTATAATCCGCTGTAGTTTGAATTCAGCTGCTATGTGTTCTTTAGTGTATTTTGTTTAGCTTATTTAATTGTGTTAGCTACTGCTCCCTTTTGTTCAAATGCACTTTATACTGCTTTAATTCCTTATCTGAGTATGACCGTTTCTCATGCTTTACTCTGTACTCTTGCTTTACTCTGTACTTTGTTTTGATTATCTTGCTTGTGATTATGTTTTGTCTTGAGCCGAGGATCTTTCGGAAACAGTCGCTCTACCTACCAAGGTAGAAGTAAGGTCTGTGTATACTCTACCCTCCCCAGACCCCACGGTGTAGGATCTCACTGGTATGTTGTTGTTATGTTTATTCATCTCATGATTAGTGTTGAATTTGACATTCATACGTGCATTCATCCTCATTTCTATGATACATTGACATTACATGTGATTGGAGTGATGGTGTTTCCATGGTACATTGACATTATTTGTGATTGACGTATTGGTGATTAATGAGAAAGAAAGAGCATTGATTCCTCTGACATATTAATTGCGTAGTAATACTATGCTGAGTGATACAGAATGGCTAACGGGGTGTTCAGTGGAAGAGTCGTCTCTAGGCTGAGTGATATAGAGTGATTGGTTTATGGACTTCGTGGGTCCCCCATGGGTCATGATTGCTGGGACAATGATATATTTCGCCTGGAGCATATATGTACGATATGAGACAGTTAGTCAGTGGATTGCATTGCATCGCATCATATATACATTCATATTGCATCCACTTATATCTCTGATTCTGGTTGTTTTTATTGTGTTGCGCGATGCGGTTAAGCCTTGATTCCTAAATTGTTAATTCACTTGAGATGGTGTTTACTTGTTAATATCTTACTTAGACACTTGATGGATTTGAGGACTAGATATTCTGTCTAGTCTATGACTGTAGAGTACTGAGATCTAGTGTAATTCACCTTACTGCAAATCTTACATGGGTGTGCTTAGTAATTACTTAATTTTCATATCTCTTAGATTATGACTGGATTATCTATACTTGGGCTGATTATTCCTGGACTATGATATTACTTGTACCTGATTGCGAGCATGTCTATCCTTCAATTTCTTTCTTATATATATGTTAGCTAACTGTTGTCGGCCTATGATACCTACCAATACATAGTGTTTGTACCTATACAAGTCTTGCTACACCATTTTCGGGGTGTAGAGTTGTTGCAGGAACTTCCGCGACGTTCGGTTAGCCTTCAAGGATCTCATGAAATTCATCTAGATCTTCTATTTAATTCCCTTTATAAACATAAGTGTATTCAAGTTGTAGTTATAACCTTCATTCAAGTTGTATCTTAGAAGCTCTTATACTATTCAGACCAACTCCTTTGGGTATTGTATTCTGCAATATCAGATATCTATGTTTTTAGACTTCTACTGTTCTTATTTATGTATGTTGTTGGTGAATCTTTAAGGGATGAGTTTGCCTACCGAGGTGGGAAATGGTAGGTGCTCGCATGACATAGTAATTTGGATGATGACAAGTTGATATTATAGCTACCTGGTCTATAAGTACAAGAGCAGGTCTAGTAGAGTCTTGTGGAATGGTATGAAGAGCTCCTTACTTTTTTGCGAGAGGCTATGGGAGATTTAGGAAACTTCAGACTCTTTCATTCTATCGTGCTACTTCATTCAAATTGGTATCTAGTTGATTCCAATTGGTATTTAAATTTTCTTGTTTCACTCTCTGCCAGATAGTGGAAACTCATCCTTAAATTCTTATGTGAACGGTTTGTCTATGGCGTGTTACGGTATGGTACGAGATGTGTTATTCTGATTTAGACATGTGACCAAGTTTAGTTCTAGTGATGACTTGAGGATTCAATTGTGTTAGGTCGTGGTTAGACTCGTTTATTTTTAGAATTGGGAAAGATGGTATAGAGGGTCACACGATCTCTATATTTTTAGTGTTGGGTTGTTCAGAAGTGGAAAAAGTGCATTTATGGATTAATAAGAGTGATTTATTCGATGATATGATTGGTTTGGGAAAATTTCAAACATCATCATGGTATTATGATGGTTTGCGTGGCACGAGTGTACCAATGACAGGTATACAATTCATTAGTGGTAGTGGTAGTGGTAGTGGCAGTGGCAGGGTATTGGGTGTCGATATGCGGGGATGAGTGTAAGTTCGGTAAGGATCATCGGATGTGGCAAAGGTATAGCCATTCAATGCTAGTGATATGGAATGGCTATCGGGGTGTTCGGTGGAAGAGTCATCTATAGGCCGAGTGATATGGCGCGACTGGTACATGGACTTTGCGGGTCCCCCATGGGTCATGACTGCTAGGACAATGATATATTCCACCCGGAGCATATATGTACGATACGAGACAGTTGGCCAGTGCATTGCATTGCATCATATATACATTCATATTGCATCCACTCATATCCCTGATTCTAGTTGTTGTTTTCATTGTCTTGCGTGATACGATTTAGCCTTGATTCCTAAATTGTTAATTCACTTGAGATGCCGTTTGCTTGTTAATCTCTTACTTAGACATTTGATGGATTAGAGATTCCGTCTAGGCTATGACCGTCGAGTACTGAGATCTAATGTAATTCACCGTATTGTAAATCTTACATAGGTGTGCTTAGTAATTACTTCATTTTCATAACTCTTGGATTCTGACTAGATTATCTATACTTGGGCTAATTATTCCTAGACTGTGATATTACTTGTACTTGATTGCGAGTATGTCTATCCTTCAGTTTCTTTCTTATATATATGTTAGCTAACTGTTGTCGGCCTATGACCTACAACTACATAGTGTTTGTACCTATACAACTCTTGCTACACCATTTTCGGGGTGTAGAGTTGTTGCAGGAACTTCAGCGAGGTTCGGTTAGCCTTCAAGGATCTCATGGAGTTCATCTAGATTTCTTATTTAATTCTCTTTCTAAACAGAAGTGTATTCAGGTTGTAGTTGTAACCTTTTTTCAAGTTGTATACATAGAATCTCTTGTACTATTCAGACCAGATCCTTTGGGTAGTTCTATTCCTCATTATCAGATATCTATGTTTTTAGACTTCTACTGTTCTTCTTATTTATGTATGTTGTTGGTGAATCTTTAAGGGATGGATTTGCCTACCGAGGTGGGAAATGGTAGGTGCCCACATGACTTAATAATGGGTTGTGACAGTGGTAGAGTAGGGTATTTAAACCCTTCCCATCTTACGCTTGACTTCACGGACCATGAATGGGTTTAACTGACCCATTTCGAGATCACTTAGTTGGTCTGCCTAATGACGTGGCTGCGTGAAAATACTGTCCGTTGAATGAACCGTACATATGGTTCACGGGCCGTAGGTTGTAGAATCAAGTTGATTCAGCGCGTGCAAATTTCTTGCTCCAATTGACTGTCCATTTTACGGCCATGAAGCATTTTCACGTTGATATAGACGGTTCGTGAATAGACTGTTGTGACCTGGGCATTCACAAACTCTTCTCCAATTCAATCCAAGTTTCCTCCTCTTTTTAGTCCTAGCACACAAGTAAACATTAAAACAAAACAAAAATAAAAATCACACGAGATAGATGTTACGGGTCACCTTTATGCGGGGCATAAAGGGTAGTCCATACCTCATCGACTCTTGATTTATTTTATTAATTTTTAGAGTCGACACCTAATTTATAAGGAAAACTAGGAAAACGAAAGTAAAAGGGATTTTCAATTTTTAAAAGAAAAATTCGAATAAATCAGAGTTCGAGGTAAGGGTTCAGGTGATTCCCCGGAGAAGGTGTTAGGCACCCGATATTAAGAATTCGCAGAATGCGGTTGACCTCAAATTTTATAATGATAAAATTACTTTTATTCGCTTAATTTGTATTAAAAAAATATTGTAAACACACTTCTCATTAAAAATCATTTTCCGCCAAAAATAAGTTTTTCACACAACACTTTTTATTTAAAATAAGAGAGACTTTTCTTTGTAAATAATCCTTTCTTTTGGAATACAATTCCTTTCCTTTTATTCTAAAAGGATAGTAATATTTTTTTTTTCTTGAAAATATCTAAGTTTATGTAAATAGAGATTTCAACTAAAATTACAACTTATAAAATGAGCCTTTTATTTATGAAAGAATGTCAACCAATCATTCTTTTGTTCCCTTTTTCTCAAACTCTAATTATAAAAATTGTTGGCCAAATCATTCAAAGAAAATAGTTTAAAACTTGTTCATAATATCATTTATTCATTCAAAACTTCATTTTATTAAACATAAGCCTCTCTTTCTATTTTTTCATAAAAAGGGAAACAAATTTGGATGGGAAAACCTTTTGTAAAAGAAAGCTCAATTCAAACATTATTTATCTCAAATCATTTTGCTAACTGATTTAAGAAAAGCCAAAATCCGTCCAACTTGGATATAAAACGTGACAGTTGAGGTATTAAAAGAAAACATCTTTTATTAATTAAACCGGTTGAATTACTAGATAGGCGATTCTAACAAAAAGCGAACGGGTGGGTATACCGGCCCACCAGTTGTTTTCCGCAAGAAAATAATGGCAGCTATTGTCTGATCATTTTTATCTATGGTTCAGCAACTTCCCGAACTCGATTGAATGAATGAAATTGGGCTCTCAAGCCCAATTGGCTCAAACAATCGCGGTTTTAAAGAAGTATAGGCCCACAAGTCATGCAAAGGGGAGGGGCAAACACACAAGGGAGATAGAAAAAAGCGAAGGCTTATCAAAAGAATAAAATAAATAAACAAGAACCAAACACACATTCATATATTTAATCCGTATCTTATATAAATTAAAAGAAAGGGAGACAGACCCAACGGAAGCCCAATTGCATTGTCTACACTATTGAAATCGTGGGCCTCATCTTTAAAAGAAAAGAGAAGAGGAGACAGACCCAAATAACTATTCTTAGACTTTAATAGAAGAAAGAGGACAAGCCTAACTTAAATGCATGCTCAGGTTCATTAATAAGCCCACGTTCGATATACATTCAGTCATTTGAAGTCGATACATAAATGATATATGATAGACCTAGAAGTATAAAAAGGTGTACAACCTTGATATACACTTGGTGTATACCTAGGTCTTTATACCTTGTATACCTTGAGGCATATCATTCATATACTCCAATTCATACCAAAAAAAAAATCATTATGACCAGTTTCAGATCACAAACAAGAACAAAGAATATCCATGGGTATTTCAGGGCCAAAGCAGTGAGCAATTTAAGCAAGAGTGAAGAAGACTAAATACCAAATAAAGGGATAATGCCCAACAACTTTGATTCACACAAATAATTCCGGACCAAACACATGAACATGTTCAGTTTTCAAAACTCAGGCAGTAACAAATAAACAACGCATGTTAATATGTGGAGGGGTAGAATGAAGATGTCAAACTAGGTAACATATTATATGAACCTATGATTCAAATGCCCATTTTAAAAGGGATATCAGTCTGCACAAATGTTTAAAAGGTATAGACAAATACCAGGCCCACACAGTTCACTCTCACATTTGTACACGGCTAAATAAAACAAAAAGAATGATCCATAAAGGTTCAACATATGAACAAGCACATTGAACATGAGCAACATGACCAAGCTAGTCATTCCCCAAGCATACTCATTCAACATACTTACTAGTAGGCATGCTTTATATGAACTATTTCAAAGACTAAAACAAAACAACACACACTAGTAACAAGAAACTCAAACATGGATACACAACTTGACAAGAGGCAGAGACACTCCTCCCTATGCAATACATATTCAAGTAATTCCCATTCAACCCTCTAGGCAGTTAAAATTGTCTGAGTCCTACCTCATATGTATACCACCACATGAGAAATGCTTGTTTGCCAACATGGAATTACAACTAAGTACTGACTCAACATGGCTTCAATAGGTTCAGATAGATAGCAGTTATGAATACATATACCATTAGGCAATTTATCAGACATAACATGTCATGTCTACAGAATGACTCAAGGGAGTTTTACATGTTATCATAGAGGCATTTTGACACTTAGGCAGACAGAGATAAACAAATAACAAGTGCAGGAGACACTGAAGGCATGGTAATGAATAACAGATCATTTAAAGGCAGTATTTCAGAGATGTCAAACCACTTAGATTGAGATATAAATGGAGAATCATTTTTCATACAGAGTTGGTCATGATGACATTTAACATCTAGCCAAACAAGATAAATACATTATGAGTTCGGGTGGATAATGTACATTTAGGGACAATCATGAGACTGGTTAGGAATGGTATTTCACATATACAAAACCAACTAGAACTGAGATAGCTTCCCCAACACATTCATATTATGTATTTGGACATGATGACCCTCAAATAGTTTGTACATAACAGACTGATGAGCATACTAGCATAGACATGGTACAAATGCTCATAACAGGCATAGAATAATCCAGGAAGCAATGTAGTGCTATCATGGGAACACTTCTATACTCAGCCAAAACAAAACACATAACCAATTCAGATAGAATATGAAAACTCAAGATGCACAGATGCAATTCTTTTAGATATATGGAGCTAATCAGATTAAGACTAAGGACATAGGATTCCATTCATATTTTACAATTAGGCGTAGTAAACACCAAAGCTAGTGAGATAGATACACGATCAAGTTGACATCCATAAAGACACAAGATTGAACATTTCTTAGGTGATATTCAGCAAAACCAGATTTGTCCAAGCTAGACTAAACATGTACACTATTGATCTAGGTGAGAATAAGATGTGACAAACTCAAAGGATTTTCATCCTAGCATGATGACATTTTTCTACTCAAAACAGGAAAAGACATGTATGCAACATGCTTAAGCTATCAATGGTCATTTAAGGGCATTATACCCAACATGTAAGGCTATGGACACCAAGAGCACACACAATCATATTTAGATTTTAGTTAGACATGTTGATACGCATATCTAAGCCAAAATAAACATACGAGTTCATATTCATATTGGTCATCATACACAGTGACACTTCAAAGTAGGGGACAAATTAGTTGGACCAATTATCAAGCACAACACAGATCAAATAGCCAATATGCTGTGATTAATATGCAATTACCATCTAGTAGGAGCAATATTAATCCTTAAAATAGATATCAATTAACATTTATGGCTTCTCCTAATACCCAGACACAAGCTTATCAACATATGGAAATTCTTAAACTCTTATCAACTAGCTGATGACTAATACTAAGCATATTAGACATGAAATAACCTACATCATCACTAAAACAGATAACATAACACGTATACTTAAAAATAAAGAAAGGATTCAGAAGAGCTTACAATTACCTCTTTGATGCGCAGCCGTATACTGAGATCCGGAGTGGGAAAATTCTCCTCGAAATCCACCAACTCTGCCACACACACAAAAAAAGGAGTTTTAATATTTGACTGTCCTAAAGTTATTGAAGGATAGGGTTTCAGCAAAAGGATTTGAAACCATAAATCTCAAAGGTCTTAGGATTATATTCGAAAATCTTACTTGAAAATCAATAAAATCGAACTCTTCCAAATCGCAAATTTTGCGAAGATTAATAAGGGTCCTGTAGCAGTACTCATATTTTGCAACATGTGGCCACGAGTCAAATTTAAAAAATGAACACGCAATTTTTATTGTAGCCAAATTGGCCGAATTGATTTAAATTAATATACAATTTGAAATCAATTCAAAGCAATCTTTTGAAATATAACCAAGAAAATGTAAAACCTTTAAAATCAACAAAAAATATCAATTAAGTTGAGATGCCATTCGATACCTCATTTAATTAATCAAATTTCTTAATTGTATGGTGTGAAATATTTATTAATTAATTTGAATAATTAAATAAGTAATTGTCCTCACCAATGAGTTATAAAATTGGTAAGTACATTTTAAAAATATATAAAATATGAAAAGTATATACGATAATATACTTGATGATGTTTTTCCAAACAAAATTGTAAAAATGTTATCGGGATAATTTATAAAATCATTTTTTCTTGTAAAATATATATTTCACTTCGTTCATTACTCAGAAATTTTGAATAGTTAAATAAAAGTATTGAAGAGTAAAACATAGGTGTCAACAACTGCTCCTTCGGGGATGGCGGGACCATCCCTGTGTAACAAAATTTGACAAACCTAATATTTGACTGACCAAATCAATATGTTTCTCGGTTTTTGCGCAATTTTCTAGAATTAGGGTCGGACCCTAGTTTTTGAGTTTCCTACATATCTCAAGTTGTATGAGAACTCATGCCACTTGTAGTTCGACTCAATGAGGACTAAATAAAGCAAAATTTAGAAAAATGACTGTTGTTGGAATGTGACCAGCTCTCTGGTGTTAAGACGCTTACATATTTTCGATTCGAAAATTTGGTCACTTGTAGTACGACTCAATCGGACTGAAGAGGCCATCCCTTATATAGGAATACCTCAAAATAATAAAAGAAAAACATGTGTGGCAGAGCGTGGTATAGAGTGGCTTCTAGCTCCTGTCCAGAGAGCTTGACTCTCATGGCACCCTATCTTGACCGGCTGCATAAGAAAAAGTTTCATGTTTGCTCCGTATGCATCATGGATCTAATTTGACCAATCTTGCATTCTTATTAGCTCCGAACCTATTTTCCATTTGCTCGGTAACATTGTGGATTGTCGAGTGTCATTGTTATACTCTTCGGTCTTATTTTTCTGAGCGGGCGTCCTCTTGACACTTCTTTCTGAGCGGGCGTCCTCTTGACACTTCTTGGCTCATACTTTTTCCGAGAGTATGAAGAATGAATTCCTCGTACTATCTCGTAAATGAATGGCCCTCTCAGCATTTTTTTATTGGAATAAATGACCCTCTCGGCATGCAAATGAATGAATGACCCTCTTGGTATTTTTGTTTGAATGAATGTCCCTCTCGGTATTATTGTTTAATTGAATGGGCCTCTCAGCATGCAAATGAAATAATGGCCCTCTCGGCCATTTGTATGAAAAAATGGCCTTATCGGTATTTTTTTTAATGAATGACCCTATTTATATGTAAATGAATGGCCCTCATGGCATGCAAATAAATGGCCCTCTCGGCAATGTTTGTATGAATGAACCACTCGATAATATTTGTATGAATGTCCCTCTCAGCATGCAAATGAATAACCATGTCAGTAATGTGTGTATGAATGGCCCTCTCGGCAATACTTGTATGAATGCCCCTCTTGGCAATGCTTGTATGAATGACCCTCTTGGCAATGCTTGTATGAATTACCCTCTCGGCATGCAAATGAATGTCCCTCTCTGTATGCAAAAGAGTGGCCCTCTTGGCTGGATTGTCTTTCTTTCATCCTTTGTGTCGGTTGTGACCTTCTCAGTCAGATTTCCATTTTGTCCATTTATTGGTTCTTACTCTCTCTGTCAAATTGTCATTTTGTCCATTTATTAGTTGTGACCCTCTCAGTCGGATTGCTATTTCATCCATTTGTTGGTTGTGACTCACTCGGTCGGATTGCCATTTCATTCATTTGTTGGCTCTGGCCCTCTCGGTTGGATTACCATTTCATTCGTTTGTTAGTTATGACCCTCTTGGTCTGATTGATGTTAGGTGTATTTATACGCCTATCCGCCGTATTTTACCCATAATTGTATCTTGTTTTGAGGAATAATAACACTAAATACACCTAATTAATAGTGATTCATGCATTTTGGGCTAACATGTGCGTCTTTGTTGAAATTAGGTACTTTACATGTGATAACGCTTCAGTTCTGGAGTAGAAAGAGCGAGAGATGAAGATGGAGGACTTTGATGTCTGAGTAAAAGTCCAAAATTCAACGAGAGACGAGTTCATAGCTCAAAATCCAAGTGTAGACGCGAAGAAGTAACAAAAGGCATATGACATCTTGAAGAGATACCTGACGCGGGGCACCCATGTCCAAACTCCCCGCGCTGCACCTGCTATACACAATAATATGGGACAATTTTTCCCAAGTTCTGGAAAACATGCCTGGCGCGGGGCGCGCAGGTCCAAACTCCCCGCACCGCACTAGCTTTGTGTGACGGGTTTTAATGTTTAAGGTTAGTTTGGTCTAGTCTTATTTGGAGACAATATAAATACAACCCTAAGTCATTTTCTGAGGGATGTGGACGTATTATTTCACAGAGAGAAATGAGTAAGGATTATCATTATAGGGTTATCTCTTTTACCTTGATTACTTCATCTTTCAAGATCGAATATGAATTTCTGTTGTTGTAATCCGATTATGAGTAGCTAAACTCTATAATTTTGGGGTTGTGGTGGAACCATGAATATTGATGTTTGAAAAGTATTTACATCTTAGTAGTTTATTCATATATGATTATTTCTTTACTTCTGTTCTTAATTGCTTTATTGCATGCGCAACAATCGAGTTCTATTTACTATTTAATATACGTACTTGGGATAGACGTTATTAGATTAGAGAAGAAGTTAATAGAGTGTGACCTTATTATCCCTACAGTTGGGCTAGGATTTGTGGCTACGATAAAAATATACTTAGTTGCTGCATTTAATTAAATACCGTGGATGAATTACGTTCTTAACAGGTCAACTCCATAGATATATAGGCGGCGAACTGCTTTGAATCGGCGAGTAGTGGTTCGGGAGAATACTATAAGATTAATAATATGGTTAATTAGCAATCATGAATAAATTATCTAGGCTGAGATACTTGAATGACTCAATAGTATTGGTGAACCAACCACGACCCTGAAATACTCATCTCTTTGTGATACACTCAAACATTAAACAAACGTCCGTGAAGAGTAATAGTTAGAATTTACTTTATGCATTAGTTTACCAAACAATCAACCTTTCTACTCTCATACTTGCATAATTAGTAGCAATAGTGAATTCTAATTCAATCGTTGATCATAAGTCTCCGAGGGTTCGATACTTGACATAACAAGTCACATTATTACTTGTCGACCGCGTACGCTTACGTGTGCATTTAGACGCAACACCTATTGTGCTGCCCTTGTGGCGTCCTGTCCTTTTATAGCCTTCTCGTCTAGATTGCGCCGCCCTTGTGGTGCTTTTGACGGATTGGGGATCCTCCCGATCTGCTTCTTTGTCCTGTTTGACTTTATGAACAAACAGGTTAGTAAAATAGGTTGCCGCTCTCCTAGAAACATATTAGAACTTTCATCTATAGAAAAAATTTCAGTTTTAATGAGGTTATCTCGTGTCATGGATGTTTTTGCTAATCATTTGTCGCATTGTCGCCTTTTCTACATCCTGACTTCTAATTTGGTAGCATGAAATTTTTGGAGTATAGTAAAATCCTTTCAAATATAAATATTAGTTCAAAACATGTTGATTAGAAAAGATAAATGAGTATTTTCAAAAACTCTTATATTAATGTCATGACATTGGCGTTCGGAGTAAGACTCTTCCTCTGACTTTTGCGACATCCAATCTTGGCTTTTTTCCTTTGCAGGATTTTTGAGATATCCTCAAAAAAATTTCCCCAATCTGAAGCTTGTACTGTCGAACTCTCGCATTGGCTCGTAATGCAGAAATTTTTAAGACCAAATCAAAAATTCTGCCCCAGTTGTGAAATCTTTGTCGATTGACATTCTCTAAACTTTGTTGAAATTTTTTTTAGATCCTCTCAAAAATTTTGCTCCAATTGAAGCTTGTCGACAATGATCTTGCGTTGATTATAAATTAGGGGATTTTTTAGATCTTCTAAAAAATTTGCCCTTGTGACTTTCTAAGGGTTCATTTGGTTTTTCTATTGGTGAGACCGAGCATAGAGAACGTCTATGTATTATGTCGCAACAGGAATTAGGTCAAACGTAGTTCGGGATAAAACGATTGCTTTTTTCTAATAATGTCACAGAGTCCTAAATGGACTGCCTATGTATCCCACCTTGGGAAATCAAGTCATTGTGTAGTGTATATTATAAGAAAATATCATTTGGATTTTCTTTCTATTACAAGAGAAAGACTGAAACCCGATAGGGGTTCCTCTACGTATCCCTACTGTAAGAGATAGGCCTTGATGTAGTGATTACAAGTAAAGAAAAATGCGATTAGAGATTGAAAATGAGATCTCACATGTAACATCTTTTGATTGCATCGGAGTTGATGGATTTGGGCCACTCTTGGCCATCCATCTCTGCTAGGATTACAACTCCTCCAGATAGTACCTTGTGAACTATGTAGGGCCCTTGCCAGTTCGATATGAACTTTTCATTATATTCGTCTTGGTTGGGAAATACCCACTTGAGTACCAGCTATCCCACCTGGAATCATTAGATTCTAACCCTTTTATTGAATGCTCGGGTCATTCTCTATTGATATAGCTAGTCGTGGAACACGATGATCATTCTTTTCTTGTCAATTAGGGCCAACTGCTCATTTCACTTTTGGACCCATTCTGCATTGTCCAATTCAGGTTCCTGGATGATTTGGAGTGATGGTATCTCAACCTCGACTAGGATGATTGCTTCTGTATCATAAATAAGTAAGTATGGCGTGGCCTCCGTCGAAGTTTTGATTGTCGTTCTATACCCAAGCAGTGCATAGGGCAACTATTCAGGCCAAACTTTATAGTTATTTGTCATCTTTCGTAGTATTATCTTGATATTCTTATTGGAAGCTTCTATGACTCCATTCATTTGTGTCCTGTATGTTGTGGAATTCCGATGAGTTATATGGAATCAATCACATATATCCTTCATTAGGTGGCTATTCAAGTTCGCTCCATTATCGGTGATAATGGACTCCATAATGCCGAATTGGCAGATGATGTTGTTCTTTACAAAATTAGCCACCACATTCATACTCGCTAACTTGTGTATGTCTAATGACATCCATGTCCCAAGCAACGAACAATCAAGGTGAACTCATGGTGACATCTTTACACAAATCTGGCAGTCGGTTTCCATAGTCATCCAGTAGTAATCGATTCTTAAAATTTGATTGGCTAAAACAAACCCATTAATGTGAGGTCCATAGGTCCCGTCATGCATATTTTCGAGCAATTTGGCGGCATCTACGACATCGACACATTTGAGTAACTCGAGATCAGGCGTTCTCCTATAGAGTGTATCCTTTCTTAGAAAGAATCGTTGGCCATTCTTCAAAGGGTTTCCCTATCTAAATCCTCTTTCAGAAAATGAAAGTAAGTGGTTTGCCGTTATATCCACCATTCGTAGAACCATCTAGGGTACGTCCGCCCTTATATCCATCATTCGTAAAACCATCTAGGGATACCTTTCTCTTTTAATTTATCTGAGTATTTAACAAACCATGTATGAGTATAAGGACGCGATGTATGAAAAATTGAACCATACATCCTTATAATCATACCAGTTAAATGTGTGTGGTTTATGACTTCTGGATAAAGGGATTGGTGTATGTAAATGATCCACATACCAATCGAATGAGGTTAATATCCTTTTTATTATGAATTTGATGTATTCAATAGCGTCTGGATTATTTTTAAAATACTGATGCTCGATTTCTACCGAGTTTGTGTCTGTGTGAATGAACTCATTATACCTTCTTATTTTTAGTTGGGTCCTGAGTATCTATGTACTGGTAGTTGGTGTAACATGGTTTGAGGAGTTCTTCCACCCTGAAGTTTTCATACTATTTATCTAGTGCCATTATTGGCAGTAGCTGAGATGCCATAAATTCCCACTTTGAGTGGGGCTGCTGCTGCTGCTAGCTTGTGATGTCTCCTTCTTTTGAGAAATTATTGGTTTAACTGCTTCTGAGTACTAATCTGGGGATTGCATTTTATAGCTATCCCTGGTCTGGATTTTCGCCTTTGATGAGGAAGCTTTGAACGGCTGTACTTTGGTCTTACTGGTTATTGGCTCCTTTAAGGGAGACATAATGGTTCCTGTTGTTAGTGGTGACCTGGGAAATTCAGCAAGTGCTAAGAACTTGTTTTCATAGGTGGGGACTAAGGTATTTGGTGTTTTGGGTTTTTCTGGTTTAAAGGGATTTGTCATCCTCTCATCTGGTTTGAGTTGGAAAGGGGCTTGTTTGGCCAAGTTCATGGGAAGCTTGGTCTCATGTTTTCCATTCAAGAATTCTCTCATTAAGAAAGCTGCAAAGAGTTTTCTTCACCTTTTATAAAATCATTTTTGAAATCAAAGCTTGATAGTAATGCTTGCCATCTGGCAAAAATTTATTTAGAAATAAGATTTCTAACATCCTTTTGTAAAACATCTTTGGCCGCTTTGCAGTCGACTCTCAGTAAAAATTCTTTGTTAATCAAGTCATCCTGAAACTTTGTAATACATAGTACTATAGTCAAAATCTCTTTTTTGACTGTACTGTAATTCTTTTGAGCCAAGTTCCAGACTCCAGATGTGAATATCACTAATTGTTCAGTAGATTCAGAAGATATCTTTTGTTTGAGAATGCCGCCGTAGACAATGTAGGAGGCATCTGTTTCGACAATCATGAATGCTTTAGGATTTGGAATTCCTAAGCAAGGGTGTTTCTAGACTATTTCTTTGATTTTTTTAACTGACTTGGTTTGTTCTATTGACCAAGGGACTGGATTTTTCTTAAGCCTTTTGTAAAGAGGTTCACAGATTTGTCTGATATTTTGGATAAAATCTGCTACGTAATTTAGGCTACCTAGAAACCTTTGCAGCTGAGTTTTATCAATTATTTCATTTGAAAATTTGGTTGAGAACTCTATGGCTCTACAGATTGGTTTGTAAGTTCCTTGGTAAAGATCGTGTCCTAATAACCTGATTGATGTCTGAAATATCTTTATCTTTTTGGCGTTTACTGCTAACCCATTTGTTTTGACAACCTTTAGAAAGGTATGAAGGTGTTTAAAATGCTGGTCTATATTTTCTGAAAAAAATAAGAACATCATCTATATAGACAATAAAGAATAGACTATATGGGTTGAATATATTTTTCATTATATTCTAAAATTCTGATGGGGCGTTCTTAAGCCCAAATGGCATAACATTCCGTTCATACTGTCCAAAGGGAACATTAAATGTCGTTTTATATTTATCCTTTTCATTTACTTGGATTTGCCAGAATCCTGATTTCATATCAAACTTACTGTAAATGTTAGATTTGTAAGTTCTTTTCAATAAATCCCTTTTATTAGGTATCGGGTACCTAATCCATTTTAATACTCGATTAAGGGGCTTATAATTGATTACAAGCCTAGACACTCCTCTCTCCTTTTCAACACTATTGTTAACATAGAAAGCTGAACATCTACACGGAGATTTGGAGGATCTGATTATTTTCTTTAGGAGTAAATCATTTATTTCCTTTTTACAATGTTCCATGAGTTCATGGTTCATGGTTCATTTGGATAGGTCTAGCCTTAGTAGGAATTTCTTCTTCGTTGAAGTTTTCTACGTAAGGTAACTCTATTATGTGTTTCTTCCTTTCCCATAAGGCATTGGGTAAATCTGAACAAATTTCCCTTTCTATAATAGTTCAAAAGTTTTTAACCTTCTCTTCCACTTCCGGGGTTTTTAAAGTGTATTCTACACTCTTAATTTGTATATCTTCTTTGAGATAATTAATTTGTTTTGATAATAGATTAATTCAAAAAATAGTATTTTTCTTAACAAAATTACTTTCATTTTATAAAAGAGGTTTTAGATAGGGAAATATTATTTATTTTCCTAAAGTGATGAAATAAATACCATTTATTCTTGCCATGTAAGGTTTTATTTGGGTCGTAAACGGAGTACCCAAAATAATTTCTTCCCTAATGTCTCTTGTGATGACAAAATCATTAACAAAACAGACCCCGTTATTACAAACATGACCCTTTGAAAGTTTATAATTTATTTTTAACTCTTCTCCTGTGGCGGAGTATAATTTTGATGTACTTTTCTCTAAGTACTTTGTTGGGATTAATCCTTCGGAGATGCAGTTTTGATCTGCACCTGTATCAAACAACGCTATTTTGTTAAGTACAAAATTCTTATTTATCACAAGTTTGATAGGGATATGATAACTTTGGGCTTTAACTATTGAAATAGTTTTTATCTCGGGTCGTTCATGAGCTGAAGGTTCGTCTTCTTCTTCAGAACTGATTTCTGTTCCTACTATATCTTTAGAGTTTGAAACTTCTGGTACTGAATAGATGTTATTAAAGGGTTTAATTCCTTAACTATCTTATTTGCGAATGATTCAGTTTTTATTGAATTGAGTCTCTCTTTTACTTCTTTTATTTCTTGTTTAAGGTGAGCTAACTCAGTCTGCAGGTCTTGCAAAGTAGAGTCATGCTTTTGGGCTTTAAACTTGTTGAAGACTCCTTTCATATTGAAAGGTACTACTTCTTTCTTATTATCTTTATGATGGACAAGGTTTTTTAATTATGTTAAATATTTTCTTTTGACATCTTCATCTTCAATGTGATCTATCATATCAAAGAAAAATTCCTTAGTACTATTTGAAATGACATTTATTGATTTACTGTCACAGGTATAGAAAGTTCCCGTGCAGTTACAGGGATTACTGGAGTTACTGCTGTCTGAGCTGTAGTCGATATCTAGCAATTCTTCGTCATTGTAATCATCAGTTTCGGAGGAATCTCTATAACGTTCCTCAAGGATTGTATATATTTTTTCTTTTACCTTAGAATTTAATTCTAAGAGATTTATTTTATCATTCTTCTTGTTGGGTTGTTTACAGTCATTGGCTCGATGACCAATTTTGCCACAATTCCAACATTTGTTATTTTACTAGTGGAATAAGTCTTATCTCTTGAAGATCTTTTAGGTTTTGATCTTCGTTTGTATTGCTTATACTTCTTTTTGTGAGAAGTACTTGGCTTATATTTCTTATGCCTTTTTGCAATTTCCTTTGAGGGCGCAGTTAACTTGACATAACCGAAATCCTGGCAAAAGTTTCCTAATTCATCTTTAGAGATTTTTTCCTCTCAGACCAGCGGATCTGGTGGTCGACAATCATTCAGACTTGGTAAAGGTTGTCGCAGCACCAGTAGTAGGGCAGAGGACTTATCGCGATGCCCACGAACCAATTTTATAGTGCGAATCTTTTAGATTAACCTCTTAAAGAATTAGAAGGCCTAGTATACTACGATGTGTGATTTGATCGAAATTTTGATTTTACAGACTCATAAGGAGAAACTGTCATCCCAGTCAATCCAATTGGGATGCCCTGGGACATGTCACTTTTAACTGACCCTTTAACTTTAGGTCATTGCATAATTCTAATCCTGTGAGGTTTATTAAACTTACTATTTCTCCGTAAGTCAAATGGTTATATGGGATTTGACCATCGAATTTATATTTAATGTTTGTCTTTACCTTTTCTGCAAACAGGGAAGGCAAACCACTTATGAATTTTCCTTCCAATAGTCATAATTACAGTCTTCCTGGATCATAACTTTGTTAAGGAAGATGTCTTTATACCACTTAAAGTCACGTAATTTTGGACACGTTAGATTGTTTAGGATTTCTAACTCTTATCTTGAAAGAGTTTAGGTTATCCTATGAAGTGTTTAATGATACAATACAATAGGGTAGCAGTTGCATCTTCTCGATTTTCTTGCCCTATTGTCATATCATCTTTAACAACTTCTATAACTGCAATAGCATTTAATATGCTTTGTCTATTTTCTTCGGTAAGGTAATTATCCCACCAATGTTTTAACATTCCGGTGAATCTGGAGACTAAGACTGTCGCATACTATTTATCAGTGGTTCCATTTATTTTATGAGCAGTTATAGCTATGCCCATTTCATGTAATTTGCTGTAAACCTGACCTTCTGCGAGGCCATCTATGTTCCACTCGGAAATTTCTCTTACTAAATGAGAGGTATGAGATAGATATTCATTTTCCTCATACTACATATCAGGGAATGATGGACTATGGTAGTAATTATTTTTATTACTAGTGTAGCGTGATAATCTATTAATTTCCATTTCATTGTTGGTAAGTATTTTAATACTTTCTTTATTATTTAGATTGAATATCGGGTTGGTCTCATTACTCTTTTGGTTCCTAGATGATTCTAGTTTTACTCTAAGTGTCGACTTCTTACCAACTTGACTAAGTTGATTCGAGACTACATGTAATAATTGGTTCGTGTAATTGTTCTGTTGAATCAATTTATTAATGTATCTATTTTTGGGATCTCCTGAGCAGTCCGTTATATCCCTTTTAAATAGAGCAGCCGTGACAACTTCTCCTTCTGTTGGGATACTTATCTTTTCTAAGGGACGAACCTCAGATTCTACAACCTTTTTAGCAGTATACCATTTATTAACAAGGGTATTTAGTGACTCTTGCTGGTTATCTAATTTGCCGGTGATTTGAAACCACCTAAAGAATTCTATGTTACATTTGAGTATATTCATCTCCTTGATCCATTGATCCCTAAATGACGTTCTTTGGTCTAAGGTATAATTGGCAACATACCATTTTCTTTTAATAGCATGCTCTAGGCTTTTCCATTTCTCTCCTATTAATTTAACGTCTATGTCAAAATTTTCTTTTGACCTTACCATACCAAGGGATCCATTTTATTCTGTCACTATTGGACCATGCATCTCACTTCTAGTGGGACTGCTAGGTTTGACAACAACTCTTGGCTTGTACTGCACCTTGGCTATTGTCCCGGTAAATATTACACCTCTTAATTTTGTTCTACGTCTTTGATAGAATCAGCTGAATATCAATCGTATAGATCTTCCTCCTCCCCGGGTTTGGAAGTGGATGATCTTGCAAACGACTACCTTCTCATGGAAGATTCTGATCTGGATTTGGATCTTAAGAATTTTAGGTCAATAGATCCATACGGATATTGAATTACTTGTTCAATATTAGAGCTTTCTGGCTCTAGTTTTTGCTACGTAATGGCCTCAAAGTGCCATTCATCTTTAGATAATATTTCATCCCATTTAAGCATTCGAGGGACAAAGATGTTGCTATGCTTTTGGTTTGCTTCCATAAGCATAGTAGCTTATTTGTTACTCATTAACTTAGCTTTTGGGGTTAACGTTGTTTTCATTAATCTATAATATACCCTGTATATTATAGCTACTTCTCTGGTGTTAACCTTACTATTTATATTCTTAGTTTTTATATTTAAGGTTAATGTATCCATAATATTCTGATCATTTATGTCAACCGAATAATTTGGATAACAATTGATGTTTACTGGTCCACGTGCTAAATTACTTTTTAAGACTCCTAACAAAGAGTCGTCAAAGTTTAATATCTTACCATCTCTTAATAAGAGACATATGGGTGTGTCTAAACCTAAGCGATATAGAGGTTTGACCACAACCTGGACAAGTCCTATGTGTAGGAAATTGAATTCCTTTTTATATCTGTTTATCTCTTGCGCTGCTAATAGCCTAATAATCTCTTTTGAGTTATTTATAGCTATTGTAGACTCACATGTTTTGATATTGTAACTTTTAATAAAGTCAAACTTTCCAGTTTCATAAACCGATTTGAAAGATTCTTTTGGGATATTCCAATTCTTTAAATCTTGTTCTACCTTTGCTATCTTAGTAGTTGAGGTAGATAGATTCCCACTGTTTAAAACACTCTGTTTTTCCGCTCTATTCATTTTAAAATTGAGTAGTGGATATATTAAGTACAGTTGAGGCGTCATCTAACTGCCTTTGTTGGATACATATATTATGACTAATATTGATTAACTGACGATATAAAGCTACCATTTTATCTAGGATTGCTTTCTTAGCGATTACTCTACTATAGTTATCTAGTGTCTCAGAGGGCAGTAATTTTGAGTAATAACTTAGCCAATTTAGAACATAAGTTCTTTCTTTTAAAAGTTTAATTTTAATTTTTAGATGTATCCATCTAGATGAATTGGCTTCATTTATGTCTTCGAACGAAGGGTGGGTTTTCATTAATCAACTTGTTAATCAATAAGAGGGGTTGTGTTCTAGTAAAGAGGCTACTATTCTTAGAGCTTATTGTTCTATTGATTATGAGCTGTTGATTCTTTACACTGTTCGATTCTCTATTCCGACCTTAGCGCGTATCATTTGTTTAAGTTATGACTATTCTTAGTTTAGGTATACAGTTGGTATTTTCTTTCCTAAGATTTCTTGGCGACGGAACACTCTGGGTTCGATCTCCTGGCTACCTCACAGTTGCTACCACGTCAAGCCATACTTCAAATAGATCGAAACAAACAACCTTATATTGTGGACTAAGAATACATAATTAAACAGAAGGTAAAAACTAGGTAAGGATGGAGATGAACATTAATCCAGTATCAAAAGGACATAACACCTATTGTGTTGCCCTTGTGGCGTCCTGTCCTTTTAGAGCCTTCTCGTCTAGATTGCGTTGCCCTTGTAGTGCCTTTGACGGATTAGGGATCCTCCCGATCTGCTTCTTTGTCCTGTTTGACATTATGAACAAACAGGATAGTAAAATAGGTTGCCGCCCTCCCGGCAGCATATTGGAACCTACATCTATAGAAAAATTGTTAGTTTTAATAAGGTTAGCTCATGTCATGGATTTTTTTGCTAATCCTTTGTTAGATGGTGGCCTTTTCTACATCCTGACTTCTAATTTGGTAGCATGAAGTTTTTGGAGTATAGTAAAATCCTTTCAAATATAAATATTAGTTCAAAACATGTTGATCAGAAAAGATAAATGAGTATTTTAAAAAACTCTTATATTAATGTCATGACATGAGCTTTCGGAGTAAGACTCTTCTTCTGACTTTTGCGACATCCAATCTAGGCTTTTTTTCTTTGCAGGATTTTTGAGATATCCTCAAAAAGTTTGCCCCAATCAGAAGCTCGTATTGTCGAACTCTCGCATTGGCTCGTAATGCCGAATTTTTTTAGACCAAATCAAAAACTCTGACCCAGTTGGGAAATCTTTGTCTGTTGACATTCTCTGAACTTTGTTGAAATTTTTTTTTAGATCCTCTAAAAAATTCTGCTCCAATTGAAGCTTTTTCGACAATGATCTTGCATTGATTATGAATTAGGGAATTTTTGAGATCTTCTAAAAAAATTTCCCATGTGACTTTCTAAGGGTTCATTTGGGTTTTTATTGGTGCGACTGAGCGTAGAGAGTGCCTACGTATTATGTCGCAACAACAATTAGGTCGAACGTAGTTCGAGATAAAATGATTGGTTTTTTCTAATAGTCACTGAGTCCTAAATGGACTGCCTACGTATCCCACCTTTGGAAATCAGGTCATCGCGTAGTTTATATTATAAGAAAATATCATTTGGATTTTCTTTCTATTACAAGGAAAAAGACTGAAACCCAATAGAGGTTCCTCTATGTATCCCTACCATAAGAGATAGACCTTGATGTAGTGATTACAAGTAAAGAAAATGCGATTATAGATTGAAAACGTGATCTCACTCGTAACATCTTTTGATTGCATCGGAGTTGATGGCTTTGGGCGACTCTTGGCCATCCATCTCTGTTAGGATTACAACTCCTCCAGATAGTACCTTGCGAACCATGTAGGGCCCTTGCTAGTTCGGTGTGAACTTTTCTTTGTACTCGTCTTGGTGGGGAAGTACCCACTTGAGTACCAGCTATCCCACCTAGAATTATTAGATTCTAACCCTTTTATTGAATGCTCGGGTCATTCTCTTTTGATATAGCTGGTCGTGGCACACGATGATCATTCTTTTCTCGTCAATTAGGGCCAACTGCTCATATCACTTTTGGACCCATTCTACATTGTCCAATTCAGGTTCTTGGATGATTCGGAGTGATGGTATCTCAACCTCGACTAGGATGATTGCTTCTGTACCATAAACAAGTAAGTATGGCGTGGCCCCCGTCGAAGATTTAGTTGTCATTCTATACCCAAGTAGTGCATAGGGCAACTATTCGTGCCAACCTTTATAGCTATTTGTTATCTTTCGTAGTATCATCTTGATATTCTTATTGGCAGCTTCTATGACTCCATTCATTTGTGGCCTGTATGTTGTGGAATTCCGATGAGTTATATGGAATCAGTCACATACATCCTTCATTAGGTGGCTATTCAAGTTCCCTCCATTCTCTGTGATAATGGACTCCATAATGCCGAATTGGCAGATGATATTGTTCTTAACAAAATTAGCCACCACTTTCATACTCACTAACTTGTGTGAGGTGGCCTCGACCCATTTTGTGAAATAGTCTATAGTGACCAGGATAAAACGATGTCCATTAGAAGCTGCTGGTTCAATAGGTGTAATGACATCCATGCCCCAAGCAACGAACAGTAAAGGTGAACTCATGGCGTTGAGCTCATTTGGTGGGACTCTGGTCAAATCTCCATGTATCTGGCATTGGTGACATCTTTACACAAATCTGGCAGTCGGTTTCCATAGTCATCCAGTAGTAATCAGTTCATAAAATTTGATTGGCTAAAACAAACCCATTCATGTGAGGTCCACAGGCCCCTGCATGCACATCTTCTAGGAACTTGGCGGCCTCTACGGCATCGACGTGTTTGAGTAAATCGAGATGAGGCATTCTCCTATAGAGTGTATCCTTTCTCAGAAAGAATCGAATTCTTCGAAGGGTTTTCTTCTGATTGCTTGTAGTACCCTCGGGATATTCTCCCTTTTCCAAGTAAGTTTTCAGATCGGTGTACCACAACCTGCCGTTAGGCTCTACTTCTACATAAGAACAGTAAGCATGTTCTTCCTTCAGACATATCTCGAGTAGGTTGATATGACTGCCTTATGGATATTGTATCGTAGCAGCTATACTAGCGAGGGCATCCACAAACTCATTCTGTGCTCTTGGCGTATACTTGGACACAATCTTCCTGAACATCTTGCTTAATCTTTGGAAAAAACTGAGGTATGGCAGGATCTTGGCGTTCTTTGTCGCTCATTGTCCTTGTACCTGGTGAATCAGAAAGTCTGAATCACTTATCACTAGCAACTCGTCTATATCTTTGTCTCGCCCCATCTGGAGACCCAAAATGAAAGCTTCATACTTTGCCATGTTGTTGGTAAACTAGAATGTGAGCTTAACGAACATTGGATAGTGTTGCCCTCTTTCTGATACCAACACTTCTCCGATTCCCAAACCTTGATAATTAACTGCACCATTGATGAACATTCTCTAACCTAATAGGGTTCATCCTGGCCTTCGTCTATCATGAGTACCTCTTCTTCAGTGAAGTATGTTCTGAGTGGCTCTGCATCATCATCCACAAATATTTTGGCAAGAAAATTGGCTAGGGCTTACCCCTTCAATGCTTTTTGAACCACATATACGATATCGAATTCACTTAGCAGGATTTGTCACTTGGCCAACTTTCCCACAGACATAGGTTGGCTTTTGGATGATCGATAGTTCATTAGCTTCTGGACTATCCACGTCAGTACACAACATGTCTTCTCTATCAATATATATTGTGCTTCACATAAGGTGAACTTCTTACTCAGGTAGTAGATGTCATGTTATTTCCTTCCAGCCTCATCGTTTTGTCCCAACATGCATCCGAAAGCATTATTTGATATTGATAAATAAAGAAGCATGGGACTTCCCGACCTCTAAGGAACCAAAATGGAAGGATTAGAGAGATACCTTTTGGTAGTATAAAATTCTTTTTGACATTCGTCATTCCACTTTGTTGGTGCATATTTCTTTAGAAACTTAAGTATGGGCTCGACGATCAGTGTGGACTAGGATATGAAGCGACCGATGTAATTCAACCTTCCCAAGAAACTCATGACCTCCTTTTTAGTCAGTGGAGGAGGAAAATCCTATATGGCCTTGATTTTTTATGGATCCAATTGTATGTCTCTTCAGATCACTATGAAACTGAGTAATTTTCCGGGGGGCACTCCAAATGCATATTTGGCTGGGTTTAGCTACAAATTGTATTTTCAGAGTCTGTCAAAGAACTTCTGCAAGTGTGTGGTATGATCTGGCTTTCCTGTGATTTGATGATGATGTCATCCATGTATACTTCAATTTTCTTATGTATCATGTCGTGAAAGATGGTGGTCATAGCTCGCATATAAGTATAGTCGATATTTTTGAGACTGAAAAACATTACTTAGTAGTGATACACTCCCCATGATGTGATGAAAGTTATTTTTTCTGCATCTTTCTATTTCATTATAATCCAATGATATCCGGAAAAACAATCAACGAATGACTACAACTCGTGCTTGGTGCAGTTATCAGTGAGGATATTAATATTTGGGAGTGGAAAGTTGTCTTTGGGACTGGCTTATTTGAGGTCTCAATAATCCACAAAAATTATGATTTTCCTGTCTTTTTTGGTATTGGTACGATATTAGCTAACTACGTGAGATACGAGGTTTCCTCCACCACTCCCGACTTAATGTATTTTTTCGACCTCATCTTTAATTCGCATGCTTAGCTCGGGCTTGAACTGTCTGATCTTCTGCTTTACGAGCGTGAAACCAGGACTAATTGGCAGTCTATGCGCCACTATATTTGTGCTCAGGCCGGGCATATCAGCGTATGACCATGCAAAGATGTCCACGTACTCTTTCAACAAATTAATTAACTCTTATTTCTGAGGTGACCCCAAATGTGCACTAATCAACATCTCTTTGACCGACCCTTCACACCCCAAGTTGATTACTTCAGTTTCATCCATATTAAGTTTCTGTTCATTCTCGAGGTATTCCATTTCCTCTGTGAGACCTTCTGGTATCATTGTTTCCTCGTCATATTCCTCATACTCTTCTTCTTTTCCAACACTTGACTCACCCACTTCGTGACATGTCATAAATTAAGAGTTGGTTTATTATTATTACTGAAAAGTAAGGCAAAGCATGATTAGTAAAACAAATTTAAAACAATTAAAACATATTTTTGATAAATCAAGGCTTTCATTGATTTGCAAAAACTAAATACAAACAATGGTCCTGACATGGATCAACATCGAGTGATTTCAATTTTTTAAACAAATATTATGAATAAAATAAGTAAAAGTTGAGTAATCGGGCCTCGGCCGAACCATACCATTTTTTTTCAAAACTTGAAAATTTCATCATTGCTACTGAGGAACCAAGAGTGGAGTAGAGGTCTAGTTAGAGAGTTGCTCGCCCAGATTGGCATTGCGAATGGTGGGCGCCTCAGTGCATTCTTCTATTACCATAAGACAATCTTCCTATTGGAATAACATCTCTATCCCTTCCTCAACATCATTGGCATTCAGCATTAACATCTTGACTGGGAATGACTGGTACATATTCTGAATTGGTTTTCGCAACATTAGGGAACCCTTCTTCCTTTTGCCTTCTCCAGAGGCCTCTTCGGAACTGGGAACATATCTGAGATCGTAATGGAAATAGTTTTCATGATTACAATTGGCTCTGTGATGTAGTGTAAATCCTTCCCGAGACCTTTCCCTGGTGCAAAATCATTTTGCAGTATTGTGGTAGCAACTATTATATATGCTGATAAAATTAGGATTTGTGCCAGAACTTCTTCATACGTGGCCCCCACCAATTCGACCATGTGAAAGTCTGTTCCTTTAGGAGTTTCTTCAATTACATGAATAAAGTTATTGGTGTAGTTGTGAATGCTTCCTTCTCTGTGTATTACAACTTCATATCCTTTACAGACAAATTTCAGGGACTGATGCAGCGATGATAGCACATCTCCGACCGCGTGAATCTAGGGTCTTCCCAGTAGCAAGTTGTAGTTTGCGAAAATATGCATTACTTGGAATTCAATAGTGAATTCGGCGGTTCCCATCGTGATGCAAAAGTTGACCTCTCCAACTAGTTCGCATTGGGATCCATCAAATGCCCTCATGTTGGTGCAACTTTTCCTTATATTTCACATCGTATCGCAGCTGTTCCAGTATGGATTTTGAGAAAATATTAAGGCCGACCTCGTTATCTATGAGGACCCTTCCTATGATATTTCCTCGACACTCAATAGTGATGTATAATTCTTTTTATGCATTATCTCTTTGTGGGAAGCTCAACCTAATTAAATGAGATCTTATGGTCCTTCATGACGTGAGCCATTGTATTGGCCAAGCTTTCATTGCTCGTGCCTGCGGGGACATGTGTGTCATTTAGAACTTTCCTCAATGTCGGGCAGTGCTGGGAGGAACTCAACAGTGTTGCCATCACTAATATTTGAGCTTGCATTTTCTTTATATTCTCCATGATAAAAATCTTTTAGTTGCATCATTTTCCAGAAATCCTCGGCTTCACCCTCTATGATCGACCATATTTGGTTGTTGTGTTTCCTGGTGCCCCCTTGGGCTAAGTCTTCTAGCGTGTAACATTACCCTAATTTGGTCATGTCGTGTGCAACAATGACCTAGTCGACAAATTCCTTTATGGGTGGCCTTATGACACCTAGGGTTACCGGCGCTACTATGGGCGCTATAATTAATATTTTGAATCTGGGGCATTCCTGTAGAGTCAAAGACACCACTGTTAGCTCGAGAGCTTCGATGGGTTATGGACTTAGGGGCTTGCATATCATCCAGCCTTCCATCTTTCAATCATATAGATGGTAGCACCGCCACAATTGGGTAGCAAGTTGGTGTTCACATTGGGAGTAGTTGTTTGTAAAATAATCTCCCTTATGTCGATCAAGTATTGAATTTTGTGCTTTAGGTTAATGCAATCTTTAGTACTATGTTCGGTCCCATTGGAGTGATAGGCGCATATTTGGTCAGGCTTGTAGAAGTGATTTCCTGGATTAACTTACTTGGGTGGTACTGTATGAATCATACCGGAGACACTCAGCCTTTCAAGAGCGCGTGTTTCGTGCAAGGGTGTGAACGTCCCGACTGGTTTATTTTTGAACTTTGGACGTGGTGAATTATATAAGGCTGGAGGTAATTGATTTTGGTAATTCATAGATTAGAAGTTTTTTGGTTCTTGAGGAGCTGGTGTCGGGGTTTGAAAAACTGGCGAGGCCTTTTGCGGGGTAGGTGGAGGGTCTTGGAAGATTGTAGGTGTTTGGTAACATGATTTGGCATAGTAGATGGGGACTGGGCTATATGGTGGAGTTAGGTAGCTGGTGATTGGAGATGGTTGATACACTTCCATGGGCGAGTGGGATTCTTCTCGCTTATTTGGTTTGGGGCTCGATGAGTGGGTCACATTTGCCACGTCCTCTATTTTCTTTAATATGCCCCATGTGGTGTTTGTCTGGGAACCTCTGCTGGTTATGCTGGTAATCTTTCTAGATTGGAGTCCATCTTCTATGGCTTTGCCCATCTCGACTAGTTCTGAGAATGGTCGCCCAGCCATTGAAAGCATTCTATCATAACAGTCTTGTTCCTGTGATTAGATAAAAGCCTGACCAATTACTTTTCCATCATACGTGGTTGCACTCGAGTGGCTTCCGGTCTCTACCTGCTTGTATATTCCCGATAGTTTCCTGTAGATTTCTGCCTTATTTTTTCCAAGTAGTATTTGTCAGGCATAATTTCGACATTGAACCGAATCCATGAAAGATTCGACTATATCTTCCCAAGTAATCCATCAGCGCATGTCTTACGCAACAAACCATTTGGAGGACTCTCCAATTAAACTTCGACTGAACAACCTCATAATCATTGCGAGATTGTTTCTGACTCCCACCAATTGGTCACAGTATGACTGCATGTGGAATCTCGTGTTTCCCAACCCATTTAATATTTTGAACTTGGGCACTTTAAAGCCCTCGGGCAAGTCCATCTCTGGGTGTATGCATTTTCATAACTCAACCCAATAACTAGCAAATCAGCCCCGCATCGTATCGATAGCGATTCAGATCACCTCCCCAAGTCTGCCTAACCTAATTGTGTGTGAGCAATCAATCATGACAAGTCGACCGATCCATAATGAAAGCACCTGTAGATAGAAACCGTTTGTCGATCAGTGGACTCATCCTGAATGCTGTTTAGGCTCTCCAGTTAAGTCGGTTGTCCGCCGCCTTTCTTTCCCATGCCCGAGATGGCCTTATGGGTAGCAGCCTCCCACAGAGATGGTCTTGTGGTCAACTTCTATTCTGCTTGTTGGAAGGTTCATCCGGATTTATTCCTAGGTCAACCCACTCAATATCTGAGAGAGGGTAGGCTTTTGGCGGCCGCAGAGACGGTGGATAACGCAGCGGATGATACGTACTTGGAAATAAGCAGATCATAGATAAGTTTTTTCATGGAGATTATTGGGAACATAAATGTACTGGGTTAAGAACAACGAAAAGCGCATACATGCTATTGCCATGTAATGTATAGGTAGGGATTGTTTTATGCTTGAAAAGCCCGTTCCGCGCTCTCTATCCCCTTTTTTTGGGTCCCCATGAACCGCTTTTTAGTATTCGTCTTCGCCTTCGCTCTGCACCTTCCCTTCCACACGGAAGGATCATGGGGTTCTCCCAACATACATATCTAGGGGTGCAACTGTTTAGTAGGCAAGGATCGGAACGGGCGGATCCCAGGTCGAATTCCTGATCTATTCGTTTCAGCCTTAGAGGATTGAGCTTTTTGAGAGCACCGCACTACGATTGAATGGCGGATTTCAATGATGAAGAGAAAAGTCTAGTTCTCTCTTCATTTGAAAGGGGAATGGATGTCTTATTGAGAGTGATTACGGAAGAACCTTTTCATAGAGGAGAGCGATAGGCCGTGGTTTTGAGTGACTGGTGTGTGGAAAGACACATTTGGTCATGTGGAATTTCTTTGGGGGACATTGGTAGTGACATTTTGATATGTGGAGGGATTAGTAGTCAACGGAACTTGGACAAAGTGGTAGTTCTAGGTATATGAGTATTATTAGTGGGTGGAGGGGTTTGGTATAAAGTTCCCACATGGGGCGGGTTGGAAGTAGATGGATTGTGGGTAAATGGATCAGTCCCTGTAGGCTAGTTGGGGAAATGTTCTGGTACTGTGGAGGATAGAGATGGAAAAGGTGGTGGAGGCCTGCTTTCCTCAATTTGCTTTTCTTTGCCAATCTGTGCCTTCTCCATTCTCGTGGTGTTTTCCAGAAGGTCCCTGACCTTTTCGAATAAGATTTTATCACGTCTTCATGATGTGTTGCATCTCGCCATTTGGGAGATTCTGAGTTTCTAATATTGCCTTTGTCATTCAAAGCACCATTCATTGTTTCTTTTATTTGACTTTGCTCGAACAAGGACGATGTTGCTACTTTAGACCTTGTGAAATACGCCAGCATCACGACATAAACCAGCCTCCTATTTAATAAATGAAAAACTCAGAGGCAGATAACGTTAGTACATTAGTCGAATAATAATAATCATAAAACACAGAAATAAACACACAGCTTGCAAGTAAACACATAAGTTCACGCATTCGGATACGAATATTCGATTGATTCTTTGTTTAAGGTTTTTTCAGATGTTTTAGGATTTTTGGTAATATTCAATTAAATCTGGTTGACTTGCTTCATACGATAACCCTAACGATTGGTCTGCTAGCTGGATCCAACTACTTCGAAGAAAGAGATGGGGTTAAGTATATATTTATATAAATTTGGGACCGAGTCTTACGTAGACTGCGTATATATCCTGCCATGGGATGTCAGGCCCATCCATAGTTCGATTTACATAAGATAAATACCTTTCCTTCCGCCAATTCTTTCCTACCCTAAAAACACTAGACCGGGCCTAATAGGAAAGCTTCTAGCGCATCCCTCCTTGGGACATCAGGTCGAACACATTTACTTTTACAAATAAAATAGAATGGCATAATATTTTATTCATAGGGGTGCCTCCATCTACCCAAAAGAATGCTTCTTCCTGAAACTATGGACGGTTGTCACCCTTACAAGCACATATTAGGCCCTTGGCCTAAAACTACTCAATAGCGGGGAGGGACATCTACCCAGATCTCCCCCTTGTTGATAACATGCTCCATCTCAAACAACTTCTATCACTGTTGGCTCTGCTCGATGAGGGTTTCTATATGGTCCCTATGGGATAGATCTTGTTGGCGCTCACTAGTTTCTCAAAGATGTTGGTGTATGAATCCTCGAAACTAGTAAAATCATATCACCAAAGATATACCTAGAGGTCTATGCCTCTTTTTTGAGTGATTGGATCATGAACCAACATTGAGTGTGACCCCCAGATATGACGGATTGACCTATTGTCGATCATTTTCACTATTCTTCTTCTCAAAGCTACACATTCATTAGTAGTGTGTCTCGGCTGATTCATGTGGAGCACACATATTTTTTGTGCATAGGTTGGAGCGAACGGAGAGAGTCTTACTTCACTAGGTTGTGTGGTCCCCATTGCTCTCATTGTCTCATAAACTTCTGAACACAACACTAGCACCAGGGTAACCTGAAAGGGACAAGAATATTCCTTGAGAGGCCCATGATATTGAGAAAGGCATCTTATTGGGCGTCAACAAAATCTCGCTGCTTTTAGGAACAACGGCAGAGGCTGTAGTAGTGGCCTTTTTGGATGGCTGGCTTTCAAATTCTATCTTCAGTGTTTTGGTCCTTGATGTCCCCGGACTTCTTGAGAGAGGTACATAGTTATTTACCATTATTTTTACCTCCTTTGGGAGGTTGTTGTTTTAGTATTCCATGAGAGTGACTCATTTCGGGGGACTCCCTACAAAATCCAAGAAGTAGTCAACTTCTTTTGCGTTTCGACTTAACCAAATCAATCTTCTTCTCTAAGTTGTTGATCTTTTCCCTGAGCGAGTCTTTGCTCTATTATCCAATGCTTAAGTTGATGACATGCGTATTGGTTCTTGAACTATGTCATCCAACCATCGCAACAAGTCAACCATTTCTAAAGAAAAAACCGGGTTAGGTGAACTGGTGTATTTTGGGAAAGTGGAGCTTTGGTAGTCTTCATCTGTTTTTCTTTTTCGAGTAATTCTCAAAATGCCGAATTAATCATATTCGAATTAAATGCATGAAAACACATTTTTGACACCTAATTTTACCCTCCGATAATTTTATTTAATTATTCAAAGTTCCTGACTCACAAAAGGAGTGAAATATACCTTTTACAAGATAAAAATAATATTACAAAATTATTCTGGAAGTATTTTGTCATTTCATTTGATAAAATATCATTCAGTATACTCGTTGTATATCATATCTTATTTTATCATTAATTGAAATTTAAGTAAAGATAAATTATGCAATTAATCGCTCAAATTATCAAACTAAAAAAATGATCAATATTTTATTCCATCAAATTCGGGAAGATTATTTAATTAAGTAGGATAATTGAATTACATCTCAATTTCAAATTGCTTTGTTTTAAAATAAAAGAAATTTTCATGATTTAAAGATTTTATCTTCGATTAATATCAAATTTGGGCTTAGTTTGAAGCTTTTGATTTGATTGTGTTATATTTGAAATTATTTTGGTCATCTTTTAATTTAAAAGGTGGCCACATTTGCAAAATATGGGATTACTTTATTTTAATTCAAAAATGCAAGCGATCCTTCTTTATATCTTTCAAAAGTGGTCGGGTCCGGCCCAAGGGGGTCACGATCCGGCCCAAAGGGGTTTTCATTCGGCCCAATAATCTTCTTTACGCAGTCAAACGCCAAAAGCCCCAATACCCCATTCCCATATCACATTGAAAGAGAAACAAGCCCTAAGGGCTTCGTCCTCTCCCCCATGGCCGATAATGGCAAGTTGCAGTGTACTTTGCTTTAATAGAGCCTTCTCCATCCATTTTGGGCAAGAGCAATTGCTCTTGCCCTTTTCTCGCCAAATTGACCTAAGAGCCACAACCACCCCACCCAAAAGGTGAGGTTTCCCCTCTCGTACTCCCCTACTGTGATTTTATGTTTGTTTGTCTCATATGATTTTGAATTTCGCATTGTGATTGGTTGAGATCTCTTTGGTAGGGAATTTCCCCCCTAAAACATGTTCTCCCACATCGAATTCCAGATAAATCCTAGGGTTTGAGGGTCTCTATAAGTTGAGACCCATCCCTTCACTGTTCCAGGTCCAGACTTTGAATTTATAGGTTTTTATATTTTTAAGAGCCATTTTCGATAAAATTGGAGTGATTTTGAGTATATTTTGGATTCCAAGCCCTTTGGTGCAGTCCTTAGTCTCAAAATTGGTCTATTAGTTCTAAAGCCTTTTTATTTTTATGTGTGTGAGTGTAATTGGGTGTGGAGTGAATGATTCAAGCCTCTACCTCGACCATAGGCTACCTCATAAAAAGGTATTTGCCTCTCCATTTATTTTATTGCAATTTTAATTCAATTGCTTGTGTATTTATGCGTATTCATGTGTTATGAACTTGTTTGGATGAATTTGTGTTTATTATAGCTGATGGGATAATTAATTAAGCTTAAAAAGAAGTATAGAATATGCATGTTGTATGCACCTATGTGATAATGACCTGGTCCAATTGATTTTGAGAGGTATATATGCTTCATTAATTGTTTTAGGTTAGAATGAACTTAAGTCACCATGTCTTGAGGATATCTAAACCTGTTTAGTCTAGATAATAACTTTATTTAGTTTAAATGTCATAAATCTAGTGTAGGAAGATTAAATGCTGAATATAAGTATAAAAAGTGATTATCTTTATTTATATGGCATGATATAGGTGTTTAGTTGTAACTTAAATGTTTCTGAGCTTGCTACATTAGTGAATGTCTTTTATATTTAGTTTAAACATGTATGGGCCTAAAAATGACTTAAAATCAGTTGTTGTTTAATGGTCACTAAGGATAATAGCTATGTTTGAACTATGATTAAGATCTACACTTATCCTGAAAAAGTCTTGGTTAAAATTGAGTTGAAAAGGTTTGTCTGAACTTGTGTTTGTCAGGTCACATTCTTATTAGGTCCTAGTAGTCTTAATAGGGACTCAAGATATTAATTTTGTATGTTAATGAGCTTGGTTTGTTGCTTGACATGCCCATTTTGTGTTTGTTCAGATTTGTTAGTCTAGTATAGGAATGGTACACATCTTGGTTGTGTTGTTTAACGCCTCTCATGTATGCCATGTTCCCATTTTACTAATCTAGACTCAAGATATGATTCAATGTGATCTTTAAGATTGTGTTTGGTTCTGTATGTGAACTATGTAAGCATGTATGCTTATTTTCCATCCTGTGTAGTTTTGAATGCACCTGTGTTTGTTTGAACTGTAAATGATAAAATGATAAGTCTGCACAAGTCACTCATACTCATTTTATGATTTTCTGGTGATAGTTGTAATTAAGTGATCATTTGTATGTTATAAATGATGTCCAGTTATGCTAAGATGTCATGTTGAATGTCAATTTTGACCTTTGTTTGCTCAGATAAATTTGTTAAGTCAATCATCTAATCTAATTCCTAATTGAATGAAATCTAGAAGCTAAAGGGTGGTAGGCTATGTAGTGTTTGAAGACTAGTTTTCTAGTTAAAACATGTTTAGGTTGCCTTCATGCTAGTTAAATTAATATGCTTATTTTGCCAAAATGTGATGTTAAGTACTTGGTCTGCCTCTGTCTGAGTTATAAATGTTGGATAGCCCATGTATCTGTTAACCTAAAGAGGATAAATGACTTTATCCATATCTGCCTAGTTTACATCATATCCTTAGGTAACACTGCGTGTTTGTTAACTTAAAAGATTAGGCCAAAAGAGAGTTTGATTCTAAATGCAAGACTGCTACAATGTGATGATGCTAACTGTATTAATTGATTAATATTAACTAGAATAATGCCATTGTCCAAATGCATATGCTTTCATTTGTGTGAGATAAGTAGCAATGGAGTTCTATTTGGTTATTTGATCCTGTCTGAGTGAAACAATAACACGATCCTTTTATCTAAGTCTAGGAGACCATAAAAACTCTGTGTGTTGAATGCAATTCATGTTCTCCTAACCTTGTTTCCATCCTAAATCCTGTGTTGGTCTTAGATATGTATGCCTGTTTAATGTTCTGATAATGTCCCTTAGGTATGACTTTGTCAACTTGTATAGTTATATACCCTGTATAAGTTGGTTTCTCCGTAAATGTGGTTAAATTTTTAGGATATATAAGGATTGGAATTTGAAATTGTTACACAACGGAATTAGGTATGCGGATGAGAGCATAAGTTAGACAGAATGAACCGGTGATTTGAGAACTTTCCGAGGGTCTCTTATAACTTAGATGGATGTTGTGAGGGTGTACTGAAGGCTAGAAGTCATTGGTATTGAAAGAACCATTCCTCGATGAAGGTCTAAAGAATACATGACGTCATAAGGACGGGACATGACCCCGCCATACCCATATACGTATGCAAAAATACTGTACCAAGACCCGAATGCAACTCTGAAACAAATAGAGTGCTCCAATATAAGCTGAACCAACAACCTTCTAGCATGATCCGTCACCTTCTTTAACTGAACCTGCGGGCATGAAACGCAGCGTCCCCCGACAAAAGGGACGTCAGTACGACTGATGTACTGTGTATGTCAGGCATGAACAATAGTATAACAGGGATATAACAACAACTGAAACAGGAATAACTGACCAACAGTACATATCTTTGCGGGTCCTAATACATATGCCTAAATATCATGCACAATGCGGTATACATATACATTAGCCCCATTGGGCATCTTCCTTACCATAACAGCCTCTGTGGGTATCATTTCATGTCGGTCTCTGCGGGCATAATATGTCTAAATGTCATGCATAATGCGGTAAATACATATATACTGGCCACACAAGGGCATCTTCCTCCCCACAACATATATATATGTATTGGCCCTTAATCAGGCATCTTCCTTCATTAAGCCACACATGCTTTATCATTATCATATCCCAGTTGATCAGGTCGTTTGCGTTTCCCATTTTCCGTCCCCAATATACGGTCTTGGGTAAAAAATGAATGCAATGCAAATGAAAATGCATGAATCACAATAAAATATCATGAATGACATAATTTCCTTGACCTTCGGTTAATGCCGTAAATATTAACATTTTTTTCGTATGCCTTAGCAAGGACTTAAGAACATATTTAGACATGCTTTTAACATAGGAATCAACAACATGAATATTCTTAACTACTAGGAGTAGAATAAATTATGGAGCAATATCACAGTTATATTTCGTTACATGGAACATGCCAAAAGAAAGAAATAATTTGCCTTAACATACCTCGAATATTGTACTTTCAATAATCCTGTATTAAATTGTTGGGACTATTTCATAAAAAAAATAAGGAACCCGACTCACTACTCACGTTTTGGACTATGCTAACCTCTAAAACCAAGAAAAACTTTTCTTACTCAACTTGCTACTGCATTTCGTACGTTTTCTTTTCCAAAAGACAAAGTAAATTGTTAATAAATAATACTGCCCCTTCCGGCGTATCCATCATCTTGGTAGAAATTGCTCAATTACTAGTTACGAGTATAAACAAACCGAAGACTTTTTGGTAACCGACATTACTGGAATGGCATAAGGCGCAAGTCAAACTCGAATTCTTAAGACTCATCTCTACTGCACGATATATCAGATGAAAGAATAGAAACCATCCCTAAAATGTCAAATAGTCGCATCTTTATAAGTATGGTGCACAACATACCCATAAACAAGACTCTACTAGACATGGCTTGTAGACTCCGTAGGACAGACATGCTCTGATACTAAGTTTGTCACTACTAAAATCGAAGGGCCACGACGGGCACCCTGATCCCCCCCGCCGGATACCGCCATTTGTACAACCAACTTCTAATCACAATTGAATATGGACTAAGCCGAAAGAAAATTATAAAAAATCAGGTAACTATCTTATTTATATACATACCCATACCAAGGCCGACAAGGCCATACATGACAACTAACCATAGAACACCTGTCTACTAGCCTCTAAAGAATAAATGACATCATAAGGACGGGACATGACCCCGCCATACCCATATACGTATGCAAAAATATTGTACCAAGACCCGACTGCAACTCTGAAACAAATAGAGTGCTCCAATATAAGCTGAACCAACAAGCTACTAGCGTGATCCGTCACCTTCTTTAACTAAACCTGCGTGCATGAAACGCAGCGTCCCCCGACAAAAGGGACGTCAGTACGACTGATGTACTGAGTATGTCAGGCATGAACAATAGTATTATAGGGATATAACAAGTGAAACAGGAACAACTAACCAATAGTACATATCTTTGCGGGTCCTAATACATATGCCTAAATATCATGCACAATGCGGTATACATATACATCGGCCCAATTGGGCATTTTCCTTACCATAACAACCTTTGTGGGCATTATTTCATGTCGGCCTCTGGGGGAATAATATGTCTAAATGTCATGCATAATGAGGTAAATACATATATACTAGCCACACAAGGGCATCTTCCTCCCCACAACATATATATATGTATTGGCCCATAATCAAGTGTTGACACCCAATTTTGTCCCATCTTTTATGATTTTATTCGTAATTTTTAATATTTTGACACTTTTAAAATAATTTTAAAATATAGGCATATATGTGTATATCTTCGTATTATTATTATTATTCGCATATTTTATATCATTTGCATTTTATAATAATCATAAGTTATCCGAAAATTCTATGTTATTTTATTCTCGCAAAATTGCACCGCATTTCCCTTTTATTAAGCATTAAACATTTCGCAAACATTTCGCAAATTCTTGTTCTTGGTTATCTGAATTTGGTCTTTGAAATCGATTTAGGGTTTGAATCATCGACCGCCTGAAGCGACTGATTTGAATATTTCGAGAATTTCGTAACTCGGGTCGGATATTTTAAAGCTGCTCCTTTGCTTTCGTTTCTTTGGCAATCGCTTTATCGCTTTATTAATATCGCTTTTAAGGCCGATTTAAATTGAATTCGAGGCCGTGCTTTTCTTCGCTTTCGCTTCTCTGTTTTTGTTTAACTGCTTTAGACATCCGTGCAACATATATATTATTGTTTTTATTAAGTTTATCGCTTTAAATTTCTTGCGACGGATATCATTGTTTTTATCGCTTTGAATAAATACCGTCTGTTTGGGCGTTGTTTTTCTCGCTTCGGTTGCTCCCGCTTCAGACATCGCTTTTCTTGCTTTTATCATTTCTTGCTTTAAATCAACACCGCACCTTTCAAACATTGCTTTCTGTTCCACCCAATCGCTTCAAAGATTCAAATATCTGCTTTATCGCTTTTCTTGTTTTAAACTAAACACCACGTCTTTTTCCTAAATTATTTTACGCCTCTGTTTTCTGCTTCTTTGCCATTTATTTCTTGTTTCAATTTTAATTTTGTTGATTTAAACACGATACTACACTGGCCGATGAAAAATATCCGTCGATTTTGAGGCCTCCACGATTGCAAAGATGGAAATATAACTTCGGGCAATGATGTAGACTTAAACCTTTATCCGAGATCAACTTGTTTAGTAGGCGAGGTGACTAAAATAACCAACAAGTTATATATTCGCCGCCACGACGTGATTATAGTGATCTTTTCTATTTCACTGAGAGACCAACACGTTTAGTAGGCGAGACAATCAAAATAAACTACATTAGTCATATGTTTTGCGACCACGACGTGATTGGAATGTTCTTTTCAAAATTTAAGTTCTGAGCCCTCCGCGATCAAAACATTCACTGCTTTGAATACGGATATGAAGTTATTTGTATTTAACTGCTTTCTAACCGCTTGTTCTTGACAACTTATGTGATTAAAGTAAATAACGGCGAATTATTCCTCGGAGTTTATTTATTTTATTTCTTTCTTTAATTCAGCTTTTATCCCGCTTTGTATTGTAATATTATTTATCGCACTTATGTAATTATTGAAATGCTTAGAATAGGCAAACTTAGGATTAATTCATAGGTTAGTTTAAGACTTAGAAATCCTTCGCTAGTTATTTATTTTAGGCTCGTCACGCGTATTCAAGATTTTCAAAACAACTTTTGTCATCTTTTATTTGCTTTATTAATCATACCAAATAAGTTTATCTTTTGTCAATTTACAATTCATTGATTCCCAAAATTTTACCATTTGGCATTATAAATAAATTGTTTTACTATCAATTGTCAAAAACATATTTTTTCAACTCTACATGTATTTCTCTTTAGATATCATATAAATGCATATTTTAAAAAAATCTCTACATTTATCTATCTTTTAAAATGCATCATTTATTAATTATTTACAAACATCTTTTAACTTCATGCTTCAAACATACATTTTTCTAGCAATAATTAACCTGAGTTTGACCGGATAACCGCAAGTTAGCGGATCTTAAAGGATGTCTAACCCCTTTCCTTTAGGATAATAAAGAACCCTTACCTAGAATTTCGCTAGTTTCGCAGACCTTAAAATTGGAGTTTATATAGCAGCACTTAGTTTAATATTTAGGTGTCCTAATTCACCGTAAAAGATAATTAGGTGGCGACTCCTCAACCCTTTTTTACCCAGGAATCACCGGACACGTCAGCGCTCGCTTTGACCGAGCAAGGTCGAAAAAGCGGGCGCGACAGATGGCGACCCATTGGGGACTTTTCGTGTTCTTAACCATAGCAAAATTCAGGTTAATTATAATTGTGCTTTACTTTCACTCTTTGTTTGATGTAATGCTTTGATTTGTTTCCTTTGTAAAATTTTTGCATGCATAATCGCTTTAATTTCCATATTTTTATCGCTTATCTTAAATTGGCATTTCGCTCATATTTCTTCCACTGGAAAATTGACACTATCACACACTACACGCGAGGTGTGTTTTGCACCCGCAAATTTCTTTCAATCTACCAAATTTTAGGAGAGTTGGCGTATGCGCGAGTGACCGGACCATCCTGGTGGCGCGTAGCCTTCTCACTCGAGTAGTCCGCTCTGAACCTTGTGTCTAGTCACCAAATCTTAGAAAATTTAAGATAGAGCTATACCACCCTTTATTTTAAGTCATGCATGCATACACCTTAGGTGGGTCGATCATTGGTATCGACTCCACAATTAAGAAATCCGCCAAAGATGTCTACTGTCTCACAACCCAACGACCAATCATCATATTATGTGTAGCGTGATAAGGATAGACTAATCCAAGACTAATCATGACATCTTTGAAATTGGAAAATGTACATTCATTTTGTCTCATTTCCGACAAAGCATTGCAGTTTAGCAGCTTGGATCAAATCTGTCGTAATCCCGCATATCTGGCGTTTAGGCCCACCTCCGGCATAAGGGAGGCCCCATGCATATTAGGATGCGCATTTAATTGTCTTACAATCATTTTGTTGTTTTCTCCTGTTTTTTCACTATGTGCATATTATTTAAAGCAATAATTACTCACCTTATACTAACTTGATTTTCTTCAATTTTTTTAGAAGATTTATTTTGTCTAGATTATTTTCCCAAAGGTTGATTTGCGTTGACTAAAACTGGCGGATCATCCCTACTTCACGAGGTCAAAGGCACAATCCTTCAGCCAAATGACTGATTCAGATGCATCCGAATAGACTGGCCTAGAACTTATCACTCTTTCCAGAGATGAACCAGAGGCTTCAGAAAATAGAGATACTACCGTCCAAGAAAAATACATCGCCCAACTATTACAACAGATGGCAGCCATGCAGACTGAGATAGAGCGGCTCCAAAATCTCACCAACCTGTCCATTAGCGCCAATACCCCACTCCCTGAACAAGGGACGAATGCAACTGCACCACAAATTTTCTCATCTCCTGAACCGCCATTTCCCCAAAACCTCCCCGATAATTCGCCACTATGCAAAACCAATCCACAACACACTAACCCGCAAGCAAGTCCACAACAAAGCCCGCTACAAAATGATCCGGCCTCATTCACAACTCCACATACCCAAATTATCACACTCATCCAAAACACCCCTTCCACGCAAAATCACCCAGAGACCAACACATATTGATGGCACACATCGCCGATCACAACAAGCGATATGTGCCGCCAATATATGTAATGGAAGCCCAACCTTTACTACCGCAACACCAAACATGACTCTTGAAATTGGCGGTGTGAAGAAATGGACAAAGCGGGTGAGGATCGAACCGATGAAAGTGTGGCGAGAGAGATTTACAGCCTAAAAGAGGCATTCAAGAATATACAAACCAGCAAGGGACACGAAGGACTCGAGTACGAAGATTTGTGCATGCATCCCGACATTGAATTGCATGTAGGATATAAGGTGCCAAAATTTGGTTTGTTTGATGGGAAAGGAAATCCTCACGCTCATTTAAGATCATACTGTGACAAACTGATTGGGGTAGGTAAAGACCAGGCCATCATAATGAAATTATTCGTAAGGAGTTTAACAGGAGAAACACTGACCGTACACGAGCCAAAACCCGCAAAAATGGCGTAATTGGGGCACGATGGCACAAGATTTCGTGGACAGATTTAAATTCAACACTGACACAGTCTTGGACAGATTTTATCTGATGAAGTTGGAAAAGAAGCCCACAGAGACCTTCAGAGAATACGCCATGAAGTGGAGGGCAGAAGCAGCGAAAGTTCAACCCCCGATAGAAGAAAGTGAGATGAACACTCTCTTTGTACAATCTTTGAAAGATGCAACATACTATGAGAGAATGATAAGCGTCATAGGACGAAGTTTCTCTGAAGTTATAAGGATGGGAGATTTCATAGAAGAGGGAATCAGAACAGGAAGAATTACAAACTTTGTAGCATTGCAAGCAACAAGTGAGACAATCCAGTCGGACTCATTTGAGGGAGCAGTAAAGAGGAAGAGAGATGGAGTGTCCTCTGTGGTGACAGTTCAGAAACATAGGCCAAATCAAATGTCAACCTACCAAATGCCATCACCCCAGCCTCCCTACTACAATCAAAACAACCAAAGTCCTCATCCTTCCTATTATTACCCATACACCCAAAGCCCTCAACCTTGCTATCAATACCCACCTGGTCCCTACCCTGTCTACCATACCCATCCAATATATAGCCTGCCTCGAGCGCCTGTCTATCCGAATCCCCCACAATATCAGCCCGCATACTTGCCTCATCCACAAGTCCATACACCAAATGCACCCAAACCTCGCAAGAAATACGAAAGAAAGCCACCAAAACCTATACACCTTTAGCCGAACCTCGAGCCCAATTATATGAAAGACTGAAAACCGCGAGAATACTCCACCATCCCAGAAATGTCCCCGATCCTGTTCCAACATGGCACGATGAGACTAAGCATTGTGCGTACCACTCGGGGATTCCTGGGCACGACACTGAGAATTGCTATGCCCTCAGAAACAAAATTGAGACATTGATCAAAGAAGGAGTTATCCAACTGAAAGGACCTTCCTCTAATAACTCTTTGCCAGATCATGATGATGCCAACGTAAATATGATTACTGTTGATGAAGACCACGATTTGGAAGGGACTATTGTGCGATCCAGGAGAAAGGAAAAGGTTGAATCATCGACCTTTCTTACCCCTATGATTACAGTCCAAGTGAAGGCACCGTTCGGAGTAGAAGCACTTCCTCCAAAGTCGCGGGTCATGGCATCATCTTTTCTTGGAAAAGTCTTATCAACCAATCTCGAAGGAAGGAAGATGCTTCTTTACCAAAGCCTGTTCCGCCTGGAGTCGATCATTCACAAAGCATCGCCACTCAGAATCAAAGGAGGACAATGCAGCCAACCTCGTGAAGGGATTCAAAGATTTTTCATTCTTTGAAAAGAAGCAAAAAGCAATATGATTCTCGGTGATTACGCTAGAGACTCAACCAGTTGGGATGCAGAGCAAGGAGATGTTTTGGAAAAATTGGACATGTGCCTGGCCTTGTTTCTCCCAGAAACTAGTTAACTGCATTAATATTTAATGAAACAATGCGATTCAGATTGAGGCCTGAATCACATATATGCATTTAATGTGTTTTGCCTCTACCTTTTGAAAGCTTAAAATGACAAATCTGCATTGCTTTTGCTATTATAAAATATGTTTTGTTCAATAATTCTCTTTTCTTTTTTCATCATGCAAAATAATTTGTCGGCAGTATGTGACATATAATGAAACAAGCAAACAAGGTCCCAAACAAGCAAGGCTTCGAAGAATATAAGGAAGACTCACAAGCGGAAGAATTGAGGCATTTTTGGAATAAGTCAAAACCAGATTTGGATGAAACATCAAGATGGTTGATAGTTACAAGCATTGGCACGAACGTTTGCCATCTGTACTCTTGGGCTACCACATTACGATCAGGACTTCTACTGGGCAATGCTATTTCTTTCGCAGCCAATTGGATACAGAATCATTTACTAAGAGACTGATTGATGAAAAGCAGATGGACATAGTTGTCCGGGGCAACCTTATCAGAATAGAATGGCCAAAAATCATCAATGCAGATGCAGTGAAGAGATACCATATCTAAGATTAGTTATTCTCTATGTAATACTTTTTTCTATGTTGTAAAAGTTGCGCTCCCTCGTCGGGATACGCATAGAACCCACGTAGAGTTCCGTTTCTTAGATCACAAATTTCCCCAAGTTTCTTTTTACTTGTAACCTGAACTACGTTATGACCTGATTCCCTCGGTGGGATACGTAGGCGGCCACATCGGCTTCGGTCCCATCTTTAGAAAAACCCTTACAATCTCCTTTTGCTTGTAATGAACTACGTCATGACCTGATTCCCTCATGGGGATACGTAGGCGGCCTAAATCGGCTTCGGTCCCACCATTAGAAATATTTTCTCCTTTATCTCGTACATGATAAAATGCACCCATCTGATCACCCTGATAGGGCAGGCAAGCAATCTACACAAGACTCGGTTGTCCGTTTAAAAGATCATCATCCTCACATATCGAAAACTGGGGCATTTTTAAGGGATCATCACTTGAGGACGCCGATAAACATGGAAAAGCATCGGCAAACTAAGTCTTCAGCATAAGAGGATTTTGGATAAGACGTTTGCTTTGTTTCACCGCATGTCGCTGCTCGACAGAACTTTTACATATAGGCATTACTTTCTTATAAGCAATTTATTTTCAACAAATACTTTCATTAGAGTTTGACAAGATTTTTATTACTAATATGCATATTTTCTTATACACAATCATTTTCAACAAATATTTTCATTAACAGTTCGACAAAAACTTTTTAATGATAAGCATACTTTCTTATAAACAAATTATTTTCAACAAATATTTTAATTAACGGTTAGCCAAGACTGGGAACCAGACAGGGGCTACAGGTCCGAATCAGCATGACATGCAGCTATCAAGAGCCAAAGCCACCAAGTCAACGCGAATCAACTGCCCCTCCCCAAACTCACAAATTTTCTTTGAGTACAGGTTCTTCAGGTTGAAAAAGCAGGGAAGCCACATCAGTTATGATCAATTCCCAAAGCATTTCAGCACCACAACTTACTACAAGGATTCCGTTCTTGTTCTGCATTTATACGAAGACATCATCTTGACCTACAGGGTCCCGACTATTATGTCTGCACAAAGATGTTATTACGAATCACAAAGAACGACAACAAGGCAAACCCGACGGCAAAGACGTCGCATCACATTTTCGCCCGTGCCAGGACGACATTTCAATTCACATGAGTTTGGATCGCGTAAGATTCGACAACGTGGAACCCTATTACAGCAAACTGACGGCAAGGACGTCACTTACATCTCTTACAACCGGACAACATTTCAAAAACGTCATTGACGTTATGGCAGCACGACAATCATTTTTACAGCTTTACAACGACGTCAACAACATTACAATGACGTCTTCAATGCAGCAACTATCTTTTACCGCATCTCAAATGACGTCAACATCATTACAATGACGTCTTCAACGCAGCAGCTATCTTTTACGGCATTACAACAACGTCATTGACGTTACTGCAGCACATCAACTATCTTTTACCGCATCTCGACGACGTCAACAGCATTACAATGACGTCTTCAATACAACAGCTATCTTTTACGACAACACAACGACTATCTTTTACGGCAGCACAACAAATATCTTTTACAGCATTACAACGACGTCAACAGCATTACAATGACGTCTTCAACGCAGCAGCTATCTTTTACAGCATTACAACAACGTCATTGACGTTACTGCAGCACATCAACTATCTTCAACAACATTACAACGACGCCTTCAGCACAACAGCTATCTACAACAGCAAACATCATTACAACAACGTCATCGACGTTACTGCAGCACAACAAATATCTTTTACAGCATTACAACGACGTCAACAGCATTACAATGACGTCTTCAACGCAGCATCTATCTTTTACAGCACTACAACAACGTCAACAGCATTACAATGACGTATTCAACGCAGCAGCTATCTTTTACAGCATTACAACAACGTCATTGACGTTACGGCAGCACGACAACTATTCTTTACAACAAGGACAACATCAGCAAAGTCTATGCAACGACGACATCATCAACGTCTATACAACGACGACATCAGCAAAGTCTATACAACAGCGACGTCAACAACATTACAACGACGTCTTCAACACAACACGTTGATCCAACGACGTCATTTCAGGCGCCCACCTTATAATGAGGGTATTTTAATTTCAGTCAGGCGCCCACCTTATAACGAGGGTATTTTAATTTCAGTCAGGCGCCCACCTTATAACGAGGGTATTTTAATTTCAGTCAGGCGCCCACCTCCTAATGCGGGTATTTCCAAGTTATTTTCTCTACAATTTTTCTCAGCAGTTATGCACTAATTATATCTTAAGCTTTAGTTTGTAGGAGTTTTTAATTTGCAGGAACTTCATCACAGCGTGGAACTATCTCTTACGACGAACCGAGGCAATTTGGTCAACGACCTACTTGACGCCGATCCGCTCTTTCCCATTAGTTTCGCATCAACGACCCGGTGTCATCCAAAGTCGACACTGGGGCATTGTTGTTTGAATGTGCACCATCTTTTTTCAACTTCTTCCCCCCGGGGATTCTATTTCTTACCATGCAGTCCCGATGATCGGGACAAAATTGGCTACTCAGTCAACTTCTTTGGCCGAAAACTCTTTCATCGTCTCCGTCCAAAGAGGGGCATCTGTTGACACCCAATTTTGTCCCATCTTTTATGATTTTATTCGTAATTTTTAATATTTTGACACTTTTAAAATAATTTTAAAATATAGGCATATATGTGTATATCTTCGTATTATTATTATTATTCGCATATTTTATATCATTTGCATTTTATAATAATCATAAGTTATCCGAAAATTCTATGTTATTTTATTCTCGCAAAATTGCATCGCATTTCCCCTTTATTAAGCATTAAACATTTCGCAAATATTATATTTTTATTATTATCACATCGGTATGTTATTTTAAATAATTCACATCTTTTACAAAAAATATATTTTAATGTTAAACTCCTTTTTATTTTAACCAACTCCCCATTTTTCATTTTTTCAACCCAATACAATTTCTACCCAACCTAAACTAAAACCCATTTTTCGTCCAAGCCAAATCCCCAAATTAAATTCCCACAAGCCCAATCCCAAAATAAATTCCCCAATCCCCAAACCCGTCGGCCCCCAACCCCTGACCCATTCGACCTCTCCCCTTTTAATAACCCAATACCCGCTTGCCCAGATCCACTGACGTCAGCCTGTACCTCAAACCCGCCCATAACCCATCCCCATTTTTAATCCCCCAAACCAAATAAAAAACCCCCAAAAAAATCAGAAAATCAGAAAACCCTAACCCTTACCCTCAAGACGCGACCCCACACCCCCCACACCCGCGACCCCATCGCCGTCACCTCGCCCTGCCATCACCAACCCCCTGCCACCACCAACTCCCGTCACTTCGACCCACGCCCATACCCCCTAAAATCCGCTTCCAAAATTCAGAAATCTTTACCTTTAATTCGAATTTCAAACTCGATTCTTGGGGGGGGGGGAATCCACCTATAAATACCCCATGATTGTTCTTCATTTTGGGAGGGGATTTTGGAGGAGATTCGGGGGAGAAAAACAGATTTTTTCAGAGGATTTTTCGAAGACTATTTCATATATACATAAAATATTTGTTGTGTTCTTGATTTTAAAGCATTTGCCTTCTTTGTTATTCAAGAATCAAGTCCGAAAATGTTTGTTCTCCCCTTTTGATTCCCTGATTTTCTTCACTGATTTCGGGTCGGGTCGACCCGATTTGATTATTATTTTCAGAATTCTTGCATTTTCATATTTATGTATGTTGGTCATCTGAATTTGGTGATAAAATCTGATTCGGGTTTGGACCATCGATTCGGTCAGAACATCGACGGTCGGTCGACCGGTTTAGTATCATTTTCAGAATTCTTGCATTTCGTTTTCTTGTTATTGGTTATCTGAATTTGGTGTTAAAATCTGATTCGGGTTTGGACCACTGATTCGGGTCGGGTCACTGACCTGGGTCGGGTCGACCCGGTTTGGGTAACATTTTCAGAATTCTTGCATTTCATATTCTTGTTATTGGTTATCTGAATTTGGTGTTGAAATCTGATTCGAGTTTGGATCACTGATCCGGTCAGGTCGAATTCGATTTGAACATTTTCGTAATTCTTGCATTTCATATTCTTGTTCTTGGTTATCTCAATTTGGTCAAATCGATTTCGGGTTTGAATCATCGACCCGGTCAGGCGACTGATTTGAATATTTCGCAATTTGAAACTCGGGTCGGATATTTTAAACTGCTCACTGCTCGTTTCTTTGGCACTGTTTTACTGTTTTATTAATATCGCTTTAAGGCCGACGAAATTGAATTCGAGGCCGTGCTTTTCTTTCGTTTCGCTTCTCTGTTTTTTTTGTTTAACTGTTTTAGACATCCGTGCAACATATATATTATTGTTTTTATTAAGTTTACTGTTTTAAATTTCTTGCGACGGATATCATTGTTTTACTGTTTTGAATAAATACCGCTGGCCTGCTTGGGCGTTGTTTTTCTCGTTTCGATTTGCTCCCGCTTTGACATCGCTTTATCGCTTTTATCATTTCTTGTTTTAAATCGAACACCGCACCTTTCAAACATTGCTTTCTGCTCCAGTCCACTGTTTCAAAGATTCAAATATCTGCTTTCTTGTTTTTCTTGTTTTAAACTAAACACCACGTCTTTTTCCGGAAATTATTTTCTGCCCTCTGTTTTCACCTTGTGCCGCTTTGTTCTTGTTTCAATTTTAATTTTACTGATTTGAACACGATACTACACTGGCCGATGAAAAATATCCGTCGATTTTGAGGCCTCCACAGTTGCAAAGACGGAAATATAACTTCTGGGCAATGATGAAGACTTAAACCTTTTATCCGAGATCAACATGTTTAGTAGGCGAGGTGACTAAAATAACCAACAAGTTATATATTCACAGCCATGACGTGATTATAGTGATCTTTTTTATTTCACCCGAGAGACCAACACGTTTAGTAGGCGAGGCAATCAAAATAAACTACATTAGTCATATGTTTGCAGCCACGACGTGATTGGAATGTTCTTTTCAAAATTTAAGTCTGAGCCCTCCGCGATCAAAACATTCACTGTTTTGAATACGGATATGAAGTTATTTGTATTTAACTGTTTCTAACCGTTTGTTCTTGACAGCTTGCAGGGATTAAAGTAAATAACGGCGAATTATTCCTCGGAGTTTATTTATTTTATTTCTTTCTTTAATTCAGCTTTTATCTCGCTTTGTATTGTAATATTATTTATCGCACTTATGTAATTATTGAAATGCTTAGAATAGGCAAACTTAGGATTAATTCATAGGTTAGTTTAAGACTTAGAAATCCTTCGCTAGTTATTTATTTTAGGCTCGTCACACGTATTCAAGATTTTCAAAACAACTTTTGTCATCTTTTATTTGCTTTATTAATCATACCGAATAAGTTTATCTTTTGTCAATTTACAATTCATTGATTCCCAAAATTTTACCATTTGGCATTATAAATAAATTGTTTTACTATCAATTGTCAAAAACATATTTTTCCAACTCTACATGTATTTCTCTTTAGATATCATATAAATGCATATTTTGAAAAAATCTCTACATTTATCTATCTTTTAAAATGCATCATTTATTAATTATTTACAAACATCTTTTAACTTCATGCTTCAAACATGCATTTTTCTAGCAATAATTAACCTGAGTTTGACCGGATAACCGCAAGTTAGCGGATCTTAAAGGATGCCTAACCCCTTCCCTTTAGGATAATAAAGAACCCTTACCTAGAATCTCGCTAGTTTCGCAGACCTTAAAATTGGAGTTTATATAGCAGCACTTAGTTTAATATTTAGGTGTCCTAATTCACCGTAAAAGATAATTAGGTGGCGACTCCTCAACCCTTTTTTACCCAGGAATCACCGGACACGTCCGCGCTCCGCTTTGACCCGAGCAAGGTCGAAAAACGGGCGCGACATCAAGCATTTTCATTCATTAAGCCACGCAGGCTTTATCATTATCATATCCCAGTTGATCAGGTAGTCTGCATTTCCCATTTTCCGTGCCCAATATACGATCTTCGGTAAAACATGAATGCAATGCAAATGAAAATTCATGAATCACAATAAAATATCCTGAATGACATAATTTCCTTGACCTTCGGTTAATGCCGTAAATATTAACATCTTTTTCGTATTCCTTAGTAATGACTTAGGAACATATTTAGAAATGCTTTTAACATAGAAATCAACAACATGAATATTCTTAACTACTAGGAGTAGAATAAATTATGGAGCAATATCACAGTTATATTTCGTTACATGGAACATGCCAAAAGAAAGAAATAATTTGATTAACATACCTCGAATATTGTACTTTCAATAATCCCGTATTAAATTGCTGGGACTATTTCATAAAAAAAAATAAGGAACCCGACTCACTGCTCACGTTTTGGACTATGCTAACCTCTAAAACCAAGAAAAACTTTTCTTACTCAACTTGCTACTGCATTTCGTACGTTTTCTTTTCCAAAAGACAAAGTAAATTGTTGACTAGAAGTTTGCTGCCTACTTTTTCTCAATTCGAACAAAAGGAAAAAAAAAAGTTTGGTGGATGACTCACGATTTGCTTCAAAGTAATGCACTGCTTCCTTTGGTCTTATTCTTATTCTTAAAAGAAATGCTATTGTAGTACGTGTAGTTGAATAGGATTCCTAACCCAAGATTTAAACTCCCAAAATGACAATGATTACCCATGTGTTGTCCCCCACTAACCCCATCACGAGCTGCCACCCTTCTTTTAACAAATGACACCTAATTATAAATATTAGTAAGTCATTTAAGAACTCCTTTTAAATCTTACACGTCCACAATTCCACCTAGACTTGTCCCCACTAAAATATTAATTATCCCATAATTAATCAATTACACACGTAATTAATTCCAGATCCCACTTTATTTAAATCTTAAAAAACTCATTAGACCTTCGTATACCCAATGTCATATTTTCCTAATATGTCACTAGTCCATAACCTCTTTGTGCATGACCCAAATTTATTTCCGATCCCCATCGTCACACTTGTTGTGTCCAAATAAATTTTGGGGTGTAATTCTTTTATGTTCTAGTCTCTTTATTAGCATACATGATATCACATAAAATCCCCGAGGCGCGAATCTTCTTATTACACTTAGGTGCTCAAATCATTGTCCAAAATTCTGGGATGTTACATCTTTCCCCCCTTAAAAATATTCATCCTCGAATGTTGGGGTGACATATCTGATCATTGTCGTGTAACCAGCGAATACAACTACCTTCATACATCACTACATCAGACCTATCATACTCCCTTCCATCTTCCGTAGATGAATGCGACAACTTCTCATAATCTCAGATTTTAACAATAATACTGCCCCTTCCGGCGTATCCATCATCGTGGTAAAAATCACTCATTTACTAGTTATGAGTATAAACTAACCGAAGACTTTTTGGTAACCGACATTACTGGAATGGTATAAGGCGCGAGTCAAACTCGAATTCTTAAGACTCATCTCTACTGCACGATTTATGAGATGAAAGAATAGAAACCATCCCTAAAATGTCAAATAGCCGCATGTATATAAATATGGTGCACAACATACACATAAACAAGACTCTACTAGACACGACTTGTAGACTCTCTAGGACATACATGCTTTGATACCAAGTTTGTCACGACCCAAACCGGAGGGCCGCGACGGGCACCCGGATCCCCCCCGCCGATAGCGCCATTCGTAAAACCAACTTCTAATCACAATTGAATATGGACTAAGCCGAAAGAAAATTATGAAAAATCAGGTAAACATCTTATATATATACATACCCATACCAAGGCCGACAAGCCCATACATGACAACTAACCACAGAACACCTGTCTACAAGCTTCTAAAGAATACATGACGTCGTAAGGACGGGACATGACCCTGCCGTCCCATATACGTATGCAAAAATACAGTACCAAGACCCGACTGCAACTCTGAAACAAATAGAGTGCTCCAATATAAGTTGAACCAACAACCTTCTAGCGTGATCCGTCACCTTTTTAGCTGAACTTGGGGGCATGAAACGCAGCGTCCCCCTACAAAAGGGAGTACGACTGATGTACTGAGTATGTCATGCATGAACAATAGTATTACAGGGATATAACAACAACTGAAACAGGAATAACCGACCAATAGTACATATCTTTGCGGGTCCTAATACATATGCCTAAATATCATGCACAATGCGGTATACATATACATCAGCCCCACTGGGCATCTTCCTTACCATAACAACCTCTGTGGGCATCATTTCATGTCGGCCTCTGCGGGCATAATATGTCTAAATGTCATGCATAATGCGGTAAATACATATATACTGGCCACACAAGGGCATCTTCCTCCCCACAACATATATATATGTATTGGCCCTTAATCAGGCATCTTCCTTCATTAAGCCACACATGCTTTATCATTATCATATCCCAGTTGATCAGGTCGTTTGCGTTTCCCATTTTCCGTCCCCAATATACGGTCTTGGGTAAAAAATGAATGCAATGCAAATGAAAATGCATGAATCACAATAAAATATCATGAATGACATAATTTCCTTGACCTTCGGTTAATGCCGTAAATATTAACATTTTTTTTGTATGCCTTAGCAAGGACTTAAGAACATATTTAGACATACTTTTAACATAGAATCAACAACATGAATATTCTTAACTACTAGGAGTAGAATAAATTATGGAGCAATATCACAGTTATATTTCGTTACATGGAACATGCCAAAAGAAAGAAATAATTTGCCTTAACATACCTCGAATATTGTACTTTCAATAATCCCGTATTAAATTGCTGGGACTATTTCATAAAAACAAATAAGGAACCCGACTCACTGCTCACGTTTTGGACTATGCTAACCTCTAAAACCAAGAAAAACGTTTCTTACTCAACTTGCTACTGCATTTCGTACGTTTTCTTTTCCAAAAGACAAAGTAAATTGTTGACTAGAAGTTTGCTGCCTACTTTTTCTCAATTCGAACAAAAGGAAAAAAAAAGTTTGGTGGATGACTCACGATTTGCTTCAAATTAATGCACTGCTTCCTTTGGTCTTATTCTTATTCTTAAAAGAAATGCTATTGTAGTACGTGTAGTTGAATAGGATTCCTAACCCAAGATTTAAACTCCCAAAATGACAATGATTACCCATGTGTTGTCCCCCACTTACACCATCACGAGCAGCCACCCTTCCTTTAACAAATGACACCTAATTAGAAATATTAGTAAGTCATTTAAGAACTCCTTTTAAATCTTACACGTCCACAATTCCACATAGACTTGTCCCCACTAAAATATTAATTATCCCATAATTAATCAATTACACACGTAATTAATTTCAGATCCCACTTTATTTAAATCCTAAAAAACTCATTAGACCTTCGTATACCCAATGTCATAATTTCCTAATATGTCACTAGTCCATAACCTCTTTGTGCACGACCCAAATTTATTTTCGATCCCTGTCGTCACACTTGTTGTGTCCAAATAAATTTTGGGGTGTAATTCTTTTATGTTCTAGTCTCTTTATTAGCATACATGATATCACATAAAATCCCCGAGGCGCGAATCTTCTTATTACACTTAGGTGCTCAAATCATTGTCCAAAATTCTGGGATGTTACATCTTTTCCCCCTTAAAAATATTCATCCTCAAATGTTGGGGTGACATATATGATCCTTGTCGCGTAACCATCGAATACAACTACCTTCATACATCACTACATCAGACCTATCATACTCTCTTCCATATTCCGTATATGAATGCGAAAACTTCTCATAATCTCAGAGTTTAACAATAATACTGCCCCTTCCGGCGTATCCATCATCTTGGTAAAAATCGCTCAATTACTAGATACGAGTATAAACTAACAGAAGAATTTTTGGTAACCGACATTACTGGAATGGTATAAGGCGCGAGTCAAACTCGAATTCTTAAGACTCATCTCTACTGCACGATTTATGAGATGAAAGAATAGCAACCATCCCTAAAATGTCAAATAGCCGCATGTATATAAATATGGTGCACAACATACCCATAAACAAGACTCTACTAGACACGACTTGTAGACTCTCTAGGACAGACATGCTTTGATACCAAGTTTGTCACGACCCAAACCGGAGGGCCGCGACGGGCACCGGATCCCCCCCGCCGATAGCGCCATTCGTACAACCAACTTCTAATCACAATTGAATATGGACTAAGCCGAAAGAAAATTATGAAAAATCAGGTAAACATCTTAAATATATACATACCCATACCAAGGCCGACAAGCCCATACATGACAACAAACCACAGAACACCTATCTACAAGCTTCTAAAGAATACATGACGTCATAAGGACGGGACATGACTCCGCCATACCCATATACGTATGCAAAAATACAGTACCAAGACCCGACTGCAACTCTGAAGCAAATAGAGTGCTCCAATATAAGGTGAACCAACAACCTTATAGCGTGATCCGTCACCTTATTTAACTGAACCTGCGGGCATGAAATGCAGCGTCCCCGGACAAAAGAGACGTCAGTACGACTGATGTACTGATTATGTCAGGCATGAACAATAGTATTACAGGGAAATAACAATAACTAAAACAGGAATAACCGACCAATAGTACATATCTTTGCGGGTCCTAATACATATGCCTAAATATGAAGCACAATGCGGTATACATATACATCAGCCCCATTAGGCATCTTCCTTACCATAACAACCTCGGTGGGCATCATTTCATGTCGGCCTCTGCGGGTATAATATGTCTAAATGTCATGCATAATGAGGTAAATACATATATACTAGCCACACAAGGGCATCTTCCTCCCCACAACATGTATATATATATATATATATTGGCCCATAATCAGGCATCTTCCTTCATTAAGCCACGCAGGCTTTACCATTATCATATCCCAGTTGATCAGGTGGTTTACATTTCCAATTTTCCGTCCCGAATATACAGTCTTGGGTAAAATATGAATGCAATGCAAATGAAAATTCATGAATCACAATAAAATATCCTGAATGACATAATTTCCTTGACCTTCGGTTAATGCCGTAAATATTAACATCTTTTTCGTATTCCTTAGTAAGGACTTAGGAACATATTTAGAAATACTTTTAACATAGAAATCAACAACATGAATATTCTTAACTAGTAGGAGTAGAATAAATTATGGAGCAATATCACAGTTATATTTCGTTACATGGAACATGCCAAAAGAAATAAATAATTTGCCTTAACATACCTCGAATATTGTACTTTCAATAATCCCGTATTAAATTGCTGGGACTATTTCATAAAAAATAAGGAACCCGACTCACTGCTCACGTTTTGGACTATGCTAACCTCTAAAACTTTGAAAAACTTTTCTTACTCAACATGTTACTGCATTTCGTACGTTTTCTTTTCCAAAAGACAAGTAAATTGTTGACTAGAAGTTTGCTGCCTACTTTTTCTCAATTCGAACAAAAGGAAAAAAAAAGTTTGGTGGATGACTCACGATTTGCTTCAAATTAATGCACTGCTTCCTTTGGTCTTATTCTTATTCTTAAAAGAAATGCTATTGTAGTATGTGTAGTTGAATAGGATTCCTAACCCAAGATTTAAACTCCCAAAATGACAATGATTACCCATGTGTTGTCCCCCACTAACCCCATCACGAGCTGCCAACCTTCCTTTAACAAATGACACCTAATTAGAAATATTAGTAAGTCATTTAAGAACTCCTTTTAAATATTACACGTCCACAATTCCACCTAGACTTGTCCCCACTAAAATATTAATTATCCCATAATTAATCAATTACACACATAATTAATTCTAGATCCCACTTTATTTAAATCCTAAAAAACTCATTAGACCTTCGTATACCCAATGTCATAATTTCCTAATATGTCACTAGTCCATAACCTCTTTGTGCACGACCCAAATTTATTTCCGATCCCCGTCGTCACACTTTTTGTGTCCAAATAAATTTCGGGGTGTAATTCTTTTATGTTCTAGTCTCTTTATTAGCATACATGATATCACATAAAATCTCCGAGGAGCGAGTCTTCTTATTACACTTAGGTGCTCAAATCACTGTCCAAAATTCTGGGATGTTACATCCTTCCCCACTTAGATACATTCGTCCTCGAATGTTGGGGTGACATATCTCATCCTTGTCGCGTAACCAGCGAATACAACTACCTTCATACATCATTACATCAGACCTCTCATACTCCCTTCCATCTTCCGTATATGAATGCGACAACTTCTCATAATCTCAGATTTTAACAATAATACTGCCCCTTCCGGCGTATCCATCATCTTGGTAAAAATCGCTCAATTACTAGTTATGAGTATAAACTAACCGAAGACTTTTTGGTAACCGACATTACTGGAATGGTATAAGGCGCGAGTCAAACTCGAATTCTTAAGACACATCTCTACTGCACGATTTATGAGATGAAAGAATAGAAACCATCCCTAAAATGTCAGATAGCCTCCTGTTTATAAGTATGGTGCACAACATACCCATAAATAGGACTCTACTAGACACGGCTTGTAGACTCTCTAGGACAGACATGCTTTGGTACCAAGTTTGTCACGACCCAAACAGGAGGGCCGCGACGGGCACCCGGATCCCCCCCGCCGATAGTGCCATTCGTACAACCATCTTCTAATTACAATTGAATATGGACTAAGCCGAAAGAAAATTATGAAAAATCAGGTAAACATCTTATATATATACATACCCATACCAAGGCCGACAAGCCCATACATGACAACTAACCACAGAACACTTGTCTACAAGCTTCTAAAGAATACATGACGTCATAAGGACGGGACATGACCCCGCCATACCCATATACGTATGCAAAAATACAGTACCAAGACCCGACTGTAACTCTGAAACAAATAGAGTGCTCCAATATAAGTTGAACCAATAACCTTCTAGCGTGATCCGTCACCTTCTTTAACTGAACCTGCGGGCATGAAACGCAGCGTCCCCCGACAAAAGGGAGTACGACTGATGTACTGAGTATGTCAGGCATGAACAATAGTATTACTGGGATATAACAACAACTGAAATAGGAATAACTGACCAATAGTACATATCTTTGCGGGTCCTAATACATTTGCCTAAATATCATGCACAATGCGGTATACATATACATCAGCCCCACTGGGCATCTTCCTTACCATAACAACCTCTGTGGGCATCATTTCATGTCGGCCTCTGCGGGCATAATATGTCTAAATGTCATGCATAATGAGGTAAATACATATATACTAGCCACACAAGGGCATCTTCCTCCCCACAACATATATATATGTATTGGCCCATAATCAGGCATCTTCCTTCATTATGCCACGCATGCTTTATCATTATCAAATCCAGTTGATCAGGTGGCCTGCATTTCCCATTTTCCGTCCCCAATATACGGTCTTGGGTAAAACATGAATGCAATGCAAATGAAAATTCATGAATCACAATAAAATATCCTGAATGACATAATTTCCTTGACCTTCGGTTAATGCCGTAAATATTAACATCTTTTTCGTATTCCTTAGTAAGGACTTAGGAACATATTTAGAAATGCTTTTAACATAGGAATCAACAACATGAATGTTCTTAACTACTAGGAGTAGAATAAATTATGGAGCAATATCACAGTTATATTTCGTTACATGGAACATGCCAAAAGAAAGAAATAATTTGCCTTAACATACCTCGAATATTGTACTTTCAATAATCCCGTATTAAATTGCTGGGACTATTTCATAAAAAAAATAAGGAACCCGACTCACTGCTCATGTTTTGGACAATGCTAACCTCTAAAACCAAGAAAAACTTTTCTTACTCAACTTGCTACTGCATTTCGTACGTTTTCTTTTCCAAAAGACAAAGTAAATTGTTGACTAGAAGTTTGCTGCCTACTTTTTCTCAATTCGAACAAAAGGAAAACAAAAAGTTTGGTGGATTACTCACGCTTTGCTTCAAATTAATGCACTGCTTCCTTTGGTCTTATTCTTATTCTTAAAAGAAATGCTATTGTAGTACGTGTAGTTGAATAGGATTCCTAACCCAAGATTTAAACTCCCAAAATGACAATGATTACCCATGTGTTGTCCCCCACTAACCCCATCACGAGCTGCCACCCTTCCTTTAACAAATGACACCTAATTAGAAATATTAGTAAGTCATTTAAGAACTCCTTTTAAATCTTACACGTCCACAATTCCACCTAGACTTGTCCCCACTAAAATATTAATTATCCCATAATTAATCAATTACACACAAAATTAATTCCAGATCCCACTTTATTTAAATCCTAAAAAACTCATTAGACCTTCGTATACCCATTGTCATAATTTTCTAATATGTCACTAGTCCATAACCTCGTTGTGCACGACCCAAATTTATTTCCGATCCCCGTCGTCACACTTGTTGTGTCCAAATAAATTTCGGGGTGTAATTCTTTTATGTTCTAGTCTCTTTATTAGCATACATGATATCACATAAAATCCCCGAGGCGCGAATCTTCTTATTACACTTAGGTTCTCAAATCATTGTCCAAAATTCTGGGAGGTTACATCTTTTCCCCCTTAAAAATATTCATCCTCGAATGTTGGGGTGACATATCTGATCCTTGTCACGTAACCATCGAATACAACTACCTTCATACATCGCTACATCAGACCTATCATACTCCCTTCCATCTTCCGTATATGAATGCGACAACTTCTCATAATCTCAGATTTTAACAATAATACTGCCTCTTCCGGCGTATCCATCATCTTGGTAAAAATCACTCAATTACTAGTTATGAGTATAAACTAACCGAAGACTTTTTGGTAACCGACATTACTGGAATGGTATAAGGCGCGAGTCAAACTCGAATTCTTAAGACACATCTCTACTGCACGATTTATGAGATGAAAGAAAAGAAACCATCCCTAAAATGTCAGATAGCCTCCTGTTTATAAGTATGGTGCACAACATACCCATAAACAGGACTCTACTAGACACGGCTTGTGGACTCTCTAGGACATACATGCTTTGATACCAAGTTTGTCACGACCCAAACCGGAGGGCCGCGACTGGCACCCGGATCCCCCCCGCCAGTAGCGCCATTCGTACAACCAACTTCTAATCACAATTGAATATGGACTAAGATGAAAGAAAATTATGAAAAATCAGGTAAGCATCTTATATATATACATACCCATACCAAGGCCGACAAGTCCATACATGACAACTAACCACAGAACACCTGTCTACAAGCTTCTAAAGAATACATGACGTCATAAGGACGGGACATGACCCTGCCGTGCCCATATACGTATGCAAAAATACAGTACCAAGACCCGACTGCAACTCTGAAACAAATAGAGTGCTCCAATATAAGTTGAACCAACAACCTTCTAGCGTGATCCGTCACCTTCTTTAACTGAACCTGCGGGCATGAAACGCAGCGTCCCCCGACAAAAGGGAGTACGACTGATGTACTGAGTATGTCAGGCATGAGCAAGAGTATTATAGGGATATAACAACAACTAAAACAGGAATAACCGACCAATAGTACATATTTTTGCGGGTCCTAATACATATGCCTAAATATCATGCACAATGCGGTATACATATACATCAGCCCATTGGGCATCTTCCTTACCATAACAACCTCTGTGGGCATCATTTCATGTCGGCCTCTGCGGGCATAATATGTCTAAATGTCATGCATAATGAGGTAAATACATATATACTAGCCACACAAGGGCATCTTCCTCCCCACAACATATATATATATATATATGTATTGGCCCATAATCAGGCATCTTCATTCATTAAGCCACGCAGGCTTTATCATTTTCATATCCCAGTTGATCAGGTCGTTTGCGTTTCCCATTTTCCGTCCCCAATATAAGGTCTAGGGTAAAACATAAATGCAATGTAAAAGGAAAATGCATGAATCACAATAAAATATCCTGAATGACATAATTTCCTTGACCTTCGATTAATGCCATAAATATTAACATTTTTTCGTATTCCTTAGTAAGGACTTAGGAACATATTTAGAAAAACTTTTAACATAGAAATCAACAACATGAATATTCTTAACTACTAGGAGTAGAATAAATTATGGAGCAATATCACAGTTATATTTCGTTATATGGAACATGCCAAAAGAAAGAAATAATTTGCCTTAACATACCTCGAATATTGTACTTTCAATAATCCCGTATTAAATTGCTGGGACTATTTCATAAAAAAAATAAGGAACCCGACTCACTGCTCACGTTTTGGACTATGCTAACCTCTAAAACTAAGAAAAACTTTTCTTACTCAACATGTTACTGCATTTCGTACGTTTTCTTTTCCAAAAGACAAGTAAATTGTTGACTAGAAGTTTGCTGCCTACTTTTTCTCAATTCGAACAAAAGGAAAAAAAAAGTTTGGTGGATGACTCACGATTTGCTTCAAATTAATGCACTGCTTCCTTTGGTCTTATTCTTATTCTTAAAAGAAATGATATTGTAGTACGTGTAGTTGAATAGGATTCCTAACACAAGATTTAAACTCCCAAAATGACAATGATTACCCATGTGTTGTCCCCCACTAAACCCATCACGAGCTGCCACCCTTCCTTTAACAAATGACACCTAATTAGAAATATTAGTAAGTCATTTAAGAACTCCTTTTAAATATTACACGTCTACAATTCCACCTAGACTTGTCCGCACTAAAATATTAATTATCCCATAATTAATCAATTACACACATATATAATTCTAGATCCCACTTTATTTAAATTCTAAAAAACTCATTAGACCTTCGTATACCCAATGTCATAATTTCCAAATACGTCACTAGTCCATAACCTCTTTGTGCACGACCCAAATTTATTCCCGATCCCCGTCGTCACACTTGTTGTGTCCAAAATTATTTCGGGGTCTTATTATTTTATGCTCTAGTCTCTTTATTAGCATACATGATATCACATTAAATACCCGAGTCTCGAGTCTACTTATTATGTATAGGTGCTCAAATCATTGTCCAAAATTCCAGGATGTTACATCCTTCCCCCCTTAGAAACATTCGTCCTCGAATGTTGGGGTGATATATCTCATCCTCGTCGCGTAACCAGCGAATACAACTACCTTCATACAACACTACATCAGACCTCTCATACTCCCTTCCATCTTCCGTATATGAATGAGACAACGTCTCATAATCTCAAATTTTAACAATAATACTGCCCATTTCGGCGTATCCATCATCTTGGTAGAAATCGCTCAATTACTAGCTACGAGTATAAACTAACCGAAGTCTATTTGGTAACCGACATTACTAGAATGGTATAAGGCGCGAGTCAAACTCGAATTCTTAAGACTCATCTCTACTGCACGATTTATGAGATGAAAGAATAGAAACCATCCCTAAAATGTCAGATAGCCTCCTGTTTATAAGTATGGTGCACAACATACCCATAAATAGGACTCTACTAGACACGGCTTGTAGACTCTCTAGGACAGACATGCTTTGATACCAAGTTTGTCACGACCCAAACCGGAGGGCCGCGACGGGCACCCGGATCCCCCCCGCCGATAGCGCCATTCGTACAACCAACTTCTAATCACAATTGAATATGGACAAAGCCGAAAGAAAATTATGAAAAATCAGGTAAACATCTTATATATATACATACCCATACCAAGGCCGACAAGCCCATACATGACAACTAACCACAGAACACTTGTCTACAAGCTTCTAAAGAATACATGACGTCATAAGGACGGGACATGACCCCGCCATACCCATATACGTATGCAAAAATACAGTACCAAGACCCGACTGTAACTCTGAAACAAATAGAGTGCTCCAATATAAGTTGAACCAACAACCTTCTAGCGTGATCCGTCACCTTCTTTAACTGAACCTGCGGGCATGAAACGCAGCGTCCCCCGACAAAAGGAAGTACGACTGATGTACTGAGTATGTCAGGCATGAATAATAGTATTACAGGGATATAACAACAACTGAAATAGGAATAACCGACCAATAGTACATATCTTTGCGGGTCCTAATACATATGCCTAAATATCATGCACAATGCGGTATACATATACATCAGCCCCACTAGGCATCTTCCTTACCATAACAACCTCTGTGGGCATCATTTCATGTCGGCCTCTGCGGGCATAATATGTCTAAATGTCATGCATAATGAGGTAAATACATATATACTAGCCACACAAGGGCATCTTCCTCCCCACAACATATATATATGTATTGGCCCATAATCAGGCATCTTCCTTCATTATGCCACGCATGCTTTATCATTATCAAATCCAGTTGATCAGGTGGCCTGCATTTCCCATTTTCCGTCCCCAATATACGGTCTTGGGTAAAACATGAATGCAATGCAAATGAAAATTCATGAATCACAATAAAATATCCTGAATGACATAATTTCCTTGACCTTCGGTTAATGCCGTAAATATTAACATCTTTTTCGTATTCCTTAGTAAGGACTTAGGAACATATTTAGAAATGCTTTTAACATAGGAATCAACAACATGAATGTTCTTAACTAGTAGGAGTAGAATAAATTATGGAGCAATATCACAGTTATATTTCGTTACATGGAACATGCCAAAAGAAAGAAATAATTTGCCTTAACATATCTCGAATATTGTACTTTCAATAATCCCGTATTAAATTGCTGGGACTATTTCATAAAAAAAATAAGGAACCCGACTCACTGCTCATGTTTTGGACAATGCTAACCTCTAAAACCAAGAAAAACTTTTCTTACTCAACTTGCTACTGCATTTCGTACGTTTTCTTTTCCAAAAGACAAAGTAAATTGTTGACTAGAAGTTTGCTGCCTACTTTTTCTCAATTCGAACAAAAGGAAAACAAAAAGTTTGGTGGATTACTCACGCTTTGCTTCAAATTAATGCACTGCTTCCTTTGGTCTTATTCTTATTCTTAAAAGAAATGCTATTGTAGTACGTGTAGTTGAATAGGATTCCTAACCCAAGATTTAAACTCCCAAAATGACAATGATTACCCATGTGTTGTCCCCCACTAACCCCATCACGAGCTGCCACCCTTCCTTTAACAAATGACACCTAATTAGAAATATTAGTAAGTCATTTAAGAACTCCTTTTAAATCTTACACGTCCACAATTCCACCTAGACTTGTCCCCACTAAAATATTAATTATCCCATAATTAATCAATTACACACAAAATTAATTCCAGATCCCACTTTATTTAAATCCTAAAAAACTCATTAGACCTTCGTATACCCAATGTCATAATTTTCTAATATGTCACTAGTCCATAACCTCGTTGTGCACGACCCAAATTTATTTTCGATCCCCGTCGTCACACTTTTTGTGTCCAAATAAATTTCGGGGTGTAATTCTTTTATGTTCTAGTCTCTTTATTAGCATACATGATATCACATAAAATCCCCGAGGCGCGAATCTTCTTATTACACTTAGGTTCTCAAATCATTGTCCAAAATTCTGGGAGGTTACATCTTTTCCCCCTTAAAAATATTCATCCTCGAATGTTGGGGTGACATATCTGATGCTTGTCGCATAACCATCGAATACAACTACCTTCATACATCGCTACATCTGACCTATCATACTCCCTTCCATCTTCCGTATATGAATGCGACAACTTCTCATAATCTCAGATTTTAACAATATCGCCTCTTCCTAGCGTATCCATCATCTTGGTAAAAATCACTCAATTACTAGTTATGAGTATAAACTAACCGAAGACTTTTTGGTAAACCGACATTACCGAATGGTATAAGGCGCGAGTCAAACTCGAATTCTTAAGACACATCTCTCTTGCACGATTTATGAGATGAAAGAAAAGAAACCATCCCTAAAATGTCAAATAGCCTCCTGTATATAAGTATGGTGCACAATATACCCATAAACAAGACTCTACTAGACACGACTTGTGGACTCTCTAGGACATACATGCTTTGATACCAAGTTTGTCACGACCCAAACCGGAGGGCCGCGATCGCATCCGGATCCCCTCCAAGATCGCCATTCGTACAACCAACTTCTAATCACAATTGAATATGGACTAAGATGAAAGAAAATTATGAAAAATCAGGTAAGCATCTTATATATATACATACCCATACCAAGGCCGACAAGTCCATACATGACAACTAACCACAGAACACCTGTCTACAAGCTTCTAAAGAATACATGACGTCATAAGGACGGGACATGACCCTGCCGTGCCCATATACGTATGCAAAAATACAGTACCAAGACCCGACTGCAACTCTGAAACAAATAGAGTGCTCCAATATAAGTTGAACCAACAACCTTCTAGCGTGATCCATCACCTTCTTTAACTGAACCTGCGGGCATGAAACGCAGCGTCCCCCGACAAAAGGGAGTACGACTGATGTACTGAGTATGTCAGGCATGAACAATAGTATTACAGGGATATAACAACAACTGAAACAGGAATAACCGACCAATAGTACATATCTTTGCGGGTCCTAATACATATGCCTAAATATCATGCACAATGCGGTATACATATACATCAGCCCCATTGGGCATCTTCCTTACCATAACAACCTCTGTGGGCATCATTTCATGTCGCCCTCTACGGGCATAATATGTCTAAATGTCATGCATAATGGGGGTAAATACATATATACTAGCCACATAAGAGCATCTTCCTCCCCACAACATATATATATGTATTGGCCCATAATCAGGCATCTACCTTCATTAAGCCACGCAGGCTTTTTCATTATCATATCCCAGTTGATCAGGTGGTCTGCATTTCCCATTTTCCGTCCCCAACATACGGTCTTGAGTAAAACATGAATGCAATGCAAATGAAAATTCATGAATCACAATAAAATATCCTGAATGACATAATTTCCTTGACCTTCGGTTAATGCCGTAAATATTAACATCTTTTTCGTATTCCTTAGTAAGGACTTAGGAACATATTTAGAAATACTTTTAACATAGAAATCAACAACATGAATATTCTTAACTACTAGGAGTAGAATAAATTATGGAGCAATATCACAGTTATATTTCGTTATATGGAACATGCCAAAAGAAAGAAATAATTTGCCTTAACATACCTCGAATATTGTACTTTCAATAATCCCGTATTAAATTGCTGGGACTATTTCATAAAAAAAATAAGGAACCCGACTCACTGCTCACGTTTTGGACTATGCTAACCTCTAAAACTAAGAAAAACTTTTCTTACTCAACATGTTACTGCATTTCGTACGTTTTCTTTTCCAAAAGACAAGTAAATTGTTGACTAGAAGTTTGCTGCCTACTTTTTCTCAATTCGAACAAAAGGAAAAAAAAAGGTTTGGTGGATGACTCACGATTTGCTTCAAATTAATGCACTGCTTCCTTTGGTCTTATTCTTATTCTTAAAAGAAATGCTATTGTAGTACGTGTAGTTGAATAGGATTCCTAACACAAGATTTAAACTCCCAAAATGACAATGATTACCCATGTGTTGTCCCCCACTAAACCCATCACGAGCTGCCACCCTTCCTTTAACAAATGACACCTAATTAGAAATATTAGTAAGTCATTTAAGAACTCCTTTTAAATCTTACACGTCCACAATTCCACCTAGACTTGTCCCCACTAAAATATTAATTATCCCATAATTAATCAATTACACACATATATAATTCTAGATCCCACTTTATTTAAATTCTAAAAAACTCATTAGACCTTCATATACCCAATGTCATAATTTCCAAATACGTCACTAGTCCATAACCTCTTTGTGCACGACCCAAATTTATTCCCGATCCCCGTCGTCACACTTGTTGTGTCCAAAATTATTTCGGGGTCTTATTATTTTATGCTCTAGTCTCTTTATTAGCATACATGATATCACATTAAATACCCGAGTCTCGAGTCTACTTATTATGTATAGGTGCTCAAATCATTGTCCAAAATTCCAGGATGTTACATCCTTCCCTCCTTAGAAACATTCGTCCTCGAATGTTGGGGTGATATATCTCATCCTTGTCGCGTAACCAACGAATACAACTACCTTCATACAACACTACATCAGACCTCTCATACTCCCTTCCATCTTCCGTATATGAATGAGACAACGTCTCATAATCTCAAATTTTAACAATAATACTGCCCCTTCCGGCGTATCCATCGTCTTGGTAGAAATCGCTCAATTACTAGCTACGAGTATAAACTAACCGAAGTCTATTTGGTAACCGACATTACTAGAATGGTATAAGGCGCGAGTCAAACTCGAATTCTTAAGACTCATCTCTACTGCACAATTTATGAGATGAAAGAATAGAAACCATCCCTAAAATGTCAGATAGCCTCCTGTTTATAAGTATGGTGCACAACATACCCATAAACAAGACTCTATTAGACACGGCTTGTAGACTCCCTATGACATACATGCTCTGATACCAAGTTTGTCACGACCCAAACCAGAGGGCCGCGACAGGCACCCGGATCCCACCACCGGATACCGCCATTCGTACGACCAACTTCTAATCACAATTGAATATGGACAAAGCCGAAAGAAAATTATGAAAAATCAGGTAACTATCTTATATATATACATACCCATATCAAGGCCGACAACGCCATACATGACAACTAACCGTAGGACACCTGTCTACAAATCTCTAAAGAATACATGACGTCATAAGGACGGGACATGACCGCGCCATACCCATATACGTATGCAAAAATACTCTACCAAGACCCGACTGCAACTCTGAAACAAATAGAGTGCTCCAATATAGGCTGAACCAACAACCTACTAGTGTGATCCGTTACCTCCTTTAACTGAACCTGCGGGCATGAAACGCAGCGTCCCCCAACAAAAGGGACGTCAGTACGACTGATTAACTGAGTATGTCAGGCATGAACAATAGTATAACAAGGATATAACAACAACTGAAACTGGAACAACCGACCAATAGTACATATCTTTGCGGGTCCTAATACATATGACTAAATATCATGCACAATGCGGTATACATATACATCGACCCCATTGGACATCTTCCTTGCCATAGAAACCTCTGTAGGCATCATTTCATGTCGGCCTCTGCGGGCATAATATGTCTAAATGTCATGCATAATGCGGTAAATACATATATACTGGCCACACAAGGACATCTTCCTCCCCACAACATATATATATGTATTGGCCCTTAATCAGTCATCTTCCTTCATTAAGCCACGCAGGTTTTATCATTATCATATTCCAGCTGATCAGGTGGTCTGCGTTTCCCATTTTCCGTCCCCAATATACGGTCTTGGGTAAAACATGAATACAATGCAAATGAAAATGCATGAATCACAATAAAATATCCTGAATGACATAATTTCCTTGACCTTCGGTTAATACCGTAAATATTAACATCTTTTCCGTATGCCTTAATAAGGACTTAGGAACATATTTAGACGTGCTTTTAACATAGGAATCAACAACATGAATATTCTAAACTACTAGGAGTAGAATAAATTATGGAGCAATATCACGGTTATATTTCATTACATGGAATATGCCAAAAGAAAGAAATAATTTACCTTAACATACCTCGAATATTGTCCTTTCAATAATCCCGTATTAAATTGATGGGACTATTTCATAAAAAAATAAGGAACCCGACTCACTGCTCACATTTTGGACTTTGCTAACCTCTAAAACCAAGAAAAACGTTTCTTACTCAACTTGCTACTGCATTTCGTAAGTTTGCTTTTACAAAAGACAAAGTAAATTATTGACTAGAAGTTTGCTGCCTGCTTTTTCTCAATTCGAACAAAAGGAAAAAAAAGGTTTGGAGGATGACTCACGATTTGCTTCTAATTAATGCACTGCTTCCTTTGGTCTTATTCTTATTCTTGAAAGAAATGTTATCCTAGTACGTGTAGTTGAATAGGACTCTTAACCCAAGATTTAAACTTCCAAAATGACAATGATTACCCATGTGTTGTGCCCCAATAATCCCATCACGAGCTGCCACCCTTCCTTTAACAAATGACACCTAATTTGAAATATTAGTAAGTAATTTAAGAACACCATTTAAATCTTACAGATCCACAATTCCACCTACACTTGTCCCCACTAAAATATTATTTATCCCATAGTTAATCAATTACACACATAATTAAATCTAGATCCCACTTTATTTAAATCCTAAAAAACTCATAAGACATTCGTATACCCAATGTCATAATTTCCTAATATGCCACAAGTCCATAACCTGTTTGTGCACACACCAAATTTATTTCTGATCCCCGTCGTCACAATTGTTGTGTCCAAAATTATTTCGGGGTCTAATTCTTTTATGTTCTAGTCTCTTTATTAGCATACATGATATCACATAAAATCCCCGAGTCTCGAGTCTACTTATTATGCTTAGGTGCTCAAATCATTGTCCAAAATTCCGGGATGTTACATCCTTCCCCGCTTAGAAAAATTCATCCTCGAATGTTGGGGTGACATATCTCATCCTTATCGCGTAACCAGCGAATACAACTACCTTCATACATCACTACATCAGACCTCTCATACTCCCTTCCATCTTCTGTATATGAATGAGACAACTTCTCATAATCTCAAATTTTAACATTAATACTGCTCCTTCCGGGGTATCCATCGTCTTGGTAGAAATCGCTCAATTACTAGCTACGAGTATAAACTAACCAAAGTCTATTTGGTAACCGACATTACTGGAACGGTATAAGGCGCGAGTCGAACTCGAATTCTTAAGATTCAGCTCTTCTGCATAATTTATGAGATGAAAGAATAGAAACCATCCCTAAAATGTCAGATCGCCTCATGTTTATAAGTATGGTGCACAACATACCCATAAACAAGACTCTACTAGACACGACTTGTAGACTCCCTAGGACAGACATGCTCTGATAGCAAGTTTGACACCACCCAAACCGGATGGCCGCGACGGGCATCCGGATCCCCCCGCCAGATAACGCTATTCGTACAACCAACTGCTAATCACAATTGAATATGGAAAAAACCGAAAGAAATTTATGAAAAATCAGGTAACTATCTTATATATATACATACCCATATCAAGGCCGATAAGGCCATACATGACAACTAACCGTATGACACCTGTCTACAAATCTCTAAAGAATACATGACGTCATAAGGACGGGACATGACCCCGCCATACCCATATACGTATGCAAAAATACTCTACCAAGACCCGACTGCAACTCTGAACAAATAGAGTGCTCCAATATAGGCTGAACCAACAACCTACTAGTGTGATCCGTCACCTTCTTTAACAGAACCTGCGGGCATGAAACACAGCGTCCCCCGACAAAAGGGACGTCAGTACGACTGATGTACTGAGTATGTCAGGCATGAACAATAGTATAACAGGGATATAACAATAACTGAAACTGGAACAACCGACCAATAGTACATATCTTTGCGGGTCCTAATACATATGCCTAAATATCATGCACAATGCGGTATACATATACATCGACCCCATTGGGCATCTTCCTTACCATAACAACCTCTGTAGGCATCATTTCATGTCGGCCTCTACGGGCATAATATGTCTAAATGTCATGCATAATGCGGTAAAATACATATATACTGGCCACACAAGGACATCTTCCTCCCCACAACATATATATATGTATTGGCCCTCAATCAGTCATCTTTCTTAATTAAGCCACGCAGGCTTTATCATTATCATATCCCAGCTGATCAGGTGGTCTGCGTTTTCCATTTTCCGTCCCGAATATACGGTCTTGGGTAAAACATGAATGCAATGCAAATGAAAATGCATGAATCACAATAAAATATCCTGAATGACTTAATTTCATTGACCTTCGGTTAATACCATAAATATTAACATATTTTCCGTATGCCTTAATAAAGACTTAGGAACATATTTAGATGTGCTTTTAACATAGGAATCAACAACATGAATATTCTTAACTACTAGGAGTAGAATAAATTATGGAGCAATATCACGGTTATATTTCGTTACATGGAACATGCCAAAAGAAAGAAATAATTTGCCTTAATACACCTTGAATATTGTCCTTTCAATAATCCCGTATTAAATTGCTAGGGCTATTTCATAAAAAAAAATAAGGAACCCGACTCACTGCTCACATTTTGGACTTTGCTAACCTCTAAAACTAAGAAAAACGTTTCTTACTCAACTTGCTACTGCATTTCGTATGTTTTCTTTTACAAAAGACAAAGTAAATTGTTGACTAAAAGTTTGCTGCCTACTTATTCTCAATTCGAACAAAAGGAAAAAAAAGGTTTGGAGGATGACTCACGATTTGCTTCTAATTAATGCACTGCTTCCTTTGGTCTTATTCTTATTTTTGAAAGAAATGTTATCCTAGTACGTGTAGTTGAATAGGACTCCTAACCCAAGATTTAAACTTCCAAATGACAATGATTACCCCTGTGTTGTCCCCCACTAATCCCATCACGAGCTGCCACCCTTCCTTTAACAAATGACACCTAATTAGAAATATTAGTAAGTAATTTAAGAACACCTTTTAAATCTTACACATCCACAATTCCACCTACACTTGTCCCCACTAAAATATTATTTATCCCATAGTTAATCAATTACACACATAATTAATTCTAGATCCCACTTTATTTAAATCCTAAAAAACTCATAAGACATTCGTATACCCAATGTCATAATTTCCTAATATGCCACAAGTCCATATCCTGTTTGTGCACACACCAAATTTATTTCTGATCCCCATCGTCACAATTGTTGTGTCCAAAATTATTTCGAGGTCTAATTCTTTTATGTTCTAGTCTCTTTATTAGCATGATATCACATAAAATCCCCGAGTCTCGAGTCTACTTATTATGCTTAGGTGCTCAAATCATTGTCCAAAATTCCGGGATGTTACATCCTTCCCCGCTTAGAAAAATTCGTCCTCGAATGTTGGGGTGACATATCTCATCCTTGTCGCGTAACCAGCGAATACAACTACCTTCATACATCACTACATCAGACCTCTCATACTCCCTTCCATCTTCTGTATATGAATGAGACAACTTCTCATAATGTCAAATTTTAACATTAATACTGCCCCTTCCGGGGTATCCATCGTCTTGGTAGAAATTGCTCAATTACTAGCTATGAGTATAAACTAACCAAAGTCTATTTGGTAACCGACATTACTGGAACGGTATATGGCGCGAGTCGAACTCGAATTCTTAAGACTCATATCTACTGCACAATTTATGAGATGAAAGTATAGAAACCATCCCTAAAATGTCAGATAGCCTCCTGTTTATAAGTATGGTGCACAACATACCCATAAACAAGACTCTACTAGACACGACTTGTAGACTCTCTAGAAAAGACATGCTCTGATATCAAGTTTGACACCACCGAAATCGGATGGCCGCGACGGGCATCCGGATCCCACCTCCAGATATCGCTATTTGTACAACCAACTTTTAATCACAATTGAATATGGACTATGCCGAAAGAAAATTATCAAAAATCAGGTAACTATCTTATATATATACATACCCATACCAAGGACGACAAGGCCATACATGACAACTAACCATAAGACACCTGTCTACAAGCCTCTAAAGAATACATGACGTCATAAGGACGGGACATGACCCATCCATACCCATATACGTATGCAAAAATACTGTACCAAGACCTGAATGCTACTCTGAAACAAATTGAGTGCTCCAATATCAGCTGAACGAGCAACCTACTAGCGTGATCCGTCACCTTTCTTAACTGAACCTGCGTGCATGAAACGCAACGTCCTCCGACAAATGGGACGTCAATACGACTGATGTACTGAGTATGTCAGGCATGAACAATAGTATAACATGGATATAATAACAACTGAAACAGGAACAACCGATTAATAGTACATATCTTTGCGGGTCCTAATACATATGCCTAAATATCATGCACAATGCAGTATACATATACGTCGCCCCCATTGGACATATTCCTTACCGTAACAACCTCCGTGAGCATCATTTCATGTCGGCCTCTACGGGCATAATATGTCTAAATGTCATGCATAATGAGGTAAATACATATATACTGGCCACACAAGGGCATCTTCCTCCCCACAACATATATATATGTATTGGCCCTTAATCAGTCATCTTCCTTCATTAAGCCACACAGGCTTTATCGTTATCATATCACAACTGATCAGGTGGTCTGCGTTTCCCATATTCTGTCCCCAATATAAGGTCTAGGGTAAAACATAAATGCAATGTAAAATGAAAATGCATGAATCACAATAAAATATCCTGAATGACATAATTTCCTTGACCTTCGGTTAATACCGTAAATATTAACATTTTTTTTGTGTGCCTTAATAAGGACTTAGGAACATATTTAGACATGCTTTTAACATATGAATCAACAACATGAATATTCTTAACTACTAGGAGTAGAATAAATTATGGAGCAATATCACAGTTATATTTCGTTACATGGAATATGCCAAAAGAAAAAAATAATTTGCCTTAACATACCTCGAATATTGTCCTTTCAATAATCCCGTATTAAATTGCTGGGACTATTTCATAAAAAAAAAAAAGGAACCCGACTCACTGCTCACGTTTTGGACTATGCTAACCTCTAAAACCAAGAAAAACTTTTCTTACTCAACTTGCTACTATATTTAGTACGTTTTCTTTTCCAAAACACAAAGTAAATTATTGACTAGAAGTCTGTTGCCTATTTTTTCTCAATTCGAACAAAAGGAAAAAAAAAAGAATTGGAGGATGACTCACGATTTGCTTCTAGTTAATTCACTGCTTCCTTTGGTCTTATTCTTATTCTTGAAAGAAATGTTATCCTAGTACGTGTAGTTGAATAGGACTCCTAACCCAAGATTTAAACTCCCAAAATAAAAATGATTACCCATGTGTTGTCCCCCACCAACCCCATCACGAGCTGCCACCCTTCCTTTAACAAATGACACCTAATTAGAAATATTAGTAAGTCATTTAAGAACTCCTTTTAAAGCTTACACATCCACAATTTCACCTACACTTGTCCCCACTAAAATATTATTTATCCATAATTAATCAATTACACACATAATTATTTCTAGATCCCACTTTATTTAAATCATAAAAAACTCATAAGACATTCGTATACCCAATATCATAATTTCCTAATATGCCACTAGTCCATAACCTCTTTGTGCACGCACCAAATTTATTCCCGATCCCCGTCGTCACAATTGTTGTTTCCTAAATTATTTCGGGGTCTAATTCATTTATGTTCTAGTCTCTTTATTAGCATACATGATATCACATAAAATCCCCAAGTCTCGAGTCTACTTATTATGCTTAGGTGCTCAAATCATTGTCCAAAATTCTGGGATGTTACATCCTTCCCCCTTATAAAAATTCATCCTCGAATGTTGCGGTGACATATCTCATCCTTGTCGCGTAACCAGCGAATACAACTACCTTCATACATTAATACATCAGACCTCCCATACTCCCTTCCATCTTCCGTATATGAATGAGACAACTTCTCATAATCTCAAATTTTAACAATAATACTGCCCCTTCCGGGGTATCCATCATCTTGGTGGAAATCGCTCAATTACTAGCTACGAGTATAAACTAACCAAAGTCTATTTGGTAACCGACATTACTGGAACGGTATAAGGCGCGAGTCAAACTCGAATTCTTAAGACTCAGCTCTACTGCACAATTTATGAGATGAAAGAGTAGAAACCATCCCTAAAATGTCAGATAGCCTCCTGTTTATAAGTATGGTGCACAACATACCCATAAACAAGACTCTACTAGACACGGCTTGTAGACTCCCTAGGACAGACATGCTCTGATACCAAGTTTGACACCACTCAAACCGGATGGCCGCGACGGATATCCGGATCACCCCGCCGGATACCGCTAATCGTACAACCAACTTCTAATCACAATTGAATATGGACTAAGTCAAAAGAAAATTAATAAAAATCAGGTAACTATCTTATTTATATATACCTATATCAAGGCCGACAAGGCCATACATGACAACTAACCATAGGACACCTGTCTACAAACCTCTAAAGAATACATGACGTCATAAGGACGGGACATCACCCCTCTATACCCATATACGTATGCAAAAATATTGTACCAAGACCCGACTGCAACTCTGAAACAAATAGAGTGCTCCAATATAAGTTGAACCAACAACCTACTAGCGTGATCCGTCACCTTTTTTAACTGAATCTGTGGGCATGAAACGCAGCGGCCCCCGACAAAAAGGACGTCAGTACGACTGATATACTGAGTATGTCAGGCATGAACAATAGTATAACAGGGATATAACAACAACTGAAACTGGAACAACTGACCAATAGTACATATCTTTGATGGTCCTAATACATATGCCTAAATATCAAGCACAATGCGGTATACATATACATCGGCCCCATTGGGCATCTTCCTTAGCATAACAACCTTTGTTCGCATCATTTCATATCGGCCTCAGCAGGCATAATATGTCTAAATGTCATGCAAAATGCGGTAAATACATATATACTGGCCACACAAGGGCATCTTCCTCCCCACAACATATATATATATATATATATATTGGCCCTTAATCAGACATCTTTCTTCATTAAGCCACGCAGGCTATCCACACAGGCTAGCCACGCAGGCTTTGTCATTATCATATCCCAGCTGATCAGGTGGTCTGCGTTTCCCATTTTCTGTCCCCAATATACGGTCTTGGGTAAAATATGAATGCAATGCAAATGAAAATGCATGAATCACAATAAAATATCATGAATAACATAATTTCCTTGACTTTCGCTTAATGCCGTAAATATTAACATATTTTCCGTATGCCTTAATAAGGACTTAGGAATATATTTAGACATGCTTTTAACATAGGAATCAACAACATGAATATTCTAAACTACTAGGAGTCGAATAAATAATGGAACTATATCACGATTATATTTTCTTACATGGAACATGCCAAAAGAAAGAAATAATTTGCCTTAACATACCTCAAATATTGTCCTTTCAATAATCCCGTATTACATTGCTGGGTCTATTTCATAAAAAAAATAAGGAACCCGACTCACTGCTCACGTTTTGGACTATGCTAACCTCTAAAACCAAGAAAAACTTTTCTTACTCAACTTGCTACTGCATTTCGTACGTTTTCTTTTCCAAAAGACAAAGTAAATTGTTGACTAGAGGTTTGCTGCCTACTTTTTCTCAATTCGAACAAAACAATTTGCTTCTAATTAATGCACTGCTTCCTTTGGTATTATTCTTATTCTCGAAAGAAATGCTATCCTAGTACGTGAAGTTGAATAGGACTCCTAACCCAAGATTTAAACTCCCAAAATGACAATGATTACCCATGTGTTGTCTCCCATTAACCCCATCACGAGCTGCCACCCTTCCTTTAACAAATGACACCTAATTAGAAATATTAGTAAGTCATTTAAGAACTCCTTTTAAATCCTACACATCCACAATTCCACCTACACTTGTCCCTACTAAAATATTATTTATCCCATAATTAATTAATTACACACATAATTAATTCTAGATCCCACTTTATTTAAATCCTAAAAAACTCATAAGACCTTCGTATACCCAATGTCATAATTTCCTAATATGCCACTAGTCCATAACCTCTTTGTGCACGCACCAAAGTTATTCCTGATCCCCGTCGTCACAATTGTTGTGTCAAAAATTATTTTGGGGTCTAATTCTTTTATGTTCTAGTCTCTTTATTAGCATACATGATATCACATAAAATCCCCGAGTGTCGAGTCTACTTATTATGCTTAGGTGCTCAAATTATTGTCCAAAATTTCGGGATGTTACATCCTCCCCCCCTTAGAAACATTCATCCTCGAATGTTGGAGTGACATATCTCATCCTTGTCGCGTAACCAGCGAATACAACTACCTTCATATATCACTACATCAGACCTCTCATACTCCCTTCCATCTTCCCTATATGAATGAGACAACGTCTCATAATCTCAAATTTTAACAATAATACTGCCCCTTCCGGCATATCCATCGTCTTGGGAGAAATCGCTCAATTACTAGCTACGAGTATAAACTAACCGAAGTCTATTTGGTAACCGACATTACTAGAATGGTATAAGGCGCGAGTCAAACTCGAATTCTTAAGACTCATATCTACTGCACAATTTATGAGATGAAAGAATAGAAACCATCCCTAAAATGTCAAAATAGCCTCATGTTTGTAAGTATGGTGCACAACATACCCATAAACAATACTCTATTAGACACGGCTTGTAGACTCTCTAGGACATACATTCTCTGATACCAAGTTTGTCATGACCCAAACCGGAGGGCCGCGACAGGCATCAGGATCCCCCCGCCGGATACCGCCATTCGTACGACCAACTTCTAATCACAATTGAATATGGACTAAGCCAAAAGAAAATTATGAAAAATCAGGTAACTATCTTATATATATACATACCCATACCAAGGCTGACAAGGCCATACATGACAACTAAACATATGACACTTGTCTACAACCCTCTAATGAATACATGACGTCATAAGGACGGGATATGACCCCTCCATACCCATATGTGTATGCAAAAATACTGTACCAAGACCCGACTGCAACTCTGAAACAAATAGAGTGCTCCAATACCAGCTGAATGAGCAACCAACTAGCGTGATCCGTCACCTTCTTTAACTGAAACCGCGTGCAAGAAACGCAGCGTCCCCCAACAAAAGGGACGTTAGTACGACTGATGTACTGATTATGTCAGGCATGAACAATAGTATAACAGGAATATAATAACAACTGAAACAGGAACAACCGACTAATAGTACATATCTTTGCGGGTCCTAATACATATGCCTAAATATCATGCACAATGCAGTATACATATACATCAGCCCCATAGGGCATCTTCCTTACCATAACAACCTCTGTGGGCATCATTTCATTTCGGCCTCTGCGGGCATAATATGTCTAAATGTCATACATATTGAGGTAAATACATATATACTGGCCACACAAGGGCATCTTCCACCCCACACCATATATATATGTATTGGCCCTTAATCAGGCATCTTCCTTCATTAAGCCACGCAGGCTTTATCATTATCATATCCCAGCGGATCAGGTGGTCTTCGTTTCCCATTTTCCATCCCCAATATACGGCCTTGGGTAAAATATGAATGCAATACAAAATGAAAATGCATGAATCACAATAAAATATCCTGAATGACATAATTTCCTTGACATTCGGTTAATGCCGTAATTATTAACATCTTTTTCGTACCCCCTCTATCGCTACGAATGGATTTAATCTGTATGCTTAGTTGGTTCTCAACTTCTGCTTTGTAACATCGGAACGCTTCAAAGGCTTCATCTTTACTTTTCAACAAGTAAAGGTAACAATACCTTGTGCTATCATCAATGAATGTCACAAAGTACTTGTTCCCCCCTCTAGTTTGTCGAAACTTCAAATCACATATATTTGTGTGAATAAGTTCTAGAGGAGCGGTATTCCTTTCGACGGATCGAAAAGGAATCTTTGTGAGTTTTGCCTGTACGCACACCTCACACTTATGTTGAGGGTTTACGTCGATATACGGCAACAACTCCAACTTCACAAACCTTTGGATGGACTTGTAGTTAACATGTCCTAATCTATGATGCCATAAATTAGAGGACTCAAGCAAGTAAGAAGAAGCTTCAATATTATTATTTGCACGTAATACAGACATGGCGTTAACTTTGAAGAGGCCTTCACAGATGAAACCCCTTCCACAAACGTTCCATTCTTGGTGATTACAAATTTATTGGACTCAAACACTAGCCTAAAACCAGCATTAACCAATAAATGACTTGAAATTAAATTTCTCCTAATCTCAGGGACATGCATCACCTCCTTCAAATTGAGCTCCTTTCCAGAAGTCATCTTCAGGACTACCTTTCCTACCCCCAGCACATTAGAGGAAGCGTTGTTACCCATGAACAACTTCTTGTTTGTAGCTGGTGTATAAGTGGAGAAGGCATCTTTATTGGAATAGATGTGTCTTGTAGCACCTGTGTCCATCCACCATTGCATGGGATTCTCAACAGGGTTTGCTTTAAGCACCACCGATGAGAACTCCTTAATCATGTCGTCCAGAAAACTGTCTTTGACGACGTTAGCATGTGCCTTGCCCTTAGCCTTGGCCTTCTCTTGTTGCTCAGTCTTGAGCTTGCGGCAGTCCTTGATCATGTGACCAGGTCTCCCACATTGGTGACAGTTTCCTTTTAACTTCTCCGCTGCTTGGGTCTTGCCCTATTTCTAGAACTTGCGTTTCTTGCTTAGGTTCCCTTTGGCCTCGGCCAGATTTGTTTTTGCCTCAGAGGGTTGTTTTCCCCTAGGCAAGGCCATTTGAGGAATATTGTGTCCAATCAGACATTATTCATCAAACGATGGCTCCATACTCACCTCAGTCGAATGGTGTGGCGGAACGTAAGAACCGCACATTGAAGGAAATAATGAATGCCTTGCTCATCAATTTCGGTCTTCCCCAAAACATGTGGGGAGAAGCCGTCCTTACCTCTAATACAATTCTTAACAGAGTCCCACATAAGGGTAAGGACAAAACTCCATATGAATCATGGAAGGGAAAGAAACCCACCTATAAATATTTAAAGGTGTGGGGTTGTTTGGCAAAGGTCGAAGTACCCAAGCCAAAGCAGGTCAAAATTGGGCCTAAGACTGTAGATTGCATTTTCATCGGATATGCAAATAACAGTAGTGCTTATCGCTTCTTAGTGCATAAGTTAGATATTCCAAATATCCACGGGGGTACAATCATGGAATCAAGGAATGCTCAATTCTTTGAGGATACTTTTCCTAGAAAGGAAAAAGACATAACCTCTATGGCAGTTATGAACAAAGCTCGAGCCAGGAGTGATTGGCTTCCCAGTCCTAGAATGGTTGAGATCTAGTGGACTTAGTATTTGAATATCCGGTAATCTAGTATTCCGCAGTTACCGAACTTGGAGACTCCATAGATGAAACCAGGAGAAGTAAAAGGGCCATGAAGGATAAATCCTTCGGTCCTGACTTTGTAGCTTATATGGTTGATGGCGAACCAAGGACAATTTTTGAAGCATTGTCAACTCCAGAGGCACCGCTCTGGAAAGAAGCTATTAAGAGTGAAATAGAATCCATCCTGCATAACCATACTTGAGAGTTGGTTGATCTTCCTCCGAGAAATAAACCATTGGGTTGTAAGTGGATGCTTAAATGGAAGTATAAAGCAGATGGGTCTATAGATAAGTACAAGGCCAGGTTGGTAGTCAAGGGCTATCAACAGAAGGAAGGCCTTAACTATTTTGATACATACTCCCCGGAGTGTAGGATGACGCCCATATGAGTATTCATTGCGATCGCAGCGTTGCGTGACCTTGAGATACATCAAATGGATGTCAAGACAGCCTTCTTAAATGGTGATTTGGAAGAAGAAATTTATATGGAACAACCCGAGGGGTATGTGGTTCCAGGGCAAGAGAAGAAAGTCTGTCGACTTGTCAAATCTCTGTACGGGCTGAAACAAGCCCCGAAGAAGTGGCACGAAAAATTTGATAGTACTCTACTATCGAAGGGTTTCTCCATTAATGAGTGACAAATATGTCTACATGAAAGGTAATTCTAACTCGTTCGTCATGATATGCATGTACGTAGATGACATGTTGATCACAGGGAGCAGTCCTAGCTTGATTCTAGAGACTAAGAACATGTTGAAACAATGCTTCGACATGAAGGATATGGGTATCACAGATGTCATTTTAGGGATAAAGATCTCTAAGACGTCTGACGGACTGGTCTTATCTCAGTCTCACTACATCGAGGATGTGTTGAGAAAGTTCGAGATGTTTGACAGTTCGCCTATGAAGTCACCAATGGATAGAAAGCAAAATCTTGATAAAAATCGCGGTGTACCCGTATGCCAGGAGCAATATGCACAGGTGATTGGGAGTTTGATGTATATAACAAACTGCACCCGACCTGATATTTCTTATACAGTCAATAAGTTGGCTAGGTTTACCCGTAATCTGAGTAATGATCATTGGAAGGCATTGAATCGGGTACTACGATACCTGAATTACACGATAGCTTACGGGTTGCATTATTCAAGATATCCGGTATTACTAGAGAACACGATGATGCAAACTGGATATCTGATATAGAGAACACCAAGTCCACCAGTGGATATGTATTTACAATTAGTGGTGGGGCTGTGTCTTGGAAATCTTCTAAGCAAACTTGCATCGCCCGATCCACGATAGAATTGGAGTTTATCGCTTTACACAAAGCATGAGAAAAAGCTGAGTGGCTTCACGATTTCTTAGAGGATGTTCCTTGTTGGGATAAACCCGTACCTTCTGTAATGATCCACTACGACAGTCAGTCGGCTCTAGAAAGGGCATGAAGTTCTATGTACAACGGCAAATCTCGTCATATTCGACGGAGACATAAGACCATTAGACAACTGATTACCACGGGTATAATATCCATTGATTACATAAAATCAAAGGATAACATAGCAGACCCACTGACAAAGGGCTTATCCAAAGATCAGATGTTCTGCCTATCTAGGGGAATGAGCTTAAAACCTAAGGTATAAGGACCAATACGGTGTAACCCAACCTTACTGGCTGGAGATCCCAGGAATTTGGTTTAATGGTAAAACTAAGCTGTAAAGGTTCAGTTGAGCGCTTCGGTGGAAGCATGAGCACTTCGGATAGTGATTTCTGTAAAGAAACACCAAATCCAAAGTTGTTCCCGCGATAGACTATAAGTGCTATCTGCAGTGTGGGTAAATGTTAAGTTTCCAAAACCTTTAATAATTCTCACTGGTTGAGGTTAGGTTTGGGGAAACTTTTAATGGTTCCTAACACTTGTAAAGTGGGGTATAGCAGGATAACTTGTAGGAGACCACCTATTTAAGTGCGAGAACAAGCCGCGTTAAATGAACGTACTTAAGAATCCAAAAAGTGTCCACGGCCACAACGGACAAAACATTACGAAGAACAGAGTAAGGGAAGTTGTTGTGTTGGTACCGTTGACTTGGCTTACACTAAACACTGACGGTTCAAGACATCACGTTCACCGCGCAGTAAGTAAGTCCGATGGTATTCAACTATAGAAGGTTCAAAGCAGAAGCTACCTATCCAGATGCTACATCGGTCCGCTGAAAGATTGCTGGAAAAGGCACCATGTGAGTGTGCCAAAATCTCTTTCAAGAGGGGATTGTTGGAAATTTACCAATGCAGAATTAAGTATATCCCATTATTTATGACTCAAATAATTGGGGCCCCGCACGTCAGAAACATCGTTTCCATACACGTGCACACGTAGTGCCAAATATCATAAATTTCATTAGTGAAATAGATATTGGTACGTATGTAATACGTTTGAGACAAAGAATGATGGACGGTTATTGGCCAAATGACAAAGTATTCCACGTTGGTAAACGAAGGAAGAAGTGAAAGATGAAACGAGTCGAAAATCACCGCGGAGCCGTGAAGGGTCGTGGCGCAACACTGTCGGAGCCGGAGTGCCACGACACCTCCCAGGAAGCACCGCGACGCTAATTGGGTAGCCAATCACTGGAGTCGCGGAGCTAATTCACAAAGTCGCGGCGCTTCGAAAGCAGAATATTGTGACGGGAATTTGGAAAGTTATGACCTTTGGGCTAGTTTTGGAGCATTGAATCTCAATTACTTGGCACATGAATTCAGCCATTATTTGGTTGAATGTAACCCCTCAATAAGTGTCATTACATTGGCTATTGAAGGCCATTAGTTGGCTAGTTGAGGGGTCATCTCTTTACACTATAAATTGAGGCATTTGGCGCAATTGTTGAACACTACACTTAGAAATATTTACAGAATTTTCTAACATCTTCTTCTTTCTCTCTAGAAAGTTTACTACACTCAAAGTTCTTCAAGAGTATCACTTGAGTTTCCTTTGCTCAATTGTTAAGTTGTTGTTATATCTTGGGAGATTATTGCCCGACAACGTAAAAGGAGATATACAGGGCAATCTTGTCTTAAAGACAGAGTGACATCACTCGACTCAGTAAATCACACAAGGAGTTTAATTCATTCTTGATTTCCAATTTTGTTGTAATATTTTGTTTATCCTTTCTAGCAATTGTAATATTTACTTACTTCCTGTTCCCTGCAATTGTTGTATCCCACATTTTGTTCGTTACGCACTCTCAAATTAACAACATTTGCAGTCTCAAAAAAATGAATTACTTGAAAACTCTAAACTGCTTACGCAATCTCTTAGTACGTGATACATAATATATACCTCTCGAATAGTGTAAATCTCCTTGAGTGGAGTCCTTTCATTAATACAATATATATAGTGTATACAATTGTAGTCCTAATGGAATATGGATCTCTACTTTATATAATTATACTAAAATATTAATTACAGAATAATATAGAATATACAGTGAATATATATAAATATATTCACTATCACACCCCCTCAGTCAGAGTGGGAGGAGGCCGGACGGTGAGACTGAATCTGAAGTCAAGGAACAATTGTCGAGAAAGTACCTTAGTGAAGATATCTGCATAATGATACAGAGATGGACCATGCAACACCCTAACGTGACCCATTGCAACCTTCTCACGAACAAAGTGAATATCCATCTCAATATGCTTGGTTCGCTTATACTTAACCGGGTTATGAGATAAATAGATATCAGATATGTTATCATAGTAAACCGAAGATGCCTTACGTAAGGGATAATGAAGCTGAAAAAGGAGATTTCGGAGCCAACATAGCTCTGCAACAACGTTCGCAACGCCTCAATATTCTGCTTCTGCACTCGAACGGAAAAGGGTAGCTTACCGCTTGGTAGACCACTTAATAATATTATCCCTCAAAAATACAAAATAGCCAGACGTAGAGCGACGGGTGTCCGGACAGCCGGCTCAATCTGCGTCTGTGTAAGAAAGCAACCTAGTAAGTGCGGAGGGATATAGATGTAGTCCATGGTCAAGAGTGACATTAACATACCGAATGATATGTTTAAGAGCTGTAAAGTGAGGCTCTCTAGGAGCGTGCATGAACAGGCACACCTGCTGAACAACATATGCAATATCAGGCCGAGTGAAGATGAAATGACTCCTATAAAGAGAGGGATCGCTGATCGGATCTCCGACATCTGCACTGAGTTTTGAATTTGAGTCGACAAGAGTGGACATGATCTTGCAGTTTGTCATTTTAGCCCTGTAGATAATCTCCTCTGCATACTTACGTTGACATAAGAACATGGCATGTGCCGATCTATTGACTGATATTCCCAAAAAATAACTTAACTTACCCAAATCTATCATAGCAAATTCGGACTTGAGTAGGGAAATAATCTCGTATTTCAGTGTATCAGAAGAAGCTTTCAGAACAATATCATCCATATATAAAAGAAGATAAGTTGTGTCAGTACCTCGATGAAAAATAAATAGGGAATGATCACTCTTGCTGCATACGAACCCGATCTGTATGATGTATGTAACAAACCTCTCATACCAAGCCCTAGGGGCTTGTTTCAAACCATATAGTGACTTACGAAGACGGCAGACATAATGAGGAACCTCTTGATGCACAAAGGCAGGCGGTTGATGCATATAAACAATTTCTTTCAAATCCCCATGTAAGAAATCATTTTTACATCAAGCTGGTGAATAGGCCAATTTCCCCCCATAGAAATGCTCAACACTGTGCGAATGGTGACTGGTTTGACCACCGGACTAAAAGTCTCACCACAATCAACTCCCTCCTATTGACCGGTACCATTAGACACAAGTCTTACCTTATGGCGTTCAAGCTCTCCACTATCTCAGAATGTGTTACAATAGAGCCACATACAACGAATCACATTCACCCCTCTGGTTTCGGAATAAGATCCCAAGTGTACTGATTGGTTAACGCATTAAACCCCTCACGCATGGCCGCATTCCAATTTGGGTCAAGTTTGACTAATTTTAGGCTTTTAGGAATAGGTGAGACGGTTTGAGTGGATATGTTAAAATGAACTTTTTTTTTGAAAATCTCGTGTTGTGCATGGGTTTCATTTGGTGTGTGGGGACGATCAAGGGTGGGGCCAGGGGGCTGGGTGGTGATGGGCTGGACTAGGCAGTGGGGTCGAGCACAGGCTGAGAGGGTGACGGGCAGTGCGATTGTGCAGTGGGGTGGGGCAGTGACGGGCTGTGTGCCGGATCAGTGAGGTGGGGCAGTGTAGTGATAGGCCCATCGGGTGGGGAGGTGGGTGTGATCGACGGTACTGGTAGGGTCGATGGGACGGGTAGCGTTACGACCTGTGGGTGCAGATTTTGTAGTGCATTTTGGACTAGAGGTGAGGTGTCCGAGTCATCAAGGGATCTGTAATCAATGGGTCGGAATAGGTAGATGTTGGCAAAGGGGAAGACGTTCTCCTCAAACGTGATATGACGTTTACATAATTACACTAAAATATTAATTACAGAATAATATAGAATATACGATAAATATATATAAATATATTCACTACCAATACCAATCACGTCAGTAAATACATAAGTAAGGAAATCAGTTATTTCGAGATCTTCTCGAGGAAGGACTCCTAGAAAGGTAACCAAATCAATCGAAGTCAAGACACATCTTACCAAAAATAACTACATGATCGACAATAATTAAACTCATTTTACAACTCACTTCTACCATCAAAATCACCTTCACCCCCTCCCCAATGACTAACCACCTTTGTCATCAAAATCACCATCACCCTCCTAACCCTCTCACTAACCCCACCCACCACTCTCCACCCTCACCTCACTACCTCCACTAATCGTCTCTGCTATCATAATCAGTGTTAATTTCCATCGCCGTCGCTAACCAGCAGCCACTACCACCAACCACATCTGCCATGATAACCACCATTGCTGACAACCACATCTGGCAGTTACTACCACACCTACAATCTCCATCATTATAATGATATCAACAACTGTCGTTATCGTTATCACCATCATCGCCTCCACCACCATTATCAATCACTACTACCACCACTTCCAATCCTTACTACCAACCACCTCTACTATCATAACTTGCATCACTGCAAACTACCACCAACGCCGTCAATTACTAACATCAACCAATTTCACCATCACAACTATCATTACCAACCGCCACTATCGTGCCAGTCACTACATCACCAATCAGCTACACCGTCACAACTATCACCACCACCATCACTACAAAGTATCTCCACCATCACTAGCGAACATAAATGTTTCATTTTTTATCAAACAATAATTTTATTTTATTAGATTTAGATTTATTTTCTAATATTTAGTTACTTTTTTTATTTAAATTGTATATTTTATTATGTTTAAATTAATACATTATACACATTTAGGTATTGAAAAACAAACAATCTTAATAATTTAGTGTTCAGATCTACGGACAACATCTTAATCATTCAGATGTGCATTACAATTCAGACGTCTTAATATTAATGAAAACAAATGAGGCTTAAGTATCTATAATGTTAATGTCTCTTAGAATCGTAATCTATATATAATATAGAGTCAGACATAGACAAGGTGATGTGACACATCTCTATGACCAATAAAAGTATTTACTATCTTTTTTCTCCTTTTTCTGACTTTTCACTCATTTCTTTCAATTGTTTTATATAAATAAATCATCTCCATAACTCATACCTCTTAATTTTACTCTTAATTAGTCCATTAGTAATATCCATAACTCTTGAGCCTTTCATATTCATAGCCCTCATTATTTCATTATTTAATGTATAAGTTTATGACACCTTAAAATCATACTAATTTTTATTCAAATAAATGTATTTTGAGCCATGTTGGTTATCCCCTATTTTTGTTTTTTCGGGGAGTGAACACGTATATTGTTTGACAAACTTTTGAGGTGCTTAAGAAATAAAGGTTTTGGTGTATTATTTTCTTTTTGACTATCTATATTTGGTTATAGATGACCATTTGACTATGAAGACTTATCGTTGGAGTTTTCTCCTTCATCTTTTGTCTCTTCGGCTGGTCAATTTTTTGATTTCTTTGATCTGGGTTTGCAGATTACAAGAGAGATATCTATAATGAAAATTGTTAGATATCTTTGCATTGTTCGGCTTTACGAGGTAAACTGATTCAATATGCCTAATATAATTATAACTCTTTTTTGTTTCTCCCTTTCCCCGTTTATCTCTGGTATATTAAATTAGTACTTACATTACTAAAATATGTAATTGAGAATTTTATAGTTTTTGTGTATTCATTTATAGCTTTATACAAATTATATATGCATAATTTAAGACAATATATGGTTAGATCGTAAATTCTTGAAAAATAGAACGAGTATAATATTTGAATGAAAGAATAACTAAATCTAAAATCGTATATAATTGTTGCTACTAGAGCTCCACAAATGTTCCACAATCATTTTTATAGAATGGACAAGGATGATGATATAATTTTGTTGTTCTGAGCTCTCTAAATTTATAATGTTTTATATGTGTGATTTTTTAATTTACAAGGATGATATAAAATAAAATATATTAAAAACAAGGTAGATATGCAAAAGCCTTACAAAATTATAAGAGCAAGTCATTGACAAAAAGTTCTTATCAATATTTATTTAGAAATATTGAAGTACGTCTGTTGATGCATGTTATCGGCTGTGATTTGTATATACTAAAAAATGTGGGGATAAGGAAGATACCCAATAAAAAGTTTAATATACCACGCAAATAATGAAAATAGAATAAAAAGTTAATTATGAAAAACTGATTTTTGGCATTTGATATAAAATTAGTAGAACGAGAAAGGCAAATTAACTCAATTTTTTTAAGGAGGGATAATAATAATTACTAATTTTTTGGATGGACCAAATAAATCAAGGCAAAGAAAAGAAAAAACGAGTAGGAAGGGGAAGTTTGAAAATAATGTTAAGATGAATATAAAAAAGGATAAAATACATAAAAAGAATTATTAAAATGGAAAATGATAGGAAAAAAATAAGAAAAAAAGACAATGAAAGAAAATTAACAAAAAGGAAAAAAAGGAGATTTCAAAAATGTCAAGAAGGTAATGAGAATATGATCAAATAAGCATTTATTTGTTTTTATTTTTTATTTTTCTTAATTAAATTCCTAAAATTACTAAATATTTTTTTTATTTTATTAGAAATCTTAAGAACATAATTAAGATGGTAGGATTAATATTGCGCGCATTTGCCACATCACTGACATATGATTCTTGTGATATATCATATATACAAGACGGGAGAGTCAAAACTAAAGAGGTTCATTTGTTTGATATTAAAGTTATTGTATTGAATTTTCTTATCCCATTTATTATCAATCATGAAAATATAATTAAAACAATAATAGTTTTGCAATTGAAAATAGAGATAAAATAAATTGATCGACGAGTAAAGGTTGATATTTTTATTAAAAAGTTAATAAGAATTATTTAACTATATTTAATTTTACTTTAATAATTGTGCTAAGCGCGAATAACTTCACTAGTCATATTATATCTATAAAAATAATGAGATAATTCCTTCCCAAGCACAATAGCACAAAACACATGGCATCAATTTTTATTTTTCATTATAATTCCTTTTACACAACAATGTACCTAATAAGAAGCCACAGTGAAATCATTGTACACACAAAATAAGACACTGATGCACCCAATTTATCGGAGAATCAAACCCTTCATAAACACCCTTTTTGGTGAATTTAAGAAGATCCAATTTTTATTTTCGAGATGATATAAGTAATCTTTTATTACTGGCATTAGAGTGAAGGTATACAAATTCACCCATGCACCCAATTTACTTAAAAATTTTAATTCCTTAATCCAGTAAGAAAGACAATTATAAAAAGGAGAAAACAAATATACAATATGAAACTTTTCAATGTCGATACACTGATACGACAAAATAAAGCTCAAATTAACACAGAAATTCAAAACAAAAATGAGGAAAAAGAAACTAGCAGAAGTTTGGGCAAGTATTGGAAAAGAAAAGACAACCGCAAGAGTAGTTTTCGAAAGATAGACTCACAACTTTTATGAAGAACAAAAGATCTTATTTTGTTGTTTACTACCCCAAATATTGTCCGCAATACAGGGCAAATATGTTGCTTAGATTTTCCAGTTTAAAGATTAGGAATAGTTCAATTTGGACCCCTTTTGATACTCATCAATATATTTATTTTTTATGCAAAGATGATACAGAGTCCTAAATAGGATACCATTCTATAAATGAAAAGCTATAACTATACAAGATCACTTGTATACAAATTATAGCATACTTCGTCTAAAGATTATTCCCTCCGTCTAGGGTTGTTCATAATAATCCGATCCGATCGATTCGATCCGCGATCCGGTCGATCCGAAAAAAATCGGGTTGGATACGGATCACAATTTCTTTACTTTCGGATATTCGAAATATCTGATTTTTTTATTTTCTTTTGATTTTCCCTTGGGTATGTTGTTGTTGTTTTGATTTTCCTTAATAGTTAGGCTGCGTTTGTGCTTTTCGGTTTTCATTTATTTGATTCTTATGTTTCTTCCATACCTTCATCAAAAAACAAAGGGAAAGAATCAAGTTCTTCTTCTGACAAACTTTAATACTGTTACTAATTATACAATTACTTTAAGTATTACAGTAGATAAGGAGATTAGAGTGGATTCGAAGTAAATGATGCAATCTTTCAACTAAGTATTACAATAGATAAAAATTTTTTAGAAGTCAATCGATTCAAAAGGAAACAAAACTTCATTTCCTCCCCGTCTTCACTATTCATTTTCCTTTTAAAAAAAGTAGTAAGTGAATGAGCTTGATTTTATGTCATGGCAATGTAAATAATGATATTTTAAGATAATGCATAAATCTTTTTCATATCGTATAACTTGGTAGAAATTCCTGATGCGGGTGAACGATTAACGATAACATTATGATGATTATAATTATCTTTCCTTGCTACTCCAACCTTTGTGTGGGATTTTAAGATAAATTAAAATAGAATTTAAATAAAATATACCGGCATTGCAAAGATTTTTTTATACTATTAATAAATTTTAACATGTGATAGCAGGTTAATTATCATTTTTACCAGTTTAAGCTTATCAAGAGTTCATATACAACCAATTAATAAGTTATCTAATTGTGTAAATATTTACAAATAATAATATGATCGGAGGATTGAACTTCCATTCCGTGTTTAGAGTTATTGTTCGGTGATGTTACAAAGTGAATGTGTTTGGTGGAAGGGAAAAATACGGCATTGACGCAAATTAACTAATATAATATATCAAAAGTTTAAGAATTTCATTGCATATATTATATTCAATATGACAATATGAAAATTTTGGATATCCGGTTATCCGATTTTTGGATATCCGAAATGAACAGCCCTACCTCCGTCCCATATTAGTTGTCAAAATTACTAAGAATATTCGTCCCAAAATATTTGTTAATTTACAAAATCAGGATAAAATTAATTAATATTTTCTCATTTTGTCCTTAACACTAATTGTGTTTAGAAGTAACCGACATTGATTAGAATGTAATTTATTAGAGAAAAATAAGGATAAGATAATAAAAATATATTTTTATTTATAATTTCTGAAGAAGGATGCAAAATAAAAATGTGACAATTAATATGAGATCGAGGGAGTACTACCTAATATTGGTGGAAAGGATTTGACTTTTATATCTAATTTTTTCCGTCTAAAAAAGATTGATATTTTTTGCTTTTTGAGGGTCAAATTTTTTAATTTTTACCGTGTGCTCGAACATAAAATCTTTAACTTTTTCGAAATAAAATTTACATATTTGAAAATTACGTAAAAAGTACTACTTATAAGTCACCATAATTAATAATTTAAAATATTTAAAAGACATATGAAAAATTTACGGTAAAAAAATATTTTCTCCATGCCAATTTGTTTGCAGGTTGACCAGTTTAGGTGTCAACCCACTTTTTCTTTGACTATGATTTTCTCCAACTCTTTTTATATATTGTGAATTATTAATTATGCAAATTTATAATACTTTTTAGATAATTTTTTAAATATGTAGATTTTATTATAATATACTCGAAGAATTATATTTAAAATTAATTCAAAAGAAAATACTCTTTAACCGTCAAACTAGTTAAACTTCAAATAAATTGAGACCCAAGAAGTAACTCATTTAACTCTCCAAAATAGAAAATTACCAATCTTTTTGACAGAGCGATTAATTATTTTTTTTTGGTTTGTAGTTGTTTCATAAAACAATTGGTATTCGGATGACGTGACTCTTCATGTACAAATATGAGAAAGCCCTCAGGGATCAGGACGGCGATACTGACAACAACGAGGGTTATCAATGGATGTAATGGCACCTGAAGCCATGGTAATGGAGGGACAACGACAGAGAAAGCAAAAGCAATCGTCTGGTGGTGAAACGGTATTACCTGAAGCCACGGTTGAACTTGAAAGTAAGGGACGGCGACAGAAAAAGCTAAAACAATCGTCAATGGTGTTACCTGAAGCCATGATAATCGAGGTTCTGTTGCGGTTGCCATTAAAGTATGTCTTGAGATGCAAGTGTGTCTCAAAGACTTGGTGCTCACTCATCTCTTCTTCTGATATAATGAAACTCTATTACTCTAGCAACTTAGGCATCTTCATCTCTCATTATGGTTGTTTCAAGCAAACACGGCTCAGTCTTGGCGGGACTCCTCCTTTTACCAAACAGTTCGATGGTGAGTATGAAGTTAAATTCTCACAAGTTTGTTTCTACACCTCTGCTGGTGACCTTACTCTCTGCAACTCGTACAATTTCGAAACTATGAAGCTCTCACTCCCCTCCTTTTATAACCGTTTGAGATACGACAGAACTCAATTCTATTTAGGATTTGATCCCTTCAATGGGCGCTATGTGCTGCTCGTTTTTTTTTTTTTATCTTTTCCGACGTTTTGTTGCAGTTTGAGATTATGTACCTGAGTAATCATGGTTCTAACTGGATGAAGTCGGAGATGAAGTATTTTAACTATCATTCAATATGGATACGGAGACACGCACCAAGTATTTTTATTCATGATCAGTTTATGTATTGGTTGGTTGAATTATACAAGGACAATAGACGGGAAATACTTGTATTTAACCTAGCAGGAGGAATTTCTACTAACTTCTTTAGTATCCCGCTACCTCCACATTTTGATCAACTCTCAACATCAGCCACACTAGTCAAGTTTACAGGACGTTTGGCCGTGGGATGTCGCACTACCGAATTGAATATCTGGGAATTGGATATGCTATGTTACAATTGCACGGCCATTCCATTACATTGCACACCTAGTTTAGGGGATTAGGGTAGGCTCCGTTACTGGTGAGATACTGCTCGCTAATCCTCAAGCTAATGATGATTCTTTCACCCCTATTTATTCGTATGATCACTCCACTAGAAAGTTTCAGAGGTTTGTTGTTGCCAAGTTTCCTCCTTGTTGTCTTGAATCTTCTACTATTCAGGTATCTTGTCTCGAATTAAACTGCAGTGATTCCCTTGAAGCTTTATTGTGCAAACGCCCAATTGCTTCTATCATATTTTTGGACAATGTCTGGAAGGAAGGTATTAGAAAACAATGGGAAAAGTTGGAAGAAGATGAGTGAATCTATTTAGTACTCCCTCCATCCCAATATATGTGTTAATTTTCGCTTTTCGACAGTCAATTTGACTAAACTTTAATCTTAAATTAGATTAGATTAATTCAATATTTTAAAGTTAAAATTTATATATTTGAAAGCTACATGAAAAGTATTATAAGTTACAACTTTTCTCATATCAATTTGGTGAAAAAAATATTAAAATGTTGATCAAAGTTCATGCAATTGAATTTCGGAAAGCGAAAAGTGTCACATAAATTGGAAAGAGTATATTATATAGTTATGTTTATTATCGAGTGATAGGAGTATTTATTTGTCATGAATGAAACTTATGGTAGTATGTGTTTTTGGAGTTGTTGGATCTGGATTGAAGAATCATAGTTCGTCTTTCAAAAATGAGATTTGATTTTGAGCTAGAATGGTTATTTTGGTACATTTATTTTTTGATATCACTTGAGCCAGTGTGTTTATGTGTTTGAAGAATGTGCTGGAACCACAGAGTTTAGTGCACATTTATTCTTAAGTTAATTACTGTGGCCGTGCTCATTTATCAATTTGTGCGCGTTTCATGTTTTGGGGATCAAATTGTTAGTTCTTTCTTTTTCTTAAGTGATGATAACATATCAGTCAGGATGGATTATTCATTTCAGATGATGAATTAAGTATGTTGCAAAGTGTTTTTTTAAACATTGTTGGTTATGACATATATAGCATGAATATGATATGATCGAGCACCATCCTTTGGGATATTCTCATTAAGCTTGAACAAGTTGTACTAACTCTGCTCTTGCAAGTTTCATTTTTCTGATTAACTTTTTGAAGTGTGAAACTCGAGAAAGCAATCTCTTTAAGAAAACTCTGTTAGTGTATTTCTTTTTCAGCCTTACTACTACTTTAAGAAGCTCAAGTTTATGGTTCTACTGTGCTCTTTCTCTAAATGTAATGAGAAGGTCAGAAACAAATCCAATTTTTTTAGAACATGAGTGTACTATTAAAAAAAAAGAAAAAATATATAAAGTGGGAATTGATTTCGATATTATTTAGATGTTTGAGTACTCTTGATGCAACACTAGAATTTGAGAAAAACATAAAAGAACTGGTAATTGACTTTTCTCCAATAAAAAACAAGACTTGAAAGCTAGAGAATTGAAGAATGAAAAATCCAAAGTGTTTGGCCCAGTGGCCAATACATTAGGGTATTGTTGTCTGAGGTTCCGTGTTCGAGTCCTCTGATCAGCGAGAGTGGAACTGTGTTCTCCCAAAAAATCCCTCCATACGCGTAGGGCCAAGCGGTGTATACTAATCCGTAGGGCCAGGCCGGAGGTGGGGTTTTCTGGGGTATGGGGCCGTAATGCGGTGGGACCAGTCACTTTAAAAAGTTTATCCTACCTTAGTTTTATCCAAAGTGTTTGGCCCAGTGGCCAATATATTAGGGTATTGCTGTCTGAGGTTCCGTGTTCGAGTCCTCTGATCAGCGAGAGTGGAACTGTGTTCCCCCAAAAAAATCCCTCCATACGCGTAGGGCCAAGCGGTGTATACTAATCCGTAGGGCCAGGCCGGAGGTGGGGTTTTCTGGGGTATGGGGCCGTAATGCGGTGGGACCAGTCACTTTAAAAAGTTTACCCTACCTTAGTTTTCAAGGATCGAATCCCGTCAGCGGCAGTGTGGGGGTTTCTTCTTGAAATAAAGGAGGGCCCCTTGTGCGCAGCGTGGTAGTGGTCTAACCTTTGAAATCAATTGAGTCACCATGATTTACCTCCTTCACAGACCTGTCGGACCGGGGTGTGGGGGCTCTGGGGTGGGAGATTCCACCTTTTGGAGCAAATAATGAAAAAAAAGAAAGTGAAATATAAAAGTAAATATGTAGTACAAGTAGAAAGAGAAAGGTAATACAACAACAACAAACCCAGTGAAATCCTATGTGGGTCTAGGAAGGTATAGTATACACAAACCTTACTTCTACCTTATTAGGTAGAGCGACTGTTTTCGAGAGGCCATCGGCTCAAGACAAAGCACAAGCCCAAGCAAAATAAGACACACAAAGTGCGTAAGTCATGATAGCAAATTCTAAAATAGAAAAGAAGCAATAACTAATGCAAGTAAATAAGACAAACAAAATACACATAGCAGCCTAAATAGAATGACAAGGGACTATAAGACAATATTGTTCCTACTAGTATGATAGGCTAAGAGAGCCTACAATAATAATACTACAACTACCAGTTTGTAAGCGCAGATAGTACTACGCTGGACTACCTACTACCCTTCTACCCTAATACGTGTACTCTATAACCCCTATCTAAGGTCATGTCCTCAGTGAGTTGCACCTGCGCCATATCCCGTCTAATCACCTCGCCCCAATACTTCCTCGGCCTACCTCTACCCCTCATATACCCGTCCATATCCAACCTCTCACACCTCCATACTGGGGCATTTGTGTCTCTCCTCTGCACGTGCCCGAACCATCTCAACCTAGCTTCCCGCATCTTATCCTCCACTGAGGCCACTCTCACTCTGTCCCGGATATCATCATTTCTAATTCTATCCCTCCTTGTATGCCCACACATCCATCTTAGCATACTCATCTCTGCAACTTTCATCTTTTGGGTATGCGAAGTCTTGACCAGCAAACACTCCGCCCCATACAACATAGTCGGTCTAACCACCACCCTATAGAACTTGCCTTTAAGTTTTTGTGGCACATTTTTATCGTATAAGACTCCAGCTGTGAGCCTCTATTTCATCCACCCTGCCCCAATACAATGTGTGACATCTTCATCGATCACTCAATTCCCTTGGATAATAGACCCGATGTACTTAAAGCTCACTTTCTTTGGAATGACCTGAGTACCAAGCCTCATCTCCACGCCTGTCTCAAGGTCGCTCCCATCACTGAACTTGCACTCCAAGTATTCTGTCTTGGTCCTACTCGGTCTGAACCCTTTAAACTCCAAATTTTTCCTCCAAGCCTCCAGCTTAGCGTTCAATCCGCTGTTAGTCTCATCAATCAGAACTATGTCATCTGTGAATAACATAGACCGTGACATCTCCCATTGAATTTGTCGCGTCAGTCCATCTATCACTAAAATAAAAATAAGCTAAGAGTTGATCCCTGATGCCGAAAGAAAGATAATAAAAGATAAAAACAATGTGGGCCTGTGATAATGATGGTTGTGCATAAACGAGGAAAGAGGACTATTTACACGTAAAGTTATGGGAGAGATTCCCAAAAATACTTTCCCAATTTTTATGAAAATTGTACTTTTTTTTGATTTTTTTTTGATAATCCAGGTCTCCAGGCTTGCGCCTGACTACGTCCTGAAGGTAATAGCACCGGTCCTTCAACACTATTACCAGGTAAATCGCGGGATGTGCTCCGGTGGCTAGTTTTCTGGGAGCGTACAACTGATCAATGAGACAAGGTCAAATTCCCCAACATGCAGAGTTTCTTCGTGCTTGCGGGGAATCGAACCCACAATGTCCCATGCCAGAGCGCCTTATAGCGCCCAGGCTTTGCCACTGGACTATGCCCCGGAGGACTCTTTTAATTGATTTTTTAAAAATTAAATGACTATGTATTACAAAAAAAAATTGGGCCCCAATAATGATGAGGTCTAAAGCAGCTGATTGGGCTGCTTTACCCTTGGGTCGGCCCTGGCAACTACTATGTGAAATTAGGAGCTATTATCTTTGTCCGTAATTTCTTATGGGTGGCTCCGAGCGACCGAGCCTATAAATAAATGCCGTAACTAAGTTTATCCTGTAGATGATGACTTTGTTTGTTACGATTGTTTCTCTACGAACATTGAAATTTAAATAGTTTTATTACTCTAAAGAAGCCCGGTTACTCCTTTTAATTTTTTTTATTTATATAATTCTTATATTTATGAAAGCGAATTCACTTTCGCCTTTAAGCGAAACCAATCTTTTCATTTACTATCTACATATTTGGAATAATTGGTGGTTCACATTATTTTACTCTTTCACTTGGACCAAAATTTCCACTAAGGTTTTATAATTATCTGCACGTATGGTTTGTTAGCCGTGTTTGTTAACAAATCATTGATTCTTTACACCATGGTTGATATTGAATGAGAGCTATAATTTAATTTACATTTTTATGTAGAGTTTCTGCATCACTTTTAGATATAATTGCATCCAACTTTCTTGCCGAATTCTTTAATGATCAGAGATTGTTGCAAGTTGCTATAAGTTCTTAGTTTATCCTCCATTGTTATGGGGATAAAAGTTTCTTTGTTTTCTAATGTGCTTGATTCATCTGCGAGTTTGTAGTATTAAAATCTAAAATTCTTTGGTGCTTCTAAGGATGTCGCCTAGTGGTCAGTGAAGTGGTGTGAGAACGATGAAGTTCAGTTCAAATCTTAGCTAGAGACAATCAAACAAAAATACTAGGTAATTTATTTCCATTTATCCTAGCCTTGAAAGACAAAGTTACCTGATACCTGCATGTTCCATGGAACGAAATATAAACGAAATATAACATATGTTAAAAGCATGTCTAAATATGTTCCAAAGTCCTTATTAACGCATACGAAAAATATGTTAATATTTACGGCGTTAACCGAAGGTACAAGAAAATTATGTCATTCAGGATATTTTATTGTGATTCATGCATTTTCGTTTGCATTGCATTCATGTTTTACCCAAGATCGTATATTGGGGACGGAAAATGGGAAACGCAGACCACCTGATCAGCTGGGATATGATAATGATAAAGCCTGTGTGGCTTAATGAAGCAAGATGCTTGATTAAGAGCCAATATATATATATATGATTGGGAGGAAGGTGCCCTTGTGTGGCCAATATATATGTATTCACCACATTGTGCATGAAATTTAGACATATTATGCCCACAGAGGCCGACACGAAATGATGCCCACAGATGCTGTTATGGTAAGGAAGATGCCAAATGGGGGCGATCAATATGTATACCGCATTGTGCATGACATTTAGGCATATATATTAGGACGCTCAGAGATATGTACTATTGGTCAGTTTTTCCAGTTTTAGTTGTTGTTATATCCCTGTCATGCTATTATTCATGCCTGACATACTCAGTACATCAGTCGTAATGACGTCCCTTTGAACGGGGGACGCTGCATTTCATGCCCGCAGGTTCACATAGGCATGGTGACGGTTCACGTTAGTTGATTGCGAAACCAGCGAATTTTTGGAGCACTCTCCTTGTTCGGAGTGTAGGTCTAATTTTGGTACGGTACATTTTTGCTTGTATATATGGGTATGGCGGGGTCCTGTCCCGACCTTTGATGTTGGTACTCATAGAGGCTTGTAGATAGGTGTCCTGTGGTTAGTTGTCATGTGTGTCTTTGTCGGCCTTGGTGTGGTATGTATATATGAAAGTTAGATTTCTAGTTAAGATTTTCTATAATGTTTTACGGCTTAGTCCGTATTTAATTATGATTAGGTGTTGGATGTACGATTTGCGATTCCCGGCGGGTGGGGTCCGGGTGCCCCTAGCGGCCCTCCAGTTTGGGTCGTGACAAACTTCGTATCGAAGCATGTCTGTCCTAGGGAGTCTATGAGCCGTATCTAGTAGAGTCTTGTTTATGGGTATGTTGTGCACCATACTTATAAATAGGAGGCTATCTGACATTTAGGGATGGTTTCCATTCTTTCATATCATAGATCGTGCAGTAGAGCTAAGTTTTAAGAATCCAAGTTTACTCGTGCCTATAATGGATTCTGTAATGCCGGATACCAAATAGACTTCGGTTAGTTTGTACTCATAGCCAGTAAATGAGTGATTTCTACCAAGATGATGGATACGCCAGAAGAGGCAGTATTATTGTTAAAATTTGAGATTATGAGAAGTTGTCTCACTCATATACGGAAGATGGAAGAAATAATGCAAGCCTGAAAAGCGAAATGTTTAGTAAGGTAAATAAAGTACTAAGCATCGGAACGCAAGAGATTGTAAGGATTTTTCTTTGTATACCTTATCATATTTACGATTACAGCAGTACCTTCTTCCAGAAGGATTATGATTAGCAGGGAGATTGAAGCTGGATTGAGTGTAAATACGAGTGTTATGCTGACCTTTGAGGACGAGAAGTATGGCAAAATCAAATGATAGTGGTAGGAAATATGAAAACAGTTAATGGAATGATATGATTAAGTATCAAGGCAGAAATGTTTTTTCGCTTAGGGACGAATAGAATGAAAAATTACAAGAAGAAGAATAAAGGTGAATTAGATTATGGTTATGCAGGTCTCACAAATGTATGATTATTCTAGAACGACATAACGATTAATGGTGGAGGAGGTACAGAAGGAACTCTTCGGTCAAAAGTGGCGATTCTCAGGTGTTCAGGGAGGGAGTGTGAGAGGTTTGATGTAGTGAAGTAGTGATGTATGAAGGTAGTTGTATTCGCTGGTTACGCGACAAGGATCAGATATGTCACCCCAAAATTCTAGGACGAATGTTTCTAAGGGGGGAAAGATGTAACATCCCGTACTTTAGGATTATGGTTTGAATCGCTAGCGTGTGTAAATAGACCCGAGCATTGGATCATATTTATGTATGCTAATAAAGAGTTTAGCTTATAAAAGGATAAAATTCTGAAATAATTTTGGACGTAAGAAGTGTGACGATAGGAAGCGGAAATAAATTTGGTGCGTGCATAAAGAGGTTATGGACTAGTGGCATATTAGGAAATTATGACATTGAGTATATGAAGGTCTTATAAGTTATCAAGATTTAAGTGAATTGAGATCACAAAATTAATTATGTGTGTGATTGATTAATCATGAGATTGATTAATTAAGTGGAGGGGACAAAGTGAGTAGAGTTATGTACGTGTAAACATGGTAGCAATGCACCTAAATGACAAGGCTAAGTTGAGTGGAAGACATAATGATGGCCAATCATTAAGGGCATTAATAACTAGTTAGGCATAATTTAAGGGGGGTGGGGGGCTCCACGTATCTAATTGTTTGCCCCCTTGCTTTATCTAGCAACAAAACTCTGTCCATAGGTAACTAGTCTAAGATAGCTAATTGGTTTACTAGTGTGGTAACGTGAATCATTTATGCAATCAACCAAATTCCATTCGGTATGTAACTGAAATAGAACGTTTCAGTTTTGTTTGGATTTGAAAAAAAAAAGTATGGAGAAGTAGCTAAATTCGCTGGAAAGTCGTGGGAATTGGAATTGTAATGTCCTTTATTACAGGCAACAACATTACATCAAACGTCCTCTTTCCCTTTTAATATCAAGGTATGTTAAGACAAATTATTTCTTTCTTTTTGCAGATTCCATGGAATGAAATATAACCGTGATATTTCTACATAATTTATTCTACTCCTAGTAGTTAGGAATATTCATGTTACTGATTCTTATCTTAAAAGCATGTCTAAATATGTTCCAAAGTCCTTATTAACGCATACGAAAAATATGTTAATATTTACGACGTTAACCGAAGGTACAAGGAAATTATGTCATTCAGGATATTTTATTGTGATTCATGCATATTAATTTGCATTGCATTCATGTTTTACCCAAGATCGTATATTGGGGACGGAAAATGGGAAACGCAGACCACCTGATCAGCTGGGATATGATAATGATAAAATATGTGTGGCTTAATGAAGGAAGATGCTTGATTAAGGGCCAATATATATATGATTGGGATGAAGGTGCCCTTGTGTGGCCAGTATATATGTATTTACCACATTGTGCATGACATTTAGACATATTATGCCCACAGAGGCCGACACGAAATGATGCCCACAGAGGATGTTATGGTAAGGATGATGCCAAATGGGGGCGATGTATATGTATACCGCATTGTCCATGACATTTAGGCATATATATTAGGACCCTCAGAGAAATGTACTATTGGTCAGTTGTTCCTGTTTCAGTTGTTGTTATATCCTTGTCATGCTATTATTCATGCATGACATACTCAGTACATCAGTCGTAATGACGTCCCTTTGAACGGGGGATACTGCGTTTCATGCCCGCAGGTTCACATAGGCAAGGTGACGGTTCACGTTAGTTGATTGCGAATCCATCAGATTTTTGGAGCACTCCCCTTGTTCGGAGTGTTGGTCTAATTTTGGTACGGTACATTTTTGCTTGTATATATGGGTATGGCGGGGCCCTGTCCCGACCTTTGATGTTGGTACTCATAGAGGCTTGTAGATAGGTGTCCTGTGGTTAGTTGTCATGTGTGTCTTTGTCGGCCTTGGTGTGGTATGTATATATGAAAATTAGATTTCAAGTTAAGATTTTCTATAATGTTTTTTGTCTTAGTCCGTATTTAATTATGATTAGGTGTTGGATGTACGATTAGCGGTACACGGCGTGTGGGGTCCGAGTGCTCCTCGCGGCCCTCCAGTTTGGGTCTTGACAAACTTCGTATCAAAGCATGTCAGTCCTAGGGAGTCTATAGGCTGTATCTAGTAGAGTCTTGTTTATGGGTATGTTGTGCACCATACTTATAAACAGGAGGCTATCTGATATTTAGGGATGGTTTCCATTCTTTCATATCATAGATCGTGCAGTAGAGCTGAGTTTTAAGAATCCGAGTTTACTCGTGCCTATAATGGATTCTGTAATGCCGGATACCAAATAGACTTCGGTTAGTTTGTACTCATAGCCAGTAAATTAGTGATTTCTACCAAGACGATGGATACGCCAGAAGAGGCAGTATTATTGTTAAAATTTGAGATTATGAGAAGTTGTCTCACTCATATACGGAAGATGGAAGAAATAATGCAAGCCTGAAAAGCGAAATGTTTAGTAAGGTAAATAAAGTACTAAGCATCGGAACGCAAGAGATTGTAAGGATTTTTCTTTGTAGACCTTATCATATTTACGATTACAGCAGTACCTTCTTCCAGAAGGATTATGATTAGCAGGGAGATTGAAGCTGGATTGAGTGTAAATACGAGTGTTATGCTGACCTTTGAGGACGAGAAGTATGGCACAATCAAATGATAGTGGTAGGAAATATGAAAACAGTTAATGGAATGATATGATTAAGTATCAAGGCAGAAATGTTTTTCCGCTTAGGGACGAATAGAATGAAAAATTACATGAAGAAGAATAAAGGTGAATTAGATTATGGTTATGTAGGTCTCACAAATGTATGATTATTCTCGAACGACGTAACGATCAATGGTGGAGGAGGTACAGAAGGAACTCTTCGGTCAAAAGTGGCGATTCTCGGGTGTTCAGGGAGGGAGTGTGAGATGTCTGATGTAGTGATGTATGAAGGTATTTGTATTCGTTGGTTACGCGACAAGGATCAGATATGTCACCTCAAAATTCTAGGACGAATGTTTCTAAGGGGTAAATATGTAACATCCCGTACTTTCGAATTATGGTTTGAATCGCTAAGCGTATGTAAAATCGCTAGCGTGTGTAAATAGACCCGAGCATTGGGAAAATGTTGGATCATATTTATGTATGCTAATAATGAGTTTTGCATATAAAAGGAAAAAATTCTGAAATAATTTTGGACGTAAGAAGTGTGACGATAGGAAGCGGAAATAAATTTGGTGCGTGCATAAAGAGGTTATGGACTAGTGACATATTAGGAAATTATGACATTGAGTATATGAAGGTCTTATAAGTTATCAAGATTTAAGTGAATTGAGATCACAAAATTAATTATGTGTGTGATTGATTAATTAAGTGGAGGGGACAAAGTGAGTAGAGTTATGTACGTGTAAACATGGTAGCAATGCACCTAAATGACAAGGCTAAGTTGAGTGGAAGACATAATGATGGCCAATCATTAAGGGCATTAATAACTAGTTAGGCATAATTTAAGGGGGGTGGGGGGCTCCACGTATCTAATTGTTTGCCCACTTGCTTTATCTAGCAACAAAACTCTGTCCATAGGTAACTAGTCTAAGATAGCTAATTGGTTTACTAGTGTGGTAACGTGAATCATTTATGCAATCAACCAAATTCCATTTGGTATGTAACTGAAATAGAACGTTTCAGTTTTGTTTGGATTTGAAAAAAAAAGTATGGAGAAGTAGCTAAATTCACTGGAAATTCGTGGGAATTGGAATTGTAATGTCCTTTATTACAGGCAGCAACATTACATCAAACGTCCTCTTTCCCTTTTAATATCAAGGTATGTTAAGATAAATTATTTCTTTCTTTTTGCATGTTCCATGGAACGAAATATAACCGTGATATTTCTACATAATTTATTCTACTCCTAGTAGTTAGGAATATTCATGTTATTGATTCCTATGTTAAAAACATGTCTAAATATGTTCTTAAGTCCTTATTAACGCATACAGAAAAGATGTTAATATTTACGGCGTTAACCGAAGGTACACGGAAATTATGTCATTCAGGATATTTTTTTGTGATTCATGCATTTTCATTTGCATTGCATTCATGTTTTATCCAAGATCATATATTGGGGACGGAAAATGGGAAATGCAGACCACCTGATCAGCTGGGATATGATAATGATAAAGCCAGTATGGCTTAATGAAGGAAGATGCTTGATTAAGGGCCAATATATATATATGATTGGGAGGAAGGTGCCCTTGTATGGCCAGTATATATGTATTTACCACATTATGCATGACATTTAGACATATTATGCCCACAGAGGCCGACACGAAATGATGCCCACAGAGGATGTTATGGTAAGGATGATGCCAAATGGGGGCGATGTATATGTATACCGCATTGTCCATGACATTTAGGCATATATATTAGGACCCTCAGAGAAATGTACTATTGGTCAGTTGTTCCTATTTCAGTTGTTGTTATATCCTTGTCATGCTATTATTCATGCATGACATACTCAGTACATCAGTCGTAATGACGTCCCTTTGAACGGGGGATACTGCGTTTCATGCCCGCAGGTTCACATAGGCAAGGGGACGGTTTACGTTAGTTGATTGCGAATCCATCAGATTTTTGGAGCACTCCCCTTGTTCGGAGTGTTGGTCTAATTTTGGTACGGTACATTTTTGCTTGTATATATGGGTATGGCGGGGCCCTGTCCCGACCTTTGATGTTGGTACTCATAGAAGCTTGTAGATAGGTGTCCTGTGGTTAGTTGTCATGTGTGTCTTTGTCGGCCTTGGTGTGGTATATATATGAAAATTAGATTTCTAGTTAAGATTTTCTATAATGTTTTTTGGCTTAGTCCGTATTTAATTATGATTAGGTGTTGGATGTACGATTAGCGGTACCCGACGGATGGTGTCCGGGTGCCCCTCGCGGCCCTCCAGTTTGGGTCGTGACAAACTTCGTATCAAAGCATATCTGTCCTAGGGAGTCTATAAGACGTATCTAATAGAGTCTTGTTTATGAGTATGTTGTGCACCATACTTATAAACAGGAGGCTATCTGACATTTAGGGATGGTTTCCATTCTTTCATATCATAGATTGTGCAGTAGAGCTGAGTTTTAAGAATCCGAGTTTACTCGTGCCTATAATGGATTCTGTAATGCCGGTTACCAAAAAGACTTCGGTTAGTTTGTACTCGTATCCAGTAAATGAGTGATTTCTACCAAGACGATGGATACGCCAGAAGAGGCAGTATTATTGTTAAAATTTGAGATTATGAGAAGTTCTCTCACTCATATACGGAAGATGGAAGAAATAATGCAATCCTGAAAAGCAAACTGTTTAGTAAGGTAAATGAAGTACTAAGCATCGGAACGCAGGAGATTGTAAGGATTTTTCTTTTTGTAGACCTTATCATATTTACGATTACAGCAGTACCTTCTTCCAGAGGGATTATGATTACACGGAGATTGAAGCTGGATTGAGTGTAAATACGAGTGTTAGGCTGAACATTGAGGACGAGAAGTATGGCATAATGGAATGACGGTGGTAGGAAATATGAAAACAGTTAATCGAATGATATGATTAAGTATCAAGGCAGAAATGTTTTTCCGCTTAGGGACGAATAGAATGAAAAATTACATGAAGAAGAATAAAGGTGAATTAGATTATGGTTATGCAGGTCTCACAAATGTATGATTATTCTCGAACGACGTAACGATCAATGGTAGAGGAGGTACAGAAGGAACTCTTCGATCTAAAGTGGCGATTCTCGGGTGTTCAGGGAGGGAGTGTGAGAGGTCTGATGTAGTGAAGTAGTGATATATGAAGGTAGTTGTATTCGCTTGTTATGCTACAAGGATCAGATATGTCTCCCAAAATTCTAGGACGAATGTTTCTAAGGGGGGAAATATGTAACATCCCATACTTTGGGATTATGGTTTGAATCGCTAAGCGTATGTAAAATCACTAGCGTGTGTAAATAGACCCGAGCATTGGGAAAATTTTGGGTCATATTTATTTATACTAATAAAGAGTTTAGCATATAAAAGGATAAAATCCTGAAATAATTTTGGACGTAAGAAGTGTGACGACAGGAAGCGGAAATAAATTTGGTGCGTGCATAAAGAGGTTATGGACTAGTGGCATATTAGGAAATTATGACATTGAGTATATGAAGGTCTTATAAGTTATCAAGATTTAAGTGAATTGGGATCACAAAATTAATTATGCGAGTGATTGATTAATCGTGAGATTAATTAATTAAGTAGAGGGGACAAAGTGAGTAGAGTTATGTACGTGTAAACATGGTAGCAATGCACATAAATGACAAGGCTAAGTTGAGTGGAAGACATAATGATGGGCAATCATTAAGGGCATTAATAACTAGTTAGGCCTAATTTAAAGGGGGGGTGGGGCTGCACGTATCTAATTGTTTGCCCACTTGCTTTTTCTAGCAACAAAACTCTATCCATAGGTAACTAGTCTAAGATAGCTAATTGGTTTACTAGTGTGGTAACATGAATCATTTATGCAATCAACCAAATTCCATTTGGTATGTAACTGAAACAGTACGTTTCTGTTTTGTTTGGATTTGAAAAAAAAAAGGTATGAAGCAGTAGCTAAATTCATTGGAAATTCGTGGGAATTGGAATTGTAATGTCCTTTATTACAGACAGCAACATTACATCAAACATCCTCTTTCCCTTTTAATATCAAGGTATGTTAAGACAAATTATTTCTTTCTTTTTGCAGATTCCATGGAACGAAATATAACCGTGATATTTCTACATAATTTATTCTACTCCTAGTAGTTAGGAATATTCATGTTATTGATTCCTATGTTAAAAGCATGTCTAAATATGTTCTTAAGTCCTTATTAACGCATACAGAAAAGATGTTAATATTTACGGCGTTAACCGAATGTACACGGAAATTATGTCATTCAGGATATTTTTTTGTGATTCATGCATTTTCATTTGCATTGCATTCATGTTTTACCCAAGATCATATATTGGGGACGGAAAATGGGAAATGCAGACCACCTGATCAGCTGGGATATGATAATGATAAAGCCAGTATGGCTTAATGAAGGAAGATGCTTGATTAAGGGCCAATATATATATATGATTGGGAGGAAGGTGCCCTTGTGTGGCCAGTATATATGTATTTACCAAATTGTGCATGACATTCAGACATATTATTATGCCCACAGAGGCCGACACGAAATGATGCCCACAGAGGCTGTTATGGTAAGGAAGATGCCAAATGGGGGCGATGTATATTTATACCGTATTGTGCATGACATTTAGGCATATATATTAGGACCCTCAGAGAAATGTACTATTGGTCAGTTGTTCCTGTTTCAGTTGTTGTTATATCCCTGTCATGCTATTATTCATGCCTGACATACTCAGTACATCAGTCATAATGACGTCCCTTTGAACGGGGGACGCTGCGTTTCATGCCCGCATGTTCTCATAGGTAAGGTGACGGTTCACGTTAGTTGATTGCGAATCCAGCGGATTTTTGGAGCACTCCCCTTATTCGGAGTGTTGGTTGCATCCCTATCACCCGCATCCAATAATCTTACACTCAAACTAGCCAATCAATATAGATCCTTAGTCATCTCCAACTTGTCAACTCTCACATGTATCGGGCTTCCCATAGACTTACGACTCAATGCGTTAGCTATGACATTTGCGTTGTCGGGATCATATTGGATATCAATATCATAGTCCTTCAGCAACTCAAGCCATCTCTGCTGTCTCAGATTCAATTCTTTTTGCCTTAATATATGTTGTAAGCTCTTATGATCTGTACACACATCAACATAACCTCCATATAAATAGTGCCACCATATCTTCAGAGCAAATATAATAACTGCCAACTCAAGATCATAAGTCGGGTAATTATGCTCGTGGTTCCTCAGTTGTATTGAAGCATATGCAATAACATTGCCGTGGTACATTATAACACAACACAATCCAACTCTGGAGGTATCACAACATAAAACATAACCCTCTGATCCTTTAGGAAGTGCTAGAACAGATGTTGATATTAATCTATTCTTCAACTACCAAAAATTCCTTTTGCAAGAATCTGAGCACTGAAACTCAACCGCCTTATGTGTTAACTTTGTCAATGGAGCGGAAAAAGAAGTGAAATTCTCTACGAACCGCCTATAATAGCCTACCAAGACCAAGAAACTATGCACTTCAGTAGGAGTTGTAGGCCTCGACCAATTCTTCACTGTCTCAATCATCTGACTATCAACTTTGACGCCCTCATCTGATACTTTATGCTCGGGAGAGGCCACCGAGTTCAACCAGTACTTGCATTTAGAAAACTTAACATACAACTTATGATTCTGAAGAGTCTATAACACCACTCGCAAATGATATGTGTGCTCTGCTTCTTATCGGGAATATACCAGAATATCGTGAATAAGCACAATTACCAAGATGTCAAGGAATGACTTAAAAACCTAATTCATCAAATCCATAAAATCTGCTGGCGCATTGGTATGACTAAAAGGTATAATGAGGAACTCACAGTTACCATATCTTGTCCATAAAGCTATCTTCGGCATATATTTCTCCTTTACCCTAAACTGGTGGTACCCAAATTTGATATCGATCTTGGAGTAGTATTTTGCACCCTACAACAGATCAAATAGGTCATCGCTCTTGGGAAGCGAATATTTACTATTTATAGTTACCTTGTTCAGCTGACGGTAATCAATACAAATTCTAATGAACCGTCTTTCTTACGAATGAATAACAGTGGGGAAACCCACGAGGATGTACTGGGCCTAATAAATCCCTTTTCTAGAAGATTTTTCGACTGAGCTTTCAATTCATTCAATTTAACAGTGACCATTCTATATGGGGGAATATATATAGGCTGAGTATTTGGAAGTATGTCAATAGAAAATTGATCTTTCTTTCGGGAGGAATACCAGAAAATTTATAAGAAAATACGCCCAGAAATTCATTAACAATAGGGACCGACTGAAGAGTTGAAGTCTTTGGCTCCGCATCTTGTACTCTCTCTCTAGATGATAAATATATCCCTTAGAGATTATATTTCGAGCCTTAAGGTAGAAAAATAAATCTCCCCTTAGGCGCTGCAGCATTGCCCTTCCATTTAACAAATGTCTTGCATGGAATATTACTGCGTACAACATTCATCCAGCAATCCACATTGGCATAAAAAGAAGTCACCCAGTCCATACCCAAATAACATCAAAATTTACCATCTCCAATTCATTCAATTCGGCTAAAGTATGACGATCATAAATCTTCACATCACAATTCCTATATACCCGCCTAATAATTACGGACTCACCCACGACCGTAGCCACTTCAAATGACTTATGCAACAATTGAGGTTCTTTTACACACTTACCAACAATAACAAGTGTGACATACAACCGAGTAGAATCTGGATCTATAAGGGCATACACATCAAAGAAACAAACATATAATATACCTGTAACCACATCTGGAGATGACTCTAGGTCCTATCATCTTGATAAAGCATAAATGCAGTTTTGATGACCGCCTGAGCTAGATGCTTCACCCCTGTCTCTAGCTCTACCAGTCAACATCTGTGTACCTTTCCCATAAGGACGTATTGATGAAGAAAAAGCTACTACATATTCTGTCAGCTGCGCCATACTGCCCTTGCCTCTTATTGGACAAAACCACATAATATGATAGAGATGCCCACACGAATAACATACATCCGAACCCTGACACCACTACCTCAAATGAGATCTACTACACCGATCATAATAAGGAAACAAAGGTCTCATATTGCTAGACTCACCCTTGTAATATGGGCCTGAAGTATGCAAACTCTAACACTAACTAGAATAAGTGGTATGATCATGACGCTGTCCATGGAACTTCGATGGTGCACTGACTGCCGGATAAGAGGGGCACCTAGATAACCGCGACCTGAACCCACCTCTGAAGTCTCTTGTATCACCCGCAGATTGGGTCCTCTTATGTTGACCTATATCCCACTCTCGATCAACCCATTACTTCCTCTTATGATCCTCCAAGTTCTATGCATATACGTGAATACGAGCGATATCCATATTCGGATTTAAAGAGGCTGTAGTACATTCAATAACTAAGTATGTTCCCAAATGACCCACGAATCGATAGAATCGATCATTCATCTCAGCCACCACTGTAGGAGCATGCCAAGACAAAGAATTAAATTGCATACTATACTCTTGAACACTCATATTACCCTGCTCCAAATGTAGGAACTTGACAGGCTTAGATCACTAAGAAAATACTGCTATAAGAATGCCTCAGAAAACACTATCCATCCTTCTGGTGGGGCACGGGGTCCCCTAGTCTACTCCCAAGTGTCATACCAAGTCACAGCATTATCCCGCAATCTATAAGAGGCAAGCTCTACTGACTCATTATCGTTGGCATACATAACTCGAAAGGTCCACTGCATGTGGTCAAGGAAATTTTGAGGATCCGCATTTGGATCTATCCCTGTGAATACCAGAGGGTCCAGATGGATGAAATCCAGAACTCTTTGTAACACTTCATAAATTCGAGTTAGGTTTGAATCCATTAAGATAGATGTAAAACCCATAGGTGTTCACTTTCTAATTATGACAAAAGTAATTTTTAAAACCCAAAGGTTATGTTTGGAAGTGCTATGAGTGTTTGAAAGTAGAATGAAATGAGTTGGAAAGGAATTGGAATGTTTGGGGCGAAATCAGTTGTGAGCGTCGCATCAGCCAAAAGTTAATCGCTGTGACGGTGCAAATAATTCATTAAATAGTGATGACTTGCTGCAGTTTTAAAAGAAATGACTGTTGCGATGGGTGACGCTGAAGCAAATATTTAATGTACAAAATTTCAGAATTTTAAGAGTCATTCCATATTTTCTTTGGATGACTTTGTTAGAGAAGAACAACCCAAAACCGTAGCACAAAGTTCCCCTCTTCATATCATCCTCCTACATCAAGGTAACATCATTCCTATTATTGTTAGTCAGTTTTAGCATTAATTCCATGATTCTTAACATGATTAAACCTTGGGAATTCATAGATTCTTGCTTGAGTCTTCATCATAGATAAGAAATCCTAGAATCCAAAACCCAAGATTTGGATATCGAAGGGTAAGACCTTCATCCTATACTACAATATACTCTTGTAATTGGTATTTGGAGACCATAGGTTATTGAATTAATGTTTGGGAAAATTATGATGGGTTTGATAGAAAAGCATGAACAAATATGTGTTTGAGTTATTGATTGTTGACATAGGGTTTTTTGTTATCTTATGGGTAACAAAGAAGGATGTTAGTTGTATCATTATGAGATCGTACAATCATCTAGAAACAAGGGGACGAGTTGTTGGGTATAGATACTCAATTGATGAGAGCTTGTGGAGCTTCATGCCCACCAATTATTTGATAAAATGCCTAGATGACAAAATCATGAGTAGTATTACTAATATTGAATCCCTTTGACTGAAATTGCTATATATTAAGGTCTAAAGGTGTGACAAACATTGTAGTACACTTAAAAGAGCAAGAATTGAGGTATGTCTCTTTTTAAAATCTTTTTGACTATAAAGATGATTTGTATGTCTCTTTTCAAACATACTTTCTAACCTTAAAAATTTGTTTCTTTGGAAAGGTTTCATGTGCGTCAGGGACAAGCCATCATGGAACCTTAGGTGTAGATTTCTATATATATGTACTCGTGATCTATCAAAGGATTATTGAAACTTGTGTATACAGCTATCAACTTTGAATGTGATTTACCCTGATAAGGGATATTTTAAACTTGATTTTGAAAGCTTGGATATTTCATGTATTTTGAAAGCTATCAACTTTGAATGTGATTTACCCCAATAAAGACATTTGTTTTGCCTAGATTCTTGGGAGGAGGCGTCGTCACTATGGATCCTAGTGTGGTTTGCCTAGCTATTCGGTAGGAAGGATAACCATTGAGGGACAATAGCTCTAGTGTGGTTTGCCTAGCTATTCGAGAGAAAGTATAGCTATCGAGGGACAATAGCCCCGGTAGGGTGTGCCTAGCTACTTAGGAGGAAGGGTAGTGACTATGAGTCCTAGTGTGGTTTGTCTAGCTATTCGAGAGGAAGGATAGCCATCAAGGGACAATAGCCCCGATGTAGTTTTCCTAGCTATTCAGGAGGAATGATAGCCATCGAGGGACTAGAGCCCCAGTGGTGTTTGCCAAGTTATTCATGAGGGAGGATTGTCATCGAGGATCAATAACCGCGGTGTGGTTTTTCCAAGCTATTCGGGAGGAAGGCTATCCATCGAGGGTGACAACCCGATGTGGTGCTTCTATGCAGTTTTAGGGAACCTTAATGGTCATCCCTTTGTTTCATTGACTTGATTTGTATTGACATAATTGTGGTTGTTAGTGAGTGACTTAATGTTGATCTTATGTTCATAAATGGAAGAATTAATCTTGATAAATGGCATAATGTATTGAAATGGATTTAATTCTCTCTTAATGGTTTTTACTAATGGTTTCTATAAGATTGGTGAACTATTTCATCTCTGGAATTCAAACTATTTTACTTACATTGTTTTACTACTTAATATTATATTATTTTACTTTATCTATTGTTCCGAGGACACTCACTGAGTTCCCAGTGCTCAGGCATACCATTTTTGTTTGATGGTGTGTCAGGTAATAAAGAAGAGCAGGTTCGTGATATGCATCGACTTAGGGGAACTTGATACTTTCGAGACTATTTGGTGAGCCCTCATGATATTTTTGTGCTTCACCGTTCTATCTTTAATTTATTAGTATTATTTTTTAGGTTGCGTCTTGAAGTTATACTATTTCCTTTTATCATCTTAGAGACTCCATAGATAGATGTTGTTTCATGGGTATTTGGTTGAGGTCGTTATTCGAATCTCATGGGCTTTGCTACATTTTGATATCTTATTTATTACATATTTCCACTGATTTTATATCATAATTTGTGACCATGACTTTTACTTAGTTATTTATAAATTAATTGAAAATTTTAATAAAACACTAAGAAAGGACTTGATAATATTAATTCATAAGGTGCTTTCAGTGTTGTTCATAAGATCGGATGCCTGTTATTTCCAGGGTTATGTTTGGGGCGTGACAAGATTGGTATCAGAGCCTAGGTTTAAAAGTGTCCTAGTATTTTTTGTGGAGTTGTGTCTAGTGGAGTCTTCTTCATGCAGACTAGCCACTTATATGGATGTATGACTACTAGGAAATTATAGGTTTTTTTCATTCATCTTGATTCTAGATTGTGTTGTAGAGCTTGAACTTCTATTTAGGATCATTTTGATATATTCGATACTCGTGCCTCTTGATGATCACATTAACTCGTGCTACAGTTTCTAACCTAGTGAACAATAGTGCTATAAGGTGAACATTGGTTGTGCTGTATAATTTGAGGGATGGTATAAAGTTTCTTCTAATTATGTTGTAGATGTTTGGTTGTGATTGTAAGGTGCGATCACAGATGTTTTGAGACAGGTATTCTCCATATTTTATCTTCTGATACGTATTCATTGGTCGACCTGAGGTTGAATCTTTCTTATATGGATCTATACTTTGTCCTTGAATACTATGTGTGGAACCCGAACAATTGTTAAAACCCTTCATCTGTGAATACCCCTACTAGTGTTCCCATTATTCCTTCTAGAACCTATAAAGAATGTGTAGTTGTCGTAAGGCCATGAGACTACTGCTAATTTGTTCAAATTAGAAATTGTGGATTTTGATGTGGTTGTGGGGATAGAATGTCTGTCCAGGTGTTATGAAACTCTAGTTTGTCTATCAAAATGACTAGTCTTGATTTTCCTAATTAACCCGTTATACAATGGAGGAATGACATTATTAAACTTTGAGGTAGATTTATTTCGTATCATAAGACTTACCAAATTAACTCGAAGAATGTAGTTATCATTTAGTTGCCCTTAATGACACTCAGGCCATAATACCCTCACTTATTTCCTATTCCTGGTATTTGTTTAACTTTCAGTTACTTAGTTCTTGCGAGAGTATAGACTAAAGATTTGAATTCCTTACCTTCATATTTAGGTTTGAGTAAAATAGTTGTGGGAGTCCCTGTGAGAACCACATCATTATTGTTGGATTGTTATATGATATTTGGTCTTCAGAAAATAACTCATTTTACATAGAAACTCTAGAAATTCAAAGAATTTGAGGTTTAGTGAAAAATCTTAAGCCATAACCTTCATTCGAGGGGAATAATGTAACACTCCGTAAATTTGTGTTAGGTTTGAATCCATTAAGATAGACGTAATGCCCATAGGTGTTAACTTTCTAATTATGACTAAAGTAATTTTCAACACTCGAAAGTTATTTTTGGGAGTATTATAAGTGTTTGAAAGAAGAATGGAATGAGTTGGAAAGGAATTGTAACGTTTGGGGTGAAATTTGTAGTGAGCGTCTCATCAGTCAAAAGTTGATCCTGCAACAGTGCAAATAAATCCTTAAGCAGCAATGACCGCTGCAGTAACCAAAAAAATGACCTTTGCGATGGGCGACGTAGAAGCAAATATTTAAAGTATGAAAATTTAAAATTTTAAGAGTCATTCCACTCTTTCTTTGGACGAGTTTGATAGAGAAGAACAACCCAAAACCCTAGCACAAATTTCATATCTTCCAATTATCCTCCTACATCAAGGTAAAATCATTCCTATTATTCTTTGTAAGTTTTAGCATTAATTCCATGATTCTTAACATGATTAAACCTTGGGAATTCATAGATTCTTTCTTGATTCTTCATCATGGACAAGAAACCCTAGAATCTGAAACTCAAGATTTGGATATTGAAAGGTAAGACCTTTAACCCGATTAGGATGCCCAAATAAACAACATACATCTGAACCCTGATGGCACTACCCGGAATGAGATCTACAACACGTATCACATCAATATCCCGCAAGCTCTATTGCCTTAGTGTCGATGACATGCACAACCCGAAAGGTCTGCTGCATGTGGTCAGGGAAACTCATAGGATCCGCATTTGGATCTATTCCTGTGAATACCGGAGGGTCCAGGTTGATAAAATCCCGAACTCTTTGTAACACTTCATAAATTCGAGTTAGGTTTGAATCCATTAAGATAGGTGTAAATCCCTAGTTTCTAATTATGACAAAATTAATTTTCAACACTCAAAGGTGATATTTGGAAGTATTATGAGTGTTTGAAAGTAGAATGAAATGAGTTGGAAAGGAATTGGAATGTTTGGGGTGAAATCAGTAGTGAGCGTCACATCAGCCAAAAATTGATCGCTACGACAGTGCAAATAATTCCTTAAGCAGCGATGACCACTGTGATGGCCGACGCTGAAGCAAATATTTAAAGTACAAAATTTCAGGATTTTAAGAGTCATTCCACGCTTTCTTTGGACGACTTTGAGAGAGAAGAACAACCCTAAACCCTAGCACAAAGTTCCCCTCTTCCTTTCATCCTCCTACATCAAGGTAAGATCATTCCTATGATTCTTAGTCAGTTTTAACATTAATTCTATGATTCTTAACATGATTAAACCTTGGGAATTCATAGATTCTTGCTTGAGTCTTCATCATGGATAAGAAACCCTACAATTCAAAACTCAAGATTTGGATATCGAAAGGTAAGACCTTTATCCTACACTCAAATATAATTATGTAATTGGTATTTGGAGACCATAAGTTATTGAATTATAGTTTTGTAAAATTATGATGGGTTTGATAGAAAAGCATGAACAATTATATGTTCGGATTGTTGATTGTTGACATAGGGTTGTTGTTATCTTATGGGTAACAAAGAAGGATCTAGTTGTATCATCATGAGACTGTAGAATCATATAGAAACAAGGGAATGAGTTGTTGGGTTTGGAAACTCCATTGTTGAGAGCTTGTGCAGCTTCATGCCCACCAAGTGTTTGATTAAACGCCTAGATGCCCAAATCATGAGTATTATTACTTATATTCAATTCATTTGACACATATTGCTATATATTAAGGTCGAAAGGGATGACGAACATTGTAGAATGCTTAAAAGAGTGGGTATGTCTCTTTTTAAAATCCTTTTGACTATAAAGATGATTTGTATCTCTCTTTTCGATCATACATTCCAACCTTAAAAAATGGCTTCTTTGGAAAGGTTTCATGTGAGTTAGGGAAAAGCCCTCATGGAACATTAGGTGTACCATTCTATATATATGTACTCAAGATTTTTCATATAAAAGGATTATTGAAACTTGTGTATAAAGCTATAAACATTGAACGTGATTTACCCCGATAAGGGACATTTTAAACTTGATTTCAAAAGATTGTGTTTTTCATTATGAATGGGTTTGTTGAACTTGAAACTTATTTAAGGACTTTAACTTGGTTTCTAAACCCATAAATAATTTGACGTATCCCAACAACAGGTAAATGAACGAATTCATAATAAGTGATTCGGCTTCTATGATATAGTTGAGATTCGCCTATCTTGCCGTGATTCTATTTTCTGTGTTTGGACAAGCTACTCTGGAGGAAGGTAGTCACTATGGATCGTAGTTTGGCCAAGATATTCGAGAAGAAGGATAGCAATTGAAGGACAATATCACCGGTGTGGTTTGCCTAACTATTAGGGAGAAAGGATAGCTATCGAGGGACTATAGCCCCGATGGGATTTTCCTAGCTACTCGGATGGAAGGATAGTCACTATGCATCCTAGTTTGGTTAGCATAGCTATTAGGGAAGAAGGATAACCATAAAAGGATAATAGCCCTGGTGTGGTTTGGCTACCTATTTGAGAGGAATGATAGCTATCGAAGGACTATAGTCGCGGTGGGGTTTGCCTAGCTATTTAGGAGGAAGAATAGTCATCGAGGATCAATAACCCCAATGTGGTTTTACATATATATTAGAGAGGAAGGAAATCCATCGAGGGTGACAACCCCGATGTGGTACTTCTATGCCATTTTATAGAACCTTAATGATCATCCATTCTTTTCATTCGCTTGACTTGTATTGTCATAATTTTGGTTTTTCATGAGTGACTTGATGTTGATCTTAAGTTCTTAAATGGAATACTTAATATCGAGTAATGGCATAATAGATTGAAATTGATTTAATTCTCTCTTAATGGTTTCTACTAATCGTTTCTCTATTATTGGTGAACGTTTTATCTCTAGATTTCGAATTGTTTTACTTACATAGTTTTACTGCTTAATATTATATTATTTTGCATTGTCTATTGTCCCGAAGACACTCGCCAAGTACCCATGACTCAGGCATACCATTGTTGTTTTGATGGTGTGTTAGGTAACAAAGAAGAGCAGGTTTGTGATACGTCTATGACTTAGGAGAACTTGCTGCTTTTGAGACTATTTAGTGATCCCACAGGATGTCTGTTGCTGATTATGAGTCCCAATTCCATGCTTTGTCTCGCTATGAAACACCATTACTTCCTACGGAGGTCAAAGGGTTAGATTCTTTGTAAGATAATTGGCTGTCTCGCATTAATTTGCGACTTTATAGTTGACAACTTTTGGGGCATCATTTCATGCTATGGCGGATCACGTTAAGATAGTAGATTTAGTGAGGGTGGTCCACCCCAAATTACGGGTGAGATACGATCCATATCTGAAATGGCTACACTTAGGCGTCCTACTTGTTATCGAAAATGGCTACACTTAGGCTTGAGGCTAGCAGTAGTGAGTGTAACAAGATGGTGTTCATCCTAAGAATTATATTGTGAAAGGTCTAGGGTGGTGGTGTAATGCACCATGTGTATAAACTACTTGTGTTGTAAAACTATAATACGGAGGTCTAGTATGATATATGTCATTCATAAACCCAGGTGTGCGTTTAGGAGACTCCCAAAACTTATGAAATTAATTTTGATTGAGTGTTACAAGACTTACGTGTGGTTTAGGTAGCTATGTGACATACACAACTTGGTGTGATTTAGTGTCAATAAGGAATAGTAGTCTTATCTGTTGTTAATTCTGCATATTTTAGTGGATCTTTATATAACTAGGTGGACTTGATGATTCTATTTATTATTATGTAAACAACATGATTTATTTAGCTTATTGAATTGTTAGTGATAGGATTATATGGTGTCAACTTGTTTTTTATCTCTAATTGTGTGGCTTTCGTCATTGTTGGCCTATTATGTCTACGGGGTACGTTGTGTACTCATGCTATGCTTGTTGAATTATTTTATGGATGCAGGTATTCGATCTATCAGGTTGTAGTTTGAAGCACGGGGAGCTGAGGTAGACTACTTTTTCGATGGCCTTAGTTTCTATCTTATGTATACTGTATCCTTCATCTAGAGTAGTATTATTGGAATTATCATTCAGTTGTTGTCATCAAAGAGTCCTTCTATATGTCAGACAAAGTTTTGAAAAAGGAAGGTTATTGTACAAATCTGTTTATGTATATGATTTAATGGATCTGATGTAGATATATTGAATTTCTTTCTCTTCCACATGTATTAAATCTTTTTAAAGTTATTTTGGGAATTGGTTTGTCTACCCAGGGGATTATGTAGGTGCCACCACAAAGCTCGTGATTTGGGTCGTGGCGAAGTTGGTATCAGAGCTCTAGGTTCACCAGTCTCATGAATACAAGGACAATATGTAGTAGAGTCTCACAAATTGGTATGAGGATGTCCGTACCTATCCTCGAGAGGAAATGAAGCATTTTTAGGAACTCTACCCCTCTTTCACTCCTAATTGGTATCTGATCTTGACACTCCTTCGGGGTAGATCGTGTGGGGAAATCATATCGAGAAGTTTTTGCAAAGTGTGAAAAATGTTTAAGTCTGAAAGTCTGTTCTGGTTGAGGCCTTCCACCTTAAAAAAAAAGTTTTCACGCCTGCGGATCCGCACCAGCTAATGGTGGGCCACAGGAGTGAGTGCCCTGTTATATTATTGAGTCTCCCTTGGTGAGATCGCGTCTGTGGAACATCTTCCGTTGTAGCGAACATTGTGCCTTGTCTATTGTCCTCCTAGGCGATAATTTTCCCGTAGAGGCGAGTTAGCTTCAGTGGATATCGCAACTGCACCAGCGAAATCACTGGGCAGAAACCAATGAGTTCTACCCCTGTTTTTTATTCCTCAACCTATGCATTATCAAATAATACTATGACATTTCCAAATTCAGAGAAATCCAGCATGAGAAGTTCAGATAGCCAAATAGCTAAACATCCGATAATTTCAACCAAGACATAAACTACTAGCTAAAAATATCCCAAATTGTCCAAAACATTCATAAAACCAAGCAAAACAGAAAATTAAAGAAATCAAACGAAGAAAAATTATACGAATATCCATCAAATACCAAAAATTTAAATTGTTTGAAATAAATCCCGACATGGGATAGAAACCAACATCAAACAGGATCTCAGCGTTGCCTCTTAGAGCTTGACACCTCGTCACCTCCCTCAGTGCTGCAGCTACTGTCCCCACCATCAGCATTGCGCAGGAAAAAATATTCCTCATCGTCAAGCTCATCCTCCACCAGAAGGGGGTCCTTGTAATCCAAATGCTTAAACAAGCCCTTGATATCTCTCTACACCTTCACGAGAAGTTTGCCTCTGGACTTGTTCCTTTTTTTTCTCCTCCTTGAATCTCGTGTAGAGATCACTATGATCCTTCGACAAACCTTTGTACACCATTTCCAAAGTACGAACCGAGGTCTGAAGGGCGTATTACAACTTAAGTTACTATTTCATCTCCTGACGAGAGAAGTAGTCGGCAAAAGCACCCGAAGTACTAGCCCCGATAGAAGGCCTATGATGTCCGGCAACCAAGTATTAAATCTCCTGCAACTAGGATCCTATGGCACCAAGTGTCCCTTGTGGTTGCGACTGCGAGTAAGACCCATTATCAACATCATCATCCCCGCTCACATTTAGATCCACCTTACTCTTCTTAGTCTTCACTAATGTACCCGCTCCTAACACTTTGAGAGGGTAGAATACCCCCTCAGGATCTATCCAGTCATCGTTAGGCTTATCTGGCACGCCCGCTCTGTAGCACAGTTTAGTAATCAATAAAGGAAACATCAGAGTTGGCCCTTCCTTAATCAAGTAGTCCATCCACTCTATTACAATATAGTGGCCCGCATTTACTAGGACATCATCCAGAATTCATGTTACCATACGCGCAGTCAGACTTGTTACATAAGGGAAGGACCCTACTAGTACTGATGCTCTACCACATCTTTCCCTCTGCAGTGAACTGCTTATTCGTAATCTCAGATTTCTTATTTGCTCATGTGATTTTCCCTCTATGATCCTCAGCCAACTGATGCGACACCAACCACTCCCCATTCCCATAATCCTCCTTGGCATCCATAACTTCTGGAGGATTGTTTGGCAGCCCATAGATAGCATTAATTGGTTGTTGTGGTTTTAGTGGGATGCAGATGATATGTCAAGGATAGAGACATGGGGGTTTTACTGCCCGGGTTGATACCAATATGAAGGTGACCAATTCAACAAGGTCTAGTCCGGGGTTACGAAGTACAAGCCCGTGAACAAGCTAAGTAAGGGTGGTCGAAAATCCTTAGAGATAGACCCAAGGCTTAGGCTAGGTTAGATCACACAATTTCCAACGTTCGCTTGCAACCGAGGGGGTTCCTTAATCTTGGGTTTTGATTAGGTCACACAGTCCTATCCAAGACTTACACCAAAGGGAAACCTTAGCTTGGGTTTAAATAGGTCACACAATTCTAGCTTCAACTTACACTTAGGGATTTGACTCACACAAGAACCAAAGGCCCACACAAGGACCAATTAATGTATACAACACACAAGTTGAATACCTTAGATTTTGAGTAAAACTCACTTTTATAAATCGATGAACTCTCAACATTTCTATTTACAACATCCTAAGGGTCCTGTTTATAGTAATACATGGACTATTATAGAAGAATAATAAAATACACAAACTACACGACCTAGGTGGGGACAAATGGAGAAGTGTCTGGGTTTACTTGGTGATCAAGGAACTTCTCGGCCATTGTGGGAACCATGGGAAAGGTTTTGGTTTTACTTGGAGACAAGGATGAACCCAATCTCTTTCACACCCTTTTGTGGTTCCCATGTATAAGAATATATGAACTTGGTTCTTCCAAAAATCTCATCTTCTTGGAATATGTGTGGAAGCTTCCATTCTTGGTATGTGCCTGATGAATCTCTTCCATTCTTTGTATTTCGGTTAACTCTTTATCTTGGCTGACATGAAGTCTTTAATGTAGCCAAATTCATTAACTATTTGGTTCATGAATTGTCTTCTTGGAAACCTTACCTTTTAGATCATTCTTTTCCTTGCCACCTTGTCTTCCAACTCACGGCCTAGTCATCCCTTTGGAAGACTTTTTGGCCTAGTCACCCTATTGGAAAACTCTCGGCCTTGTCACCATTTACATGGCTTAATTGTGTCCTAAGGTAGTTATTACATGGCATACTATGTCCTATGCTAATAGCTAGCTAGTAACTAAAGATAATCTAAAAGAAATACATGGTCTCGGCCCAGACCAACAAGAAGGCCGAATAAAAACTTGCTTCTTAGATCTTCATGTGACAACTCCAATTACACTCCATTTTACATGCCATTTTAAACATATTATCATTGGATAATCAATCATCTTTGGAACTCCGAGATTATCACCTTGAGGATCAAATCGGAACTTTAAGCTCACATGGATTTTTATATCATACTCCCCTTCATCAAAAGAATTCGTCCTCGAATTCTCGTCATCTAAATGTGGAAATAAATCTTCAACACCAAGTGTTGATCTAATACTTCCCCCATTAGATAAGTTCGGGAGTTTTATCTTGTAGGCGCCTTCTTCTAAACTTGCCAAATAGGGATCCGAATACAAGCCAAACAACTTTGACCTAAAATGATGTATGTATTGTGCCACGAACCCCATAAGGTATAATTCCTTGTCATAGGTAGAATAATGGCATCGTGCACCATTTAATTTTGTACTCGGGTAAAAGATGGAACCAACTCTCATTTTATGTTTGTTGTTCAATGGTCCTTCACGGCTTGGCATAATTAGGACCGGGGCTTCCCAAATCTTTTTCTTCACGGATTCAAACACTCTTGCTGCTTCTCGAAACCATTCATACTCATATTTTCTTATAGTTCGTTGATAGGGCCAACAAGTGTGCAATAATTCCTCACGACATAATGAGAAGAAGAAGTTGAACCAAAGAAACTTTTTGCCGCAATAACCCTCGTAGACTCGGACCACCTTTGGCTAGATTCCACCTTGGTTTAGATATCATAAATGGCCTCGGGTGATGTTAAGTTTCCCAAGGATGGACGTGATACCTTGTATAATAAAATGTTTGGGGCGTCACACCATCCAAAGGGCACTACAAACCATTTTCTCAAACAAAACTCGACCTCGAGGGTCATCTTCCGTGCATCTTCTTCTTGGGTTCCCCTTAGATGGTATCCTCTCCTCGAGTCTATCTTGGCTCCACTTCATCCCTCAAAAGAAAATTTCATCCTCGGCAAAGAGAGCTTGCCTTTCATGATGTTTCCAATAGCTTGGATGGTAACAAAAGTATGCCACTTCTCATGTTCTTTTGGCACCAATAAGTCGTGCACCGTATACGGCCTAAAGTCCTTTTGGACAAGGCCCTTGCCTAGTGTTTCTTGCACGCGTTATTGTACTCCTCAGCTATTTTCGTATTGTATTCGTAAGCTCATTGATTGGGCAAAGAACCTATCGGAAATAAACCAAGAGCATGTTCAATGCTTTCCATTGGTGATGGTCCGATTGCAAACTCATCAAAAAGATCTTTCGTGATCAGCATAGGAATGGTGCACTTCATGGTGAGTTTATCAACCTCTCGGTAACATGTGTGCCAAGTCCCATCCTTTATCGTCATCAACAATGCGGGGGTTGGGTAGGGGTTAAGGCCATTTCGATCATAGATTCCGCCGAACAATTCTTGTTCTTGGCCTAGCAAGTCCTTAGTTTCTTCCGGATGGCATCCATGGTCTTGGTGAGTAGATAATGAACTTTATGAAAATAAATCAAGAACAAGTTCACCATCTTGCATTGGTTGTTCTTTGGATGCAATATCATTCGGAAGTTCATTCACATCGGCAACTATAGCACTCCCCTTCTTAAATTCATTCTCTATCTTTTGTCCATCAAGTAAGGGGGTCTCAGCACTTTCCGTGGCTTCGGATTCCTCAAAGGACTTCCCACCATCTTTATTTGTCACTACTCGGGGGTTAGGACATTCTTTGGCAAAGTATCCCGATCCTCAACATTGGAAACACCTTTTTCTCTTTTTGTCTATCCCCATTGTGGCCTTTACCTTTTTAAATTCTTTTTCATTTTTTATGCATCAAGTAAGACAGCCTCGACTTTGAGTTTCCTTGCCCTTTGGATTTTCATGTCTTTCACCTTGCTAGGTGACAACGGCACCAACCATATCTTCTTGTCATTGTTTCGAAAAGAATAGCTATTCCTTTCTCTATCATATTGTGCCTTTCGATCAAGTTACCACGGTCGTCCCAATAAAATATGACACGCATACATAGGGAGGATGTCACACCATATTTTATCTTCATACGTTCCAACCCGAAAGATAACAAGAGTTTGTTGTACTACTCTTAGCCTTTCCTCTTGGTTCAACCATTGGAGATTATACGGCTTCGGGTGATTACATGTGAGTAAATTTAACTTATCCACCATTTCCACGGAGGCCAAGTTGACACTACTTCTTCCGTGAATAATTATGTTGCAAACCTTGTCTTGTACTTTGCATCGAGTGTAAAAGAATTATTCATCTTGTGTCTCCTCATGTCCTTCAGGTTGAAAACTCAACATATGTCGGAGAACTAAATTTTCACACACCTCTGCAAGTGTAACATCTTCCTCCACATTCTCTTGATCATACAATTGATTAATAAAGGAGGTACCAGTCCTTTCTTCATTGTACAATAGGTTTGTGTACAAGGTTCTGCCCTTCTCATGGCATGGGCTGAGTTTCACAACCCCAGATTCAACATTATTTATCTCGGCATGATCCACAAGTTCTTTCTTTAAGGATTGAGCACGTTCGGCCAAAATGTCGCATGCGATCCTCCAATACTCTTGTTTTGAGTAATCCATAGCGTTGATGCGTGGGACGGTAATGCTTGGCTCTAATACCAATCTAATTCAAGTAAGTAGGGGTAATTTTTGGTAAGTGGGTCGGGTGTTGGTGATATTTGGGTTGACCCGAAATTGGAAGCCAAAAATGGGGTTCTCGGGTTCTCGGTTTGGCCGGATGGAGTGGTGTTTAGTGGCTGTTTCGGGTAGTTGTGCTTGGAAAAGGAGTTGGGAGTTTTGTGGGGTTGTTACGGGTGGGTTTAGGATCCTGATGATGTTTGGGACTTGGTGATTTGGTGGTTTCAAGGTGACAGACCAGAACTGAAACAGTGAGATCATCGGCAAGATGTGTTATGCGGACTATTGGGTGTTGTCGGGATTGGACGGAACTTTGTGGATGGTTTAGGATGGGTACCTTTGATGGGTATATTTATGGAGTCTCGTGGGATGTGGAGGTAGAAAGAATGAAGTAGTTCGGGTGAGGGATGAAAACAGAATGTGAGGTGCAAGTCCGAGTACACACCAAGTGTTGGTTGGTTCGAATTTGGCTAAGTGTTTGGTTGTTGTTGTTTTAGTGGGATGCGGATGATATGTCAAGTTTGGAGACACGGGGGTTTTACTACCTGGGTCGACACCAAATGAAGGTGACCAATTCAACAAGGTCTAGTCCGGGATTGCTAAGTACAAGCCCGTGAACAAGCCAAGTAAGGGTGGTCGGAAAACCTTAGAGATAGACCCAAGGCTTAGGCTGGGTTGGATCACACAAGTTCCAACGTTCGCTTGCAACCAAGGGCGTTCCTTAAGCTTGGGTTTTGATTAGGTCACACAATCCTAACCAAGACTTACACCAAGGCAAACCTTAACTTGGGTTTAACTAGGTCACACAGTCCTAGCTTCAACTTACACTAAGGGGTTTGGCTCACACAAGAACCAAAGGCCCACACAAGGACCGACTAATGTATACAACACACAAGTTGAATACCTTAGATTTTGAGTAAAACTCACTTTTATAAATCGATGAACTCTCAACATTTCTATTTACAACATCCTAAGGGTCCTATTTATAGTAATACATGGACTATTATAGAAGAATAATAAAATACACAAACTACACGACCTAGGTGGGGACAAATGGGGAAGTGTCCGGGTTTACTTGGTGATCAAGGAACTTCTCGGCCATTGTGGGAACCATGGGAAAGGTTTTGGTTTTACTTGGAGACAAGGATGAACCCAATCTCTTTCACACCCTTTTGTGGTTCCCATGTAGAAGAATGTATGAATTTGGTTCTTCCAAAAATCTCATCTTCTTGGAATATGTGTGGAAGCTTCCATTCTTGGTATGTGCTTGATGAATTTAACTCTTTATCTTGGATGACATGAAGTCTTTAATGTAGCCAAATTCATGAACTATTTGGTTCATGAATTGTCTTCTTGGAAACCTTACCTTTTAGATCATTCTTTTCCTTGCCACCTTGTCTTCCAACTCACGGCCTAGTCATCCCTTTGGAAGACGTTTTGGCCTAGTCACCCTATTGGAAAACTCTCGGCCTTGTCACCATTTACATGGCTTAATTGTGTCCTAAGGTAGTTATTACATGTCCAACAAGAAGGCCGAATAAAAACTTGCTTCTTAGATCTTCAGGTGACAAATCCAATTCCACTCCATTTTCCATGCCATTTTAAGCATATTATCATTGGATGATCAACCATCTTTGGAACTCCGAGCTTATCACCTTGAGGATCAAATCAGAACTTTAAGCTCACGTAGATTTTTACAGCAGTTAGTATAAGGAGCCTCCCTACGGTTTGTGACCTAAGATTCCTCCGTGGAAGTTAATCTCCATCCCCTTTAATTATTCTTCCATGTTTTTGGTATTTGGGGTAAAGCATGAAATAGGGAAAATGAAAGGAAAGATATTTGGTGGTTAGGATTAAATGAAAATGACATACTGTAAAATGATATGGTAAACCTTGGTTTTGTATAAATGAGTTAATGTTTTGAATAAATGATCACGTTGAAGGATTTAAATGATTATGGAAAGCCCTTTCTAATTGTGGAAGAAACCTAGTTTAGAAATTTTAAACTCTTGTTGGTTTATGAAATTGAGAGTCTAATAAGGTTGTTTTTCAAATTAACTTCGGGTTATATATAGTAATCACACTTAGAAGCTTTTGTAGTAATAAAGTGTGCATTTTGACACTGTGGGCTCGGGATGAATTTTAGGTATCTTACATTTGATTTGGGATTTATTCCTTGTATGTGCTTTCTTTGATATTAACATCTAGAACGTGCGTGTTAGACTGTTATCTACTAGAAGTCTTGAAGAGTCAGAGACTGGCATTGATGATCGACCGTTCATGGCTCCTGCTCGGCGTTCAGGTAGGCTACGATTTAGCTTTTCGAGACTTTGACAAAAATGTACAATTAGTATTAATACTGAGGGGTATTGGGCGTGTTTGGGGGTCCCTCTCAAACGGTTGTGATGAACATTTGAGGGGGTACCGGTGTTGAACTGTGGTGATGGGTGATTTGGGGAATCAGCCTCGTGTTGTTTCCAAATGTTGATTATTTGGACTTGTTGTCATAGTTTCATGATATGTTTACTCATCACACATGCTTTCTATCATAACCCGTTTTCATGAAATCGTGGTGGCACCTACACATTCTCACCGGTAGGTGAACCACTTCCCATATAACAAACAGTATGAAAGAAATGCAAAAATATAATCAAAACATTAATACACCCCCAAAATCTAGTATGTGATACAAGAGAACTAATGCGGAATACAAGTTTGAATGAAGGAAACAAGGACAAAACTGAATAACATAATCAAATGTCTAAATATGTCTTTTGAATACAAAGGTAAAGACAGAGTAAGAGAAAATCATCCAAGGCATGCCGCAAGAAGCACTCGCCCTAGAACGCCGAAATCCACCGGCCCAGACCCACAGTCGAGCTCCCAAACTAGAGAGCGACTTGTATCTGCATCAGAAAAGATGTAGTAAGAGTAGCATGAGTACACAATGTACCTACGTAGACATCATAGGCTGACAACGACGAAAGATATGTTACAGAGATACATATTAAGTTGACACTAGTTAAGCCTATACTAGACAGTTCAATACCCAATATAAGTGACGTTGTACTAATATCAATTTACTTAATCATCAAGTCAAGTTATTCACATAAGGTTTTAATCACATTCAAGTATAGTCAAACCATTCATATATATAAGGACCTTACTATCATAGTATCCACGACTAGTACTCTCTTGTCCAAGTCATATTCAAGCTTAACCACACTAACCCAACCTTAACACATCAATAATCAAGTCAACACTTATATCACAACAACCGTTTTAGAACCTTTTCCAAGAATATTATACTTAGGCTAGCCATGGCAACAATAATCCTTTATATTTCTTAGCCTAAGATTTATTTATGTCTCTATACCGTTACAATATAACACACAGATCATTTAGCACCTACTTTCCCAATAGCAACCCTTATTATAACTTCCTTACTAGACTCGGTACCCAATCACACGGCCAATTTTCAGACAACACACAATGCATATATTTTCTTTGGACCTAAGCAATAATCTAGATGTATAGACACTTCAGATCTCACTAGTAGTAGACATCAAAGACTTATACATACAAATTATTCCCACAAACTCAAGCATAAGAAATCAAGCCACACATGGAAACAAAATCAATATTTATCCAAATGTGCATAGATTCATGTATCCATAGAGACAAGCCCAATCATGGAAATCAATTTGATTTAATAGCATCAATCCAATTATCCAGGTAAACCATGGTTTCACCCAAGTTCCAATAACCAACCATATCACATTACCAAAACACAATTAATCAATGAAATGGCATATATAGATGTATTTATGATATGAATTCAAATGCATGTTCTGGTTACCTTTCCATCAACTGGTATACACAATTCACAGGGGTATGCCATATGAAAGTAACCCATGGGGGACTCGCAAAGTCCATAAACCCCTTCGCTCTGGAATAACTCATCGGATCACGGAGCCCAGCTATTGGCCATATTAATATCATGTTGCAGGATGCAACACCAAACCCCGCGTATCATTATATCTGTTACGACATGAAACCCGAGCCATATGTTATAATATTATCATCTCAATGTTGCCAATAATCTCATAAGTACCTTGCCTTTCTGGTCTCTTGGACCCACAACACTTTCATACCACTCTTATATCAATATCATCAGAACCATGAGTGTATGAATGCAAATGACAATATAAGGCAAGAAATCAGAATGTATGAGATGCAACCAAGTATAGGAGATGAATACCACATGCTTACAGAGTTCTCAACAATAATCCAACTACAATCAAGATATCATAATTTACAGACCAACCACAATAATCCAAATACCATCAGGATATCATATTAAAGCATGCGTGATGAATACAAAAGATAATGTCAAGTATGGCGACAATCCCATATAACAGCACTCAGAATGAACTTAAGATTGATTCCCCAAATCACCCATCAACATAGTTCAACACTGGTACCCACTCAACCACATCACAACTGTCTGATTGGGACTCCCAAACCCCTAATACCCCTTAACATTTATAACTACTACGTACATCTATTAGAGTCTCAAAAAACTAAACTGTTAGCCTACCTCTGTGCCAAACAGGTATGCCAACAATCAAACCTCAGTGATAGACTTGCACTTTTTCACGCCTCATGATAATCTAAGACTATTCACACATGTAATACTCGTTAATATAAGACTTACACAACAATAAGAACATAATCTTTAGTAAAAGTAATACTACTAATATCAACCCCGGGCCCACTTCACAATGACTCGAACTTTAATACTCAAAAACTATTATTACATACTAGGTAATCATATCCTTAAATTAATTGGAAATCTATACACATTTGAACCTTCAATTGAACAATAATAAAAAACCCCAATTTGAAACCCTAGAATTCCCCCTTTTTAAAAACAAGCTTCTATAATCAAATTAAGCCAAAAACATGATTATCTATCATCATCAAATCCAAATTCATGATATTAACACAATTTGATCCATGAATATCCATTAAAATCAATAACATAGCTCCCTTATTCTCAAAGAAACCTACAATAATTTTTTTCCAACTTAATAACACACTACACCACCATTAATGGATTTAGAATCATAAACTTAAGCCAATAAATGAAAGAAGCTTTTACCCTAAGGTTGAAATTGCTCCTAAGGTTCTGAAAATACTCCAAGACGGCGTTGGTTTTGAGGTTTGCTATTTGGGGAAATAAAATTATGACCTAAAGAATATATAGGCACCTGATATAGTACTTCTACTCCAGCAGAACCGACTATGATGCGGCAGACCAGACCCTCATTGGGGCAATGTCACTTAACACTTCACCTATCGCCACAACGGACATGACTCCGCAGCGACGGACTTACGCTATCGGACAAATCACCTACCATCACCCAAACATCGGCTTTAGTGAACCAACCTCTCATGGAGGTAGACTTGCCGGAGCGAACACTGGTGCTTCCATAGTGGACACCAGAAACCAGCATAGCAATGACAACCAAAATATCTATCCAACATCTGAAACACTCTCGAGACCCCCTATACACAAACCAGACATGCTCATCTAAGGTAAACAGTGCAATGAACTTGCTTGTACCCTCAGATTTCACATTTAACTGAGCTAAAGCATACTTTCCTAAAGAAACTTTGAGAAAACCAAATATCCAAACTTTACAAATAAGGTCACCAAATAGATTCAATTTCCCCGAGAAGCAAACCAAGGACTTGACTTAGTCATAAATGACACTCCGGAATTACCGAAAGTGACGGAACTTAGAAATGAACCCATCTAGCCAAAAGTCAACTTTGAGTCAAACTAACAAATTCTATGTTTCTAATTTTGGGTTTTTCATCCAAAACTCGTACAAATGGACCTCAAAATTTGTGCCACCCATCCCCGCATATAACAAATCCCATATAGAGTCTACGGGAAGGGTCACACAAGTAAATAAGGGCCTTTAGATAAAACAAACAGATGGGTCGTTATATCAGATACCCATTAAACAATCATTAGTCCTCGAACGGAGAAAAGAAAGTACAAAAGTTGACGAGCTAACTAAGGAATTTCCATCCTACCATCATGAAAGCCCCAAGGGGAAGAAATAACTCGATAACACTGCTTGTTCACTTAAGAAGTTAAAACTACTATAACATACCTCAACACCCAAAATTTCATAACCAAAATTTCTTCCGCAGCTGATTCTCGAATGTAAGAAATGATTAAGCTCAAATTTCCTGATTTGATCACCATTGCACCTCTGTACGCATTCAATTGAATCCACCATTATCACAATAATCACACTCATTCATTAGTTGTAGCCCAAACCAAAATCCAATATGTACCTGATAACATAGTCTGATTCTACTAGCCTTCCTTCTCAACTATCAAAGTCGTCTTTGCACAAAATCCCTTAGAAACACATAAACACACATTACAAGTCCAATTTCCTCGAATCTCCAAATCACCAAACTATAAGCATACTTACTAATTACCTTGTCATGCCAGATTCGTAGAAAATCAACTAATCACTCTACAGGCTTCCCATAACCATTTGTACCTCCTCAACACATTGCAAAGTACCTTCATAAACCATTAGAACTATATACATTGTGTTCATGCAAAAATATCATCAATCCTACTTAAAAACATTAATGAGAACCGGTAACACTGTCATTCCTCCATTCATAATTAAAATCCATTAAACCCTTGTCGGGGTTTACTAGAATACCATAAGTCCTCCATGTAACATAAATACAAGCCATCCGGCCTACAATGAACAAATTTGACCCTAAATAAATTCCTCAATTTCTAAATCATCGATAGTCACCCGAACTGATTCTAATGAACTAGTAAGCTTTTCATAAACATGCTATGACATCTTCCATCTCTTTTCCTCATGAACAATTGATCATGTGTATTAATCCACAACGTTCAAGCTGGTTCTACCCATGTCATCAACTTAGTATGGAAGATCCATACCTTTGATTATAACCTTCTATTTCTTAACTCCTACCCGATACATAAGTATGATACAACCCCATAAAATTTGAATACATCAATTCGTCTTTGTAATTTCTCTTAACTTGCCAATAACTCTGAACATTGTATCGAATCCCTATCTGTCACATCTTTCTTTTTACCAGCCTTATCAAATAATTTCTTTTTACCAGCCTTATCAAATAATGCCACCATAGTCTACATCTAGCCCAGGAATTTCAATTTTCCTAAATCCAAATCCTACCCTATCTCGAAGAGTCACCTTACTCATTCCAAAATAGATCAACCACGTATTTATCGAAATCCTCACATTTCCACCTTTCATTTCAATCATATTCATGTCCACCAACTGATCATTACACAAACATGTTACACCGCATACTCCACAATAGAGAATTTCCCTCATTTCACTCAAACATTTAAATTGGAAGCTCCTCCCTTTCCGACACATTCCATGTACCATCCTTATAGAATTAATCCACAAGAAAAATGTACCGAACTACTCTGGTTACTCTAACTAATAATTATTTAGTACCCAAATGATAACCCTAACCACCACTGAACCAATCTATAATCTGGAAGTGATCCCTAATTACCGAACATACACTTCTGCTAACACCCTCAAATTGTTTTATCAAAATACCCTTGCCAAAAAATCCTTAACCGAAATAATCTTCTTTCTATACTAGTCCATGAGTTCGTTGACCTGATTATTAATATCCAAACCCTTTCATAACTAGAATTAGATCAAACCATCATCAACCTATTACCATGAATATTCTCATTCACCAACACATTATTTAAGAGTCTATACGATGTTTTCCTGCAAAAACCCAATCCTTACCTTATGTTGCCGAATAATAACATATCAAACTAACCATGCAATTTCTGTGTCCTTCGGTCACCCCAAAGACATTATACCAGTAACTATCAAACTTCTCAAGTATTAACCATTACATATCATGCCTATAAATCCTATCCAAGAACTAAATGCAACATTAGGTAATCCCTCGATGGAACCCCACAGTATCTAATGCTAAAGTCCTCACTATTAGTTGACTACGGGCTTACGCCTACGACGAGTCCAACATACTAACACATATATGACTTCTTACACTCAATTAATACTAAACAACTGCGAATTAACTCACAATTCAACAATCTCTTGGATTCAACAACTTCGCCATCACTATTCTCGAAATGCCAAGCGAAACCAAAAACATACTCTTAGATAAAGAAATGTGATGGTCTATTCAACTAAGCTTCAATAATTACAAGTAACATTGCCACCTAATCTCGAATAGAAAACCATTACCTGAAAGAACTCAAAACTACTAATTCTACTATGCTATCAAAATACTGTCAAATCAAAACCAACTCAACATTCCATAGACTATACGACATCCACCCTTGTATACCTTGCAACTTAACCTTTCAAGCATGTCAGATAATAGGTTTTCCCTTCATATAGTGGAGATTTATCCATACAATTTCATTTCCTTACATCTCTGAATTATTATTCCTACTTTTCAAAGATACCACAAACTGAAGAGTCACAAACCTAACCCTAATCAATTGTACCCTCAAATAATTATTAGAGATTAAACATGGTCACATGCTTGTATCATGGTATCATAACTCATACCCTACTGTGCGATATCATACTGAACCACTCACACACGAATTTAAGAGTGTGTTACCACCATCAGTGATAGAATATGAAGAAAAAGTTCAGATACCAATTTGATTCTACTTAGCACAAAAGGAATGAAGAAAGTGAAGTTTCCTAAATGTCACATAGCCTCTCGAAGATAAGTACAGATGTCTCTACACTAATCCGCAAGACTCTACTAGAATTTTCTCTTATTTTTAAGATCGTTTAATCTAAAGCTCTGATAAAAACTTTGTTAAGACCCTTTTTCATGAAATCGTGGTGGCATCTACACATTCCCACCTGTAGGCAAACCACTTGTATAAAAGAAATGCAAAAATATAATCACATCATCAATACACCCCAAAAATCTGGTCTGTGATACAAGAGTACTAATGCGGAATACAAGTCTGAATGAAGGCAACAAGGCAAAAAATGAATAACATATTCAAATGTCTAACTAAGTCCTTTGAATCCAAAAGTAAAGAAAGAGTAAGAAAATAAGCATGTGAGGCATGCCGGAAGAAGCATCCGCACCCTGGAATGCTGAATCCACCTGCCCGGAGTCACACCGAGCTCACAAACTAGTAGAGGGACATGTATTTACATCAAAAAAGATTCAACAAGCATATCAGGAGTACAGAACGTTCCCCCATAGACATCATAGGCCGACAACAACTAAAGATACATACAACAACAACAACATACCTAATGAAATCCTACAATGTGGGGTCTAGGGAGGGTAGAGTGTACGTAGACCTTACATCTACCTTGGTAGGTAGAGCGGCTATTTTCGAGAGACCCTTGGCTCAAGACAAAGCACAAGAACAAGCACAATCAAAGTAAGACAAATAAAGAGAATAAGCCATGAATGCGCATTCTGAAAAAGAAGCAATAACTAATGCAGGTAAATAAGGAAAACAAAGTACACTAGAAAAACCATAGCAACATATATCAAATGACAGGAGACTATAAAGCAGTTCTGCGCCTACTAGTATGATAGGCAAAGCGGACCTATAATAATAACGCTGCAACTACCAGTTTGTAAGTATAGGTAGGACTACGGAAGATACATAACATAGGTAAATATCAAGTTGACACCAGATAATCCTATACTAGACAATTCAATACCATATATAAGTCACATTGTACACATCAATTCACTGATTCATCAAGTCACATTATTCACATAAGGTTATAATCACATTCAAGTATAGTCAAACCATTCACATATACAAGGACCTTACTATCATAGTACCCACGACTAGTACTCTCTGGTCCATGTCATATTCAATCTTAACCACAATTACCCAACCTTAACACAACAATAAAAAAGTCAACATTTAGATCACAACAACCCTTTTAGAACACTTTTAAAGAGTATTATACTTAGGCTAGCCATGACAACATTAACTTATTTATATTTCTTAGCCTTAGATTTAGTTATGTCTCTATACCATTACAATATGACATACATAGATTACTCAGCACCTACTTTCCCAATAGCAACCCTTATTACAAGTTTCTTACTAGACTCGGTACCCAATCACATGATCAATTTCCATACCACACACAATGCATATATTTTCCCTAGATCTAAGTAATAATCCTGACCTATAGATACTTCTAATCATCCTAGCAGTATATATCAATAGACTTAGACTTATAAATTATTCCCACAAACTCATTCATAAGAAATCAATCCACACATGGCAACAAATTCAATATTTATCCAAATATGCATAGATATAGGTATCCATGTATCCACAGAGACAAGCCCAATAATGGAAATCATCTGATTCAATAGCATCAATCCAATTATCTAGGTAAATCACAGTTTCACCCAAGTTCTAATAACCAACAATATCACATTACCAAACCACAATTAATCAATTGAATGTCATAAATAAATGTATGTAATATATGAATGTAAATGCATGTGCCAAGTACCTTTCCATCAACCGGTATACATACTTCACAGGGGCATTCCATATGTAAATTACCCATGGGGGACCCGCAAAGTCTATATACCCCTCCGCTCAAGAATAATTTATCAGATCATGGAGCCCAACTCTTGGCTGTAATAATATCATGTTGCAGGTGTGCAACTCCAAAACCCATGTATTATCATATCCATTGAGGCGTGCAACCTGAGCCATCCGTAATATTATCATCATCTCAATGTTGCCAATAATATCATAAGTACCTTGCCTTTCCGGTCTATTTGACCCACAATAATTTCATACTATTTTCATATCAATATCATTAGAACCATGAGTGTATGAATGCAAATGACAATATAAGATAATAAATCAAAATGTATGAGATGCAACCAAGTATAGGAGATGAATACCAAATGCTTTCAGAGTTCACAACAATAATCCAAGTACAATCAGGAAATCATATTTAATAGTCCAACTACAATAATCCAAATACAATCAGGATATCATATTAAAGCATATGTGATGAATAAATATGACAATGTCAAATATGGCGACGAGCCCACATATTGGCAACAAGCCCATATAATAGCAGTCAAAATCAGCTTAAGGTTGATGTCCCAAATCACCCATCAGCACAGTTCAACATCGGTACCCACTTAACTGTTCATTACAACCATCTGAGTGGGACCCCAAACATGTCCCATACCCCTAAACATTTATAACTATTACATACTTCTATCGTAGTCATCAAAAAATAAACCGTAGCCTACCTCTGTACCGAACATGTATGCCAACAATCAAACCTCAGTGATAGCCTTGACTTTTCTTCGCTCCTCGTGATAATTGAAGTCTATTCACGCAAATACTACTCATTAATATAGGACTTACACAAAAATATGGACATAATATTTAACCAAGCAAGACTACAAATATCGACCCCGGAAGCACTTCACCGAGACTCAAGCATTAAGACTCAAAAAACATTCTTACATACTAGGTAATCATATCCTCAAAATTAATTGAAAATATATACACATTTGAACATTCGATTGAATAATAATCAAAAGGCCCCAATTTGAACCCTAGAATTTCCCCTTTTTTAAAACAAGCTTCTATAATCAAATTAAGCCTAAAAACATGATTATCTATAATTATCAAATCCAAATTCATGATATTAACACAATTTGATCCATGAATATCCATTAAAATCAATAGCATAGCTCTCTTATTCTCATAGAAAGTGACAAACATTTTTTCCAACTTAATCCACTATTAATGGATTTAGAATCATAAAATTAAGCAAATAAATGAAAGAAACACTTACCCAAAGGTTGAAATTGCTCCTAGGGTTTTCAAAATACTCCAAGGTGGTGCTGGTTTTGAGGGTTGCTATTTGGGGAAATAAATATATAGGCACCTGATACAGTACTCCCGGTCCAGTGGAATCTACTCCGCTGGAGTGAACCCACTGTGGCGGACCAGACCCTCACTAGGGCAATATCACTTGACACCTCACCCATCGCCATGATGGACACGACTCCGTGATGGAGGACTCGCCCTGGTAGACAAATCCTCCATTGCGGCAGAAACCCCCCATCACCCAAACTTTTGCTTTGGCGAGCCAGCCTCTCATTGAGGCGGAATCATCAGAGTGAACACTAGTGCCGCCGCGGTGGACACTAGGAACAACCAAAGGAAAGATAACCAATACTTCAATCCAACACCCGAAACACTCCCGAGACTAATCAGACACAAACCAGATATGATCGTCTAAGGTAAACAGTGCTACAAACTAGAATGTAGCCTCAGATTTCACATTTGACTAATCTGAGGCATACTTTTCTAAAGAAATGTCTACGACAACCAAATATCCAAACTTTACAAATAAGTCCCCAAATACATCTGATTGCCTTGAGAAGCGAACCAAAGACTCGACTAAGTCCTAAATGACCCTCTAGAACTACATAAAGTGACGAAACCCATAAATGAATCCATCTAGACAAATATCAACTTTGAGTCCAACTAACTAACTCTATGTTTCTAATTTTGGGTTTTTAATCTAAAACTCATATAAATGGACCTCGAGGTCCAATCCATCCATACCTGGACATCACAAATCCCATACAGAGTCTATTGGAAGGGTCACACAAGAAAATAAGGTCCTTTAGCTAAAATGACCAGATGGGTCGTTATATTTTCAATATGATATCTTGATTTGTACTTGGATTGTATATGTGTATTGAACTATTAAAGACATGTGATACTCATCTATATATATCATGATATCTCTCCATATATTGTCATTTTCATACATACACTCATAGTTATGTGATATTGATATGAGAGTGGTATAGATATGATGTGGGTCCAAGAGACCAGAAAGGTAAGAACACTTATGAGATTATGGAAACACTAAAATGATATTGATACACAAGGAATGAAGTTAACATAATATTATTCATCCAAGAGCTGGGCTTCGATGGGACATTCCGGATGGGTATATAAACTTCATGGGTCTCCCATAGGTGTATGGATCATAATAAGACCTTGACGTACTATATACCAGATGGAAAAAGGTACATGCAATACGCAGTGCATTCATATTCATACATTCATCCATATATTCATTACTTGTTGTGTGATGACATGATTTGTATTTGTGATTGAAACCTGAGTGATTGACTCTTAAATGAGATCATTGGTTGAATTATTTATATTGACCTATATGGTTGCCATCATTAGCTTGCTTCATGTGGATTGGTTGTGTGGATACACCTTTATAAGTCTAGTATTTGATGTTGGACTTATATGTGTTAGTGGATTGATTGGGTTGTATATATTAGTGGATGATCATGTTAATTGATAAAGGGTCTAGCATGGATTCAAGTATGTTTGTGGAGTCATTTTCGTGTGGTTTTCTTATATGGTGTTCGTGTGTGTAACTTTTGTTGGGGTGATAAATATAAGGAAAAGGAATCTACTTAGTATTTATGGAAAGAGTATGACAAAATAAATGGCATCCTGCCTGTAATCGGAAATGGCTACACTTAGGTTTGAGGATAGCAGTAGTGAGTGTAACAAGATGTTCGTCATCCTAAGAATTATATTATGGAAGGTATAGGGTGGCAGTGTAATGCACAGTGTGTCTAAACTACTTGTGTTGTCAAACCAGAATAGTGAAGTCCAGTATGATATATGTCATTAATAAACCTAGGTGTGCATTTAGGAGACTCCCGGGACTTATGAACTTATATGTGATTAAGTGTTACATGAATTACTTGTGGTTTAGGTACATATGTGACCTACACAACCTGGTGTGAGTTAGTGTCAGTATGGAATAGTAGTCTTATGTGTTTTGAATCCTACATGTTTTAGTTGATATTTATCTATCAAGGTGGACTTGAGGATTATATGAACTATTATGTAAACAACATGATTTATTCGGTTTATTGAATTGTTAGTGATAGGATTATGTGGTGTTATCTTTGTATTTATCTCTAATTTCATGGCTTCCATCATTGTTGGCCTATGCTATCTATGGGGGTACGTTGTGTACTCATGCTACACTTGCTGCATCTTTTTGTATTCGGTCTATCAGGTTGCAGTTTTGAGCACGAGGAGCTGAGGCAGACTACGCTTTTCGATTGCCTAAGTTTCAATCTTATGTAGACTATCTCCTTCATTTGGAGCATTATTGTTGTAATTATCATTCAGTCGTTATAATCATAGATTCCTTGTATAAGTCAGAGAAGGTTGTTGTATGAATCCATTTATGTATATGATTTAATGGATCTGATGTATATATATTAAATTCCTTTCTCTTCCTCATGTATTAAACCTTCTTAAAGTTGTCTTGAAAATTGGTTCACCTACCTGAGGGATTGTGTAGGTGCCACCACGACGCCCGTGATTTTGGTCGTGATAATTATTGTTTGATTTATATGCATTCATCACTCCGATTCTCATATACATTATGAAAAGGATCCATCTTTAGAATTACTTAGTACTATGTAATTACCTATTGTACGTATATTTATTTAATACTTCATATGATATCATTTACATACTTATTTGATGAATCATATGGGATGTTCTGGTGTGGCCTATTTTTAAATGGTACTGGTGAGTATATGGACTTCATAAGTACCTTATGGGTCACGTAAAACCTATTGCAAGATCTTGTGTATACTGGTGAACATTGCTCGTGGAATTTGTATTGCATATCATTCACACTTGCTTGCATTCTAATTACTGAACTTGTACATGTTTTTATGGGAAAAACTGGAATTCGGTAGTTTATTTGGTCATGTACTTTCTAATTCCTATATCTTTAAGTGCTTCTAACTTGTTGGATTGATTGTAAGCTAATTGTTGAGATAAGTATCGGGAGAACTAACCCTTTCTATGGCTTCAAATTAGTGTCGGTCAATGATAATCTTGGATTCACGTAATTCCGCGTGCTCACTCCATACATGCTGCACCTTTTCTGTGTGAAGGTCTTGCTTCGATTTCTAGTAGTGGATGAATACATGTCGATCATTGAGGCGTACCTTTTGGAGTTTGAGGTGTTAGTGGTTCCGCATCACTGGACTCCATATGTATCTTATTTTTTGCCTTTTATCATTCGAATAGTTATTGTAGACTTTGAGACTTGTACTCAATATTTAGAGTCTCTAATACTTATGACTACTAGGTTTTGGGAGATGTACGACTTAGATTCACATTTTATGAGTTATGAGACCTTTTATTGACTTTTGGGTTGATTTACTTATTTTTAGCTTTATGATTGATGGGAGACTCAGAATTTCACTTAGGTTAGCCTACAGGTTAGGGTAGGTGCACTCACAACCACTTTGGGATTTTGGGTCATGACAAAGAAGAAAGTTTCACAAATTATCCGAGAAAAAACCCCCGATCCTTATACTCACAATTTAGAAATGTCAAGAAAAATGACTTATGGATATGATAAGGTATTATGAGTATGAAGTTTCTATGAGTTTGTCATCATTAAAAAGAGAGAATTTGTGAGTTGTTGGGATCTGAATATTAATTTTTGATATTATGGAGTTTCTATTATTGAAAAACATTTTACAAGTGACAGTATAAGTACAAGCAAGATGTGCAATGTATAAAAACCAGGTCCTTAACAAATCTCCAAAAGGAACTGGTGAAGCAAGCAACACAGATACGGGATTACTAAGAGAAGCAGGTCATTTTGACATGATTTATAGACTATTTGGTCAATAAATAAGAATCTATTTCATGCACATAACATGAAACCTTGGATTAAATAATAATTTGATTCTATAAGGAATGTGAGGTCAACACATGATACATTACCATAATTGAACACATGGAATTAGCTCTGAGAAAGGAGAAATTGGTTGTATAGCGTGAAGTTCAAGTCCAACTCAAACAAGGATTCGTTTCTTACAATTAATTGAACCAAGCCTTGATTGAATTGAGAGAATTACAAGCAACTATTCAACTCCTATATAAAGCATCACATCGATTCTTTGGTGACATATCACAATGAGAGCAACTCGAGAGATATAGCGAGATATACACAAGTGTCTACTAGTAGAAGAAATCAACTACAACAACATCAATTAACATGCTCTTATCAAGATATATCAATACAATCCTAGAGTTGTAATAGTTAGATTCACGTGATCTTTAACTATATACTTTTAAATTCTTAGTGATTTGTATTACAATATTTTTTGTATTATAAAGGGATTTTATAGACTTGGTAATGTTTTTGAAGATGTTGGAGACAAAACCAACAATTAGGAGAATTGTTGAGGATTGGGGTAGGGTCTATAGAATCGGTTCTTTAGGTGTACAAGTCATTGTAATATTATATAGTTGCTCGTGTAATAGTGGAGATTTTTGAAAAACCCTATTGGGAATCGATAATGATTTCCCTCCCTTGATCAAGGAGTTTTCCAGTTTATATTTACATTATTTCATATTTACTGAAGAATCTAAATATTTCGGTTTATAGGTCGCAACAAATTATCACTGAGCGTGATATCGTAGGGATTTGAATGTTATAGCATGCTTGGGATATTTGGCATTATTATATGCCTTTCTTGAAGATGTATTTATGGAACTACCTAATGACCACTCGTATTGTATATTTTACATGGTAATTTATTTTGATTATATTGATATCTTGTTGCTTGGTCAATCAGATCTCTAGTATCTGTGTGGCTTTATGGATGCATGCTCTAGCTAATACTATGTATATGTAAAGGCATATAGGGTTCTTTCTAGGGGATCACTTGGAACTTCTGTAGGGCCTATGGTCTAGGGGACTTCATCCCTAAGGGGCTATGGCTTGGACATGATATGATTGACTTATACATGTGTGTTGCATCTCTGTTTATCCTTTATTTCTTTCAGCATTGTATATTCAAGACTTGCTCTATGATGTATGAGGGAGGGGCGGGTCAATGATCTTACATGGTTATATGCTCACCCTTGCTGATTTTATGTTGTCTCTAGATCCTTCTACTAATGTGGTTACTTGTTGGTTTTAATCATGTTCGAGGCCTGGTTAGAGTGCAGCTGATGTGGGCAGTCATGGTGGCATTATAAACTAGTTGTTTTCTTTTGTCTTTTTCAGGCTATGACCTAACATTGGTAACAGAGCCTAATGGTGCTCCTTCATAATTAGTTTTGGCATATGGGCGGCTTTTAGATATGCATTTTTGGATATCTGTTATTTATTTTATTTGAATTGTTGATTTAATAGCTTGCTTTTCAATTATTCTACTTTACTTCGAGTATGAAGGTGATGATAAAGAACATGGTACACCTGGGGTAGTGGCTTTTTAGATTTCAGTCATGGCCTATGATGTTGATTGTGAAAAGAAATATTTAGTTTCCTAGGGCATGAGGTTTTCTGATTTGAGAAAAAGAACGAACACGACAAAATGTGAGATAAAATAATTTTTTAATATACCATGATTTTGTCTCTTTTGCCAGGTCTAAATTTCAATAATAAATAGCTTGCAATATTGCTTCAATCTATAAAAATTTCTCTTATTGGAGGAATAATAGAAGACTGACTATATGTATTTACTATGAAATTGTTGTGATATTTAATTCTAAATTCATTTTGATTGGAAAGTTCATATTTGTCAAAAAATTGGGAACTAATTACAACAATAATATAATTTTCTATTAAATAATGAGATATTATTTTCGTTATATGTTGGTAATTAACGTAAAATTTAAAATAGAACAAAACTGTTAAATATTATATAACCTATTTATAGAAAAATATTTTTAGTTTACTAGAGGTGATTTATATTTTCTCCTCCTTTTCCTACATAATCATTTACAATTTGTATTTATCTTTTTGATTGTTTCCTTTTTGGCTATACATTGTTTAACTTACAAATTGAAATACTGTTAAAATACTCATGATAATGACCAAAGTTGTAATGCAAATAATGATAATTTTGTAAGGTATAAATCTTATCATATAGCATGTTTTTTTTGGAATTAATGAATTTACATAATATATAAACTGGACTGAAGTTGGTCAAATTGTCGATACCTTTAAACAATTACACTTAAACATCTAAAAATATAATTAGGTGACCATTTTCCTGCAATATCCCCCCCACCCCATGGCCCGCCACAAATTAATGCAAAACCAAAATTTAAATTTCAAAAGAGGAAAAATATTTTTCTCACTATTTAGAAATAAAAATAACAAATTGACTATAAATCAAAGAAATATATGCATAAAACAAAAATAGAGTATATAAAATGGAAAACACATCAATAACTTTAATTTTCGGTTGTAGAGCTGTCACTTTACGGTCAAGTATATTATTAACTTTGACCAACTTGCCTTTACAGGATGCGTGAAATCTACAAGCCAAAATGTGGGGTGCACTGGCCTATAAATTCTTCATACAGCCTGCAGAATTGACTTGCATAATCCAGTCTCATCTGCTTGCTCTAAAAAAACATATAGGTAAACTTGACCTCTTTTTAGGTAATTCTTTTTATGTTTTGATCAATAATATTAACATTTTTGACGTTTTCTTTTCTATTTTGTTCATTCAGAATGTTGATGCCTATGTGGCTGCTCCATTGCCCTATATGTGACCAAATTGTTCGTGGCTTTCAAAACTTCATGCATCATGTTCAATCTCATCCAATAGACCAAGAAGAAGAGACATACACTGTAGAAGGATCAATCAGACGTAATGTGGCATTACCAAGACCTGCAGAATCGGTGCAACATGTGCGAACCATGAGAAAAAAAAGAGCTAACTCACAATCATCACCACTACAATCGCTATTCCATCCCCCCTCGCTTACAGGAACCAGTAGTGATAATGTAAACCAACAACTACCATCACCACTTCCACTGTCACCTCCATCAAGTCTTGCCCGCTCGCTTAGAGGTAGCGACAATGGAAGAGGTGTGCTTCTAAACCAACAGCTACCACCACCACAACCATTACCACCATTATATCATCCTACCTCACTTAGCGGTAATGATCATGGCAGGTGTGTGCAGGATAACCAACCGAAACAAATTCTTCAATCCAAAAGAAATACCAATGTTCAAGGTTCAAATTCAATAACTATTAACCTAAATGAACCTGCTCTGAGTTTACAAGACAACATATAAAGGAGTTAGATTTTCCTATTTTAGATAGATCTGATTCATCTCAATTGGAATTTAAAATCATATCACTTGTGATGACAAAACTAATGGTCGGATCTATGTTTGAAGCTTTAAAGTAATGAGTATGAAAATTTTCATTTCTTTTAGAGTAACTTGTCAAAAACATCAACTGTTTGGATATTCATTTTTTGTTTTCTCCATTTATAGAGTTTCATTCCCCTCAAGATTTTAATATAGCACTTTTTCAGTCATCAAAATCCTTTTTTGTTATAACTATGAACTAAAATAGTGTCATATATATTGGTACCACTCAATTCAGAATTCTACGTATCACATATTTTTTTTCTATAATTTTTAAATTTAATATAAGCCACAAAAATGTTTGTAAGAGGCACATATATAATCAAACCTATAGTTCAATTCATAGTTTGACTGAATGTGGCTGACTTGTATTTACTCCATGTTACACGCCGTAATTCGTACATAAATGAAAGCGTAGTTAGCTAACATGAGCCCCAAGGACTTGAGATCATTTCCAAGAGTCTCGTATGACATGTAAGAAAGTTAATAAAGTGTTACATAAGGTTGGAAGTCAATAGAATTTAAGAAACCATAACTCGACGATGTTTGACAATGATAGGACGATAAGCTAAGAATTTCACGTCGCAGAACCCAATCTTCGCGGAGCATGCCACAAATTAGGGTAATTATTTTGGCTCCTTCCTTCCACCATATGCGATGGGAAATGCGGCTGCAAATGGTGGTCTGTGGCACAGATCCTCCCGCAGAATGGAGACGACTAGATGGCTATATATATGTCAATCTCGAACCTTCATTTATTTTTTTTCATTTTCGACCCTCACTCATCCTAAAAGACCTCAAACACTCTCCAAGGGTTTAAATATCATCTAACATCAATACCTTAAGCTTATTAAGTTAATTCACTATTAGGAAGACAATAGCATCTCAAAGACATCACCTAGTTGGTTGGATTGAATTGGAAATCCTTAGTGTCAGAATGAAGCTTGATATAGAGGAATCCATGGCTGATTAAAGGTAAGTTTTGCTAATCCTAAGTGTTCTTAATATTCTCTTATGCTAGATAGATGAATTGGTGAGCATAGCATGTGATAAACAAGTTAAAACTCTAAAGATACAGACATGTTAAGTGCGGGTTGTATTAATTGGAATTCTTCAGATTGTTAAGGCTAGATATTCTAGAAATTGGAAATTGTGGTCTTGGTATTGCTCTAATTATTGAGCAACACATGAACATAGCTTGAATTGCCATTAAAATAACATAGAGAGGTTGTGCACATTTAGTGGATATTTATATAACTAGGTGGACTTTAGGATTATATGAACTATTATGTAAATAACATAATTTATTCAACTTATTGAATTGTTAGTCATAGGATTATGTGGTTTCAACTTTGTATTTATCTCTAATTCCGTGGCTTCCATCGTTGTCGGCATGTGTTAACTACGGGGGTACATTGTGTACTTATGCTATGCTTGTTGCATCTTTTTGTATTCGGTCTATCAGGTTGCAGTTTGGAGCACGAGGAGTTGAGGCAGACTACTCTTTTAAGTTGCCTTAGTTTCTATCTTATGTTGACTATCTCCTTCATCTGGAGCAGCATTATTGTAATTATCATTCTGCCGTTATAATCATAGAGTCCTTGTATAAGTCAGACCATGTTTTTTGAAAAGGAAGGTTGTTGTATGAATCCATTTATGTATATGATTTAATGGATGTGATGTATATATATTGAATTCCTTTCTCTTCCTCATGTATTAAACCTTCTTAAAGTTGTCTTGGAAATTGGTTCACCTACCTAGCGGATTATGTAGGTGCCACCACGACGCCTGTGATTTGGGTCGTGATAATATTTGTTTGATTTTTATGAATTCATCACTCCGATTCTCGTATACATTATGAAAATGAGCCATCTTTAGGAATTACTTAGTACTGTGTAATTACCTATTGTACATATATTAAATTAACACTTCATATGATATCATTGACATACTTATTTGATGAATCATCTGGAATGGTCCGCGGTGGCCCATTTGTAAATAGTACTGGTTGAAGTGATAATGATATATAGCCTATTGGCTGAATGCCCAATGTGAGATTTGATCCAGGTGATATGGAAATACTGGTGAGTATATGGACCTCATGAGTACCTCATGGGTCACGTAAAACCTATTGCAAGATCTTGTGTATACTTGTGAATATAGCTCATGGAATTTGCATTGCATATCATTCATACTATCTTGCATTCTAATTACTTGACTTGTACATGTTTTTTATGGAAAAAACTGGATTTTGGTAGTTTACTTGGTCATGGACTTTCTAATTCTTATATGTTTAAGTTCTTATAACTTGCTAGATTGATTATAAACTAATTGTTGAGATAAGTATCGGATGAACTAACCCTTTCTATTGCTTCAAATTAGTGTCGGTCGATGATGTTGGTGGATTCACGTGTTTCCGCGTACTCAATCAATACCTGCTTCACCTTTTCTGTGTGAAGGTCTTGCTTCGAGTTCTAGTAGTGGATGAGTACCCGCCAATCATTGAGGCCTTTTTGAGTTTGAGGTGTTGGTTGTTCCGCATCACTGGACTCCATATCTATCTTATTTTTTGCCTTTTATCTTTCGGACAATTATTGTAGTCTTTGAGACATGTACTCAATATTTAGAGTCTCTAATACTTATGACTTCTATGTTTTGGGAGATGTATGACTTAGATTTTCGTATTTTATGAGTTATGAGACATTTTATTGACTTATGGGTTGTTTTACTTATTTTTAGCTTTATGATTGTTGAGAGACTCAGACTTTTACTTAGGTTAGCCTACAGGTTAGTGTAGGTGCACTCACAACCACTTTGCGATTTTTGGTCATCACAAAGAAGAAAGTTTCACAAATTATCCTGAAAAAATAACCAGGTCCTTAAACTCACAATCAAGAAATGTCAAGAAGAATGACATATGGATATGATAAGGTTCCTACACCTAACCATTTATAGTGTTGCAATTGTTGAAGGTAAGGTTCTACATAGGCTAAAGCAAGCTTAACATCTTACTAAGCTCAACATAGGTTGAAGCAAGCTTAACATCTTGTCAAATTCTACATTGGCTAGAGTAATCTTAACATATAACCAAAGTCAATAGGACAGATCAATATGGAGCTAATTCTTAGGGGGAGATTGAGTATATAGGCGCTAGACCTAAGGGAGAAGATAAACATAAAGAGAATATGAAGATTGATGAACATGCTAGAGCAAAAATGAAGAAGTATGAAGTTTCTATGAGTTTGTTATCATTAAAAAGAGAGAATTTGTGAGTTGTGGGGATCTGAATAATAATTTTTTATCTTATGGAGTTTCGATGATTGAAAAACATTGTACAAGTGACAGTATAAGTACAAGCAAGATGAGAAATTTTTTGCCTTTTATCTTTCGGACAGTTATTGTAGACTTTGAGACTTGTACCCAATATTTAGAGTCTCTAATACTTATGACTTCTAGGTTTTGGGAGGTGTACGACTTAGATATTCGTATTTTATCAGTTATGAGACATTTTATTGACTTATGGGTTGTTTTACTTATTTTTAGCTTTATGATTATTGAGAAACTAGGACTTTTACTTAGGTTAGCCTACAACTTAGGGTAGGTGCGCTCACAACCACTTTGGGATTTTGGGTCGTGACAAAGAAGAAATGTCATGAAGAATGACATATGGAAATGATAAGGTTCCTACACCTATCCATTTATAGTGTTGCAATTGTTGAAGGTAAGGTTTTACATAGGCTAAATCAAGCTTAACATCTTACTAAGCTCAACATAGGCTGAAGCAAGCTTAATATGTTGTCAAATTCTACATTGGTTAGAGTACGCTTAACATCTTACCAAAGTCAATAGGACAATATGGAGCTAATTTTTAGGGGGGGAGACTGAAAATATAGGGGCTAGTCCTAAGGGGGAAGTTGGACATAAAGAGAATATGAATACTGACGAACACGCTAGAGCAAAAATGAAGAAGTATGAAGTTTCTATGAGTTTGTCATCATTAAAAAGAGAGAATTTGTGGGTTGTTGGGATCTGAATATTAATTTTTAATCTTAAGGAGTTTCGATGATTGAAAAACATTGTACAAGTGAAAGTATAAGTACAAGCAAGATGAGCAATGTATAAAAACTAGGTCCATAACAAATCTCCAAAAGAAACTGGTGAAGCAAGAAACACACATGCATGATTACTAAGAGAACTAGGTCATTTTGACAAGATTTATTGACTATTTGGTCTATAAAGAAGAATCTATTTCATGGAAATAACAGGAAACCTTGGAAAATTTGGATAAAATAATAATTTGATTCTACAAGGAGTATGAGGTCAATACATGAGACATTACCATAATTGAACACACGGAATTAGCTCTGCGAAAGGAGAAGTTGGTCGTATAGCGTGAAGTTCAAGTCCAACTCAAACAAGGATTTGTTTCTTACAATTAATTGACCCAAGCCTTGATTGAATTAAGAGAATTACAAGCAACTATTCTACTCCTATATAAAGCATCACATCGATTCTTTGGTGACATATCACAATGAGAGCGACTCAAGAGATAGAGCGAGATATACACAAGTGTCTACTAGTAGAAGAAATCAACTACAACAACATCAATTAACATGTTTTTATCAAGATATATCAATACAATCCTTGAGTTGTAATAGTTAGATTCACGTGATCTTTAACTATATACTTTGAAGATGTTGGAGACAAAACCAACAATTAAGAGAATTGTTGAGGATTGCGGTAGGGGCTGTAGATTCAGTTCCTTAGGTGTACAAGTCATTGTAATATTAAATAGTTGCTCGTGTAATAGTGGAGATTTTGGAAAATCCCATTGGGAATAGGTAATGATTTTCCTCCCTTGATCAAGGAGTTTTCCAGTTTATATTTACATTCTTTCATATTTACTGACTAATCTAAATATTTCAGTTTATAGGTCGCAGCAAATTATCACTGAGCGTGACATCCTAGGTATTTGAATGTTATAGCATGCTTGGGATATTTGGCATTATTATATGCCTTTCCTGAAGATGTATTTATGGAACTATCTAATGAATACTTGTATGGTATATTTTAGATGGTAATTCATTTTGATGATATTGATATCTCGTTGCTTGGTCAATCAGATCTCTAGTATCTTTGTGGCTTTATAGATGTATACTCTAGCTAATCCCATGTATATGTAAAGGCCTATAGGGTTCTTTCTAGTGGATCACTTAGAACTCCTGTAGGGCCTATGGTCTAGGGGACTTGATCCCTGATGGGCTATGGCTTGGACATGATATGATTGACTTATACATGTGTGTTGCATCTCTTATCTATTACTTCAGTACAATATTAGAAAGATATATGTATATCCTTTATTTATTCCACCAATGTCTATTCAAGAATTGCTTTATGATGTATGAGGGAGGGGCGGGTCAATGATCTTACATGGTTATATGCTCACCCTTGCTAATTTTATGTTGTCTCAAGATCCTTCTACTAATGTGGTTACTGGTTGGTTTTGATCATGTTCGAGGCCTGGTTAGAGTGCAGCTGATGTGGGCCAACCACATCAATCGTGGTGGCATTACAAACTAGTTATTTTCTTTTATCTTTTTCAGGCTATGACCTAACATTGGTAATAGAGTCTAATGGTGCTCCTTGATAATAAATTTTGGCATATGGGCGGCTTTTAGATATGTATTTTTGGATAAATGTTATTTATTTTATTTGAATTATTGATTTAATCGCTTGCTTTTCAATTATTCTACTTTACTTCGAGTAAGAAGGTGATGATAGAGAACATGCTACACCTGGGGGTAGTGGCTCTTCAGGTTTTAGTCATGGCCTACGATGTTGATTGTGACAAGAAATATTTATTTTCCTGGGGCGTGAGGTTTTCTGATTTGAGAAAAAGAACGAACACGGCAAAATGTGATATAAAATAAATTTTTAATATACCATGATTTTGTCTCTTTTGCTAGGTATAAATTTCAATAATAAATAGCTTGCAATATTGCTTTAATCTATAAAAATTTCCCTTACTGGAGGAATAATAAAAGACTGACAATATGTATTTACTATGAAATTGTTGTGATAATCTAATTCTAAAATCATTTTGATTTGAAAGTACATATTTGTTAAAACATTGGGAACTAATTACAACAATAATATAATTTTCTATTAAATCACGAGATATTATTGTCATTATATGTGGTAATTAACGTAAAATTAAAAATAGAACAAAATTGTTAAATATTATATAAACTATTTAAGAAAAATATTTTAAGTTTACTAGTGCTGATTTATTTTTTCTCCTCCTTTTCCTACATAATCATTTACAATTTGTATTTATCTTTTTGATTGTTGCCTTTTTGGCTATACATTGTTTAACTTACAAATAGAAATACTGCTTAAATACTCATGATAATGACCAAAGTTGTAATGCAAATAATGATAATTCTGTAAGGTATACAACTAAATAATCTTATTAGATAGCATGATTTTTTTGGAATTAATATTATTACACTTAAACATCTAAAAATATTAGTAGGTGAACCTTTTTTTGCAATATCCCCCACCCCTCGCCACGCCACAAATTAATGCAAAACAAAAAATGAAATTTCAAAAGAGGAAAAATATTTTTCTCACTGTTTAGAAATAAAAATAACAAATTAACTATAAAGCAAAGAAATATAGGAATAAAAGAACAATAGAGTATATAAAATGGTAAACACATCAATAACTTTCATTTTCTGTTGCAGAGCTGTCACTTTACGGTCAAGTATATTATTAACTTTGACCAACTTGCCTTTACAGGATGCGTGAAATCTACAAGACAAAATGTGTGTTGCACTGTCCTATAAATGCTTCTACAGCCTGCAGAATTGACATGCATAATTCAGTCTCATCTGCTTGTTCTAAAAAATCATATAGGTGAACTCGACCTCTTTTTAGGTAATTCTTTTTATGTGTTTGATCAATAATATTAACATTGATGTTTTCTTTTCTATTTTGTTCATTCAGAATGTCGACGCCTATGTGGCTGCTCCATTGCCCTATATGTGACCAAACTGTTCGTGGCTTTCAAAACTTCATGCATCATGTTCAATCTCACCCAATAGACGAAGAAGAAGAGACATACACTGTAGAAGGTTCAAGCAGATGTAATGTGCCATTACCAAGACCTTCAGAATCGGTGCAACATGTAAGAACCATGAGAAACAAAAGATCTAAGTCGCAATCATCACCACTACAACCGCTATTTCGTCCCCCCTCACTTACAAGTACATGTAGTGATAATGTAAACAAACAACTACCACCACCACTTCCACCGTCACCTCCCTCATATCTTGCCCGATCTCTTAGAGGTAGCGACAATGGAAGAGGTGTGCTTCTAAACCAACAACTACCGCCATTACCCCCATTATATCATCCTACCTCCCTTAGAGGTAATAATCATGGCAGGGGTGCGCAGGACAACCAATCGAAACAAATTCTTCAATCCACAAAAAGGACCAATGTTCAAGGTTCAAATTCAATATCTATTTACCTAAATGAACCCGCTCCTGAGTTTACAAGACAACATATAAAGGAGTTAGATTTTCCTATTTTAGAGAGATCTGATTCATCTCAATTGAAATTTAAACATCATATCACTTGTGATGACGAAACTAATGGGTTGGATCTATGTTTGAAGCTTTAAAGTAATGAGTATCAAGATTTTCATTTCTTTTAGAGTAACTTGTCCAAAACATCAACTGTTTGGATATTCATTTTTTTGTTTTCTCCATTTATAGAGTTTGATTCCCCTCAATATTTTAATATAACACTCTTTTCAGTCATCAATATCCTTTTTTGGTATAACTATGAACTAAAATATAGTGTCATATATATTGGTACCACTCAATTCAGAATTCTACGAATCACATATTCTTTTTCTAGAATTTTAAATTTAATATAAGCTGCAAAAATGTTTGTCAGAGGTACATAAATAATCAAACCTATAGTTCAATTTATAGTTTGACTGAACGTGGCTGACTTGCATTTACTCCATGTTACACCCCGTAGTTCGTACATGAATGAAAGCGTAGTTAGCTAACATGAGCCCCAAGGACTTGAGATTTCCAAGAGTCTCGTATGATATGTAAGAATGTTAAGAAAGTGTTACAGAAGGTTGGAAGTTAATAAAATTTAAGAAGCCATAACTCGACGATGTTTGACAACGATAGGATGATAAGCTAAGCGTTTGGCATTGCGAAACCCAATCTTCGCAGATCAGGGCAATTATTTTGGCACCTTCCTGTCACCATGTGCGGTGGGAAATACGGCTGCAAATGGTGATCTATGAAACAGATCCTCCCGCAGAATGGAGATGATGGATTGGCTATATATATGTCAAATATCGAACCTTCATTTATTTTATTTTATTTTCGACTCTCAATCATCCTAAAAGACCTCAAACACTCTCCAAGGGTTTAAATATCATCTGATATCAATCCCTTAAGCTTATGAAGTTAATTCATTATTAGGAAGACTTTATCATTTCAAAGACATCACCTAGTTGGTTGGATTGAATTGGAAATCCTTAGTGTCAGAAGGAAGCTTGGTATGGTGAAATCCTTGGCTGATTAAAGGTATGTTTTTCTACTCCTAAGTGTTCTTAATCTTCTCTTAGAATAGATAGATTAATTGGTGAGCATAGCACATGATAATTGAGTTAAAACTCTAAAGATAGAGACATGTTAAGCGTGGGTTGTATTTATTGGAATTCATCAGATTGTTAAGGCTAAATATTTTAGAAAATGGAAATTGTGATCTTGGTATTATTCTTATTATTGATGGAAGCATGAACATAGATTGAATTGCCATGAAAATAACATATGGAGGTTGTGCACATTTAGTGGATACTTATATAATTAGGTGGACTTGAGGATTATATGAACTATTATGTAAACAACATGATTTATTCGGCTTATTGAATTATTAGTCATAGGATTATGTGGTGTCAACTTTATAATTATCTCTAATTGTGTGGCATCAATCGTTGTCGGCCTATGTTATCTACGGGGGTACATTGTGTACTGATGCTACGCTTGCTGCATCTTTTTGTATTCGGTCTATCAGGTTGCAGTTTGGAGCACGGGGAGCTGAGGCAGACTACTTTTTTCAATTTCCTTAGTTTCTATCTTATGTTGACTATCTCCTTCATCCGGAGAAGTATTATTGTAATTATCATACAGTCATTGTAATCATAGAGTCCTTGTATAAGTCAGACCATGTTTTGTGAAAAGGAAGGTTGTTGTATGAATCAATTTATGTATATGATTTAATGGATTTGATGTATATATATTGAATTCCTTTTCTTCCCCATGTATTAAACCTCTTAAAGTTGTCTTAGAAATTGGTTCACCTACTTGGGGGATTGTGTAGGTTCCGCCACGACGCCCGTGATTTGGATCATCATAATTATTGTTTGATTTTTATGCTTTCATCACTCTGATTCTCGTATACATTATGAAAATGAGCAATGTTTAGGAAATACTTAGTACTGCTTAATTACCTATTGTACATATATTCATTTAATACTTCATATGATATTATTAACATACTTATTTGATGAATCATATGGGATGGTCCTGGGTGGCTCATTTGTAAATGGTACTGGTTGAAGTGATGACGATAATATAGCCTATTGGCTGGATGCCTGATGTGAGATGTTCTATGGGAGATCTGGAATTACTGGTTAGTATATGGACCTCATATGTACCTCATGGGTCACGTAAAACCTATTGCAAGAGCTTTTGTATACTAGTGAATATTGCTCGGGGAATTTGCATTGCATATCATTCATACTTGCTTGCATTCTAATTAATTGACGTGTACATGTTTTTATGGAAAAAACTGGATTTCGATAGTTTACTTGGTGATGGACTTTATAATTCTTATATGTTTAAGTGCTTATAACTTGCTAGATTGATTATAAACTAATTGTTGAGATAAGTATCAGAATAACTAACCATTTCTATCGCTTCAACATAGTGTCGGTCAATGATATTGTTGGATTCATGTGTTTCGGCATACTCACTCCATACCTGCTGCACCTTTTCTATGTGAAGGTCTTGCTTCGTGTTCTAGTAGTGGACGAGTATCCGCCGATCATTAAGGCGTACCTTTTGGAGTTTGAGGTGTTGGTTTTTCCGCATCACTGGACTCCATATCTATCTTATTTTTTTCCTTTTATCATACGGACAGTTATTTTAGACTTTGAGACTTGTACTTAATATTTAGAGTCTCTAAGACTTATGACTTCTAGGTTTAGGAAGGTGTATGACTTAGATTTTCACATTTTATGAGTTATGACCTTTTATTGACTTATGGGTTGTTTTATTTATTTTTAGCTTTATGATTGTTGAGAGACTCAGACTTTTACTTAGGTTAGCCTACAGGTTAGTGTAGGTGCGCTCACAACCACTTTAGGATTTTGGGTCATGAAAAAGAAGAAAGTTTCACAACTTATCCTGAAAAAAGAACCTGGTCCTTATACTTGCAATGAAGAAATGTCAAGAAGAATGACATATGGATATGATAAGGTTCCTACACCTATCCATTTATAGTGTTGCAATTGTTTAAGGTACGGTTTTACATAGGATAAAGCAAGCTTAACATCTTACTAAGCTCAACATAGGCTAAAGCAAGCTTAACATCTTGTCAAAGTCTACACTGGCTAGAGTAAGCCTAATATCTTACCAAAGTCAATAGGACATATCAATATAGAGCTAGTTTTTAGGGGGGGGGGTTGAGAATATAGGGGCTAGTCCTAAGGGGGAAAATGGACATAAGTGAATATGAAGATTGATGAACATGCTAGAGCGAACATGAAAAGTTTGAAGTTTCTATGAGTTTGTCATCATTAAAAAGAGAGAATTTGTGAGTTGTTGGGATGTGAATATTTATTTTTGATCTTATGGAATTCTGATGATTGAAAAACATTGTACAAGTGACAGTATAAGTACAAGAAAGATAAGCAATGTATAAAAACAAGGTCCTTAACAAATCTCCAAAAGGAACTGGTGATGCAAGAAACGCAGATGCTAGATTGCTAAGAGAACCAGGTCATTTTGACAAGATTTATAGACTATTTGGTGTATAAAGAAGAATCTATTTGATGCACAAAACATGAAACCTTGGAAAATTTGGATTAAATAATAATCCGATTCTTCAATGAATATGAAGTCAAGACATGAGAAATTACCATAATTGAACGCGTGGAATTAGTTATGAGAAAGGAGAAGTGGGTCATATAGCGTGAAGTTCAAGTCCAACTCAAACAAGGATTGGTGTCTTACAATTATTTGAACCAAGCCTTGATTGAATTGAGAGAATTACAAGCAACTATTCAACTCCTATATAAGGCATCGCATCGATTCTTTGGTGACATATCACAATGAGAGCAACTCGAGAGATAGAGCGAGATATACAAAAGTGTCTACTATTAGAAGGAATCAACTACAACACCATCAATTAACATGTTCTTATCAAGATATATCAATACAGTCCTTGAGTTATAATAGTTAGATTCATGTGAGCTTTAACTATATACTTTTAAATTCTTAGTGATTTGTATTATAATATTTTTGTATTATAAAGAGATTTTATAGATTGGGTAATGTTTTTGAAGATGTTGGAGACAAAACCAACGATTAGGAGAATTGTTGAGGATTGGGGTGGGGTTATAGAGTTAGTTCCTTTGGTGTAAAATTCATTGTAATATTAAATAGTTGCTCGTGTAATAGTGGAGATTTTGGAAAAATCCTACTGGGAATATGTAATGATTTCCCTCCCTTGATAAAGGAGTTTTCCAGTTTATATTTACATTCTTTCATATTTAATGAAGAGTCTAAATATTTCAGTTTATAGCATGCTTGGGATATTTCGCATTATTATATGCCTTTCTTCAAGATGTATTTAGGGAACTACCTAATGACTACTTGTATTGTGTATCTTACATGGTAATTGATTTTGATGATATTGATATCTTGTTGCTTGGTCAATCAGATCTCTAGTATCTCTGTGGCTTTATGGATGTATGCTCTAGCTAATCCTATGTATATGTAAAGGCCTTTAGTGTTCTTTCTTGTGGATCACTTGGAACCCCTCTAGGGCCTATGGTCTAGGGGACTTGATCCCTGAGGGGCTATGACTTGGACAAGATATGATTCTTATACCTATGTGTTGCTTCTCTTATCTATTGCTTCAGTACAATATTAGAAAGATAGATGTATATCCTTTAGTTCTTTCAGCATTATATATTCAAGACTTGCTCTATGATGTATGAGGGAAGGGCGGGTCAATGATCTTACATGGTTATATGCTCACCCTTACTGATTTTATGTTGTCTCTAGATCCTTCTACCAATGTGTTTACAGATTGGTTTTGATCATGTTCGAGGCCTGTTTAGAGTGCAGCTGATGTGGGCCAACCACATCAGTCGTGGTGGCAATACAAACTAGTTGTTTTCTTTTGTCTTTTTCAGGATATCACCTAACATTTGTATTAGAGTCTAATAGTGCTCCTTGATAATCCGTTTTTGCATATGGGCGGCTTTTAGATATGTATTTTTGGATATCTGTTATTTATTGTATTTGAATTGTTGATTTAATCGCTTGCTTTTCAATTATTCTACTTTACTTCAAGTATGAAGGTGATGATAGAGAACATGGTACACCTACGGGTAGCAACTCTTCAGGTTTCAGTCATGGACTACGATGTTGAATATGACAAGAAATATTTAGTTTCCTGGGGTGTGAGGTTTTCTGATTTGAGAAAAAGAACGAACACGGTAAAACATGAGATAAGATAATTTTTTAATATACCATGATTTTTTCACTTTTGCAAGGTATAAATTTTAATAATAAATAGCCTGCAATATTGCTTCAATCTATAAAAAAAAATCTCTTATTGGAGGAATAATAAAAGACTAACTATATGTATTTACTATGAAATTGTTGTGATATTTAATTCTAAATTCATTTTGATTGGAAAGTTCATATTTGTTAAAAAATTGGGAACTAATTACAAAAATAATATAATTTTCTATTAAATCATGAGATATTATTGTCATTATCTGTTGGTAATTAACGTAAAATTAAAAATAGAACAAAACTGTTAAATATTATATAAACTATTTATAGAAAAATATTTTAAGTTTACTAGTGCTGATTTATTTTTTCTCCTCCTTTTCCTAGATAATCATTTACAATTTGTATTTATCTTTGTAATCGTTGCCTTTTTGGCTTACAATGTTTAACTTACAAAGTGAAATACTGCTAAAATACTCATGATAATGACCAAAGTTGTAATGCAAATAATGATAATTATGTAAGGTATACAACTAATTCATCTTATTAGATAGCATGCTTTTTTTGGAATTAATGAATTTACATAATATATAAACTGGACTGAAGTTGGTCAAATTGTCGATACCTTTAAACAATTACACTTAAACATCTAAAAATATTAGTAGGTGAACCTTTTTTTTGCAATATCCCCCCACCCCCCGCCACGCCACAAATTAATGCAAAACAAAAAATGAAATTTCAAAAGAGGAAAAATATTTTTTTCGCTGTTTAGAAATAAAAATAAAAATTAACTATAAATCAAAGAAATATAGGCATAAAAGAACAATAGAGTACATAAAATGGTAAACACATCAATAACTTTCATTTTAGGTTGCAGAGCTGTCACTTTACGGTCAAGTATATTATTAACTTTGACCAACTTGCCTTTACAGGATGCGTGAAATCTACAAGCCAAAATGTGGGGTGCATTATCCTATAAATTCTTCTATAGCCTGCAGAATTGACTTGCATAATTCAGTCTCATCTGCTTGTTCTAAAAAATCATATAGGTGAACTCGACCTCTTTTTAGGTAATTCTTTTTATGTGTTTGATCAATAATATTAACATTGATGTTTTCTTTTCTATTTTGTTCATTCAGAATGCTGAGCCCTATGTGGCTGCTCCATTGCCCTATATGTGACCAAATTGTTCGTGGCTTCCAAAACTTAATGCATCATGTTCAATCTCATCCAATAGACCAAGAAGAAGAGACATACATTGTAGAAGGTTCAAGCAGACAAAATGTACCATTACTAAGACCTTCAAAATTTGTGCAACATGTAAGAACCATGAGAAACAAAAGAGCTAAGTCACAATCATCACCACTACAACCGCTATTTCGTCCCCATCGCTTATAGGTAACAATAGTGATAATGTAAACCAACAACTACCACCACCACTGCCACCGTCACCTCCCTCATATCTCGTCCGCTCGCTTAGAGGTAGCGACAATGGAAGAGGTGTGCTTCTAAACCAACAACTACCACCACCACCATTACCACCATTATATTGTCCTACCTCACTTAGAGGTAATGATCATAGAAGGGGTGTGCACGCCAACCAACCGAAACAAATTCTTCAATCCACAAGAAGGACCAATGTTCAAGGTTCAAATTCAATAGCTATTAACCAAAATGAACCCGCTTCTGAGTTTACAAGACAAAATATAAAGGAGTTAAATTTTCCTATTTTAGATAGATCTGATTCATCTAAATTGAAATTCAACCTCACCTCACTCGTATGACATGTAATAATGTTAAAAAGGTGTTACGAAAGGTTGGAAGTCAATAGAATTTAAGGAATCATAACTCGACTATGTTTGACAACGATAGGACGATAAGCTAAGTGTTTCGCGTCGCGGAACTTAATCTTCGCGAATCAGGCCACAGATCATGAAAATAATTTTTGCACATTCCTGCCACCATATGCGATGGGAAATGCGACCGCAAATGGTGATCTACGGCGCGGATCCTCCCGCATAATGGAGACGGCGGGTTGTCTATATATATGTCAATCTCGAACCTTTAATTATTTTATTTCATTTTCGACCCTCACTCATCCTAAAAGACCTCAAACACTCTCCAAGGGTTTAAATATCATCTAATATCAATCCCTTAAGCTTATGAAGTTAATTCACTATTAGGAAGATTATATCATCTCAAAGACATCACCTAGTTGGTTGGATTGAATTGGAAATACTTAGTGTCAGAATGAAGCTTGGTATGGAGGAATACTTAGCGGATTAAAGGTAAGTTTTGCTACTCCTAAGTGTTCTTAATCTTCTCTTATACTAGATAGATCAATTGGTGAGCATAGAACATGATAATTGCGTTAAAACTCTAAAGATAGAGACATGTTAAGTGCAGGTTGTATTGATTGGAATTCTTCAGATTGTTAAGGCTGGATATTTTAGAAATTGGAAATTCTAATATTGGTATTGTTCTGATTATTGAAGAAGGCATGAACATAGCTTGAATTTCCATGAAAATAACATATGGAGGTTATGCACATTAGGTGTTCGATAGAATGTCGTAATGAAGTAATCGTGAAACCATCGACTTGAGTTTGATCCGACTTGTCCTTATTACATAGGTTGATGATTGTAGAGAATGCAAGATGGCATAGGAGTAACATTTACCAATGATAAGGTATGTAGGGCTTACTTTTCTTCTCTTTTGGCATGATTGACATATCGACTACAACTACAAAATGTTGCCCAATAAGGATTCGATTCCTAATCGCTAAGAGAAGACTTATGTTCTATTTCGTTGATTGATTGTTGTACTCTACCTATTGCTTATCGAAAGAATTTTTTACTCTCGACACTATTTCCTTCCTATTTATAAGATAATGTCAATTGATGTCATTCAAAAAAGGTAAAGATAGTAAACGTTTACCATCTTATTGGTTCATATGCAATTAAAGGAAATATGTAGACCACATAAGGGTATTTGGGGATGTAATGAACTTAAGTCACCCCGATGATATCGATGAGTATGTCATATTCTTCAAATGGTCATTATGTGTAGGTATTATGTAGTTACATTCCCTTAGAGGCCTATGGAATTATATACGCTGCTATACAGATATGATATTGATGATATTTCCCACATAGTCCTACGACATTATATACACGATATACTATATACAAGACATTGCCCACAGAGGCCTACGACGTTATTTACGTGATTATATCATATATTTATGCAGTTTGGTCTATTGTGACACTTATGAGTTCCAAGTGGTATCTCTTAATTCCCTTAACTTATTATTGCGTTATTTACAGTTGATTATGTCCTACGTATTCAGTTTATTATTCCATACTGACATCCCCATTTCTGGGCCATTTTGTTTCATACCCGCAGGTGTAGGTACACTACTAGACGCACATCAACAGTAGGTTGCAGCTCTGCAGTTGGTCGCCGCACTCCTCTTCTTTCGAAGTGGCTATATAGAGAGTGGTAGGTTACAATGCTTATGTATATAGTTAATAGTTATTTTGGTTATTTCGGGGTCCTGTCCCAACCTGATGACATATGATTGTAATCATAGAGGCTTGCAGAATGATGGTTACTATTTAGTTGTTTGTTCATCCGTTTGGGTCTTATGTTTAGGTATTGTTACTATTATTAGGGCCTTGTAGGCCCCATTATACATATATGTCTGTTGGTTAGCTATTTTATATTACAGGTTGTCCCATTTAGACTTCTGTTATATTGTTGATTATGAGGCCTTGTCAGCCTAGATGTCTACGTATATAGGATATGATTGACAGGTGGTAAACTTGGGCTACTCAGGCTCCACCATGTAGATATCCATATCTAAATATTCACTAAAATGTCAACCAATGTATCAAAACGAATACCACAATAGAAAACAAATTTAGGGAGAATGGTAGAAAATGAATTAATGGAGTTGCCCCACTAAATTAAATGAGAGAATAGATGCAAGAAAGTCCTCATTGTTGTGCAAGAGATGATTAGCATGAATTTTGTCTCAAAATATGTAAAAGAAAACTTTCGGGAATTTTCAATATTTGCATCATCTACCATAAACATGTGAAACAATACAATGAAAATTTGACTAAAATCATTGTTAATCTGGGCTATGATTATTGAACTCAAAGAAACATGTGTTTTGAGCTAATTCAAGAAGGTAAAGTGCCAAATAATTAAATCAGCACAAGCATTTTATCATGGAAACACTCCTTGCTCAAGGGAGGAAAATCACAACCTACCACCGTAGGAATTTTCCCTAACTACCAATAAAGTAGAGCTCAACAATTTAAGGTTTACAAATACCCTTGCAAAACATATGGAATTGTTCCCTACAGTCCAGTCTCTACCCACATAACTCGTCTCTTTAATTAATCTACCTAGTCCAAGAAGTCCCTTAAAAAACAACACCTACTAAAACCAACTAAGAAAGTATATAAGTGGAATCACACCAAGAACCTAACTATTACAACACAAGAAGTGAAAGATATATTTTTATAGGAACATGTTCTTTGTTGATTCCCTAGTTGTCTCTCTCGAGACTCTAGTGTTAACTCTGTCTTATTCTAAATGTCTCTCTTAGATATGGTTAAGCTCCAAATATTCTCCATGTGTTGTTTATATAGGATTTGTTATCACAATCTTCTTGTCTGAATCCATTTAAGTATTAGCTTTATAAAGTATCTGAAAATTTGAAAATAATTTCCTTCTTTCCTTGTCTGTGAATATAGCTTATCCTTCTCATACTCCAACATTAATTATTGCTTTCAATCTATGGTAATATTCCCATACCTTGAAATCTAACCTTTATTCAAATTGGAACAAGTTAATATTTCTAATTCTCCCAATTCGAATGAAATTGCTTTCTTCAGCAGTCTCCAGTGTTCCTTCTAAATACTAGTTCCTTTGAGTGATTCCACTTTTGTTGTGACTGTTTCACTAGTTTTTTCGGAGATCTGTATGGACTTTTGGTTCTTCAATGTCTTCCTTCAATATTCCTTGTACATGATTGTCTTTGGACACATATTTTGTCAATCATCAAAATATTATTTTAAGCTCAGCACTATTATTGAAGCAGCAACATCTCAACAATTTTCCCATTTGGTGATGGAAAACACATAACAACTTCATGTGTCTTCATATGCCCTTGATGAACTTTTCCATTCTTCTGCAGTTCTTGATCATATCTTCCCCCTTCGGCTTAGCTCCTATGTTGTCAATCTTTCCCCCTTAGAACCAACTCTAATGTTGTTCAGCCTTCTAGATTTATGATAATACAACGAAGGCTCACAATACAAGAATTGTAAGATTGCAGTAGTACCATTGAGTTCAATGAGATTTGTAAGCTGAGTAAGTCAGCAGCTAGGAATTAACATTAAATTCATTGCAGCATTCTATATGCTAGGTTGCTTGACTAAGAAAGTTTTGTAGGCCTACTCAATCTTGCTTAGGGACTTACCATCCACTCTTTTCAATCCTATATGCATCTATGTTTGTAGAACCTGATGTTGTCCATTATATATCCTCAATGAACATTCTCCTATATAACATTTTCAAAAACATTTCTTCAGTGATAAGAATAAGGACCAAGTTCTTTAATTATTTTCCTCAAGATAACTTCCCCTCCATCATTATCTCTCCACTCTATAGTGTCTTCTAAATAGGACTGAGTTGTCTTATAAATAGGAACCAGTTCCTTTACAAAGCCTTCTAAGTGTCAACTGGATATATGTGTAGTGCAACTTTTCATCTTCTCACATCTTCGACCATGTAATCTCTATGCATGATATATCTAATGTTCACATGATTTCTATGCATATGAACTGAATCTTCCCCCTTTCGGCATCATCAAAAACTAAGTTCATTAACAAGAACAAGTGCATTTATCAATATAAAACTCATAGCCACTCGGGCTACACTAGCATGACATAATACATGAGCTTTAACGAATTTGTCAAGTTAAACCTTAGGAGAAATTTTTGCATGGATCAAATTAAGTCATAAGACTCAAACTAAAGGATTGTTACACATTGTTGGGTCTGGGGCTACGGATAAGCAAGAATATGTAAGAATAAAACCGTAACAGCTAGAACAATTAAAACAGTTCCTGGATGTTGTCTTCAATGTTGTTTCAACATCTGAGACAACATTGTGATAAAATAATTATAAACCTTTATAGAGTAAATGCAGCGGAAAAAGTAAAGAGACACAAGGTTTATATTTTTAAGGGTATATATTAATATATCCCTTGATGGTACTACTGCAATCTTACAATTCCAATCAATGACCAAAGAATTATATAAATTATATACAATTACAAATGAATTTCTTTTTACAAGATTGAACAATAAATGTGAAAAAGAAATTAAAAATATAAGTGAAGTCGCAACTGACTTCAGCCTAAAGTTAAAAGATCTAAAAATACAAATACAACATCTTCATTACAATTAATTGAAATATAAGCTTGATCTAGAATCTGGGCAGCAATAGTAATGTGGGACTAGATGTTGTTATACTACTTTAGGCTAGGTGTGTTGATCCAGTTTTTATGGTGAATATCCGAGAGCTCTCTTGGTAATTCTTCTCGTTCAATTCTGGATATCGATACTCTGAAGCTCCCCTCTATTTATAGTGTGGAACTTCCCTTGAAATCCTCACTGATTGGTTGTGGAGGTTGAGTAAAAGAAGGCTTCAGCTTTGACCGGTTCTTGCTCCTTAAAAAGCTCAATGTTCTGGACTTGGTCTTCACGCTGCTTCCTCTCCAAGCTTTGACTGTTTCTTTTACCAAGTTTTAAACACAGCATCATTGTAAGCTTGCCTAGGTCATTTTTTACTCACAGTAACACAACCTGTTTTGGCCGGAAGAATAGGCAAAATCATTACAGAGATGTTGTCAGGAATGTTTTCACAACATCGCAGGCAACATTCTTATTTTCATAAGATGTTGTCCTGAACATTTACAGATGTTGTCACAATATCCATCCAACATCAACAGTCTCCCCCCTTTTGCCTTTCTTCACAAAAATCCATACGAAACGAAAATGACTAGGATACTGATTCCCGATGTAGTCCTTACATTTCAAGAATCAGTAGGATCAGTGCTCTACTCCCCCTTAACCTGCAGTAGTAAATTCCAAGTAGTGTTGTATCGATGATTTGATTAGATAGGAGTTATGTTCTGTTAGTCATGACTTACTTACATCAACTGCGTAATCAGTCTACAGTAACCATTTATAACAATCCACATCAGACAAACATATATAAACATCTTTAGAAAGCGGGCCACAATGTTCAGAATCGCAAGAATGTACTAAATATCCCAAAGTAAAATATTACAAACCAAAAAAAATATTCCAAATGTCAGTATATCCAATATTCAAATAAACAGAGATTATCAGCACTCCGTCCATCATTGAATCAACACTCCATTCCATCATGATCATCCTTGACTAGAGTAATCGAGTCACATTAGCATCCAGCCGCTTTCTGTGATCGATCACTCTATGCAGCACCATCTTCATCTCCATAGCATCAGAAGTAGTTAGCAATCATCATCTCAACTCCTCTCCCACTGCATCATAGCTTGGCCTGCATCATCATCCATAGCAGCTCCCCACTGCATGCGCTTCCAGCAACATCGACTTCCCCTCTGCATGCGCTTCCAGGCGACAACATCATCTCCCCCTTTTCGTGAAGAAAGTAAGCCTACATAATAGTTCCTGGCTCGAACTAGGTCTTGAATTTGCCTGTCAAGTTCAGCAATGTGCTGTCGAAGCCAGTCTTTGGACATTGGGACCTTTCCTTGACCAATGTTGCCAGGAATGTCGGCAACATCCTTTGATGTGTCAGTGTCTCATTCATCTTTCTTCCAGGGCAGGTTAATAACCCTATCCCTGTTGTTCACAACTGCAAGTTGTACTCAGTAAACCTCTAAGGTTGGACTCAACTTTTCTCCTTTTTGAGTCTTAAAACGTTGGTTGAGTAGGATTTGAAAAATCAAGAAGGGGTATGGAAGGGCAGAGTTGCTTTGTCTTTCTGCCAAGTTGGCAATATGGTTGAATATGAGGGTTCCTAAGTCAACTTTCTAATTCCTTCCAATCTTGAAAAGCAGTGATGCTTGATCAAGGGTCACATACTGTCTCGTTGAGGGAGGGTAGCCAGTTGTATATAGCAAGTTTGTGCAAAGTGGCAAACAAGGCAGTGAGTTTTGACACAGGACTGCGAGGAGCCCAAATAGTGATCAAATTCCCCGTAAGGTACTTGATCATCGAATTGAATTCCTCCACAGTGGGGTTTGGTTGAGGTTCTCTTTCACTAACAATTATCCCAAGAGTGGAGTTGATGATATTAGGTGTAAAATTGTATACCTTGTTTTATAGGTACACTCTCCCAAATTTCTTCGAGGTTGTGTCCTTAACAGCAAGCGTCAGATTAGCATAGAACACCCTAATCACCTTCTCACAATAAGGATTCTTACTAGATACAGAGCTTAAGATATTTCGACTACTTAAGAAATCAACTAAACCATTTGTGGAGAATGAAGTTAGGTCAATCACCTTCTTCCCTCTAACTCCTCTATTTTTAAAAAAATTCCAGTATGTTCTGCGGACCCCTTTAGAAATGAAGTTCCGTAGAGGTATGTCATCTGACATCTCTTCTTTTTCTTTTTCCTTCTTAGTTTTTGCTTGTGGAGTGGAAGTTGATGGAGTTCTGAAAGAACTGGGCACACTGAAATCGGTGTCAGTGCCGCTGCTAGTGGTAGTATCAACAGGGAAAGTCGACTCTTCCCTGGATCTTTTGGCAGACTGGTTGTCACCGAATTGGTTTTTGAAAACCCTTTTTGACCTTCACGTTGGTAATGCCGATTTGACTGTCTTGAGGCAAGGTTTGAGAAATCAGATGTTGCATCAACATCGATTGGGTTTTCATTATCGCTTGGGTAGATCACCTGTAATGACTTATCTGAACCAAGCAGGATCATAGCCTGTGTGCAGTCCTCCTCGAACGATTTCAAGTCATTGATGGAAGTATAATACTTGTAAACCTTGTTGCTATTTACTGGACTAGTCGACATTGGGGAATAATCTTTGGTGTTTGTGAATTTTGGGGAAATGGACATGGGAGATGGTTTTGAAGATTTGGGCGTGTTAGAGAAGTTTTGGGTTTTGAAAAGTGACGGTGGTGTTTGGGCTGCCATGATTCGATGGATTGGCTGATATGACAATTCCAAGATAAAAATGGGAGGTTTTATTATGGCAAAATATACTTACACTCAAACTCTTTTTCCTTAAATTTAGATTGTATAGAAGAATAAAAACTCTTTACATACCTAAAATAAAGGATTTTCACAGCACATAGCATCATTTAAAATTTAAATAAAAACGGTCCTCCAGAATTTTTGGAATTTCCGTTAAAGACAGAGACGTGTTAAATACCAAAAATAAGAATAAAATAAGATAAACCAGATTGATCAATGTACTGGAACACAATGTTGTTGATGATGTTGGCAACATTTCAAAGTTAAACAAGCATTATGAGATTCCAAGGATTTTCTGATTTGGCAGATGATATTTCCGTATATGTTCCCTATGAGACTGATCACTGGACTAATGTAATATTTTACCATTGTCCTTAATCAACTTAGTTGAGCACATACAGATTAAAAAAATATTGAGGAATTTTCAATCTTTTTGAAGCACGTGGTACTTATATAGAATAGGAACAATACCAATCTTAGAGTTTTGCTCTTTTTGTATACATCCAAATCTTTTAGTAGAGGCTTCGCCTTCTGATGATACTCCTAGAATGGTATCGCATTCATATCTTGTCCTTTTAGAGTCATGCTTGAATCTTTTGAAAAAAATAGTGCAACATCACTACAATAATTATCCTGTATATTGACTCAACAGTAAATGTTACCCAGAATGTTAGGACAATATTTCGGACAACATCTACCTAGCCTATCTTATTTTCAAAGAAAACAGAGACCAAGAGATTTTTTCAAGCTAGAAAATCTCTCATAATCTAAAGGTTTGGTAAAAATGTCAGGCAGTTGAAAAAGAGTATCAACATGTTCTATTTGAACTAGCTGTTTTTCAACTAAGTCTCTTAAAAAATGATGTCTTATGTCTATGTGCTTTGTACGTGAATGTTGAACAGGATTTTTGGAAATATTAATAGCACTCAGATTGTCACAGTACAAAATCATGGAATTATTAGATATGCCATAGTCATCTAGCATGTCGTAACCAAATCAGTTGAGCACAAGAACTTCCGGCTGCCACATATTCAGATTCCGCAGTCGAGAGTGATACACAATTTTGTTTACGACTGTACCATGAGACTAGATTATTTCCAAGATAGAAACACCCACCACTAGTGCTTTTCCTATCGTCTATATCACCGGCCCAATCCGAGTCACTATATCCTATTAGATTAGGATTAGTGTCTTTGGAGTACCAAATTCCCAAGTCACTTATACCGGCAACATATCGAATGATACGTTTCACAGGATTAAGATGAAATACCTTGGGACTGGCTTGGAACCTGGCGCAAACATATACGCTAAACATGATATCGGGGCGACTGGCAGTAAGGTATAAAAGGCTACCTATCATAGATCGGTACAATGTTGGGTCAACATCTTGTCAAACATTGTCTTTACATACCTGTTGCATAGAGCCTATTGGAGTCTTCATGTGTTTAGCATTTCCAGACCAAATCACCTAAAACGATTCTTGGTATACTTGCTTTGAGATACAAAGATCCCATCTTCATTCTGTTTAACCTGCAAGCCTAAGAAAAATGTTAGTTCTCCAATCATGCTCATCTCAAATGTTGTTGACATTGCTTCGACAAACGACTTCACGAGTGATTCTGTAGTCGAACCAAAAACAATATCATCAACATAGATTTGAGCTATTATTACATTTACACCGTGTCTTTTAATGAATAATATTCTGTCAACTTCTCCACGGGTAAAACCAAACTCAATAAGAAAGTTAGTTAGACGACCATACCATACACGTGGTGCTTGTTTTAGTCCATACAAAGCTTTCTTGAGCTTGTACACATGATGTGGATGGTGAGGATCCTCAAATCCCTTTGGTTGTTCAACATAAACTTCTTTGTCCAAGTATCCATTGAGGAAGGCACCTTTAACGTCCATTTGGTGCAAGGTAATCTTTAGATAGCAAGTAATAGCAAGAAGCAATCTTATTGACTCAATTCTAGCCACAGGAGCGAAGGTCTCGTCATAGTCGATACCTTCTACTTGTGTATATCCTTGAGCAACAAGTCAAACTTTGTTCCTAACAATCTTCCCTAACTCATCTGATTTGTTTTTGAATATCCACTTTCTCTTAATAACATTTGTGTTGTTGGGTCTTGGTACCAAGTCCCAAACCTCATTTCGGAAAAATTGTTCACGCTCCTCTTGCATGGCTTGAATCCAAAAATTATCTTTTAATGCTTCCCCAATATTTTTAGTTTCCAAATTAGATGTAAGACAAGAAAGACTTACCTTTTGGTATATGGTGGACATGCACACATACATTACCATTTCTCGGTAATTCATTGGCTCTTTCCATTTTGTACGCCTCTTCAAAAAAACACCCCTATCACCTGTTCGGGTGGATGGTTCCTTCTAATCCTCGATGGAGGGTCTCTTCTCACTTGATCATTCAGTTCAGTAGCAGACTCCTCCTCGACTTCGTCCCTTGTGTTCTATCATTGAGGTTCAGATGTTTCTTCTGATGTTGGGACAACATCTGGGACAACATCTGTTTCTTCAGTGAGTTTCTCCTCTTCAACTGCAACCACAATGTTATTTTCTGAAGATCTACCAGATATATCCAGCAGGTCATCAAAAATAACATTGACTGACTCCTGTATGGTCTTTGTCCGAAGATTGTATATTCGATAAGCATGGCTATTCTGAGAGTAGCCAACGAATATTCCCTTGGCATTCTTAGAGTCAAATTTGGCCAGTTTATCCCTGTCATTAAGAATATAGCACACACACCCAAAGACATGAAAGTACTGCAATGTAGGTTTCTTTCCATTTAACAGTTCATAGGGTGTCATCTTAGTCCCTGGCCTTAAATAGATTCTATTAGTTATATGACATGCCGTGTTCAAGGCTTCTGCCCAAAACCTCTTTGACAATTGCTTAGAACTTAACATAACTCTAGCTATTTCTTGTAAAGTTCTATTCTTTCTCTCGGCAACCCCATTTTGTTGTGGTGTTTTTGGTGCCGAAAATTCATGGAATATGCCTTTCTTTTCACAAAATTTTGTAAAGGTTTAATTTTCAAACTCCTTTCCATAATCCGATCTAATTCTGAAAATCGAAGAACAAAACAGATTCTTAATCCTAGAGTAAAGTGTTCTAAACATCTCAAAGGTTTGTGATTTTTCCTTTAAAAAATATATCCAAGTGAATCTGGAAAAATCATATACTATCACATAAGAATATCTCATCCCTCTTATTCTATCTACCTCGATTAGACCCATAAGATCCATATGCAATAATTGAAAACAATAAGACGTACATGAATGTTGTCCGTCATGTTGGACAACATTGTGAGAGACTCGAGTCTGCTTTCCTTTCAAACAATCTTCACACAATGTTTTATCTTTTGGATCCAGTCTGGGAATGCCTCTGACAGCTTCAAATGAGATCAGCTTCTCCAAGGTGCCGTAGTTGACATGTCCCAACTTTTGATGCCAAAGTGTCAAGTCACCTACCTTTGTGGAGTTGCAAAACTCTTGTCTACCGACTAGATAGCAATTATCTCCAGTTTGGGTTCCTAACATGACACATTTATCTGTAGAATCTGTAACCTTGCATCCAAGCTTGTTGAATTTCACCTCGAGATCCTCATCACATAGTTGGCTTATGCTAAGAGGATTAGCAACCAAACCTTCTACATAAAGAACATTTTTTAAGGCTGGTACATCCGGAACATTAAGAGTTCTTTTACCAATCATCTTACTCTTACTTCCTCCTCCAAAGGTCACGTATCCTCCATTGAATGCTCTATACTCCTTCAATAGACTTTTGGTACATGTTATATGATATGAGCAGCCATTATCGAAGTACCAAGACCCTGTAATATTAGTACGCAAAGCAGTTATGCGCACATTACATTTCAGATTCAGTTTGGGTACCCATTCCTTTTTCTTCCTTCTGCTTTCGGGCTGGTTGCTTTGAATGTTGTCACTGATGTTGGGCAACATTACTGACGACATTTTAGGCAATATTCTGACTGTAGAGTTTTGAAGTTTGTAGCAGTAGGGCATAAGCTATCCTAACTTTTTACAGAAGCTACATACAAACTTTGATCCAATCTTAGTGATCTGAAAATTACTCGAATTTTCTTTGAAAAGTTTTATCCTCTCAGTTTGACTATGGATTCTGGAAGTATTTGTTTTGCTAGGGGATTGGTACTCAAGCCCAGCCCTTGTAGGTTTATTGAAGTTTAATAGTTCATCCAGTTTGGAGGTTCCCATGTTGAGTCTTTGAAAGGTGGTGTCAGCTACGTTCAATCGTGTAGAAATCTTACCAAGCTCTAGGTCCTTCTTGGTAAGTGCCACCTCTAATCGGTTGATTGTGCCTTTTAGATTGCTATTCGCAAGAGCCAATAATTTTTCTTTTAAGTCTAGTTGCTCAGATTAAGTGATTAAGGCTTTACAAAGATTTTGTAATTCCTTTATCACGTCATCTTTGGAGTCAACTAGATCCAAATTTACAGCCTCAGATGAAGAATTAAATTCACTAAAACAATTTACATCAGAATAGTCAAAGTATACATACCTCTCTGATGTTTAAGTCATTCCAGATGTTGAGTCTGATGTTGTTCCTGATGTTCTCACAACATTGTCAACAACATATTCATCATCGGACAGTGAGTGTTCGAACATGGCTTCCAGCATTGCCTGTGGTTCTTCTTCTTGATCTCCTTCCTCCTATTCGTTCTCATCATCACTAAGAGTTACCCACATAATCTTACCAATTTTTCTACGGGTATTTGCACACTCATTAGCATAGTGTCCCCAACCCGAACATGCATGACATTGCACTCCCTCGAGTTGTTTGGGATTGAAATTGGTACTGTCGGAGTTATATTTTGTCAGTGGATTAGGATTACTTTGCTCAGAAGGTGACCTGTTCGGCTGTTTATTGAAGAGTGGGTTTTGATGTTGTTTGTATTTCACTTTATTGCGATCATTGTTGATATTTCTCACCATCGAATTGAATCGACGAGTAAGTAAGGCAACAGTTGCACCATTTCCCAGTTCCTTCAAGTTTTCTTCCTCGTTTTCCAATTCAGTTTCCAAGGTTTGTCCTTGGAGTGCCAAAGTCTTGTCTTTATACAGATCTCTTTGGCTCTTCATGTTCATCTCATATGTTAGAAAAATGCTCATCAAGGCATGTAGATCCATAGTAGCAAGATTATGGGCCTCTTCAATAGCACAAATCTTAGTATTAAATCTTTCAGGAAAAGATTTGAGAGATTTATCCACAAGTTGTGTGTTGGTTAAAGGAGAACCAAGCACTTGACACTGATTAGAAATGTCAATTAACTTTTCAAAATAGGATTTTATGTCTTCAGATTCTTCCATCATTAAGCATTTGTATTGGATCAAAATCATGCGAAGCTTTGTACGTCGTACATTCGAGGTACATTCACAATGAGTTTGTAAGGTCTCTCAAGCGTCCTTGGCCATAGTACAATTTTGGATGAGTTTAAACATATAGAGATCTACCCATCCAAATATAGCATTTAGGGCCTTTTCATTGAAGCTCGCACTGTTGATCTATTTCGCGGTCCATTCAAATTCGGGTTTGGTAAGTACATCACCATCCTCGTCTACTGGGTACTTGGGAATCACATAGCCTTCGGAAACTGATCTCCAAGTTAGAACATCAATGGATTTGATGAGCGAACGTAGTTTTCCAATAGGCATAGTTAGTTCCGTCAAGAATTGAAAGTCTACCAACGTTTTGTATAGCTGAGTCCATAGCCGTAATATTTAGAATCAAACACTTATTGTATCAAGTGTTGGCTCTGATACCACTTGGTTGGTACGGGGCTACGGATAAGCAAGAATATGTAAGAATAAAACCGTAACAGCTACAATAATTAAAACAGTTTCTGGATGTTGCCTTCAATGTTATTTCAACATCTGAGGCAACATTGTGATAAAACAATTATAAACTTTTATAGAGTAAATGCAGCGAAAAAAGTAAAGAGACACAAGGTTTATATTTTCAAGGGTATATATTAATATATCCATTGATGGTCAATGACCAAAGAATCGTATAAATTATATACAATTACAAATGAATTTCTTTTTACAAGATTGAACAATAAATGTAACAAAGAAATTAAAAATAAAAGTGAAGTCGCATATGACTTCAGCCTAAAGTTAAAAGATCTAAAAAGACAAATACAACATCTTCATTACAATTAATTGAAATATAAGCTTGATCTAGAATCTGGGCAGCAATAGTAATGTGGGACAAGATGTTGTTATACTACTTTAGGATAGGTATGTTGATCCAGTTTCTAAGGTGAATATCCGAGATCTCTCTTGGTAATTCTTCTAGTTCAATTCTGGATATCGATACTCTGAAGCTCCCCTCTATTTATAGTGTGGAACTTCCCTTGAAATCCTCACTGATTGGTTACGGAGGTTGAGTAAAAGAAGGCTTCAGCTTGGACCGGTTCTTGCTCCTTAAAAAGCTCAACGTTCTGGACTTGGTCCTCACGCTGCTTCCTCTCCAAGATTTGACTGTTTCTTTTACCACGTTTTAAACACAGTATCATTGTAAGCTTGCCTAGGTCATTTTTTACTCACAATAACACAACCTGTTTTGGTCGGAAGAATAGGCAAAATCGTTACAGAGATGTTGTCAGGCATGTTGTCACAACAATCGCAGGCAACATTCTTATTTTCATAAGATGTTGTCCTGAGCATTTACAGATGTTGTCACAACATCCATCCAACATCAACACACATCATTCTAATAGTGCCAAGAATAGTTATGGAAATCAGGTTTGTATTTGGTAGAATTTAGGCTTGGTTTTGACTGGGTGGGGATAGGGAACGGGTTCCCTATTTTAGCTCAATTGGCTTATGTAAGTCCTCATAGATTATTTTAAGGTGAGTTCAAATATCCTCTTCTACTGTGTAATCTCGACCTTTAAAATCATGTGTTACCCTTCTCAACCATCCTTATATGCTTCTTTGTTTATACTTACTGACTTTAGTTGGATTCAGACATGTTTCATCACATTCCTGATAAAGAACTTCTCTCTTGTAAATCCCTTTAGTCATCAGCAACTAAGGAAACAATTTACATAACAACATCAAATCCCCTTGTCATTAAATCCTCCAGTATTATCCATGATCAACATCTTCCACTATTTTTTGTTAGAATCGACTACTTTTTTGCACTTTAAGAATAAGGTTCTTAGATAAATTAGGCAAGAGGGTAATGTAGAATAAATAAGTAATCAATAGAAGAATTTTCACATAGAAAATTCCTTGGTCAAATGAATAAAAAACCATGATCTATATCTTATACTACTTTTCACAACTTCACTATCAAGAGTCGTACAAAGGTTTACAATCTTTCTTGTAATACCTAAAGGACACGTTTCGATAACATTCTGCCTCTACCCACTTATACAATAGATATCTGAAGACTTCTACCCAGTCATGAGATTCCATATAGATAACCAACAGAACACTTATCACATAATAATCACAAAGGTAAATGGATAGAATCACAACAGAACCTAACTAAGACAACTAAAGAACTTAATAATAAATCTTGATATGCGCTGATTCTTTGTCGACTTGTAGTTGGATCTCTTAAGACAAAGTGTTGACTGCACTCAATTTTCCTCTCATTGGAATGTTGGGATTTTTGTTATGGTTAAGCTCTAAAGCTTGTTCATGCTGTATATATATAGAAGTTGCCTCCCTTGAATGTTGAATCAGACAATGTTTTGATTTAATTATTTTAACCCTAAAACCAAACCTTGTTAACTTAGATCATTTTTCTTTACTTTTATATGTCAGTTATGTTCTCCCACATCAATGCTAATTACATGTTTATTGACTTATGGTACGTTATGAAAATATCACCATAAGTTGAAATCCAAACTTTCATTAAATAGGAATCAATCAATATTTTTTTAATCCTAGTTTGGATAAAATAACTTTCTAGTCTCCAATGTAGCATAACAGTAAGGTTTAGTTACTTTGAGCAGTTCCTTGGTTTATATTAATGTTGCACTGAATCCTTTGGAGATATGTTTGGATATCTGATTCTTCAATTCCTTCCTTATATCTCCCTTGATTGTCATTGGGTACATTATTTGTTAAATCATTTAATCATCAATATCAACTCATCTACATTGAGCCAGCAACTACTCAATAATTTATCCTTTTTTGATGATGACAAACACATTGCAACTTCCTATATATTCAACTTCTCTTTGATCAACTTCCTTTAATTGTCTTAAGATCTTGATAAATTCTTTCCCCTTGGGCTATGCTTTTATGTTGACAAATTCCTCGTTTAGAACCAGCTCCATGTTGTTCTAACACTAGAACTTCATGTTGATAGACTAAGGCTCACTACACGATGTAAGCTCACAGTAGTTCACCTGCAATACTAAGTAAGTTTTTATGGTCTGCTTAATCTAACTCAGGGACTAACCTTTTTCTCTTTGAAACCCTTAGACGGCTAGGTTATATTGAACCTAGAAAATGACGTGTCCTACTAATTTGTGTGAGGACCATGTTCTTGCTCAAAACATTATTAGTTTTGTTCAACGTTATATCTCATTGTTGATTGCTTTCTAATAAGACTGATCTCTTTCATAAGTAAGAAGTAGTTCCTTTACATTGAGTGTTAAATGGCAACTGGATGTGTGTGCTACTTTCAATAAATTTTTATCATAATGGACCACCTTTAATATTTATGTGGCATGTGGTCAAGTAATGTGTATGACTAGTATATCTGATGTTTGAACATGATCTATCTGAATATATGAATTGAATCTTCCCCCTTTTGACATCGTCAAAAAGTAAATGTTTCAACAGGATCTAGTGTACTCGATCAATATCGAACACATGGCCACTCGGGCTACATTATCATTAACATGTACAAGAGATATAATAACATAAACTATCTAAAACCTTAAAAAAATATTTTATTGCACCAGTTTAAGTCATACGACCCGAATAATATATAATTCAGGTTGGTATTTGGGGCTTAGTATACACTAGGAGGGAAAAAGGACCAGGTTCATTGTTTAAGCTCAATTTGGATAGTAAGTCCTTATGTAAGGTGAGTACATGTATCCCCTTTTTGTATCTTATTTTAAATTTATTTCCCCGTCTCAATCATCCTTGTCTTATTTTTTCCTCATACCTATTGATTTTATTTTGATCCAGCCCTTTTTTTTTTCCATTCCAGAATGACAACTTCCCTCTTATTAAACCCTCTTCCCGATGGACACTAACTCTTTCAATATTTCTCCATATTCAATGTCTCCCTTTTTTTTTCAAACTCTCACTATATCCTTCCCACTGGTTACTAGTTGTGTTATATAGTAACAATTTTTTCAGTTTCTTAGCATGTGTGATTTTCGGAGAATTCTATTAGTCATCCTCTGAACCAAGTTGAGGTGTATACTTATCAATAAATATGGACTTTAAAACAATTAATTGTGTTTGTAACTTTGGATATTGGTATTGGGAAACTCAAGTTTGTTTCTTTTTGGAAAGGTCTTGTATGGTTGACTGGGATGGATTGGAAGCATAGATATATTTATGAAACTTTCAATTAGAAAGGACGTGCATACTTGATATTCAAAAGAACCAATTTCTTTTACAAGTTTCCTCGCTTTATGTGTTGTCAGTGCTTAATTGTTCATGTCACGAGTGCATACCAGTTACAATACAAGACTGAGTAAGATATTGTTGCACTTAGAGTATGTCCCAAACACTCTCTCTTCATAGCCAATTTGAGGGAAGTTATGTTATGGTCAGTTCATCTTTAGGATATTCTCTTTTAGTTGTTTCATATATTAATTGCATATATGTTTTGTTTCCTGCTTATTCGACGCCTTTTTATTCTAGACCATCTTCTTACATTTGGTCTGGGAAGACTAGATGTCTTGTTTCTAATATACTGCATGTTCCTCGTATTGCTGCAATATTGTGTGAGTTCTTATCCCTATAGTGTCCATTATTCCCACAATGAATGCACATATGATTATGTGAGACTAAAACATACGTGCATCTGGAATTATATCGAGTGCTAATTCTTTCGAATCCTAAACCCTACCTATTTTTGCAGTAGTTTTCGTTTAGGACTTTAGAGCTTCTGAGGACCTACTCCATTTAAGATCCTATCACACCCGAAACTAGGGTTTATGCCAGCACCCGGTGCCTTGCTGGCCAAGAATACCACTCTAATGACCAGTCTCCTATACAAGCAGTACCTCCGCCAATAAGGTCGTACTGAGATTTATCACAACAATAACTCTGGATAAGAGGGATTAACACAAAACACCTATATACAATGGGACCTACAAGGTCGAAACCTGGTTTAACAAAATATATCTTAGCCGACAAGGATATACACCCATACTATACATACCAAAACAAGTTTGTGAGCTTCTACGAGTAACTAAACTGACATATGGTCGGGACAGGGCCCCGACCTACCCATACTGTACATAACTCCACAAAATTATCCATATTTATAACCAGAAAGCTCCAGAAAGAGGAAGCTTACATACTGACGGCTGAAATCAACAACTTCTACTGCGGTGGACTAGCAGAGTCTCTATGAAAACATGCGTCATGAACACACAGTGCCCTCGATAAAAGGGACATCAGTATAAAATATTGTACTGAGTATGTAAAGCATGAATAACAATATGAATCTGTAAGCTGTAAGGAAAAGCGTATAAGCAATATAAAGTGATTAGCTATAAAAGAAAGCATAAGCAACCTGGGGCCACATGGGGCGAATAATGAAACTCAAAACCTTAATACCACCCGGCTGGATATGCTTTTACTGTATAAACTATCCTCATCTTATAGTGCAAAGTATAACATGTCCTTAATCTTAATTATATGTATGAATATGCAATGTAATATTCACTCTAGTTCATATTTGTGATGCGGAACACGCAACTCGATCCATCACATGTGTATGTTGTGAAACGTGCAACCCAATCAAATATGTGTATGTTGTGGAACATGCAAACTGATCCAATATATGTGTATGATTCGGAACGTTCAATCCGAGCCTCTGTATAATGCTTTTTTTGCAGAATGTGCTACATGATCCTTTGTAAAATCATGATTGTATTGCATGATATCAATGTCAATGAAAACATGTCAATACCAATGTAAATTGAGGTATGAACAATGGACAAAAATAATAACGACTCGTTGGCCCTTTTTGAATTCATAGACTTCTTGACATACCTTTTAAAATGACTCTTAGTCAACTCGACGATTATCTCTTTGGAATGCTTCCATTCAAATACTTATGACATATTCAGTAACCAACAACGAGGATCATAAGAGTATGAATAAGAGATAAACATTTCTTAACATAGGACTTTAATAGACAATATAGTGGAGCAACAGAACCTAACTAAGAAAACTAAAAAATCGAGTAGTTTTTTCTATTCTTTTTGCTGGAGAGATATCCACACCAAAAGTATCCAATTCATTTGTTATACTAGTGAACCTGTTGAACATCTCCTGGATGCATTCCCCTTCAATTATCATAAACAATTCATACTGCCAATTTGATATGGAGATTTTTGATTTCTTTACCTGACTGTTCCTTCGTGTGTGGTTTGTAAAATGTCCCACACTTCTTTTGTTGTTTTGTATGAGGAGATTCTATGGTACTCTACAGGTACAAAGTACATTTTTCTTTAACAGTCCACCTCTTCCCACTTATAAAATAGATATCTCAAGACTTCTACCCAGTTAAGAGATCCCATACAACTTGATAAAAACGAAATACCTATCACACAATACTTACAAAGGTAGATAGATGGAACAACAGAACCTAACTAAGAAAACTAAAAAATATAATTATAAATCTTTATATGCTCAGGTTCTTTCTCGACCTATAGTTTGCTCTCTTAAGACTAAGGGTGTGTTTGGTATGAAGGGAAACATTTTTCAGAAAATGTTTTCCAATTTTCTCATATTTGGTTCATCAAAATATTTAGAAAATATTTTCTTTAAGAAAACAAGTTTCTTAAAAATGAGGAAAATGACATCCCTAATGAAAGTAGGGAAAACAAGTCTCACAACTACTCCACCACCACCCGACCCACCCCAACTACCCACCCCAACAAAACTTCAACTACTACCACCACCCTATGCACCCCCACCCACCCTACACAACCCTCTAAAAAGAAAATTTAAAAAGTTTTTAATTTATATTTTGGTTCTCTACACACACCCCACGCTAACCCCCCACCACCACCGCCCGTGACCACAACTCCCCCTCTCCGCAACCACCCCGACCCCAACACCCAACCACCCCTCCAAAAAAATTATTTTTTTAAATTTGTTTTTTTTTAAAAAGTTAATAAAATTTTGTTTTGGTTTCTACACCACCTAAAATTGATTTTTTTTGTTTTTTGCTTTCTACACCCCCTCCCCCTCCCAAATTTTGTAATTCATATATTTTAATGTACTTGTATGATTTTTTTTATAAAAACTAAAATTTTTGTGTGGTTAAATTTGGTGTGGGTGGGTTCTGGGTTGGGGAAGGGGGTAAGTGGCAGGGTGAAAATAAGAAAAAAATCTTGTTTCTATAAAACAAATTGAAAAAACAAAATAAGATATATGAAATAGAAAATTGTTAGAAGCTCACTTGTTTTCCAAGAAAATATTTTCCATGGATAACATTTTCCTTCATACCAAACATACCCTAAGTGTTGATTGCGCTCACATTGCCTCTCGTTCAAATGCTGTGATCTTGGTTGTGGTTCAGCTCTAAAGCTTGTTCATGATGTGTATATATAAAAGTAGTTGTCGCCCTTGCATGTTGAATCCAACCAAGTTTTGATTTAATTAATTGTACCCGAATCCCAATCCATGTTTGAATTGGATCTTCATTCTTTCCTTGTATGCGCATCACATTTGTTCTCCTACTTCAATGCTAATTCAATGTTGATGAACTTGTGGTACTTTATGGAAATATTATCATAACTTGACATACAATATTCATAGAATAGGAATCAGTCAATATTTTGTTTCCTCCTAGTTGGCATGAAATAGCTTCAGTGTCCAGTGTTGCATTACAAATAGGATCACTCATTTGAGCATTTCCTTTGTTGATATGACTGCTTCACTGTATCGTTTAGAGATCTAGTTCCTTAATGGATTCCTTATATCTTCCTTGATTTTCATTTGGTTTATTATGTTAAATCATCAAAACTTCAATATATGGTCATCATCATTGAGCCAACATCTACTCAACATTTTTAAAAATTTCATTGTATCATTCCTCCTGAGTCACTGCTTGTGTACTTTTGAAATAAATTTTTCAGTTTAGCATATGTGTGACTTTTTAAAGAAAAAACCACTATCAGCTAGTAGTGAATAAAATAAAATAAAAATAGAAGTGTTTACAAGTAAAACAACAAACAAATAAAAAGCATAAAATAAAGATGTAATTTTTGGAAACACTCCACGAACTGCAGAAAGCAAAACAAAAAACAATAAGCTTCACGACCCCTTTTCAAGAGTTGTTGTGGCACTTACATAATCCCACAATGTAGGTGAACTACTCTCAAGGCATTAACATGACATGACATAATTAAAAGCAGACGAAAATACAAATACAACATAAGGTACCTTATAATATAATGCGCAAGGAAATGATAAGTCTGATACATCTAAACAAACCCCCAAGTGATCTAGTATGTCTATACAAGAGATCTAATACAATGATGTAAGTTTCAAAAGTCAATGGCATCAAGTGCCAACCGAATACATAAGCTTAAAGTTTGAAGACATGTCCCTAGGACAAAAGTAAAGACAGTAAAGAAGCATGCTGGAGATAGCATCCTCGCCCTGATAGCTGGGGATTAACTGCTCGAACTCAATCATGAGGTCTCAAGCTAGTCTTTAGATCTATATCTGCATCAAGAAAAGATGCAGCTAGTGTAACATGAGTACACAACGAACCATCATAACATAAGTACACAATGTATCATCCGTTGTTGTCGACTTAAGATGTCTAAGGGGTACGTTGTGTACTCATGATACATTTACTTTATCTTTTCCTAATGTAGATACAGGTCCCTCTACTAGTTTGTGAGATTGAGTGTGAGTCCGGGCAGGTGGATTTCGGCTTTTCAGGGTGAGGATGCTTCTTTCGGCATGCCTTGGATGCTTATTCTCTTACTCTATCTTCACTTTGGATTCAAAAGATGTAGTTAGACATTTGATTATGTTATTAAGTTTTGGCCTTGTTGCCTTCATTCAGACTTGTATTCCGCATTAGTGCTCTTGTATCATAGACCAGATTTTGGGAGTGTATTGATGTTTTGATTATATTTCTACATTTCTTTCATATTATTTATTATATCGGATGCAGTTCGCCTACCGGTGGGAATGAGTAATTCCCGAAAAGGGGTCATGACAACAACCCCATGCATAATATTGAAAACACCATAGATCCTATATCTATCAAACCATTTACGTACATCAATGGTGAGTCAGTGGTAAAGTGGTCTGAAGTAGATGTTTCGAGCATGAACACTAATGAAAACTTGTAATATTTTCATTTGGGTAGCATGTTTGTTTGTGTCTGGAGCATCTCTGGAGTAATTTGACTGTTTGGTGGAAAATTTGGGAAATTCTCTACTTACTAGTTCTGGTGTGCCGCACCAGCGACTTTTGGGCCTCTTGCGTGCTCGCCTCTACAAAGGTTGACTCGCAGATTTGGACCCTGAAATATTGTGAGGTTCCGCCCCTGCGGTGATTTCCTCGTAGAGGCTCGGTGATTCTCTTGCACCAGTGCCAATGCGGAATGTTCAGTGTTTATCCATAGGAAACCTTTTTCCGGTGCTGCGAGGCAACCCCTACGGGATACATTCCTCCAGTGCGGGAGGCAGTTTCTTAAATACCCTAAATCAATTAACTTTCCTAAAATATCATAAGTTAGTTTTAGAGCCTACTTGGGGGAGATTTCGTAAGGAGTTCTATTTGGTTCATCATCTAAAGTATAATTTTGTCACCTCTTGATATTGTGAATAAGTATTGTGCAATGGTAGATAATCATGTTGTGGTGTTTAATTTGATAATGAAAGTCATTTTCAATTTAGGGGAAAATCTAGGGTTTGTAAATTGGGCATTTTCCTAAATCATGCAATTGAAGGTCCAATTGGGGTTAGTTTTCCAATTAACTTAAGAATATGACTATCTAGTATATGATTATACTAACCGCGTAATAAAGTTTGAATTTTGATGTCATGGGTCAAGGGTTGGATTTTATCTATCTTTTGGTATGTGTAAGAACTAAGTCCTGGTATGTGTATTAGGTTAATAATTAACAGAGACTCTATGAGTATTGGAGTATCAATACTATGAGGCGCTCCGAACGGGCAAGGCCAGTATTGAGGGTTGATTGTTTGCGACTCCTGCACGGCTCTAGGTAGGATACAATATATTTTTTTAGTCTTCGATACAAGTACATCAGTAGTTATAAATGTTGAGGGGTATTGGGCATGTCTCGGTGTCCCACCTTAGTAGTTGTGATGAAATCTTGGGTGGGTATCGGTGTTGAATTGTGATGATAGGTGTTTTGGGGAATCAGCCTTAAGCTAGTTCCAACTGCTTTTGATAGGACTTGTCACCGTATTTGCTACTATTGTGTTTATTCATCATATTGATTTTGATATGATATCGTGATTGTACTTGGATTACGTGTTATTGATGTCCTGAAAGCATGTGACATTCATCTCTTATACTTGGTTGCATCTCATACATCCTGATTACTTGCCTTGCATTGTCATATCCATTCTTACTTTCATGATTCTAATGATATTGATATTACAGTGGTATAAATGTAGTGGGTTGAAGAGACAGAGAACGTAAAGATACTTATGAGATGATTGGCAACATTGAGATGATGATGATAAATGGGGTGTTCAGGCGCACGCTTGTAACAGTTATTACTCAACCATGATCTGGGATCCGTTGACGAATTCGAGATGAGTATATGAACTTTGCGGGTCCCACATGGGTGTGTAGTTCATAGAATTGAATGCCTGTATACTGGAGGTGAAAGGTACCTGGTATATGCATTGTATTCATATCATACACATATTATTTCATTGTTTACGTGTTGATTGGTAATTGGTTGGAATGGTTAATAAGACATGGATGAATTCTTGATAAGGATCATTGTATTTGATCATATGGTACTTGGTTTATTGGTTGTTTAACTCTTTTGTAATTGAGGTGACTTACATGATTTATGAGCCCACATAAGAACAAAGTGACTTGTGTGATTCAGTGAATCATTCTACACTTGTTGCATTCTTTTTGGATGCAGATACAACTCCTTACACCAGTTTAGGACTACGTGGTTGAGTCTAAGACGGTGGTCTCGAGGGATTCAGGGTGAGGATGCTACCTTCTGACATACTCTTGGATGCTCCTATCTCTTCCCTGCCTTTTATTTTATTTTGACAGACATATTCATACTTTTAGACTATGTTCCCTTACTTTGGCTTATTTTGATGAGACAGATTAATTATGTATTTTGTTATTCTCCATTAATTATTTATGCTTGTGTTGGCTAATTGGGGATTAGTTCGCCTACCAGTGAGAAAACTGTAAGTGCCACCACAATTCCCAAAAGGGGTCGTAACAAAGTATGTATCAGAGCTTTAGGTTAAACGGTATTAAATACAAGTGCAATGTCTAGTAGTGTCTTGTGGATCGGTACAGAGACGTCCGTACTTATCTTCTAGAGGCTATGGGACATTTAGGAAACATTACTTTCTTCATTCCTTTTCGTGTTAAGATTAATGAAATTAGTATCTTACCTTTGTTTATTATTCTCTCTCAAATGGTGAGGACTCGTGTCCATGAAGCGAGAGAGGAGTCGCCGGTACGTGCACCTGTAGTGCGCAGTTGAGGAGCCTGAGGAGCAACATTGGCTCAAGGCAGAGCACAGAGAGTTGATCAGGCTCAAGCTAGATCAGTTTCCCCTAAGTCATATATTGAGCCTCATGATGAGTAGTTGGATGAGGAGATGGGTACAACCAGTATCATCCCAGATTTATAGCTACTCTAGTTCTATAGGACACTTTGGCCAGGTTGTTGAGTATACTCGGTGGTTTGCCCAGGCGGGCATGCATCTGACTACTCCGGGTGGGTCACACACCCGAGTGGGAGAGGGATAAAATACTAATCTTGGGTTTCAGCCAACTGCTATGTCAGATCCCCATATTGATGAGGTTCCAGCACCCGAGTTTAGTCCACGGCGAAATGCAGGTAGTGTTATTACCTGCAATGAGCGGAAGCTTTGGGAGAACTTTTCCAACATAAAGCCTGCAGTATTATATAGTTAGCATGAAGAAGATGGGTATGAGTTTATTATGATTAGTTATGAGAGGCTACATACCATAGGTATTGTCGAGTTGCACGGAGTCTATTTTACGGCCCTTCATCATGTGGTAGATACAAAACAATCATGGAGAGCTTATGTTGATTATTGACTAACGAGGTCGCCTCCACTGTCTTGGGTTAGATTTTATCAGATTTTTTTAAAGAAGTATGTGACTCTTAGCTTGCGTTTGAGCAAGCGCGATGAGTTCTAGAGGTTGGAGTAGAGCGATTCAATCATTGCAGATTATAAGACTCGCTTTAATACCTTATTACGCTATGCAGCACCATTTCTACCTATATAGGTGGAGCGAGTTAGATGTTCTGTGAGTGGTTTGAGTATTCCCCTTCAGTTAGCTATGTTGCAGTTGGTAGCCTCTAGGCTTCTTTAGAGTATGTGGAAAAACATGCAAGGATGGTTTGAGCCTTTGAGGGGCAAACTACCCATTATAAGCCTGACAAAAGAGCAAGGAGATATGGATAGTATAGTGGGACTGCTTCTTGTGGTTATGGACAGCAGGGTAGATTCCAGCATTCGCAATCGAGCTAACTGGTTTGGGTATCCCTTTAGATTATAGATGGTGCCTCTATGGGGAAGAGCGGTTATAGTGAGGGCCAGTCTTTAAGGGGTTCTCAGTCTTTGTATTATGACCGTGGAGGTCATTTAGGTTCTTCTATCTCTATTCAGAAGCCCTCAGCGGCCAGGACTTGTTACAATTATGATGACATTGGGAATTTGAAGAGAGAGTGCCTTATATTGGTATCATGTACATCTCATGCACCTATGACCCCAGTACAGCCATCCAAGAGTGGGGGTCAGGTTTGCAGAGGAGGTTCCCATTCTGGTGGTGGTAGATATCAGACTACTCGCGGTTGATCTCAGATAGGAAGAGAGGGGGCTCGTTCAAGATGAGGTGGCCATCAGGGTACTCAATCCGATAGAGGACGCACTAATTCTTATGATTTTCTTAGTAGGCCAGAGGTTGAGGCATCAAATGCGATTATCATAGGTATCATCTTAGTCTTTCATTGGTCCACTTCAGTGTAATTTGATCTATGGTTTATTTTCTCATATGTGTCTGCCTAGTTTTCTGCTGATTTGCATATGTGGTATGATATTCTACAGGTCTCTATTCATGTGTCTACACTAGTTGGTGATTCTATGATTCTAGATATGGTTTATCGACTTTGTGTAGTTACTTTTATGAGTTACGAAACCTAGGTAGACTTGGTCATATTAGACATGGTTGATTTTGATATTATTTTGGATATGGATTGGCTATCATCGTACCATGTGATTCTGGACTATCATGCCAATACAGTCACTCTAGTGATGCATGTTCTTTCTAGGTTAGAGTGGAGGGACGCTCCCAACGCTGCTTCTAAGAAGATTATTTCATTCATTCACACTAGGAAGTTGATGGACAAGGGTTTTCTGGCATACCTTTCTCATAATCAGGATATGAGTATGTAGACTCTTTCCCATGAGTCAACTCCGGTAGTTAATGAGTTTGCCAAGGTCTTTCCGTAGGATTTGATGGGTATGCCGCCAGATAGAGATACTAATTTCTGCATTTATCTAGAGCCAGGTACTCGACCCATTTCTATTCCTCTTTACCGTATGGCTCAAACAAAGCTGAGAGAGTTGAAGGAACAACGTTAGAATTTGTTGAGTAAGGGTTTCATTCGACCAGGTGTGTCTTTATGGGGTGCTTCTGTGTTGTTAGTTAAGAATAAAGATGGCACCATGCGTATGTTTATTGATTATAGGAAGTTGAACAAGGCCACAATTAGAAATAAGTATCTGATACCTCATACTAGTGATCTGTTCAATCAGCTTCAGGGTGTTTCAGTATTTTCGAGGTCCGGGTATTATCAGGTGAAGATTCAGTCTGAGGATGTTCCCATGATGGCTTTGTGGACTCGTTATGGTCATTACGAGTTCTTGGTGATGTCATTTTGGCTTACTAATTTCCCCACAACGTTCATGGATTTGATGAATGGGATATTCAAGTGGTATATGTATTCTTTTGTGATTGTATTCATTGATGACATCGTGATCTATTCAAAGAGTTAGGAGGACCACGAGAAATATTTGAGAGTGGTTCTTGGGTTATTGAAAGAGAAGAAGTTGTATGCTAAATTCTTGAAGTGTGAGTTCTGGCTGAGTTCTGGCTTAGTTCTGTAGAATTCTTGGGACACGTGATATATAAGTAGGGTATAATGGTTGATCCAAATAAGATAAAGGCAGTCAGGGAATGTCCTAGAACTAATTTGGTGATAGAGATTCAGAGCTTTATGTGTTTTGCTAGCTACTATCGCCAGTTCGTCAAGGGATTTACTTCTATTGCTTCTCATTCGATGCTCCTGACTTAGAAGGAAGTGCATTTCCAGTGGTATGATGAGTGTGAGGAGAGCTTTCAAAAGCTCATGTCGCTTTTGACCACAACCCATATTTTAACCCTTCCGGTGGAGGGGAAGGACTTTACCATATATTGTGATGCTTCACGGATTGGGTTGGGATATGTGTTGATGTAGGAGTGTAAGGTCATATATTTTGCATCAAGGCATTTGAAGGTGAACGAGATGAATTACCTTGTTAATGACTTTGAATTGACGGCTATTTTTTTTTTAATGATTTAGAGGCATTACCTTTATGGAGTTCATTATGAGGTGTATACTGATCACCACAACCTTCATCACGTGTTCAACCAGAGAGATTTGAATTCTAGGCAGTGTCGGTGGATGGAGTGTCTAAAGGACTATGCCATGACAATTTTGTACCATTCAGGCAAGGCTAATGTGGTGGCGGATGTCTTGAGCCAAAAAGCTAGTCAGTATGGGGAGTTTGGTTCACTTGATTGTTTCTAAGCGTCCTTTAGCATTGGAGGTTCATTCCTTAGCCAGTCATTTTGTGAGGCTTGATATTTCAAATTCGGGTAGGATTCTGGATTGTGTTGAGGCGATGTCCTTTCTTTTAGAGTAGATTATGACACACCATTATGATGATGAGAAGTTGTGCAAAATAAGAGATAAGGTAATAAGTAGTGAAGCCAAGGAGGTTGTGATTAATGGTGAAGGGGCTCTGAGGATCAAGGGTTTATTTTGTGTTCCTAAAGTTGGTGATTTGATGAAATTGTCTATGGAAGAGGCCCATAGCTCCAGATATTCGATTCAACCAGGTGCTACTAAGATGTATCATGACTTGAAGCAACACTATTGGTGGGGTAAGATGAAGAGAGTCATTGCTGAGTTTGTGTCTCAGTGTCAGAACTGTCAGTAGGTCAAGTATGAGCACCAGTGACCCGGTGGTGTGTCTCAGAGGATGTCCATTCCTGAGTGGTAGTGGGAGAGGATTTCCATGGATTTTGTTGTTGGGTTTCCTAAGACTTCGGGAAAGTTTGATGTTATTTGGGCCATTGTTGATTGGTTGACCAAGTCTACGCATTTTATTCTAGACTAGATGACTTACAATCTGGAGAAGTTGGCTAAGATTTACATTCGTAAGATATTTCGTCTTCATGGTGTACCTATTTCTATTATCTCAGACCGGGGTACTTAGTTTACTTCGCATTTCTGGCGGACTTTGAGAAAGAAGTTGGGTACTCGCTTGGATCTCAGTATAGATTTTCACCCTCATACGGGCGGTCAATCCGAGTGGACTATTCAGGTTTTGGAGGATATGTTACGAGCCTGCGTGATTGAGTTTGGTGGTCATTGGGACCAGTTCTCACGTATGGCAGAGTTTGTGTAAAACAATAACTATCACACCAGCATTGATATGGCGCCATTCGAGGTTTCGTATGGTAGTAGATTTCATTCTCCCATTGGATGGTTTGACACATTCGAGGTTCATCTTTGGGGTACCAATATGTTGAGAGACTTCTTAGAGAAGGTGAAGGCGATTCAGGATACGTTCCTGGCAGCTCAAAGCAGGCAGAAAGAGTATGCAAACAGAAAGGTTCGAGACATGAAGTTTATAGTTGGTGATATGGCTCTATTGAAGGTCTCACCCATAAAGGGTGTGAAGAGGTTCGTCAAGAGAGGGAAGTTGAGTCCGAGGTATGTCGGACCTTTTGAGATTCTTTAGAGGGTTGGAGAGGTAGCATATGAGTTAGCTCTGTCACCAAGCCTTTCAGGTGTCTATTTGATTTTTCATATGTCTATGCTAAAGAAGTATCATGTCAATGGCTCTTATATTATCCAGTTGGACTCCGTATTTCCTGATCAACATTTGGAGTTCGAGGAGGTGCCTATGGTTATTTTGGCCAGGTAGGTTAGGAAGTTGAAGTCTAAGGAGATATCTTATGTGAAGGTCCAATGCAAGCATTGTCCTATTGAAGAGGCGACTTGGGAGACAAAGTCTGACATGTGAGTAGATACCTTGACTTGTTTACTGCTTCTGGTACGTTTCTCCTTTTTGTTTCTCTCTGTTTGAGGATGAACGTTTTTTAGTTGGTAACTGATATAACAACCCATCTTGTCATTGTTAGATAAAGACCCTTATTTAACTATATTACCCTTCGCGTCGACTCTATATGGGGTTTGTGATGCACGAGGATGGGTGACATGGAGCCCAAGGTTCATTTATATGACTTTTGGATGAAAAACCCAAAATAAGAATCTTAGATTTGATTAGTTTGACTCAAAGTTGACTTTTGAGTATATAGGTTCATTTTTGGGTTATGTTGCTTCACGTAGTTCCGAAGGGTCATTTATAACATAGCCAAGTTATTGGTTCGCTTCTCGAGGCAATCAGATGTACTTTGTGGCTTTTTTTTGTGAAATTTTGATATTTAGTTGTTATGGGTGACTATTTTGAAAAGTATATCTTAGCTCAGTTAAATGAGAAATCCGAGGGCGTGAGCAAGTTTGTAGCACTATTTACCTTATGGTAGCATGTTTGGTTTGCATCCTGGGGTCTCAGGAGTGTTGCGGGTGTTTGGAGAATGATTTGGGAAATTCTCTAGTTGTTGGTTCTGGTGTGCCGTACCAATAGCTTTTTCGCCGCTTTTGTGTGCTTTCCTCTGCAGAGATTTGCTCACAGATGTGGGCCTCGAAATATTACAAGGTTCCACCCCTACGGAGATCTCCTCTCAGAGGCGATGGCGCCTCTGCAGTGATTCTTTCGCACCAGCGCCTATGCAAAAGGTTTAGTGTTTCTACCACAGCAGACCTTTTTCTGCTCCGATGAGGCCGCCAGTGCAAGATCGATTCCACATTTGTGCGATCGCTGCTTTTGGAAATTTCCTAAATACCCTAAATCAATTCACTGTGCAAAAATATCATATCTCGATTTTAGAGCCTACTTGGGGGAGATTTCTTCAGGAGTTCTATTTGGTTCATCATCTAAGGTATAATATCATCCCCCCGTAATCTATTTTGTCCTTTAAATCCGAATCTAGACTTTATATGGGGAAAATAAGTTTTTAAGTTTTCATGATAGAATATGAGAGTTAAATCTTTGATTTGAGGGTGTAATATTAATTAGATGATCTTGATATTATGAATAAGTATTGTGTAATGGTAGATAGATCATACTGGTGTGCCTAAATCTGATCCAAAAGAGACGACACTGCCTCCACACACACAAAACTCCAACCCAGATTTGAAATATCAAGTTTCACAAAATGATTTGCTTGAGACTGGACCTCCAATGCCAAATGATGCTTGGAAACAACCAAACAAGCTAAACTCCTCATACTGACTGCCTTTCGACTCAAGGCATCCGCCGCCATATTAGCCCTGCATTGATGATACAAAATGGTCATGTCATAATCCTTCAACAACTCCATCCACTGATGCTTCCTAGAATTCAAGTCTCTCTGATTAAACACATGTTGAAGACTTCAATGGTCAATATACACCTCACAATGAACACCATAAAGATAATGCCTTCAAATCTTCAAAGCAAACACAATGATAGCCAACTCCAAATCATGAATAGGATAATTCTTCTCGTGCACCTTAAACTTCCTCGATGGATAAGAAATAACCTAACCCTCCTGCATCAATACATAGCTTAACCCAAACCTAGAAGCATCACAATACACAGTAAAGTCCTTCCCCTCCACCAGAAGGGATAATTAGGGATGTGGTCAATCGAGTCTTGAGCTTTTGGAAGCTCTCCTCACACTCATCGGACTATTGGAATGGAACCTCCTTCTGAGTCAAACTCATAAAAGGAAAACAATAGAAGAGAAAACCTTGATGAACCGAAGATAGAAGCCAGCAAGACCTACAAAAATCCGAATGTTCATCACAAAAGTCGGACACCATGTGTCACAGAAATGCCCTTGAGCTCAACCAAAACTCACAGTTCGAGAACGTAGCATAATACTCCTTCTCCTTTAAAATCCCAAGGAACACTCTCAGATGTTTCTCGTGATCCTCCCAACTCTTCAAATATCAGGATGTCATCAATAAACATAATCAGAAAAGAATCCAAGTACGGCTCAAATATCATATTCATCAAGTCCATGAATGTTGTGAGGGAATTGGCAAGCCCAAATGACATCACCAAGAACTCATAATACCTATAAGTGTCCAAAAATCCATCTTGGGAACATCCTCAGCAGATCTTCAGCTAATGATACCCAAACTATTACACCTTGTAAGTTTCTTGTTCCGTTGCATCACCAATTGATACTGATATTTCGGGAAGAGGTACGACCGGATGGAAAAGCAATGAAGGTTTATAACTTATTTATGGAAGTTCTAGACTGTATGAAACTTAAACGGATCGAATAAAATATATTTTGATTAAATAGGAAAAGAATGCATTTTGACAGCAAGGTTGACAGACCGTCAAAAGGGCCATTCTGAACCATCAAATGGCTTGAAAGATGTTAGACCACAGTGATGGTTTGATGGACCATGAAATAGGGGTTGTGCAAATTTTTCAGTCGGGTATATAATGTTTTGGTCGACCATTTGACCTTATTTTTATCCCAAATTAAACTCTAAGTCACTCTTAAATACTCTATAACGTGTTGGATAATTCCTAGATCAAACCCAAACCAAATCAAGTGTAATTAACATAGTAAATCTCGTGGTTAATGTGATAATCATCTTCTTCTCATAGAACCGATTCCGCAAACCTTTAGAAGTCGAGCAATCTATTATTTTAAAGAGATATATATGCATAAAGGTGAGGTTTATCCTATTTTATCAATTCTTATGGTTAATTTATGTTTTCGAACAAGTTATGGAAGGATTCTCAGAGTCAAAACTCATAAACCTTTGGAATCGGGTTATGTAACTTGTTGAGCTATTTTACTCAAAATATAAGGTAAAGGTAGTAATCAAATTGGTTAAATATGTTGAAGGGTAAGGAAGGTGTGATTAAAAATATTATGGGATCTCATTATATAAGGTTTCTTTTTAAAGGAAGTCTAAAGAACCCTATATTTTTGAAGTTGTCGAAAGATGCCTAAGTGAGTTTCTTTATAGGATTTGGATTCGATATTAATACCAACCCTTTATATGATATAGATAACCATCTGTAAGGAATATGAGGCTTCACAGGACATATCTCAATTCTTCAGTAAGGTATGTATGGATTTCCTTCTTCTTTCTGCATGATCTATATAAACGTGATATAAACGCAACGTTACCCTATAGCAATTCCATTCTTGACAACTGGAAGTCTCTTTGTTGAGTCTTGATCATACAATATAATTTTCAGAGAGTTTATTCATGGATTGTAAGTTTATAAGGTCATGTAATGATAAGGATGTCAGTCTCATAATATTGATCGAAGGTGTAACGACTTTATGTCACTCCGACTAAATTAGTAAGCATGACATGTCCTTCAGTTGTCGATCATACATATATATTATGCATTCCTATTCCCCTCAGAGGCCAATGGCATTATATACGCAGCTCATAAACATATAACATTGGTGATATTGCCCTCAGATGCCTAAGGCGTTATATACGCAGCTCATACATATATAACATTACCTTCAGAGGAATAGGGCATTATATACACAACTTATACATACTTGATATTACCTTCAGAGGCCTACATCATTATATAAGTGATTAGTACGCATATCTATACAGTTTGAGGTACTGTGGCATTATATATTTCAGGTGGTATCTCTCATTTCCTTGGATATTGTTGGTTTATTTATAGCCGATTATGACCTACATATTCAGTACATCTTTTTCACTGATGTCCCTTCTGGGGCACTATGTTTCATGCATACAGGTATAGATAGACGGAGCGACATTTGTCCTTAGTAGGTGATCTAATTAGCTGTGACATTGTCACACTTCCTTCCCTTAGAGTTGTAGGTACAAGAGTCCTTAGGTACTGTTATACATGCTAATAGTGTTTTGGGGTATGGTGGGTCCTTGTCCCAATTTGTTGGTATATACATGTTACTCATAGAGTCTTTCAGACTTATGTACAATGGATATTGGTAAGTCGTGTCTTTGTCGGCTCTTTGCTATCAGTATACTCATCTAGTGGCCTTGGTTATCTGTATATATATATATATATATATTTATCCTATTGGGACTCTTTTGTATGCACGTTGTAATTCAGTCTTGTATTATATGGTTACTTGGAGGCCTTATTGGCCCAAGTTTCGTATTATCGGGTTCGGATACTATAGTAAAGTCAGCCACTTTCTTGATCACCGGGTGTCGGCCACTCTCCAAGGCTGGGGTGTGACAAACTTGGTATCATAGCAGGTCTGTCCTAGGGAGTCTACAAGACGTATCTAGTAGAGTCCTGTTTATGGGTGTGTTGTGCACCATACTTATAAGTAGGAGGATACAAGATATTTAGGATGGTTACTTCTCTTCCCTATCTAGATCGTGTGATAGTGCTAAATTGTAAGTGTTTACTGATGTAAGAAATCCCGCGGACCTAAACTCTCAATATAAGTCGGGAAATGTTTTTCTAAGAGTGCCAACTATGGCCCGTCAATCTACACTAACATGCCTAATGTGGCATGGAAAATGGAGTAGAGTTGGAGTTGTCACGTGAAGATCCGAGAAGCATGTTTATTTCGGCTTTGCATGTAGTTCTTGGCCGAAGACAATTTTGTTTTCTTTAGCATATCTTTAATTCCTAGCTTCGCTTGTAGTTCTCCTTATGACATGATGTAATGTGTAAATAACTCCTAGCTCCCATTAGGACACAATGAATAAGCCATGTAATAGGGAATAAGATGACAAGGATGGAAAGTCCTCCAAGGGATGACTAGGCCTAAAGGTTAAGGACAAGGTGGCAAGGACAAGAATGATATAGAAGATAAGGCTTCCTAGAATGAAATTCATGAACCAACTAGTTCATAGATTTGGCTACTTGAATACATCAAAATCGGACAAGAGGAAGATCAAAATGGTGTGAAAGAGATTGGGTTCATCCTTGTCTCCAAGTAAAATAAAAACCTTTCCCATTGTTCCCACAATGGCCGAGAAGTTCCTTGATCACCAAGTAAATCCAAATCATTCCGCATTTATCCCCACTTAGGCCGTGTAGTCTGTGTCTTTTATTATTCTTCTAGAAATGTCCATGTGTTACTATAAATAGGACCTTGAGGATAATGTAAATAATTAGTTGTGAATGAAATATAAACATGAGTGTTTACTCAAAAACTAAAGTATTCAACTTGTGTGTTGTCTACCGTAGTTGGTCCTTGTGTGGGACTTCGGTTCTTGTGTGAACCAAACCCTTAGTGTAAGTTTAGCTAAGACTTGTGTGACTTAGTTGAACCCAAACTAAGGTTCCCTTCGGTGTAAGTCTTGGTTAGGACTTGTGTGACCTAATCAAAGCCAAGCTTAAGGAACCCCTTGGAACAAGTGGACGTTGGAACTTGTGTGATCCAACCAAACCCAAACCTAAGGTCTACCATAAGGTTAGCGGTCACCCTCACTTGGATTGGTCATGGGTATTTACTTAGAAACCCCAGTCTAGAACTTGTACAATTGGCAAAACTCATCTTGGTGTCGACTCCAGCATTAAAATCCTCATGTCTCTATCCTTGTTATATCAACCGTCCATCGCATGGTTTGTACTCGGGTTTGCACCTAGTATCTCGTGTTCATTCCTTGACAAACTACTATCTTCCTTACACCATTATATCCCAAAATACGTCCCAAACCTCCACCTAAAATGTCACCACCCGAAACAGTCCACAAATACCCGTCCAATACCGACAACACCAAACAATCCACAAAACACCCCTTACCGATAACCTCACTATTCCAGCCAGGTGTCGTCACCTTTCCACTACCCAACTACCAAACCCCATCCATCAATAGAACCCTAAACGTGTATATAACACCCCCACAAAATGTCTTAACCCAACTCCTCCCAAAACTACCTTTCCAAGTACCACAATACCCCACTGTCCGGTACAAATCGAGAACCCCAACTTTAAGTCCTTTTTCATGTCAACCCGTGTTCAATCAAACTCTGAACCACTTAGCCACATCACCCCTCCTTAGATCATAGTGGTATTAGAGCGAGGCCATCCCGTCCCACGCTTTGACGTTATGGCTCACCTAAGCAAAGAAGAACTTCGGAGGGTCATAAGTGATAACTTTGCGGAACATGCACCAATCTTGAGGAAAGAACCCTGTGAGGCATGTTGTGAGATAAAAATGCCAAGTCAAGGGTTGTACAAAATATCCCAAGTCATGCAAGTAAAGGTACCCCAATACCCTATGTTAAATCCACGAATGTTAAAGCAAAGGGCAGAATCTCTTTTACTAATCTCTTGTATCATCACGAAAGTGAAAAGAAGAATCAAAAGGTAAAAGATGGTGATACCTTTTTTACTAATACTTTGTATAGACACAAAAATATTGATGTTACAAAAGGTATAGATAAAATGAGAAAGAGGTGTTTCAAATGCCAAGGACGAGGGCACTTCGCTAATGAATGTTCAAATCCCTGCGTCATGACTATAGTAGAAAATGTCGATCCTGTAGAAGAATATCGAGAATGTGGGTTCTCCCTTTATATTAAGGAACCCATACCACTTGAAGAACAAGAGGAAACCGAGACTCCCTTGCTTGCACGACTGATGGAGAAAGAGCCTAAGAAGGGGAACACTATAGGTGCCGACTCAAGGGAGCCCTTGGAAGTTGTATGTGCGGACGAACTTGCAACCGGGTCACCAATGGTGGAAGGTATTGGACTTACACTTGGTTTATTTTCAAGAAGTTCATTACCTAGTCATCAAACCTATGGCCGCAATCCGAACAAGGATATAATCTTGATGGAGTCAAAAGAAAATAAAACTTGGCACACGTGTGTTGAAAGCCGAAAGGTCGACAACTTCATCATGGGGAACAAACTTCCTATGCCAAGGTTGAAATACCTTTCTGATGAATTGAGTGGAGCCAAATTATTCATCAAGATAGATTTGAGTAGTGGGTACCAACACATGAATATCTGAGAAGGGATTGTACGGAAGGTGGTCTTCAAAATCCAACGTGGTGTCTGCGAGTGGCTTATAGTGTCATTCAGAGTTTGTGACGCCCTAAACTATTCCATAAGTCTCATGCACGAGGAATGTTGGACCTAAAAACACAAGGTATTACCTGAGGGCCTCCATATTAATCCACCCATGGTCTAAACCATCCGAAATTAGCCCGAGTGTACAAATGCAAGGGCGATAAGAAGCTTACATGGCTCTACTTCTTTCTATCCTTATGTCATCCAAGACTATGCTTTCCTTACTGCCCCTATTCTGATCCTTGAGGTTGAACATGATATTGGAGTCGTCTTACTTCAAGACCAGGAATCCATAGTTTCCTTTAGTGGATGATTGGTTGATACATGGCTTCCTTATTATACTTAAGACGCGTAATTTTGTGTGGTGCAAAGAAAGTTGAATCTGAGACTTGCTAAGTGGGTAGCATAGGTACAAGCTTCCATATTCGTCACAAGACATGAAGATAAAAAATACCTTATAGTGGCGGATACATTTCTTCAAAGGCCCCTAATGTTGACCATGCGTAGGCAAAGGAAGATGGGATTTCATGTATTAAAGGAGTTCCATGAACGAGATCCCATGTTTGAAGATGTAAAGGAAGTGGTAAAGAAGTGTTCCACATTTCAAAGGGCTAAAAGATTCTTCCACCAAGAATCGCATATGCCTTGGCCGGTTCCGAAGAAACCATGGGAAGATGTGCACTTGGATTTCATCCTTGTCTTACCAAAAACACCACGGGAAAAAATCTCTATCGTGCCATTTAGATTGTGCAACGCTACAAGCTCTACCATGAGTTTCATGAACAAGATGCCACCACAATCCATGAGCTATATCGCATCATCCGAGGGCATGTGTGGTAATCCAACTATGGTGGAATCTAGCCAAAGATGACCCAAGTCTACGGGAGCCAATGCGGTAAATAGCTTTTTTGGTTCGGCTTCTTTTATTTATCTTGTCATACGAAATTATTGTACCCTTGCTACCCCTATCAACGGACTAATAAGAAGAGATGAGGATGAATGGTTCCGAGGAGAAACAAGAGTCTTTGAAGCCTTGAAGAAAAAAAAATTAGCTCCGGTTCAAACTATACCAAGCCGTGAAGTGCCATTGGGAGTCGAGCATGAAACTAGAGTAGTTTCCATCTTTTGCTCTAGCACAAAATTGAATGGTGCACCATGCCATTATTTTACCTATGGCAAGGAATTATATCTTATGGGATTCGTGGCTCAATATGGACATCATTTTAAGTCAAAATTGTTTGGCTTGTAAAACCTCCAAACTTATTCAATGATGAAAGGCGCCCACAAATTAAAACTTCCAAACTTATTCAATGGTGAAAGTGGTAGATCAACACTTGTTGTTGAACGCTTATTAATACATTTAGATGGCGCAAATTTGAGGGAAAATTCCTTTAAAGAAGGGGAGATTGATGTAAGAAATTCCGCAGATCTAAACTCTCAATATAAGTCGGGAGATGTTTTTCAAAGAGTGCCAACGATGGCCCTTCAATCTACACTAACATGCCTAATGTGGCATGGAAAATAGAGTGGAGTTGGAGTTGTCACGTAAATATTCGAGAAGCATGTTTATTTTGGCTCTATATGTAGGTCTTGGCCGCAGACCATTTTGTTTCTTGTAGCTTATCTTTAATTCCTAGCTTAGCCTGTAGTTCTCCTTTGGACATGGTGTAACGTGTAAATAACTCCTAGCTCCCATTAGGACACAATTAATAAGCCATGTAATAGGGAAGAAAATGACAAGGACGAAAAATCTTCCAAGGGATGACTAGGCCGAGAGGTTAAGGACAAAGTGGCATGGACAAGAATGAGCTAGAAGATAAGGATTCCTAGAAGGAAATTCATGAACCAAATAGTTCAAAAATTTGGCTACCTGAAGACATCAAAATCGGCCAATGGGGAAATTAAGAGTTGGCCGAATGATTTATCAAAGCAAATAAAAAGAATGGAAGCTTCCAAACATATTCCAAGAACATGAGATTTTTGGAAGAACCAAGTTCGTGCATTCTTCTACATGGGAACCACAAAAGGGTGTGAAAGATATTGGGTTCTTCCTTTTCTCCAAGTAAAAGCAAAACCTTTCCCATTGTTCCCACAATGGCCGAGAAGTTCCTTGATCACCAAGTAAATCCAAATCATTCCCCATTTGTCCCCACTTATGCCGTGTAGTTTGTCTTTTATTATTCTTCTAGAAAGGTCCATGTGTTACTATAAATAGGACCTTTAGGATAATGTAAGTACTTGGTTGTGAATGAAATATAAACTCTAGTGTTTACTCAAAAACTAAAGTATTCAACTTGTGTGTTGTCTAGTTGGTCCTTGTGTGGGCCTTCGGTTCTTGTGTGATCCAAACCCTTAGTGTAACTTTAGCTAAGACTTGTGTGACTTAGTTGAACCAAAACTAAGTTTCTGTTCAGTGTAAGTCTTTGTTAGGACTTGTGTGACCTAATCAAACCTAAGCTTAAGGAACTTCCTTGGAACAAGTGGACGTTAGAACTTGTGTGATCCAACCAAACCCAAACCTAGGGTCTATCATAAGATTACCGGCCACCCTCACTTGGCTTGTTCATGGGTTTGTACTTAGAAACCCCGGTCTGGACCTTGTCCAACTGGACAAACTCATCTTGTAGTCGACTCGAGCATTAAAACACCCGTGTCTCTATCCTTGTTATATCGATCGTCCATCACTTGGTTTGTACTCGGGTTTGCACCAAGAATCTCGTGGTCAGTCCTTGACCAAACACTCTCTTCCTTCCACCATTATATCCCAAAATACGTCCCTAACCTCCACTTAAAATGTCACCACCCGAAACAATCCATAAATACCCGTCCAATACCAACAACACCAAACAATCCACAAAACACCCCTTACCGATAACCTCATTGTTCCAGCCAGCTGTCATCACCTTGAAACCACCCAACTACCAAACCCCAACCATCAATACAACCTTCAATATGTCTAGAATACCCCCACAAAACGTCTTAACCCAACTCCTCCATAAACTACCCGTCCAAGTACCACAATACCCCACTGTCCGGCAGAACCCGAGAACCCGAGAAACCCAACTTTGAGTCCTTTTTCATGTCAACCCATGTTGAATAAAACTCTGAACCACTTACCCACTTATACCCCTCCTTACTTAAATCATTCACTCTTAAACCCCATTAATGGTCTCAGTTATACCTGTTACTATTAGAAGACAAGAAGCTCTACAAAGTGTAGATAAGGAGGCAGGAGAGGGTGCCAGTCAAGCACCACCCGCTGACTCGGGAAGACAAGATCACCAAGATGAGTTAATATCTCGGGCCTCCAAGACTCCACCCCTACCACCACCTCCAGAAGGACATGGAGGAGCTGATGTGCCTCCAATTCCTCCTCCAGTTTCCCCCTATCAGGACCTAGATTTGCAAAATGTGGTGAAACTATTAACTCGACTTGTGGCCTCTCAAGCCCAGCGTCTGACTCCAAATATTATTGATAGAGATGTAAGTGCGAGAGTTTAGGATTTTGTTCACTTAGACCCTCTAGTATTTATAGGAACAACTCTCGATGCGGACCCAAATAATTTTTTGGAAAGGACGTAGCGGACTGTATGAGTTATGCATGCAATGGAATCTGAGACAGTAGAGTTGGCTACCTATAGATTGCGAGATGTGGCCGCAACCTGGTTTGAGACTTGGGAGTAGACTCGGGGATCCCAAGCCCCACATTTGGGTTGGAGGGAGTTCTCCAAAGCATTTTTACAATAGTATATGCCAGTCGCGCTTTGACAAGCCAAGCGAGATAGGTTCTTACAGTTGGAGTAGTGTAATACATTTGGCCACAACCGTTGGTGTAGCGCTCCTGCTCAGCTTTGAGGTAGGCTACAGTTTAATTTTTCGAGACTCCGATAGAAGTACATAGTAGTTATAAATATTGATGGGTATTGGGCATGTTTGGGTGTCCCACTCAAACAGTTGTGATGAACGTTTGAGTGGGTACCGGTGTTGAACTATGATGATGGGTGATTTGGGGGATCAACCTTATGTTGATTTTGTCTGTTGTTATTTGAGATTGTCGCCATTATGTGGGCTCGTCGCCACATTTGATATTGTTGTGTTTATTCATCACACATTCTTTGACATGATATCTTGATTGTACTAGGATTATTGTTGATAGACTACTTTGATATGAAATCCTATATATTGGATCTTATCTGTGTTATTGAACTTTTGAAAGCATGTTATATTTCATCTCTTACTTGGTTGCATCTCATTATATCATGATATCTTGCCTTATACTGTCATTTGCATGTATACACCAAAGGTTCTGTGATATTGATATGAGAGTGGTATGAATATGTTGTGGGCCTAAGAGGCCGAAAAGGTAAGAACACTTATGAGATTATGATGATACGGATGGTTCGGGTTGAACACTTTAATGGATATTGATACAAGGTGATAGGAGTTGCATGCCTGCAATATGATATTATTACATCCAAAAGCTAAGCTTTATGATCATTGAGTTATTCCAGAATGGAAGGGTATATGGACTTCGGGGAAGCTCTGTCTAAGTTGAGCTTCTCCTTGAGCGGGTCCCCAATGGGTCACTTTTATATGAAAATCACCTGTAAAGTGTGTATACCGGTTGATAGAAAGGTACTTGCATATTTCATATCATACATACATCTATACATTGATTAATTGTGGTTTGATAATGTGATATGGTTGGTTATTGGAACTTGGGTGAAACCTTGATTTATTTGGATTAAATTGATGGTATTTGATCGGAATGGTCACTATGATTGAACTTGTCTCTGTGAATACTTGAAAATAATGATTATACTGGTCTCTATGAACAGTTGGATAAATGGTTGAGGTTGTTGAATTAATTTGGCTACGGTGTGTGTCTTGCTTCCTCGTGTATGGGTTTTTGGAATTTAATAATTGTAAGTCTAAGTGTTTGATGTCAACTACTACTGTGGTCGGAAATGTAAAATTATGCCATGACTATTGTCTAGGTTCAGGGAATTATGGGCATTTTTGTGTTGTATGGTAATTGATCGTGTGACTGGGTAACAAGTCTAGTAAGGAACATGTGGCAAGTGTCACTAGTGGAAAGGTAGTTGTGGAACGATCTGTGTGTGTCAGACTGTAATTTTATAGAGACTTAACTAAGTGTAATGCTAAGGTTAATAAAAGAGTTAACACCATCATGTTTAGTTTAGGTGTAACACTCTTGGAAGCATTCTAAATGGTTGTTGTGATGTAACTTTGACTCATTTATTTAATGTGAGAAGTTGGGTATGTGGGGTTAAGCTTGAATATGACTTGGACAAGAGAGTACTAGTCGGCAGGTACTATGATAGTAGGATCCCTGTATAAGTAAATGGATTGATTGTACTTGACTGTAATTGGAACCTTATATGAAAAATGTGACTTGATGAATCAGTGAATTGATATGTGTACAACGTGACTTATATGAGTTATTGAACTGTGTAGTACAGGCTTATCTGGTGTCATCTTAATATTTATCTATGTTATGTATCTCCCATTGTTGTCGACCTATGATGTCTACAGGGGTACGTTGTGTACTCATGCTACATCTTTTTCTAATGCAGATACATATCCCTTTACCAGTTCATGAGCTCGAGTGTGAGTTCGAGCAGGCAGACTTCCAGGGTTCGGGGTGAGGATCCTTCCATTCAGCATGCTCTGGATAGTCTTATATTTACTGTCTTTCATTGTATTTTATAGACATGTACAACCTTTCATTTTTGGCACTTTGGTGCCATTGACTTTCAGACTTGTATTCCGCATTAGTTATCTTGTATCATAGACCAGATTTTGAGGGTTGTATTGACGTTTTGATTATATTTTTGCATTTCTTTCATGTTGTTTTGTTTATATGGGAAGTGGTTCGCCTACCGGTGGGAATGTGTAGGTGCCACCACGATTCCTAAAAAGGAGTCGTGACACAAACAAACTTTAAGTTGAACAACATTTGGCATTAAATGAGCTAAACAGTTTATACATGATTAAAACAAGTCTGAAATTATTACATTACACCTTATTTTAACTATACGTGCTAGTTTAAGTCATCAAAACACCTCAAATCAACACTCATCTATTGTAATATCAAATTTTTAAACTAAATCTACTGAAATTAAGGAAAACAATGACAAAGAGATGGAATTACCTTGTATGGAGGCAGCCGAAAGGTTGAAGGGGAGCTTGTCTTCACTCTCGAACCTCGTGGACCGTAAATCACACAAAAAGAAAGGTTTTAGTTGTAATCGATCGAATTATACTAAGTACGGGTTCCACCAAAGGGCTTGGATCCCAAGTTAAGCACAAATAGTCGGATTTTAACTCGAATTATCTTTCAAAAATATGAATGGAAAAATTCATGCTCGGACCTGAATCTTTTTTAAACTTGTCAAAACTTTTTAAAACTTCTGAAAACTTTATTTTTTTAGAAAAAAATAAGAAAAGAGGGTTAATTTTTAGAGTTGTCGATACCGTAGCAGACCCTAATAGATCGATGTGGGAAAATAATAATTTAGAGGGGAAATCAGAGTTCTAAACCAATCACTATTCAAATTTTGATCTCGTAATGAGACAACAAACAATTAAGGATTTGCAGAAAAAATAGAGAGAGGGGCGATCTAACCTTGTGTGGGTGGGGTTGTGGTGGCGTATAGGTGAGAGAAGGGTTGGCAATTAATGCCCTTTCCCTTCTCGGACACACCAGTCTGCAGACGAGCATGCGTACAATTGCAGTTCGAATTTTTGACCATGAAGAGGGCGATGATCGGTGCAGCTAGGGTTTCTCTAAGAAACCAAAATTGTGAAAAAAATGAAAAGGGAAAGTATTTTCCCTTTTACGCCTAATCAATTGGGTCTGGGCCAGGTCTTGGGCCTTTTGTCTTTGGCTTGGCCAACCTAGCACTTAAATGACAAATGACCCAATTCAATTTTAAAGCTTTGAATAAAATATTGTCACATTTTCCAAATGTGGCCATTTTATAAACTAAAAAATGACTGAACAATTTCGAATATAACCTAATTAGGTCAAAAGCATTAATTTAAGACCAAATTTGATACTAATTAGAAATTTAAGAAACACAATATGCTTTAAATTTTAGATGTTGTTCCGTCATATTATTCAATTAAGCAACTTCTCGATTTTGACAGAGCAAAATATTAATTTCTTTGAATTGAGAATTTTAAGACAATTATCTTTCATAATTACCTTTAAAAATCCTGAAAATTGCAAAATACTGTGAAAATAGGAGATGATATACAACAAATATAATAGATGATATCTTGTCAAATGAAATGAAAAAATATTTTTGGAATAATTTACTACAATAATATTCGTCTTGTAATTAAGTAAAACTATTTGAGGGTAAAAATTAGGTGTCAACACTATGCTCTCCTCCTTAGCTTACACATCGCCTCTTGAATGATAATAATGTGATTAACCTTAGGCAACAATTGTACCCTTTTAATTGGTAAGACACTCCAGCTCACTGAACTAAATGCTTATCTCGTGTTTCAACTTATCGATGCCCAGCTCGTAAATCATCAAAAATGGACGTCACAGTCTATCCTAAGAAGGGGTTCTGATGCATCTACAATGATCTACCACCCCTTTATATGTGTAGCGTAAGCTATTTATCAATCACTTATTAATAATTATCTAGAGCTCTCTATGAATCATCCCTTAGTACCAATTCATAACTTATTAATGATCATTCGCCATCTATTAATAATCCCATTACAGTAATTCAGATGCTATTGAAAGGATTTCCTCTTAATGGAACTATGACCCTTTGACAGTTGGTGGGACTATCAACACAAGATCTCTTAACATGCCTATAATTTATCAGATTATCCACCTAATTCACCTCATGTATAATTCTATCATTGCGTATCTACCCTCACGGCCATCAACATAATCCGTTAGAGGTAACTCTGTATACATGTATAGTGATTTCATGATTTATCTTAAACAAGTTTCTATACCCAATTCCAATTACATATGGACTATCTATATCGCCACTATCTTAAGCAATGACCTATAATCCCTAATGATTATTTACCAATTCGTCCACAAGACTAGCATGTTTCAACAACACTCATTTCACAAACGTATAGAATGTTTCTTACGTAACTTATGGAACTTTTATAACTTCTTACCAATCATTCAAATACTAGCCCTATGACTTGTCCTATGTATGCTTCTAGCATTCCTTATTGCCCTTTAGGGGTTATAATTATAAATAACCTTAATTAGGTATACTACCCTCTTAACAGCAAATTATGAACTTGAAATAATTAATACGATGTATAGGAATACAATTCGCACGTGTAGAGCATGGCTCTAATCTGACTTATGAAACCCACAACCCGAGATTAGTGCACTTTTATAATCTTTAGACATTATAGTAAGGGAAAACAATCTATGTAGGAGTAGGAAGTCTACGACATATGAATTTGGGATGACTTTCGCGCAGTGTTCATCTTTATAGCATACTATGATCCGTAGATAGCAACTCTCCAACACTGTTCATCTTAAGTAGGATACTCTAATCCCATTATGGTAAATCAGAAGTTATCGATATGATTATTCTTAATAGGAAGTATGACCTATCGATAAACACTTAAAGCTATTGTTGTGGTTCATCTTAAGTAGAAACTACATCCCATGGACAATCCCTTGGCAGCCACCAATTTAATTCATCTTAATTGGAAACTATAACTCATCAATGGCTCGTCCTCTAAGGCTACCAATATGGTGTCTTACAGAAGACACTAGGACACCGCCACCATTAATACCTACAATTCATAAGAACTAGACAATGTACACTATACCCCAAAAGTTATTTCTATGTCACGTAACCTCGTATTTCTTAAATATTCACCTCGCTATAATTGCAACGTCTACTATTCCTAGGATATCTCTCTTCTAAGAGCTAGCTGGCCTTATCACTCATATTACTTTTGTTCACTCCCTCTTGTCTTAACTCCTACAGAGCTAGGTACCTTATGATATTGTTCTACAGGTGCACGACTTATAGTAATCGCTCATGTCTACCCATAAAATCCTCTGCTATCACATTAACTTCTAATTATGCTTTGGAGCCTTAAACTATAATCTTATTATCCTTACTCATCCTTTATCATTTGAAACCATGAATCATACTAAGATGAGTAAGCCCTTTATATACAACGGATCTCAATACCTAACTCCAAATTCCCTAGGTACCCAAAAATATCTTAGTGAAATATACCGATCAGGGGAACATCCTATACATATATATATCTCGTAAGGTAAACTATAAACATACCTGTAATACTCTTCAGTAATGTCACCTTGTGAAAATAGTCAATCCACCTCTAATAAAAGACCCATCTTTTGCTAGATCCCGAAGCATACACTAATATTTATAGCTAGGTCTTATAGACCCTTATGGGTCATAGGTTAGGGGAGGTATCACTAGCAATAGTTTGCTCCTGAACACGAAATCATAGTGCTCATATACTCCTTCTATGTTCTATGCTACTCTATAATCTCTTTTTCCTAATTGCCTCGCATTTTCTTCATACCTTCTCTTCCTCGTCCAGACTCCGTATGTCACCATCAGACAATTTGCCAGTCTACCTTCCATATGGGTAAGATTAATATCCGCACCCTAGTGATCTAACATAGTACTTACATATCAGAGCACATATGATGTAATAAGGACTTCACACATGTTTGTTACAAGCATGAATTGAAATCAAGTTCTTATGACTTATATCTATTGCACGAGTTTGACCAAGAAGAAAGGTAACTATTCTAAATGTCATGTAGCATCATGTTTATAAGTGTGGTGCACAATACACTTATAAACAAGACTCTACTAGACATAGCTTGCAGGCTCCCTAGGACAGACTTCCTCTGATACTACGTTTTTAGACCCTAACCTTGGGGTGGGGGGGGTGGCCGACATTCGACCGCCCTAAGGCTCAAGCATACCAACTATAGTACCTGAACCACATGGAACGATATCTGGGACTACAAGGCCTCCAAGTAGAAACAGTAAGATATAAAGAAACAAGAACCTGCACTTAGAAAAGGCCCAACACAACATATATGCATAAACTAAGGCCGAAAAGGCCGTTACAAGTATATCAACAACTGACAAGGGCCGACAAAGACACACAAATCATATATACAACAACCTCTAGTCTATAAGCCTCTACTAGTACTAACATGTATGAACAAGTCGGGATAGGTCCCCAACATACCTAAAATAACCATGTACATATGCAGCAACACCTACCAACTTTAACAACTCCAGAGAAGTGGAGTGAGATAACTAATAACTAGAAGCAGATATCCTACTGTGGAGGTAAGTCAATCTGTCTATCTATACCCGGGGGGATGAACACAACGCTCCTGAAAGGGCGTTAGTACGAAAGAATGTACTGAACAAGTAAGGCAGGTAAAACATATAAATAAGGAATGTAATTTGAAAAGGGAGTACATAAGTCAACCTGATACTTAGAAAAGGCCGCTGAAGGTATACAACTGCCATAACCATGAATGTATACATGAACGTAAAATCAAGCCTCTCAATGGAGCCATATAATATAGTATCAAGTCCCTATGTGCGGTAAGCTCATCATAAACTTCCCATCCATATAGGACACTGTAATATCTGCCCAACTATTCAATGGTATGCACATATAACTGCCTGCCCGACCGACTATAAAATTGCCATTGTGTCTAGGTTTAGGTGCTGTGATCAGTCTCATCATGAAGAGACAATGCAACATTTGTTCATAAATAGAGAGTTTGCAGCTTCAATATGGAAATACCACACAGGTGCATCAGGGATTATAGGGCTTTCAGTTCAAATGCATCAGAAAATTATGAAGTGGTGGAATGCATAGAGTTTTCCCAAGCTTAAGGCAATACTTCAAGAAGTTTCAACCTTTAAATGTTTGTTTTTATGGAAGAGAAGAAACACCATAATGCATGGGGGTAAGATGAGTAAGTAGAATGTCATACATGTGATCAATTATAACCCACATTATTTGGTCTATACATTATATCCTTGGTTGAAAATGTACTTTATAATTGGCCTCAACTGGTACAGTTTTTAGAGAGTTATAAGCCAAGAATAGGATATAGGATGCAGTGGAATTGTCCTCCTACTGGGTGGTATAAATGTAATACTGATGGAGCTTCAAGTGGTAATCTAGGTCCAAGTGCTACAACTTATTATAGTACAGATGATAGGGGTGATATATTATATGAAAGTGCAAGAAGGCTATAAGACACAACTAACATTCATGTAGAAGCACTGGCTATTGTTGATGGATTAGAATACTATGTCAAAGAACAACTGCTGCTTGTAGTGATAGAAATTGACTCACTTACCAAGATTAATATCATACAAGTTGTTAGGAGATACCATGGAAAGATAGTATGGAGATGAAAAGGATCAAACATTGGAGGGACAAAATCCAAGTGCAATTTGCTCACATCCTTAGGGAAGGAAATGTACTTGTTGATTTATTCACTAACCATGTTTTTTATTTTGCAGGTACACTTCAAGTTCATAATTTCCAGGAGTTAACATCATAAGCAAGAAGAATATTGAACAAAGATAAATTCATGATCCATTACTTCGAATTGAATTCATATAAATGTTGAGAACTAGATTGAATATCAATATCAATACCAGTAGGAACTTAACCACTTCAAGATGGTTGATCACACAAAAATCAAAAATTCAGGTACTAAAACAACAGAGGGAAAGTTAGAAAGCTAGAATGCACAGAAATTGTTCAGTTACCAAAGGGAGTCTTTATTAGTGTTTGGTATTAACAAAAATGTTCAAGCTGCTAATAGGACTTAATTAGCTAATTGAACAAGGTGCTCAATCACAACAGATAGCAGATCTTCAGTTGCACATAAATAAGGACTTCATAGGTTTAGTGTACAGAAGCAGAATAATAAATAACAACATAAAATGTAGCCATATTTTTGCTTGAATGATTCTTAATGATGTGATACCATAGCACTTGGTGAGACCTTGAGGTGACTGATAGTGGCATCCATCCATAGAAAAATATTATTTGCAGCATGACATGAAGTTGTTGAGTTCTTCAGAACTGTTATTTTTGTTAGGATACCAGAATAGAGTAGTGCAACATTTGTTTTCTCTATTTTATTTTTTTTATTTTTTTTATTTTATTCCTTTTGTAAATACTTTGATTTTGTGGAATAAAACACCACAAGCAATATGCTACTTGGTTTTGATTAAAAATAATAAAATAAAATATACTCTCGATAAGGAATTACAACGGACATACAAGGAATATGAACAACTCTAAAAAGAGAGGAACATGGATGTCTCAAGCTTAATGAGAAGAATTTAGTTTCAAGAAAATATTTATACCAAGTCATGCCAAAGAAAGGAGTTAGCCCTACATACCTCGAATCCGAGCTTAACATTTAGCTACCCGGATAAATCTTTTTACCGTTGGAGATGGAGTGATTATTCCATATAACATTCAAATTTCCTTTCTTTTTCTCTAAATTTGGTACCGTCCAAACCACTCTGATTGTGTTTGTGAACGTGTAAATATAGGAAATAATATATTCCCTATCTATAATTAGAATATTTCCATATATTGTGTAAATATAATTATGGTAAGATTGGGATTCCTCTTTTGTATAAGCTTAGGATTCCTATTGTATAAGGGATGAATATTGTACTCTATATATACCTTGATATTAATGAAAGACTTTCCAAGGGAGATTATTATCATCTAACATGGTATCAAGAGCCAAATAAACAAAACCTTAAAAACCTTTCTCTTCCACAGCCGCCGGCTGCCTCTCCTACGCCGCGGCCCTCCCGGATTTTCTTCTTGTTTTTCGGGTTATTCTTCCTTTCTTCTCTTCTCTAAATGGCTATCCCTGATTCTTCCACACTTTCTGACGCCTCTAACTCCACAAATCCCACCACAAAGTCATCACCCCCATTTCATCCCGGCCTTACTATTTCCAACATCAAGAACCATATTCCCATTATTCTTGATCAAGAAAACAACCAGTATTCTCCCTGGGTTAAACTTTTTCGCAATCATGCATGTCTCTATAACGTGCTTGACCATATTGATGACACTATTCCGCGCCCTACAGAGGTTGATGATTCTATCTGGCATCGTCTCGACGCCGGTGTCAAACAATGAATATATAGTAGTATCTCTCAGAATTTGCTCCTTACTATCATGAAATCTGACTCCACAGCCCTTGACTTGTGGAATCATTTGGAGGAAATTTTTTAGGACAACAAGCACACTCGTGCCGTGTATTTGGAAGAACAGTTCAATAAAACACGTCTTGAAAACTTCTCCAATGTCTCTGAGTACTGCAAGCAGCTTAAACTTCTAGCGGATCAACTCTCCAATATCGGCACGCCTGTCACTGACGATAAAATGGTGCTACAAATGATTTCTGGCCTTACTAAGGGCGAATATGATACTTTGGCCACCATTATTCAACAGGCAGATCCGCTACCGAGTTTTAACAAAGCTCGCTCACAATTGTTGCTCGAAGAAACCCGTCGTGCTAAGCAGGATGAGCACGCCTAGCAGGTGTTAGCTGTCGACACGCAACCCCAAGATCAGACGCCACCAGACAACTCCCAACAACGGCAGGGCCGCGGAGGCAAGGGTGGAAAAGGCCGGGGCGGTAGAGGAGGTCGTGGTCGTGGAAAGGGTCGCGGTCACAAGTAACCAATAGCAAATAAAGAATAGAGATCGCAGAACAAGCGGGCGCGGCTCCTCGGCCAGATACTACAAGCGCGGTGCCCCAGTTCAGAGTCGCGGCGCCAAGTCCATTCCAGTACCAGCAGCCATACAATCCGTATTCTTACCCCGGTTTGTTAGGCCCCGCTCCAGCCCCACAGCAGGCCCACTTCATGCAAGGTCAGGTCCCGCAGCCCTCCTCCGGCATGACACCCACTGAGTTGGGTCAGGCGTTCAGCACCCTCTCTATGCAACAGCCTGACAATACTTGGTACATGGACTCAGGCGCCACATCTCACGTCACCCAGTCTGCAGGTACTATTCCTAAACTATTTCGGTTAAAGCATCCTCAATATGTTACAGTTGGTAGTGGACAACACATTCCAGTTAAGGGTTATGGTACCTCATACACACAACCTCCTCATCCACCATTCTCCTTCAAAAACACCCTATATGCCCCACACATGATTAAGAACCTCATATATGTCCGCCAATTTACTCGTAATAATTCTGTCTCCGTGGATTTTGACCCTTTTGGTTTTACTGTGAAGGATCTTCATACGGGGACACCTCTTACGAGATGCAATAGCACGGGGGATCTCTATCCATCACTTCCACCTCCGCTGCCAGATCTTGCTCTCCCGTCACTCTAACGGCTGTTTCTTCTTCAACTTGGCATAATAGGCTTGGTCATCCAGGGTCCCAGTTTTTAATTTTCTTAGAGGCAACAATTTCATTGCTTGTAATGGAAAACTTGCCCAAAATTGTGTTTCTTTCTCTTTAGGCAAACATATTCGTCTTCCGTTTAAATCATCTACTAGTGTTACATTTGCTCCTTTTGATATCATACATGCCGATTTATGGACATCTCTTATCTCTAGTTCTCTCGGTCATAAATATTATCTTGTGTTGATTGATGATTTTTCACACTACGTTTGGTTATACCCTCTTAAATTTAAATCGGAAGTGTTTGTCAAATTTCTTGAGTTTCGCAAGTTCATTCAAACACAATTTGGAAAAGGCATAAAATCATTTCAGTGCGATAATGGTCGTGAATTCAATAACTCTATGTTTCACCGCTTTTGTACCAATAATGGCATGGTCTTTCGCTTCTCCTGCCCTCACACCTCACCACAAAACGGTAAAGCTGAAAGAATCATCCGCACCATTAACAATATGATTCGCACCCTATTGATTCATGCCTCCCTCCCTCCACCCTTCTGGCTCTATGCTGCTAAAATGTCAGAATACACTCTAAATATTCTCCCTACTAGCACTCTTCACAATATGACCTCTACCGAAATCCTCTACCATAGAATCCCCTCTTATGATCATCTACGGATTTTTGGTTGTTTGTGCTATCCCAACCTTAGCTCCACCGCCCCTCACAAGCTCGCTCCTAGGTCCACTCCATATGTCTTTCTAGGATTCTCGCCGAACCATAGGGGCTATCTATGCTATGACTTGTCGACTTGTCAGATCCACATATTTCGTCACGTCACATTCGACGAGACCACATTCCCGTTTTCGAATCTTCCAAAATTCCAAAAACAGGACTACTCATTTCTTGAAGAGTCTGCCATCTCTCCCCTCATAATCGAACAACTCACTTCCTCTGTTCCGTCGTCAGAGCCGCGGCCTCGAGGGGAGGCACCGCGGCGCCTGATTTCCAGAAAGCAATATTTTGAAACACCGTCGACAGCGCCGCGGCGCCCAAACTTCAGAGAAGCCTGTCAACCTTCTAGCGCCGCGACTCTCGATCCAGGAGCCGTGGCGCCTCCGACAGCTTCGTCCCCACCTTCTCCTTATCCGACTTTACCCCCCGTCTCAGATAGCACTCCGCCACTCACTGTCCCTACCCATCCAATGGAAACTCGTTCAAAACATGGAATCTTCAAACCCAAAGTCCATTTCAACTTGTCTGCCCAAACCATCTCTCCACTTCCAAAGAACCCAAAATTGACCAAACAAGACCCTAATTGGAATGCGGCTATGTATGAGGAATTCAATATTTTAACTAAACAACACACGTGGGATCTAGTACCTAGACCTGAGGGGGTGAATGTCATTAGTTGTATGCGGCTATTTCCTCACAAGTTCAGAGACAATGGGGATCTTGAGAGGTATAAGGCCCGTCTTGTAGCTAATGGCACAAATCAGCAGGAGGGCATTGATTGTGGTGAGACCTTCAGCCTGGTTGTCAAACCGGCTACCATCCGCACAATTTTGAGCATAGCCATGGGCAAACACTGGCCGATCCATCAGCTTGACGTGAAGAATGCATTCTTACATGGGGATCTACGAGAGACAATCTACATGCATCAGCCACTAGGGTACACCCATCCAGCAGTTCCTCACTATATGTGTCGTCTCCGTAAGTCACTATATGGCCTGAAGTAGGCCCCCCATGCGTGGTATAATCGCTTTGCCAGGTATATCTTGCAGATTGGGTTTGTATGCAGCAAGAGTGATACATCACTTTTTATTTTTCATCGAGGTAGTAACACTGCTTACCTATTACTTTACGTGGATGATATTGTTCTTACTGCCTCCTCCGACGGATTGAAAAATGAGATTATTGTCTTGCTCAAATCTGAATTTGCAATGACTGATTTGGGGAAGCTGAGTTACTTTTTGGGGATATTAGTGACCAGGTCTGCCAATCATATGTTCTTGTGTCAGCGTAAGTATGCAGAAGAGATTGTGTACAGGGCTAAGATGGCGAACTGCAAAGAGGTGCCTACTCCAGTTGATTCCAAATATAAGCTCAGTGCTATGGATGGTGCTCCAGTCTCTGATCCTACTCAGATAGGAGACTTTGCAGGTGCACTTCAGTATCTCACATTCACCAGGCCAGACATAGCTTATGTTGTTCAGCAGGTGTGCTTATTCATGCATGCCCCCAGTGAGTCTCATTTCACTGCTCTTAAGCGTATCATTCGATACATTAAGGGCACTCTTGATTATGGTTTGCACCTATACCCCTCTGCACCAGATAGGTTGCTTTCATATACGAATGCAGATTGGGCAGGGTGTCCGGACACGCGACGCTCCACCTCCGGCTTTTGTGTTTTCTTAGGGGATAATCTGATTTCTTAGTTTGCCAAGCGACAGGCTTTCCTATCTCGCTCCAGTGCCGAGGCTGAGTACAGAGGCGTTGCAAATGTAGTAGCTGAGATTTGTTGGCTCAGAAATTTACTATTAGAACTTCAGTGTCCTTTGCGTCAGGAATCTATTGTGTATTGTGATAACATCTCTGCCATCTATCTTTCTCATAATCCGGTTCAACATCAGCGAACCAAACATATTGAGATAGACCTACACTTCGTTCGTGAGAAAGTTGCGTTAGGCCATGTCAGAGTGTTACATGTTCCATCATCCTATCAATATGCAGACATATTTACCAAAGGACTTCCCAGATAGTTATTTCTTGACTTCAGATCCAGTCTCAGAAGCCTCCTCCCGCTCCGACTGAGGGGGTGTGTAAACGTGTAAATATAGGAAACAATATATTCCCTACCCATAATTAGAATATTTCCATATATTGTGTAAATATAATTATGGTAAGACTAGGATTCCTCTTTTGTATAGGCATAGGATTCCTATTGTATAAGGGATGAATATTGTACTCTATATATACCTTGATATTAATGAAAGACTCCCCAATGGAGATTAATATCATCTAACAGTATTCCGTACGACTTAAACAGCCCCAATGTATCGTATGACATTTTAACTATAACGATATGATGCCAACAAAATAAAGAACAAAGTAGAAATGCTCCAAGGATGATAATAAAATAGATCTCTACTCTTTCTTATTTTTGGTGTTCAAGAATATTGTGGGTATCCCCTTATATGGAAGAGTGTGAGTCGGTCACATGATTTTCTATAAATTACTATGATTGGTCTTGGCTCTTTTGGAGCCTACAATAGTTTTCTTAACTTTAAAGAAGTCTTTTTAGGTTAAATTGATAAAAAGTTATAACTAGTGGAGGTTAAGAACATCTAGAAGGTCTACGTAGATTAAGTGGCATTCTTTAATTATTCAGTAACCTAAATAAAAAGGAACTTTTAAATAGTTTATTCCTAATCTACTTAAATATCACTAAGTCAGTGTTTCATCGTTACTACTGTTACAGTTGTTGATTTTTTTTACTACATTGCAATGATAAAGATATACAACATGTAACGTAAAAGTAAGGCAAACAAATAGTCTTTAGTATATCTCACGTGTGCAATTTTCAGCTTAGCGCCCCATTAAAAAAATATTCATAACTTCAAGTTGAAAGGTTCAAATAACAAACGGTTTGGTATGATTAAAACTAGACTTATAAAGCTTCGATTTGGTGGGTGGATCGATCCCTAACTTCTAGTATATAGAGAGAAAAGCTTTGAAAAAAATGACACAAATATAGAGGAATTTATGAACGCTAGCTTGGTGACGCCTTGTCGACTTTCAAATTACAACATACATGACATTAAAACTTAATATACAACTACTACACGATTAAAATACCTTACAATACGACTTACATAATATGATGAGCACTTCTACTCCTAACCCGAAGGTACATGTTATTACAAATTGTCAAATTGTCTCCCTCTTTTATTGTTAATTAATTCCTTGTTCACAATTCACTTAAATTTATTCACTTTATACACAATTAATATACTCATCATAATGATCATGTGATACAGCACTAGTTCATGAACTCCTTGGCACGCAAGAATATTATTTTCAATCATTGCGTTACACTTTTAAATCGTTAAATTATTTCGGGACTTCATCGTTTTATATACTAAGCTCTTGACCTGAATACTTAAAAATGACCAAATTCTCCAAGTTCATATCGATTTAATTATGACGGGGTATAACAATGTGAAAGGTATATTTTGCAGCCAAAAATACCTTACTCTAGGCAAATTGTTAATGTTTTGAGGTAATCTTATGCATGACCGTCCTGCAGGACACTGTGCCTCCATGAATGATAGTATTCCTCTTTATTAACGTGTACAAATAGGTTTAGAATCCCAATTCAATCCCACCTCCATAATTATAATATATCTCATATATTTTGTATATATTTAGTGATATAGAATTACGGTAAGTAGATGATTCATTATTGTACTAGGGTTCTACATATTGTACACTATATATATTTGTATTAATAAAAAAGCCTCCCCAAGGGAGATTAATACTATTGTACATGGTATCAGGAGCCAAAACCCTACTCTAAATCAAAAAAAAATTCTCGGCCACTGCTAGAATTGTTTTTCCACTCTTAATTTTTTCTTCTCTTCCATTCAATTCCAATTTAATGGATATATTGGCTACTCCCACCTCTTATGATGCTTCCGCTTCCAACCCAGTCGTCATCCAAACTCCTTTCACAACCCTCTCATTGCCATCTTTCCATCCGGCTCTCGCCATCACCCACATCAAGAACTTCATCCCGTTGATTCTTGATCAGGAAAATGGCCAATACTGGTCATGGATGGAACTGTTCCGAATTCATGCATGTGTATATCATGTGCTTGACCATATTGATGACTTTGTACCTCGTCCTCCTGATATGGATGACACAACATGGCGTCGCCTTGATGCCGTGGTCAAACAGAGGATATATGGCACTATATCCAAGGATTTACTCCTCACCATCATGAAACGGGAGCATCCGCCCGTGACCTATGGACACGGCTAGAAGACATATTTCAAGACAACAAGAACACTCGTGCAATATACTTGGCAAAACAATTTAACACTACCCGTCTTGAAATTTTTTCTAATATGTCTAAATATTGCTAGAAGTTGACATTGGTGGCAGACCAATTGTCCAACGTTGGTACACCCGTGTCCGAGATAAAGATGGTGTTGCAACTGATTGCAGGCATCCTAAAAGGTGAATACGACACCCTAGCCACGATGATTCAGCAGCCTGACCCTCTTTGTAGTTTCAACAAAGCCCGCTCGCAATTATTATTGGAGGAAACCCACCGTGCAAAGCAAAAAGAGCACAACCAGAAGGCGTTAGCAGTTGAAACGTCTACACCAAATCACTCAGCCGCCCACCAGTAGCCTCTACCGGAGAACAGTCAGCGGTGGTAGGGGTGGCAGAGGGTGCAACAGTGGGCGAGGCGGCAAAGGCCGTGGTAAAGGAAAGGGCCAGCAGCCGCAATAGCCAATCAGTTTCCTTCATGGACCGGCCCAACGCCCAACACCCAGAACCCGCAGTGGGCCTCATTCCCATGTTACCCTTTAGCCCACTATCTGTTTCAGTAGCAAGGGGTACTGGGCCCAACCCCAGGCTCTCGACCAGCCCAATACCAACAGCACCAGGCCCACGTCGCACAAGCCCAGTTCCCGCAACATCCCATAAATCAGATCCCACTAATTTGGGCCAGGCATTCAGCAGTATGAATTTGCAGCAGCCCGATGAAAATTGGTACATGGACTCTGGAGCCTCATCTCACCTCACCCGGTCTACAGGTAATCTTTCCAAATTATTTCGTTTAAAGTCTCCTCAATTTATTACAGTTGGAAACGGTCACCGCATTTCAATTCAGGATTTTGGTCACACCCACACTCCGACACCTCACCCACCCTTCTCCCTAAATAACGTCCTATATGCACCAAACATCATCAAAAATTTAATCTCTATTAGGAAATTTACTCGTCATAACCCTGTGTCTGTTGATTTTGAACCATTTGGTTTTACTGTGAAAGATCTACGTACGAGGACTCCTCTTATGAGATGCAATAGAACAGGGGACCTATATCCATTCACACCCTCATCGGCTGCCAGTTCTCATTCACACTCCGTCCTAGCTGCTTTGTCTCCGTCAATTTGGTACAATATGCTTGGACACCCAGGAGCTCATGTTTTTAATTTTCTTAGAAGCAATAATTTTATTCATTGTAATGAGAAACTTTCCCGAAACTGCGAGTCTTGTCAATTAGGCAAACATGTTCGTCTTCCCTTTAATTCATCTGTTAGCATTACGTTTGCTCCGTTTGATATTGTTCATGCTGGTTTGTGGACGTCCCCTATTACCATCTCCTTGGGTCATAAATATTATCTCGTACTGTTGGATGACTACTCTCACTGTATTTGGATTTACCCACTAATTTTCAAGTCTGAAGTCTTTGCCTATTTTTTAGAATTTTGCACACTTATCAAAACGCAATTTGAACGAGTCGTAAAATCTTTCCAATGTGACAATGGCCGTGAATTTAACAATTCTGCGTTTCAAAAATTTTGCAAAAATAATGGCATGATCTTTCACTTTTCGTGTCCTCACACGTCCCCTCAAAATGGTAAAGCCGAGCGTATCATCCGTACAATAAATAACATCGTCCGCACTTTCCTGTTTCATGCCTCTCTCGCTCCCTCTTTTTGGGTATATGCAGTAAAAATGGTAGAATACATCCTTAATATTTTACCCACTAGTACCCTACATAACATGACTCCAACCGGAATCTTACACCATCGGATTCCCTCTTATAATCACCTTCGGATATTCGGTTGCCTATGTTATCCTAATCTAACCTCCACTACCCCTCACAAATTAGCCCTCCGCACCACTCCGTGTGTCTTCTTAGGATTTCAATCGAACCATAAAGGTTATCTTTGCTATGACTTGGCCACTAGTCAAATTCACGCATCTCATCACATCACCTTTGATGAGACCACATTCCCATTTTCGAATATCCAAAAGTTTCAAAAATTGGATTATAATTTTTTAGACGAGTCAGACATTTCTCCCGTTATTCTTAGGGAACTGTGTCAGCCAAACACCACCACCCAGTCACCTGTGCCAAACACCGTCGCTCAGTCCCGGTCACCCATTGCCACATACCAGAACTACCCGTCGGCGTCACTGCCACGTGTGCCGACTACATCCATTTCCACCAAACCACCGATCGTTATCCCTGCCTCTGATGTGTTAAAGAATGAGATTATTGCACTCCTTAAAACCGAATTTTCTATGACTGAATTGGGGAAGTTGAGCTATTTTCAGGCATATCAGTGACTCGGTCGGCAGATTCTATGTTCCTGTGTCAGCGCAAGTATGCAGAGGAGAGAGTGTACAGGGCTAAAATAGCAAACTGCAAAATCACATCCACTCCGGTTGATTGTAAATCAAAGCTTAGTGCTGATGATGGTAACCCAGTGTCCGATCCCACTCTTTACAGAAGTCTTACAGGTGCACTCCAGTATCTTACCTTGACCAGGCCTGACATCACTTATGTTGTTCAGCAGGTATTCTTGTTTATGCATGCCCCAGGGAGCCTCATTACACTGCCCTTAAACGCATCATTCGATATGTTAAGGGCACCCTTGATTATGGATTACATCTATAACTCTCAGCAACGATCAGATTGTTAGCCTACACGGATGCTGATTGGGCAGGTTGTCCGGACACACGACGATCCACCTCAGGCTACTGCGTGTTTTTTGGGGATAATCTCATTTCATGGTCTGCCAAGAAGCAAGCCACATTATCCCATTCGAGTTCAGAAGCAGAGTATAGAGAAGTTGCAAATGTTGTTGCTGAGATCTGCTGGCTCTGAAACCTTCTTTTGGAGCTTCAATGTCCCTTGCGTAAGGCGTCTGTCATCTATTATGATAACATATCCGTTATTTATTTATCTCATAATCCGGTTCAACATCGGCGGACCAAGAATATTGAGATGTATATACACTTTGTTTGTGAGAAGGTTGCTCTCGATCATGTTAAGGTGTTGCATGTGCCTTCCTCATATCAATACGTGAATATCTTCACTAAGGGTCTTCCTCGATAGCTGTTCCTCGACTTCAGATCCAATCTCAGCGTCCGGCCTCCTCCCTCTTAGACTGAGGGGGTGTATTAACATGTACTAATAGGTTTAGAATCCAATTCAATCCCACCTCCATAATTAGAATATATCCCATATATTTTGTATATATTTAGTGATATAGAATTATGGTAAGTAGAGGATTCATTATTGTACTAGGGTTCTACACATTGTACACTATATATATTTGTATTAATGAGAAAGCCTCCCCAAGGGAGATTAATACTATTCTACACTCCTCTTTCAAAGTTTACAAAATTTCAAAGCATGTGTATCTCAGAAAATTGGCTTATGTTTTGTAGGACAAGTTGTGTTCCATCATTGAACTACAACTTGTTGCACCTGTACAAAAGGACCATGTACACCAATTGCAGTAGTTAAATACCTTCAAATGCTAGATGCAAAATTACATGTGAGAAAAAGATCATCAACTGTGTCCTATTAAGACTGAATGAAACATATACATCTTGACACAGTTGGAAACCCAACCCTATTCAATACTTGATCCACTGGCAACTTGTACTACCATAAACCTTGTGTCCACATAATTTTGTAATGCCAAGAGTAATGTTCTTTCTTCATCAAAACATCTCAAGCACTACTAACTGTGAAGTTTTCACTACTTGTTGGCATCCACCATGGTTTATCCCAGTTTCAGCTTGTTGACTTATTTGGAGCTCAGCCAATAGAGCCTTTGAAACATAAAAGAGTGATATGAAACAGAAACAACCCTCCTGTTTTGGCAAACATGAATTTAATCAGGCTGACAGTGTCTTCTTCTTCCCTCTTACTAAGTACTCCAAAATACATTGCTAAAGTTATATGCAACTCATTGATAGTGAATTTAAGAGGCACTACTGCAACTAATAGATAAATTGACATAAAGTGCATTGTTAATAATCATTGCCTTTCCTCCAAAGGTGAATAGTTTCCATTTCCAGTTCTGATGTTTATCCTTTACTTTATTTATCAGATCATAATAATAAGCCTTCCTTCCTAGCATGATTAACGGGCAACCAAGATACTTAAATGGAAACTAACCTCTCACAAAATTGGTAATTTGCTCCACTTGTTGAACCATAACTGTAGCAGAAATTTGGTTCGTGTAGAAGGAGCCTTTGTCTATATTGATCATTTGGCCTGAAATCTTGTCATAATCCTTCAAAATTGTCATGATAGTTTCAAAAAAGTTTCTTTCTGCAGAAGCAAATATGCAAGGGATTTAGATTGACACTCCATTTAGGCATATCATAACTAGAATACTGGCTGTTTTCAAAAAGAGAATTGATAGCTCTGAGAGAACATCAACTGCAAGTTCGAAGAAGGGCATCAGATGATGGATCTCATTGCTTAACTCCCCTTTTTAAATGGAAAAAACAATGCGACTGGCCAGTAAATTGCAATGAACAAAAAATATTGGCTACCAGCCTCCAAATCATGTCAAAGAACACTTCTGCAAAGCCGATGTGCCATATCACTCTTGTCAAATAAAGCCAAGATACTCTGTCATAGGCCTTTGCCATATCAAGTTTAATCATTGCATTTTTTGGCTTACCTCTATTTCTTATATATGTAACAATCTCATGAGTAAGTAACTCATTCTCAACAATACTCCTACCCTTAACAAAACCAGATAGATTTGTTGATATCATAGTAGGTATTATTCCTTCTAGTCTTTCATGAACCACTCTTGATATTACCTTGTTGATGAAGTTGCTTAAACTTATAGGTCTCATATCTAAATATTAGTATTTTTGGGAAGCAACACCAAATTGGTATGAGTTATGGACTTGGGCAGTATGTAACCATCATAAAAATCTTTCACTATGTTATAAACGTCTTCTCCGACTATCTCCGACATGATTGAACGAATATCCCAGATAGTTCATCTAGACCATAAGCATTTGCCCCATTTACTTCAAACACTGCTTTCTTTACCTTTGTCATAGTAGGAGATGCACACAGAAATCATTGATGACAGCTTGATACCATTTCTGGAACATAATTCAGAAAAGAGAAATTTGCACCTTCCTATTCCTGTGAGAACTGCTTCTCATAAAATTTCACCGCTTCCTCAGCAGTCTACAAGTTATCTTCAAGCCTATCACCATCTGCATTTTGAATCTTATTAACCTGCAGTTTCTTTCTCCTTTATTCGATAGATTATGGAAAATCTAGTGTTCCTATCCTTCAGCAAACCATGTGATGCCTACCTTTTGTCTCCAAAATTCTTCCTCAAAATGTAAGTATTTTTTTATTTCCACTTGAGCTTGCTGCATTACCATTCTATTTACATATGAGGAATCTTTTTCAAATAATATTTCTTTGAGATTCACAATCTCCACTTTAATAATAAGCTGATTGAATATGTCACCATATGTATCCTTACTCCATTTTGTAAGTGCCCTCTTCACTTGTTTGATCTTATGCTAAAATACATGGAAAGGAATTCTAGAAAAATCTGCTTTTCAATGTTGTATCACTGTCTCATTAATGGTCTCATGTTTAGTCTAAAATTGTAGAAATCTGAAAGGTTTAATGACATTTTGTATTTAATCTTCAAAGTAACAAAGAGAGGTGCATGATCTGATCCAGTTTTGGATAAATGTTCAACTGCAATATGAGCAAACCAGTCCTTTAAATGTTGGTTAACCACAATACTATAAAGTCTTTTGACATATAGTCTTCTGCTGCCCTTCCATTCGACCAAGTAAAAGGACTCCCTTTGACCCCAAACTCATTTAGTTCACAAGAATTTACACAGAAGGATACACTGAATTCTCTTCTTCATTCGTGACCACATTGTAGTCCCCTCCTACCAACCAATGTAATGTCATGTTGTTGGCTAGTTGGTAAATGTTATCCCATAATGTTAGTCTTTCTGTTGCATCACATTTAGCATACACTAAGGTGATAATCATGTATCTCTGCTGGTCATGTAGAATAACTTAAGTGTAACATGTTGCTCAGTATCCATTATAATATCCACCTCTACATTGTCATCCATAAAGTACCAGATTTTCCCATTGTAATTAGCATTATCTAATTTCATCCCCAATATCCTTCTATACTGTTGTATGTGTCAGACGTTTTGGTAAGGCTCCACCAATGCTATAAGAAAGAATTTATGATCTTTGTTTAACATTTGAATCCTATCCAAAGCTTGTTAAGTATTAACTGACATCATATTCCATATGATGGCTTTAATCATCATTTTGAATTAATTTTGACAGTTTTCTTTAGAACAACCCTTGTATGTTTTAGTACCTCATGTGTACCTTTGATTTTTCATTTTGTACTTCCTTTCATGATTCATCTTTGTGATAGGTCTGCCTTTTTGGCTACTTTATCAAAATTCTAGTTCAAAGAGTCTTCCACATCCTCTTCTATTATTTTCTTATGTATGTGGCAATCTACTTCTTGAGTTCCTTCCTGTAATGCCTCTATATTATGAGAGACAAGATCATATAAAGTCTTGTTTTGACAACCCTTTCTTACTATATCTATTTATTGCTGACTAGAACTGGAAGAAATTACTACCAATGCAAATTTTTCAGTTCCATTAACTTCATTGTCAGTTGATGTTGTGGTGCCGTTTGGTGATCTATTTGAACTACAAGTAAATTAACTATCAATGCCATTTTATCATGCCCAGTATCTCTTGTTTCAACTTATCACATGTATCCTCCTTTTCTATTCTAACTTTAGAAGTCTGCCTCACAACCTCAACTTCAGTACCAACATCCTTTGATAATGAAATGGCACCTTCATGACAATTGAGATCTGAGGAAGATATATCATTGTCTGTCGATTGTGCCTCTCATTTCTCTGCCGTTATTTCTACCTCGGATGAAATGGTCTGAACTATAGAACCATTAGGATTATCAGTTCTAGGAACGTTACTCTTCTGCATCTCCTTTTCATAAGATCTTTCTTCCACCTATACCCTGTCTCCCTATGTCTTTGCATAAATTAGAGATTGTTGCCTGCTACATTGAGCTACAGTTTGTACCTTATCTCTTTTGCCTGTTGATCCTTGCATTGAATCTTTTATTGTTTCTCCTATTGGTGTCTTAGTATGACTCTGAGCCTCCTAGATCATTTTACTATTAAATATCCCTAGTTGCCTCCTTTTCTTAATTTGCACCCAATCATTTCACTAATAAATTTCCCTAGCATTACCATACCTAGGATCTCCTACAATTTTACCACTTGATAACATTCTAGCCGAATACTTCTTCTGCCTATTCCCTCCAATATTCTGATACTCAAGTTAATTAGTGAAAGTGATTATTTTTCATTAATGTAATTGACTTATATACATAATATACAATAGTAAACCTAGCCTATAATTACGGAAATCAAATATACATTTTCCTAATACAAAAGATTACTATCATAATTATCGATATACAAGATCACTAATAATATCAAAAGAATATACGGTGTATATTCTATCACACCCCCGCAGACATAGCAGGCGGTTGTCATACGCTGAGACTGTTCCTAAAATCTTCAAACAGAACTAACGGAAGGCCCTTAGTAAATATGTCAGTAATTTGATAACATGAGGGGAAATGCAATACACGTACTTGTCCACGAGCTACCTTTTCGCGGACAAAGTTAATATCCATCTCGATATGTTTAGTGCGTTGATGCTTGATAGGATTACCCAAGAGATATATCGCACTAACATTATCGCAGTAGACCAAGGTAGCTTTCCAAATAGGAAAATGAAACTCAAAGAGGACTGTACGCAACCAACAGGACTCAAACACCACATTGGCTACCCCCGATATTTGGCCTCCGTGCTGGATCGTGATAAAGTAGCCTAGCGTTTAGCCGACCAAGAGACCAAGTTATCACCAAGAAACATAAAATAACCAGATGTTGAACGCTTGGTACCTGGACATCCAGCCCAATCAGCATATGTATAAGATATGAGAGGAGATACTAATGATGGATATAAGTGTAAACCATAATCAAGAGTGCCCTGAATATAACGCACAATGTGTTTGAGAGCGTGCATGTGTTCTTCCCTCGGATCATGCATGAATAAACACACCTGCTGTACTGCATAAGTAATATCGGTCCTCATAAACGTGAGATATTTAAGAGCTCCCACAAGACTACGATAGTGGGAGAGATCTTCGTATGGTGTGCTAGAAGTAGCACTCAGCTTCGGTTTAGTGTCAACCGAAGTAGGAGATGACTTGCATGATGACATGACAGGCCATTCAATAATCTCTGCTACATACTTCCTATGAGATAGAGAAAGACCACCTGCATGACGAGTGACAGCAATACCAAAAAAATAACTCAACGGCCCTAAGTCCTTTATAGCAAATTCGGAGTTGAGAAGGGATATGATAGACTTACGCAATTTGTCAGAGGAAGTAGTCAATATAATATCATCCACATATAAAAGAATGTATTCCATAGAAGTACCGTGATGGTAGATGAATAGGGAATAATCAGACCTGTTGTGAGAAAACCCAAGAGTAGACACATAATCTGCAAACCTTTTGTACCAGAGCCGAGGGGCCTATTTTAGCCCATACAAGGACTTCTTCACACAAGCACACATTGTTAGGATGATTGTGATCCCTTAAACCCAAGGGTTGATGCATGTATACAGTTTTCTTGAGTTCACCGTGTAAGAAGGAATTTTTCACGTCTAGCTGATGAAGAGCCATGCTTTTGAGAGAGCCAGATTGAGAACAGTGCGAATAGTTTTTGATTTGACCATCGGACTAAATGTCTCTCCACAATCCATACCAACCTATTGAGTTTTTTCATCACCTACAAGACGGGCCTTATTCCTCTCAAAACAACCATCCGATTTTTTTTATGAGTAGAAATCCACAAAGAATGAATCACATTGACACCAGGCGGACGAGGCACTAACTCCCATGTCTTATTTTCAATAAGAGCATTATATTCATTATCCATGGCCATTTTCCATTTCGGATGACGAAGGGCAGACACGGGGTTACGTGGTATGGGTGATTTAGTACCATTTGAGTTGAGATCAAATTGTCGTTTTGGTCTAAAAATACCACATTGGCTATGAGTAACGGGTCCTTGACTCGGAATAGAAGTGGGCTAGACCAAATGGTGGACCACATACGGTGGTAGCCCATCATCAAAAAATTCATAAGACATGGACGCGGAAATATGCAACTTAGCAAATAGAAATTGGGTTTCATAAAAAATGACGTGGCGACTAGTGATGATTTTATTAGAGGATAAATGAAAACATTTATAACCATGATGATTAGATGGGTACCCCAGGAGCACACAAGCGGTAGAGCGGGCATGATGTTTGTTAATGGTGGTGCAGAGGAATAGAGGATAACATAAACACCAAAACACCCTGTGATGAGAATATAAAGGGTCTTTTTGATAAAGAATTTTGAGTGGGGATTGGTATGCTAATCATTTGCTAGGGAGTATGTTAAGGAGGTAAGTTGTCATTTGTAATGCGTGATGCCAAAATGAAGGTGGTAATGATGCATGTGCTAGTAATGTACGAATAATATTATTAATAGTGCGGATTTTTCATTCGATTTTCCCATTTTGTGATGATGTATGTGGACATGAAAACCGAAAAGATAGACTATTAACCTTAAAAAATTCTCTAAATGACCCATTATCAAATGCCCTTCCATTATCACATTGAATACTCTAAATTTCCCATTCCAATTGTGTACGAATGAATGCTCTAAGTGATAGAAATATGGAATAAACCTGAGACATTTTAGATAACGGAAATGTCGACAAAAAATTAGAATAATCATAAAAAAATAACACATTATAACAGTGACCTGTAGAGCTCAAAACAGGAGATGTCCAAAGATCACTATGAATAATATCAAATGACAACAAAGTACTAGAATTCCAGGCAACAAGCGGCAGTTTAACATGTTTCCCAAGTGGACAAGAGGGAAAAACATTAGTACTACGAGCACTATTACACTCAATAAATTTATTGTTTTTAAGGGAGAAAAAAACATACGCTCCCAGATGATCCAAATGCGCATGCCATAATGAAGGTGCTAAAGCAGCAAACGTTGACGGTGGGGCTTGATTAGCGGTGATGATAAGATAGAGCTCGTCTTGACTATTACATCTCATTAGATGTATGCCCATCTAGAAATCCTTCACAGAAAATCCAAAAGGGTCAAATTCAACAAAAAACGAGTTATCAGTGTTAAATTTCCGAACAGACACCAAATTTTTAATTAAGTGAGAAGCACGAAGGACGTTTTTCAAGGCTAAATATGGGTTAGGGGAAGAAAAATTTGTGTGACCATAACCATGAATTGGAATTGAATTACCATTACCAACAATTATGCCACGATTTTGCTCAAATTGAAAAAGGACGAGTGATTACCCGGAACAGATGTTATATAAGAAGTAGCACCGGTGTCCATGTACCAATTTGCATCCAGCGGATTTAACACAAGTGTATACATTGCCGCCTTGATATTCATGTGAGTTAAAAACATGGGTGGGCCCACACCAGCAAAAGCCTGCTGAGGCCGAGGCCCAAACAGGCCAGGCCTCTGCTAGGTCGAGTTATTCTGAGTCCCAGTCTGCCCTTGATGCTGCCAGTGCTATCCACTGGGCTTGGCCCAGTTTGGTAATGGGTACAGGCAGGGTAGCATAGGCCACTACCAACTGTCCCAAGGCAGGCCATATGGCCACTGCCCCGAGGCCTAGGCTTGCTGCCAGGGGTGCTGTGATCCGGCCCCCTGCTGACCGCCACTTCCACCTACACATCCGCCGTTGCCGCCGTGACCACCACCCTTGCCACCGCCACATTCGCCACCGTGATTTTTTCCATGATTTTGATCCTTTTTGCCACCCCAGTTGTTATGGTTTTGACCATAATTTTCGGAGAATGATTAAGAGTCATCAGTTTTGAACGATGTAGCCACCATCATGGCGGAATTGGCTCCTCTTGCCACCTTTTTAGCCAACCCTGCTTCATCTAAGGTGAGCATGGAACGTGCTTGGTAGAATGACATAAGAGGGTTGCTTTGACGCAGAAGAGTTCAAACTCCATTATACGCCTTAGAAAGGCCTGCAACCATCTGAAGAACGAGACGATCATTTGTGATGGGCTCGGCAACGTTCTTGAGTTGATCCGATAACTCCTTAAGCCTTTGACAATAGGCTGAGGCACTCGGAAAATCCTCTATATTTATTTGAGAGAATTCTTGCTCAAGAATTACGGCATGAGAATTTTTGTTATCTTGGAATATATCACACAACCTATTCCAAGCTTCCATTGTCGTGGTGTCGGGTTCGATAATTATCTGTAAGAGGTCCGTAGAGATGGTGGAATAAATCCATTGAAGAACCGTAGCATCAAGAGTTTCCCACAACTCTATTTCATCATCGGTGGAAGGTACCTTTTCCTTGCCTTTTTCCGGTTTGTCGATGTGATGTAGGACTCTATGAGACCTGGCGTGAATTTTTAAAAAGTTCTGCCCACATTGCGTATTGGACGTTCTCCATTTCAAGGACAATATGGATGTTGTTCTTGATGTTAGAGAATGCAAGGGAAGGATGAATGGAAATCTCTGTGTTAGACATGATTGAGGAACACGAAGAGAATTAGGGTTTAAGAAAAAAAAGAAGAGGGATGAAGGGACTGCCGAGAGAGACCAAGGGCATCGGAATTATAGTGGAGAAGGAAAGAATTTTTCCCTAGACTGCTGATACCATGAAAGAGAATAATCTCTTAATTATTTTCATTATTGTAATTGGTTTATATACATAATATACAATAGAAAACCTAGCCTATAATTACCGAAATCAAATATATATTTTCCTAATACAAAATATTACTATCATAATTACCGATGTACGAGATCACTAATAATATCAAAGGAATATACGGTTTATATTCTATCAATTAGAACTCTCTAGTTACCTTTCGGACTCATCATAGATAGGTCTCAATTATAGATGTAATATTCTACAACTATCTTCATTATGGCCTTGAAGTTTGCACTCCTTACAGTATTTAGGCAACACATCATAATGAATTTTAACTTGCTCAGTTCTTATTGCTCTAATGACTTCATCGTCTATATCCATTATGAAATGTTTAGGCAAATCCATAATAAGATCGACTTGTACCTTTACCTAGCATAACTATGTCTAGCTTTCTTGATCATGGCCATGTCCAGATGTCCCTAATGCAGATGCGAGAGTGAATAATGATTTTTTAACAATTCATTTTGGCAGTAGATTAGGGAAGGAGATTCACACCATTGCTTTTGTAGTTTTCTCGTCAATCATTAATTTTGAATCATATATCAATGGTCTCATATGATATGACAAACCAACCTTCACCTGATATAATATGCCCCTTTAGACATCATGTTCACATAATCCCGCAGTAATATGAATCACATAAGAAAGTGCCAATTTCTAAAGATCTCTATGCAACACTCTCCTTCATTCCACACTGAATAGTGATCTGGAACAACAACATACCCAGTGTGATCCCATAAATGGGGTATGGGGAGGACAGGATGTACGAAACCTTATCTCTGCCTTTGTGTGGCAGTGAGACTGCTTTCGATAGACGCTCAACTCAAAGACAGAAAAAGAGAAGAAAACAAGAGAAAAGAAAAGTAATTCGAAGAAGATACAAATAGTACAATAGTAAAATAAAAATATACAACTCAGATATTCAACGGACAGTAAGGTACATCGAAGAGTAAAAAACTACGTGAGTACTATATAATGTTGCTAATAATAAGAGGCAAAACACATGCAACAACAAATAGTAATACATGTCTAAGAAAAAGAGTGTGACTGGCACAACCCCATTTAGGAATCGCGATGAGACCTACACTTTTCCCACCTGTAGGCGAACCACTCCCCAATAGGCAGCATTTAGAATAAATAAGGAATGCGGAATAACAAAATACTTAATTAAGTTGTTTGATCATAATAAATATGAAGAAATAAGTCTGAATATAGCAATACAACCCTCCAGTATACAGGTGTTCAAATTCAATGAAATGAACACCCATGGGGTACCTGCCAAGTCTATGTATTCATCCGGAATTTCTCAACGGATCCCAGCTCTTGGCTGAATAATAACTGTTATAGGAGTGCAACCCGACCTCCCCCGTATCATCATCATCTAAATGTTTCCAATCATCTCATAAGTATCCTTACTTTCCCGGTCATTTGGATCCACAATATTTTCATACCTCTCATATCAATATCATCAAAATAATGAATGTATGAATGCACATGGCAATACAAGGCAAGTAATCAGGATGAATGAAATGCAACCAAGTATAAGAGATGAATATCACATGCTTTTAGGAAGTTAATAACACGTAATACAAGTACAATCAGGATATCATATCGAACGCAATGTGATGAATAAACACAACAGTAGCAAATATGGCGACGAGCCCACCATCTGTAATCTAAAGGGATACCCGAACCAGTTGGCTTGACTGTGAATGCTGGAATCTACCCTGCTGTCCATAACCACGAGAAGTAGTCCCACTATACTATCCATATCCCCTTGCCCTTTTGTCAGGCTTATGATGGATAGCTTGCCCCTCAAAGGCTCAACCATCCTCGCATGTTTTTCCACTGACTCAAAAAAATCCCAGAGACTACCAACTGCAACATAGCTAACTGAAAGGGAATACTCAAACCACTCACAGAACATCTAACTCACTCCACCTCTATAGGTATCAATGGTGTAGCATAGCGCGATAAGGCATGAAAATGAGTCTTGTAATCTGCAATTATTGAACCGCTCTACTCCAACCTCTAGAACTCATCGTGTTTGCTCATACGCAAGCTAAGAGTCACATATTTCTTTAGAAAAATATGATAAAATCTAACCCAAGACAGTGGAGGCGACCTCGTTGGTCAATAATCAACATAAGCTCTCCATGATTGTTTTGCATCTACCATATGTTGAAGGGTCGTAAAATAGTATATGTGCAACTCGACGATACCCATGGTATGTAGCCTCTCATATCTGCTTATAATAAACTCATACCAATCTTCCTCAGGCTAACTATATAATACAAAAGGCTTTATGTTGGAAAAGTGCTCCCAAAGCTTCCGCTCATCGATGGTAATAACAGTCCAAGCATTTTGCAGTGGACTAATCAATATGGGGAGCTAACATAGCAGCTAGCTGAAACCCAAGATTGGGAGTCTATCCCTCTACCACTCGGGTGTGTGACCCACCCGGAGTAGTCAGATGCACGCCCGCCTGGGCCAACCACCGAGCACACTCAACAACCTGGCCAAAGTGTCATGTAGAACTGGAGTAGCTATAAATCTGGGATGATCCTAGTTGGGCCCATCTCCTCATCCAACTACTCATCATGAGGCTCAATATACGGCTTAGGGGAAACTGATCTAGCTTGAGCCTGATCAGCTCCCTGTGCTCTGCCCTGACCCGATGTTGCTCCTCAGGCTCCTCAACTGCACACTACAGGTGCACGTACCGGCACCTCCTCTCTCACTGCATGGACATGAGTCCTCACTATTTGTGAGAGAATAAGAAACAAAGGTCAGTTATTAATTTCATTAATCTTACCACGAAAGGAATGAAGAAAGTGAAGTTTCCTAAATGTGCCATAGCCTCTCGAAGATAAGTACGGACGTCTCTGCACCGATCCACAAGACACTACTATACATTGAACTTGTATTTAATACCATTTAACCTAAAGCTATGATACATACTTTGTTACGACCCCTTTTTAGAATTATGATAGCACTTACACTTTTCTCACTGGTAGGCGAACTAATCCCCAATTAGCCAACACAAGCATAAATAAGGAATGGATAATAACAAAATACATAATTAATATGTCTCATCATAATAAGACAAAGTAAGGGAACAAAGTCTAAAAGTATGAACATGTCTGTCAGAATAAAATAAAAGGAAGGGAAGAGATATGAGCATCCAAGAGTATGTCAGAAGGTAGCATCCTTACCCTGAATCACTCGAGACCACCATCTAAGACTCAATCACGTAGTACTAAACTGGTGGAAGGCGTTGTATCTGCATAAAAAAAGAATGCAACAAGTGTAGCATGATTCACTGAATCTCACAAGTCACTTTGTTCTTATACGGGCTCATAAATCATGTAAGTCACCTCAATTACAAAAGAGTTAAACAACCAATAAACCAAGTACCAGATGATCAAATACAATGATCCTTATCAAGAATTCATCCATGTCTCATTAACCATTCCAACCAATTACCAATCAACACGTAAACAATGAAATAATATGTGTATGATATGAATACAATGCATATGCCAGGTACCTTTCACCTCCAGTATACATATATTCAATTCTATGAACTACACACCCATGGGGGACCCGCAAAGTTCATATACTCATCGCGAATTTGTGGATCCCAAATCATGGCTGAGTAATAACTATTACAAGCGTGCACCTGGACACCACATTTATCATCGTCATCTCAATGTTGCCAATCATCTCATAAGTATCCTTACCTTCTCAGTCTCTTGGACACACTACATTTATACCACTGTCATATCAATATCATTAGAACCATGAAAGTATGAATGGACATGATAATGCAAGGCAAGTAATCAGGATGTATGAGATGCAACCAAGTATAAGAGATGAATTTCACATGCTTTAAGGACGTCAATAACACGTAATCCAAGTACAATCAAGATAACATATCAAAAGAAATGTGATGAATAAACACAATAGTAGCAAATACGGTGACAAGCCCAATCAAAAGCAGTTGGAACTGGCTTAAGGCTGATTCCCTAAAACACTTATTATCATAATTCAACACCGGTACCCACCCAAGAATTCATCACAACCACTAAGGTGGGTCACTGAGACATGCCCAATACCCCTCAACATCTATAACTAGTGATGTACTTCTATCGAAGACTAATAATAATATGTTGTATCCTACCCAGAGTCGTACAGAAGTCGCAAACAATCAACCCTCGACACTGGCCTTGCCCGTTCGGAGCGCCTCATAGTATTAATACTCTAACATTCATAGAGTCTCTGTTAATAATTAACCTAATACACATACCAGGACTTAGTTCTTACACATACCAAAAGATAGCTAAAAACCAACCCTGGGCCCATGATGTCAAAATTTGAACTTTATTACTCGGTTAGTATTATCACATACTAGATTGTCATATCCTTAACTTAATTGGAAAACTAACCCCAATTGGACCTTCAACTGCATGATTTAGGAAAAGCCCCAATTTACATACCCTAGATTTCCCCCTAAATTGAAAATGACTTTCATTATCAAATTAAACACCATAACATGATTATCTACCATTACACAGTACGTATTCACAATATCAAGATCATCTAACTAATATTACACCCTCAAATCAAAGATTTAACTCTGTCATTTTACCATGAAAACTTAAGAACTTATTTTCCCCCAAATAAAGTCCAGATTAGGATTCAAAGGACAACAATGATCAAGAGGGGACAAAATTATACTTTAGATGATGAACCAAATAGAACTCCTCATGAAATCTCCCCCAAGTAGGCTCTAAAACTAACGTAAGATATTTTAGGAAAGTTAATTGATTTAGGGTATTTAATAAAATGCCTCCCGCACCGGAGGAATCTATCACGCAGGGGTTGCGTCACCGTACCGGAAAAAGGTTTGCTATGGGATAAACACTGAGCATTCCACATTGGCACTGGTGCAAGAGAATCACCGAGCCTCTGCGATGAAATCACTGCAGGGGCGGAACCTCACAATATTTTAGGGTCCGAATCTGCGAGTCAACCTTTGTAGAGGCAAGCACGCAAGCGGCCCAAAAGCCGCTGGTGCAGCACACCAAAACCACATATAGAGAATTTTCCACCAAACACTCAAATTACTCTTGAGATGCTCCAGACACAAACGAACATGCTACCCCAAGAAAAATAGTTCTACAAACTTACTCGCGCCCTTGGATTTCTCATTTAACCTAACTAAGACATACTTTTCTAAAGAATCGCCCATAACAATCAAATATCAAATTTCACAAATAAAGCCACAAAGTACATCTTATTTCCTCGGGAAGCGAACCAATGACTCGGTTAAGTCATAAATGACCCTTCAAAAACTACCGAAGTGATAAAACTCGAAATCGAATCCACATACTCAAAAATCTACTTTGAGTCAAACTAATCAACTCTAAAAATCATACGTATTTTCTAGGTCAATGAACACCATTTGTAAGTCTCTCTTCTTGTCCTTATAATGTTCCAAAATCTACTAAAAAGATGGATGACTTCTGTAGTCGACCTCCCTGGCCTGAAACCAAATTGGTTCTCAGAGGTAGACACACCCTTCCTCATCCTCATCTCTATCACCCTTTCCCAAACTTTTATAGTGTGGTTTAGTTGCCTGATAGCTCTATAATTATTTAAGTTTTGAATATCGCCTTATTCTTGTACAATGGAACCATTGTACTCCACCTACATTTCTCTGGAATTTTAGCCATCCTAAATATATTATTAAATAACTCAATCAGCAACTCCATACTGCTTCGTGTGAGTTCTTCCAAAATTCACCATCTATCCTTGGCGCTATTCCCTATCTCATATTTCGAATTACACCCTTAACAATGAACAGGGATTTTTTTGCATAAATCTTCAAACTCTGGCAAGCCGTACAAAAATTTCCCTACCACAACATATTACAAGTTTTCATTAGTGTTCATGCTCGAAACATCTACTTCAGTCCACTTCACCACCGACTCACTATTGATGTACGAAGTATCCTCACCCTGAAATACCGAAATCCACCTGCCTGGACTCACACTCAAGCTCACAAACTAGTAGAGGGACTTATATCTACATTAGGAAAAGATGAAGTAAATGTAGCATGAGTACACAACGTACCCCCTAGATATCTTAAGATGACAACAATGGAAGATACATTGTGTACTTATGTTACAGTGGTTCGTTGTGTACTCATGTTATACTAGCTGCATATTTTCTTGATGCATATATAGATCTAACGACTAGCTCGAGACCGCATGACTGAGTTCGAGCAGTTAATCCCCAGCTATTAGGACGAGGATGCTATCTCCAGCATGCTTCTTTACTATCTTTACTTTTGTCCTATGGACATGTCTTCAGGCTTTAAGCTTATGTATTCAGTTGGCACTTAATGCCATTGACTTTTGAATCATACATCATTGTATTAGAGCTCTTGTATGGACATACTAGATCACTTGGGGGTTTGTTTAGATGTATCAGACTTATCATTTTCTTGCGCATTATATTATAAGGTACCTTATGTTGTATTTGTATTTTTTCTCTTTTAATTATGTCATATCATGTTAATGACTTGAGAGTAGTTCACCTACATGGTGGGATTATGTAAGTGCCACAACAACTCTTGAAAAGGGGTCGTGAAACTTATTGTTTTTTGTTTTGCTTTCTGCAGTTCGTGGAGTGTTTCCAAAATTACAGCTTTATTTTGTGCTTTTTATTTATTTGTTGTTTTGCTTGTAAACACTTCTATTTTTATTTTATTTTGTTCACCACTAGCTGATTGTGGTTTTTTCTTTAAAAAGTCACACATATGCTAAACTGAAAAATTTATTTCAAAAGTACACAAGCAGTGACTCAGGAGTATTGATACAATGAAAATTTTAAAATGTTGAGTAGTTGTTGGCTCAATGATGATGATCATATGTTGAAGTTTTGATGATTTGACAGAATGAACCCAATGAAAATCAAGGAAGATATAAGGAATCCATTAAAGAACTAGATCTCTAAAGGATACAGTGAAGCAGTCATATTAACAAAGGAACTGCTCAAATGAGTGCTCCTATCTGTAATGCAACACTGGACACTGAAAAGCTATTTCATGCCAACTAGGAGAAAATAAAATATTGACTGATTCCTATTCTATGAATACTAGATGTCAAGTTATATAATATTTCCATAAAGTACCACAAGTTCATCGACATGGAATTAACATTGAAGTAGGAGAACAAACTCGATGCGCATACAAGCAAAGAATGAAGATCCAAGTCAAACATGGATTGGAATTCGGGTACAATTAATTAAATCAAAACTTGGTTGGATTCAACATGCAAGGGCGACAACTACTTTTATATATACACAGCATGAACAAGCTTTGGAGCTGAACCACAACCAAGATCACAACATTCGAACGAGAGGCAATGTGAGCGCAGTCAACACTTAGGGTATGTTTGGTATGAAGGAAAATGTTTTCCTAGAAAATATTTTCTTGGAAAACAAGTGAGCTTCTAACTTGTTTTCTAGCGTTTGGTATGTATGTAAAATAAAATATCATCCTAAGATCATTTATATATCTAGAAAAATACTTGGGGTGGAGTGCGAATTTTGAAAAAAACATACCCTATCCCCACCTTTCCTACCATCCCAACCATTCCACCCCACCCCCAACCACCCACCCTTCACCATCCACCCCACCCACTACGCAACCAAATCCCACCCCCACCCAACCACCCATGAACGCACTTTATCATCACCCACCCTACCCCACACAACCACACCCACCCAACCCCACACCACACCACTGTTCTAGTTAACCCTCTCCCCACATCCCCGCCATAATTTTCTATTTCATATATCTTATTTTGTTTTTTCAATTTGTTTTATAGAAACAAGATTTTTTTTCTTATTTTCACCCTGCCACTTGCCCCCTTCCCCCACCCAGAACCCACCCACACCAAAATTAACCAAACAAATATTTTAGTTTTTATAAAAAATTATACAAGTACATTAAAATATATGAATTATAAAATTTAGGAAGGGGAGTGGGGTGTAGAAAACAAAAACAAAAAATTCAATTTTGGGTGGTGTAGAAACCAAAACAAAATTTTAATAACTCTTTTTTTTAAAATAATTTTTTTGGAGGGGTGGTTGGGTGTTGGGGTCGGGGTGGTTGTGGAGAGGGGGAGTTGTGGTCACGGGTGGTGGTGGTGTGGTGGGTGGATGTGTAAAACAACACAAAAAGGAACTTTTAAAATTATTTTTTAATACAAAACTAGAATTGTTTTTCAGGGGGGTTGGTCAGGTGGTGGGTTTGCATGGGGTGTGTGTAGAAAACCAAAAAGTAAATAAAACTTTTTAAATTTTCTTTTTGGAGGGTTTTGTACGGTGGGTGGGGGTGTATAGGGTGGTGGTAGTAGTTGGGGTTTTGGTGGGGTGGGTAGTTGGGGTGGGTCGAGTGGTGGTGGAGTAGTTGTGACACTTGTTTTCCCTACTTTCATTAGGAAAGTCGTTTTCCTCATTTTTAAGGAACTTATTTTCTTAAAGAAAATATTTTCCTAAAATTTTGACGAACCAAATATGAGAAAACTGGAAAACATTTTCTGAAAAATGTTTCCCTTCTTACCAAACACACCCTTAGTCTTAAGAGAGCAAACTATAGGTCGAGAAAGAACCTGAGCATATAAATATTTATAATTATATTTTTTAGTTTTCTTAGTTAGGTTCTGTTGTTCCATCTATCTACCTTTGTGAGTATTGTGTGATAGGTATTTCATTTTTTATCAAGTTGTATGGGATCTCTTAACTGGGTAGAAGTCTTGAGATATCTATTGTATAAGTGGGAAGAGGTGGACTATTAAACAAAAATGTACTTTGGACCTGAAGAGTACCATAGAATCTCCTCATACAAAACAACAAAAGAAGTATGGGACATTTTACAAACCACACACAAAGGAACAGTCAGGTAAAGAAATCAAAAATCTCCATATCAAATTGGCAGTATGAATTGTTTATGATAGTTGAAGGGCAATGCATCCAGGAGATGTTCAACATGTTCACTAGTATAACAAATGAATTGGACACTTTTGGTTTGGATATCCCTCAAGCAAAAAGAATAGAAAAAACTACTCGATATTTTACATGATTCCTGGTAGGGCAAAGATAACGCCATCATGGAGGCCAAAGACCTAGATACAATGAACATGGAAGACATCATAGGATACTTAAAAACATATGAGATGAGGAAGCTCCATCCACATAAAATTACTCCATCAATCAAAGATGTGAACTTTATCATTGCGGCTACCCACATTAAGGATTTTAATGAAGAAGACATGACTATGACCACCAAAAAATTCCAAAGGTTTATAAGAAGAGGAGGATTTAAAAATTAGATGAAGTTCCTCAAGATCAAGGGGGACTGATAGAAGAAATCAAGACGGATGCTTCAGATGTGGAAGTATGGATAACTTTATTAGAAATTGACCTGTAGAAAAGAAAGAAGAAAAGAGGATTGAGCCAGATGAGAGAAAGGAACATGTCCTTAAAAATAGGAAGGGCAATGGGAGAGAAGATCAGATTGTAAAAAAAGCCTTAGCTGCTATAGGAAATTCCTCAATCGATTATGAAAATGAGAGAGAAAACCTTAATAAGTCTTTAAGAGCTATAATAGAATCTGACACAGAGGATACACTATCTCTCATAGACAAAACAAGCTCAGACTCAGAAGAAGATGTTAAGGTAACCTTTGAAGACATAAAAGATGAGATTCCCACCTACACGAGAGAAAAAATAGAAAGTGTAATTCATATTGTCAGTAGCGCCTTCGAAGATCTCCATTCGGAGAAAAAAAAGTTAGCAAACACATACGCCATTCTTGAGACAGAGCTCAAAATTTATAAGAACACTAAAAGAACCTGGAAAGTATGAATGATTCTCTAAAGAACCGGGTTCTTAGCCTAATCAAAGAAAAGTCTGAGCTTACATCTGAAAAGGAAAAATGTATGATGGTATTCACAGAAGACTCATAACAGATTGCATAAAGAAAATGAAAAGAATAAGACATTCTGAGAGAGGTGAACAAAACCACAGAAGAGGGGTAAATGGATCTGTTACACCCCGTACTTTCGTGTACCGACATGACATCATTGAATATCGAAGTTTCAAGAAGAGATATAACCCTACAGAAGAATAATTAAGGTTTACAACTTGGTTATGAAGGTAATAAAGTGTTTGGCGAGTTAAATGGATCGAAGGAAGTGCGTCTTGATGAAACTAGGAAACTAGGCAACTTGACGGGACAAATGATGGACCGTCAAATACTTTGACTGATCATAAAATACCTTGGCTAAGCCATCAATCTTATAGGAAGTTTGACAAGGATGATTGACGGACCATCGAGAGTTTGACGGTCCATCGAGTGTACCATCAAAGTACGGTGGTGGAATTTTTTATCGGGTTTAAAAGAGAGTTTTGCGAGTGGAACATCATTTTCACCCAAAACAAAATTATAAAACTCTTTAAATCCTCTCTAGAGATTCCATAACATTCAAGATCAATCCTAAGGTAAATCGCATAAGATTACCGTGATAATCCCCGCGGTAATCGTATAAATCATCATCTTCGTGGAGAGGTGATTTTGGAAACCCTAGAATTTGGGGCAACTTGCTGTTTCATGAAGGTTTGGTTGCGTTGAGGTAAAATTCATACTCCTCTATCTATATATGTTATTAATTAATGATTTTAGATAAGTTGTGAAAGGATTTTCATAACCATAACCCATAAACTTATGAAGTTAAGATAGGTTGAGTTGTGGGCTGTTTTGGTTGGAATTGTAATTTGATATTGAGTAGCATATTGATTGTTGGTATCGTAAACCTAAGCGGATATGTTTCAGAGAATTGTGGAGTCAAATTACATAAATACCCCTTTGTTAACATTTTTAAGAATCCTTTGTCTTTTAAGGTTAACAAGAAGACGCCTAAAAAGATTTTCTTATTTGGTTATGGATTCGATATTGATATCGACCCTTTGTTTTTTATAGATAATCATTATTAAGGAATACAAGGGCTTATAGCATGAGGTATCGCTTCATGGAAAAGGTATGTAAGACTATTCCTTCCCTTAAAAGCATGAAATCCAAAGACCCATCATTTTCAAAAAGAAATGTACAGAGCTCCACTCTATTGTCTATCAAAGTCCTATGTTAAGAAATGTTTATCGCTTATTCATACTTTTATGATCCTAGTTGTTGGTTACTGAATATGTCGTAAGTCTTTGAATGGAAGCATTCCAAAGAGATAATCATCGAGTTGACTAAGAGTCATTTTAAGAGGTATGTCAAGAAGTCTATGAATTCAAAAAGGGCAAACGAGCCGTTATTATTTTTGTCCGTTGTTCATACCTCAATTTACATTGGTATTGACATGTTTTCATTGACATTGATATCATGCATACAATCATAATTATACAGAGGATCATGTTGCACATTCTGCAAAAAATGCATTATACAGAGGCTCGGGTGAAACGTTCCAAATCATACACATATATTGGATCGGGTTGCACGTTCCACAACATACACATATTTTTGATTAGGTTGCACGTTTCACAACATACACATGTGATGGATCGGGTTACGTGTTCTGCATCACATATATGAACTAGAGTGAATATTACATTGCATATTCATATATATAATTAAGATTAAGGACATGTTATACTTTGCACTATAAGATGAGGATAGTTTATACAGTAAAAGCATATCCAGCCAGGTGGTATTATGTTTTTGAGTTTCATTATTCGCCCCACGTAGGCCCAGGTTACTTATGCCTTCTTTTATAGCTAATCACTTCATATTGCTTATACGCTTTTCCTTACAGCTTACAGATTCATATTGTTATTCATGCTTTACATACTCAGTACAATATTTTATATTGATGTCTCTTTTGTCGAGGGCACTGCGTGTTCATGCCACATGTTTTGATAGAGACTCTGCTAGGCCACCGCAGTGGGAGTTGTCGAGTTTAGCCGTCAGTAAGTAAGCTTCGTCTTTCTGGAGCTTCATGGTTATATATATGGATTATTTTGTGGAGTTATGTACAGTATCTGTAGGTCGGGGCCCTGTCCCGGCCATATGTCAGTTCAGTCACTCGTAGAAGCTCACAGACTTGTTTTGGTATGTATAGTATGGGTGTATAAACCAGGTTTTAACCTTGTAGGTTCCATTATATATAGGTGTTTTGGGTTAATCCCTCTTATCCAGAGTTATTGTTGTGATAAATCTCAGTATGACATTATCGGCGGAGGTTCTGCTTGTATAAGAGACTGGTCATTAGAGTGGTATGCTCGGCCAACAAGGCATTGAGTGCTAGCACAACCCCTAGTTTGGGGTGTGATAGGATCTTAATGGAGCAGGTCCTCAGAAGCTCTAAAGTCCTAAATGAAAACTACTGCAAGAATAGGTAGGGTTAAGGATTCGAAAGAATTAGCACTCGATATAATTCCAGATGCACGTATGTTTTAGTCTCACATAATCATATATGCAGTCATTATGGGAATAATGGACACTATAGGGATAAGAGGTCAGACAATATTGCAGCAATACGAGGAACATGTAGTATATTAGAAACAAGACATCTAGTCTTCCCAGACCAACTGCAAGAAGATGGTCTAGAATAAAAAGGCGTCGAATAAGTAGGAAACAAAACATATATGCAATTAATAGATGAAACATCTAAAAAAGAATATCCTAAAGATGAACTGACCACAACATAACTTCCCTCAAATTGGCTATGAAGAGAGAGTGTTTGGGACAGACTCTAAGGGCAACAATATCTTACTCGGTCTTTTATTGTAACCGGTATGCACTCATGACATGAACAATTAAGCACTGACAACACATAAAGCGAGGAAACTTGTCAAAGAAATTGGTTTTTTTGAGTATAAAGTATGCACGTCCTTTCTAATTGAAAGTTGCATAAATACGTCTATGCTTCCAATCCATCCAAGTCAGCCATACAAGACCTTTCCAAAAAGAAACAAACTTGAGTTTCCCAATACCAATACCCAAAATTACAAACTACATTCGTTGTTTTAAAGTCCATATTTATTGATAAGTAGACACCTCAACTTGGTTCAGAGATCACTAATAGAATTCTTTGAAAACCACACATGATAAGAAACGGAAATATATGTTACTATATAAAACAACCAGTAACCAGTGGGAAGGATATATTGAGACTTTGAAAAAAGAGAGGGACACATTGAATATGGAGAAATATTGAAAGAGTTAGTGTCCATGGGGGAGAGGGTTTAATAAGAGGGAAGTTGTCATTCTGGAATGGAAAAATAAAAAAGGGGTCTGGATCAAAATAAAATCAGTAGGTATAAGAAAAAAAATAAGACGAGGATGATTGAGACGGGGAAATAAATTTAAAATAAGATACAAAAAGGGGATACATGTACTCACCTTACATAAGGACTTACTAACCAAATTGAGCTTAAACAATGAACCTGGTCCTTTTTCCCTTCTAGTGTATACCAAGCCCCAAATACCAACCTGAACTATATATTATTCAGGTCGTATGACTCAAAGTGGTGCAATAATTTTTTTTAAGGTTTTAGATAGTTTATGTTATTATATCTCTTGTACATGTTAATGATAATGTAGCCCGAGTGGCCATGAGTTCGATATTGATCGAGTACACTAGACCCTGTTGAAACAATTACTTTTTGACGATGTCAAAAGAGGGAAGATTCAATTCATATATTCAAATAGATCATGTTCCAACATCAGATATACTATTCTTACACATTACTTGACCACATACCACATAAATATTGAAGGTGGTCCATTATGATAAAAAAAAATTGAAAGTAGCACACACATCCAGTTGCCATTTAACACTCAATATAAAGGAATTTCTTCTTACATATGAAAGAGATCAGTCTTATTAGAAGGCACTCAACAATGAAATATAAGGTTGAACAAAATAACGTTCTGAGCAAGAACATGGTCCTCACACAAATTAGTAGGACACATCATTTTACAAATTCAATATAACCTAGCCGTCTAAGAGTTGCAAGAGAAAAAGGTTAGTCCCTGAGTTAGATTAAGCAGACCATAAAAACATACTTAGTATTGCAGGTGAACTACTGCAAGTTTACATCGTGTAGTGTGCCTTAGTCTATCAACATGAAGTTCTAGTGTTAGAACAACATGGAGCTGGTTCTGAGGGAGGAAATTGTCAACATAAAAGCATAGCCCAAGGGGGAAGAATTTATCAAGATCTTAAGATGATTAAAGGAAGTTGATCAAAGGGAACTTGAATATATAGGAAGCTGCAATGTGTTTGTCATTATCAAAAAGGGATAAATTATTGAGTAGTTGCTGGCTCAATGCAGATGAGTTTATATTGATGTTTAAATGATTTGACAAATAATGTACCCAATGACAATCAAGGGAGATGTAAGGAAGGAATTGAAGAATCAGATATCCAAACATATCTCCAAAGGATTCAGTGCAACATTAATATAAACCAAGGAACTGCTCAAAGTAACTAAACCTTACTGTCATGCAACATTGGAGACTGAAAAGTTATTTTATCCAAACTAGGATTAAACAAAATATTGATTGATTCATATTTAATGAAATGTGGGATTTCAACTTATGGTGATATTTTCATAAAGTACCAAAAGTCGATAAACATGTAATTAGCATTGATGTAGGAGAACATAACTAACACATAAAATTAAATTTTTTTTATCTAAGTTAACAAGGTTTGGTTTTCGGGTTGAAATAACTAAATCAAAACATTGTTTGATTCAACATTCAAGGGAGGCAACTTCTATATATATACAACATGAACAAGCTTTAGAGCTTAACCATAACAAAAATCCCAACATTCCAATAAGAGGCAAATTGAGTGCAGTCTACACTTTGTCTTAAGAGATCCAACTACAAGTCGACAAAGAACCAGAGCATATCAAGATTTATTATTAAGTTATTTAGTTGTCTTAGTTAGGTTCTGTTGTGATTCTATCCATTTACTTTTGTGATTATTGTGTGATAGGTGTTCCGTTGGTTATCTGTATGGAATCTCATGACTGGGTAGAGGTCTTCAGATATTTATTGTGTAAGTGGGTAGAGGCAGAATGTTATCGAAATGTGTCCTTTAGGTATAACAAGCAAGATTGTAAACCTTTGTAAGACTCTTGATAGTGAAGTTGTGAAAAGTAGTATAAGAGATAGATCATGGTTTTTTACTCATTCGATCAAGGAATTTTCTACGTAAAAATTCTTCTGTTGATTACTTATTTCTGCTACATTACCCTCTTGCATAGTTTGTCTAAGAACCTTATTCTTAAAGTGCAAAAAAGTAGCCGCTTCTAACAAAAGTAAGTGGAAGATGTTGATCATGGATAAATATTGGAGGATTTAATGACTAGGGGATTTGATGTTGTTATGTAAATTGTTTCCTTAGTTGCTGATGACTAGAGGGATTTACAAAAGAGAAGTTCTCAATCAAGAATGTGATGAAACAAGTCTGAATCCAACTAAAGTCAGTAAGTATAAACAAAGAAGCATATAAGGATGGTTGAGAGGGGTAACACATGATTTTAAAGGTCGAGATTACACAGTAGAAGAGGCTATTTGAACTCACCTTAAATTAATCTATGAGGACTTAAATAAGCCAATTTAGCTAAAATAGGGAACCCAGTCCCTATCCCCTCCCAGTCAAAACCAAGCCTAAATTCTACCAAATACAAACCTGATTTCCATATCTATTCTTGGCACTATTAGAATGATGTGTAACAATCCTTTAGTTTGGGTCTTATGACTTAATTTGGTCCATGCAAAAATTCCTCCGAAGGTTTAACTTGACAAATTTGTTAAAGCTCATGTATTATATCATGCTAGTGTAGCCCGAGTGGCCATGAGTTTGATATTGATAAATGCACTTGTTCTTGTTAATGAACTTAGTTTTTGACGATGTCGAAAGGGGGAAGATTCAGTTCATAGGCATAGAATTCATGTGAACATCAGATATATCAGGCATAGAGATTACATGGTCGAAGATGTGAGAAGATGAAAAGTTGCACTACACATATATCTAGTTGACACTTAGAAGGCTTTGTAAAGGAACTGGTTCCTATTTATAAGAGAAATCAATCCTATTTAGAAGACACTATAGAGTGGAGAGATAATGAGGGAGCGGAAGTTATCTTGAGGAAAATAACTAAAGAACCTGGTCCTTATGCTTATCACTCAAGAAATGTTTTTGAAAATGTTATACAGGAGAATGTTCATTGAGGATATATAATGGACAACATCAGGTTCTACAAACATAGATGCCTATAGGATTGAAAAGAGTGGAAGGTAAGTCCCTAAGCAAGATTGAGTAGGCCTACAAAACATTCTTAGTCAAGCAACCTAGCATATAGAATGCTGCAATGAATTTAATGTTATGTCCTAGCTGCTGACTTAGTCATCTTACAAACCTCACTGAACTCAATGGTACTACTGTAATCTTACAATCCTTGTATTGTGAGCCTTCGTTGTATTATCATAAATCTAGAAGGTTGAACAACATTAGAGTTGGTTCTAAGGGGGAAATATTGACAACATAGGAGCTAAGCCGAAGGGGGAAGATGTGATCAAGAACTGCAGAAGAATGGAAAAGTTAATCAAGGGCATATGAAGACATATGAAGTTGTTATGTGTTTTCCATCACCAAATGGGAAAATCGTTGAGATGCTGCTGCTTTAATAATAGTGTTGAGCTTAAAATAATATTTTGATGATTGAAAAAATATGTATCCAAAGACAATCATGTACAAAGAATATTGAAGGAAGACATTGAAGAACCAAAAGTCCATACAGATTTTCGAAGAAACTAGTGAAACAGTCACAACAAAAGTGGAATTGCTCAAAGGAACTAGTATTTAGAAGGAACACTGGAGACTGCTGAAGAAATCAATTTCATTCCAATTGGGAGAATTAGAAGTATTTACTTGTTCCAATTTGAATAAAAGTTATATTTCAAGATATGGGAATATTACCATAGGTTGAAAACAATAATTAATGTTGGAGTAGGAGAAGGAAAAACTATATGCACAGAAGGAAATTATTATCAAATACGGATTGGTTTTCAGATACTTTATAAAGCTAATACTTGAATGGATTCAGACAAGAAGAAGGTGACAACAAATCCTATATAAACAACACATGGAGAAGATTTGGAGCTTAACCACATCCAAGAGAGACATCTAGAATAAGACTGAGTCAACACTAGAGTCTCGAGAGAGACAACTAGGGAATCAACAAAGAACATGTTCCTATAAAAATATATCTTTCACTTCTTGAGTTGTAAAAGTTAGCTATATCATATCTGTATAGCTGCGTATATAATTCCATAGGCCTCTAAGGGAAATGTAACTACATAATACCTACACATAATGACCATTTGAAGAATATGACATACTCATCGATAAGGTCATTACATCGCCAAATACCGTTATGCGGTCTACATATTTCCTTTAATTGCATATGAACTAATAAGATGGTAAATGTTTACTATCTTTACCTTTTTTTGAATGACATCAATTGACATTTTCTTATAAATAGGAAGGAAAAAGTGTCGAGAGTAAAACATTCTTCTGATAAGCAATAGGTAGGGTACAACAATCAATCAACGAAATAGAACACAAGTCTTCTCTTAGCGATTAGGAATCGAATCCTTATTGGGTAGCATTTTGTAGTTGTAGTTGATATGTCAATCATGCCAAAAGAGAAGAAAAGTAATCTCTACATACCTTATAATTGACAAATGTTACTCCTATACCATCTTGTGTGATCTACAATCATCAACCTATGTAATAAGGACAAGTCGGATCAAACTCAAGTCAACGGTTTCACAATTACTTCATTACGACATTATCATGGTCTATGCTCACCAATTGATCTATGTAGTCTAAGAGAAGATTATGAACACTTAGTAGCAAAAAATACCTTTAATCAGCGAAGGATTCCTCCATACCAAGCTTCCTTCTGACACTAAGTATTTCCAATTCAATCCAACCAACTAGGTGATGTCTTTGAGATGATATAGTCTTCCTAATAGTGAATTAACTTCATAAGCTTAAGGGATTGATATTAGATAATATTTAAACCCCTAGAGAGTGTTTGAGGTCTTTTAGGATGAGTGAGGGTTGAAAATGAAATAAAATAAATGATGGTTCGAGATTGACATATATATAGACAACCCGCCGTCTCCATTATGCGAGAGGATCCGCGCCACAGATCACCATTTACAGCCGCATACCCCACCTCATATGGTGGAAGGAAGGTGCAAAAATAATTTTCATGATCTACGGCCTGATTCGCGAAGATTAGGTTCCGCGACGCGAAGCACTTAGCTTATCATCCTATCGTTGTCAAACATAGTCGAGTTATGGTTCCTTAAATTCTATTGACTTTCAACCTTCCGTAACACTTTCTTAACATTATTACATGTCATACGAGTGAGCTAAGGTTGAATTTCAATTGAGATGAATTAGATCTATCTAAAATAGGAAAATCTAACTCCTTTATATGTTGTCTTGTAAACTCAGGAGCGGGTTCATTTTGGTTAATAGCTATTGAATTTGAACCTTGAACATTGGTCCTTCTTATGGATTGAAGAATTTATTTTGGTTGGTTGACCTGCACACCCCTGCCATGATTATTACCTCTAAGTAAGGTAGGACAATATAATTATGGTAATGGTGGTGGTGGTGGTAGCTATTGGTTTTGAAGCACACCTCTTCTATTGTCTCTACCTCTAAGCGAGCGGACGAGATCTGAGGGAGGTGACAGTGGCAGTGGTGGTGGTAGTTGTTGGTTTACATTATCACTATTGTTAACTGTAAGTGATGGGGGACGAAATAACGGTTGTAGTGGTGATGATTGTGACTTAGCCCTTTTGTTTCTCATGGTTCTTACATGTTGCACCGATTCTGAAGGTCTTGGTAATGGTACATTTTGTCTGCTTGAACCTTCTACAGTGTATGTCTCATCTTCTTCGTCTATTGGATGAGATTGAATATGAGGCATGAAGTTTTGGAAGCCACGAACAATTTGGTCACATATAGGGAAATGGAGCAGCCACGTAGGTGTCGACATTTTGAATGAACAAAATAGAAAAGAAAACGTCAATGTTAATGTTATTGATCAAACACATAAAAAGAATTACCTAAAAAGAGGTTGAGTTCACCTATATGATTTTTTAGAACAAGCAGATGAGACTGAATTATGCAAGTCAATTCTGCAGGCTGTAGAAGAATTTATAGGACATTGCACCCCACATTTTGGCTTGTAGATTTCACGCATCCTGTAAAGGCAAGTTGGTCAAAGTTAATAATATACTTGACCGTAAAGTGACAGCTCTGCAACCGAAAATGAAATTTATTGATGTGTTTACCATTTTATATACTATATTGTTCTCTTATGCCTATATTTATTTGATTTATAGTTAATTTGTTATTTTTATTTCTAAACAGTGAGAAAAGTATTTTTCCTCTTTCGAAATTTCATTTTTGGTTTTGCATTAATTTGTGGTGTGGCGAGGGGTGGGGGGATATTGCCAAAAAAGGTTCACCTACTAATATTTTTACATGTGTAAGTGTAATTGTTTAAAGGTATCGACAATTTGACCAACTCCAATCCAGTTTATATATTATTTAAATTCATTAATTCCAAAAAGAGCATGCTATCTAATAAGATTAATTAGTTGTATACCTTACAGAATTATCATTATTTGCATTACAACTTTGGTCATTATCATGAGTATTTTAGCAGTATTTCACTTTGTAAGTTAAACAATGTAAGCCAAAAAGGCAACAATCACAATGATAAATACAAATTGTAAATGATTATGTAGAAAAATGAGGAGAAAAAATAAATCAGCACTAGTAAACTAAAATTGTTTTTCTATAAATAGTTTATATAATATTTAACAGTTTTGTTCTATTTTTAATTTTAAGTTAATTACCAACGGATAATGACAATAATATCTCATGATTTAATAAAAAATTATATTATTTTTGTAATTAGTTCCCAATTTTTTAATAAATATGAATTTTATCACAACAATTTCATAGTAAATAAATATAGTCAGTCTTTTATTATTCCTCCAATAAGAGAATTTTTTATAGATTGAAGCAATATTGCAAGCTATTTATTATTGAAATTTATACCTGCCAAAAGTGAAAAAATCATGGTATATTAAAAAATTATCTTATCTCACGTTTTACCGTGTTCGTTCTTTTTCTCAAATCAAAAAACCTCACGCCCCAAGAAACTAAATATTTCTTATCATATTCAACATCGTAGTCCATGACTGAAACCTGAAGAGTCACTAACCCAAGGTGTACCATGTTCTCTATCATCACCTTCATACTTGAAGTAAAGTAGAATAATTGAAAAGCAAGCGATTAAATCAACAATTCAAATAAAATAAATAACAGATATCCAAAAATACATATCTAAAAGCCGCCCATATGCAAAAACGGATTATCAAGGAGCACCATTAGACTCTATACCAATGTTAGGTGATATCCTGAAAAAGACAAAAGAAAACAACTACTTTGTAATGCCACCACGACTGATGTGGTTGGCCCACATCAGCTACACTCTAACCAGGCCTCGAACATGATCAAAACCAACATATAACCACATTGGTAGAAGGATCTAGAGACAACATAAAATCAGCAAGGGTGAGCATATAACCATGTAAGATCATTGACCCGCCCCTCCCTCATACATCATAGACCAAGTCTTGAATATAGAATGCTGAAAGAAATAAATGATATACATATATCTTCCTAATATTGCACTGAAGCAATAGATAAGAGATGTAACACATAGGTATAAGTTAATCATATCATGTCCAAGTCATAGCCCCTCAGGGATCAAGTCCCCTAGACCATAGGCCCTAGAGGGGTTCCAAGTGATCCACTAGAAAGAACCCTAAAGGCCTTTACATATACATAGGATTAGCTAGAGCATACATTCATAAAGCCACAACGATACTAGAGATCTGATTGACCAAGCAACAAAATATCAATATCATCAAAATCAATTACCATGTAAAATATACAATACTAGTCATTAGATAGTTCCCTAAATACATCTTGAAGAAAGGCATATAATAATGCGAAATATCCCAAGCATGCTATAAACTGAAATATTTAGACTCTTCAGTAAATATAAACTCCTTTATCAAGGGAGGGAAATCATTTCATATTCCCAATAGGATTTTTCCAAAATCTCCACTATTGCATGAGCAACTATTTAATATTACAATGACTTGTACACCTAAGGAAATGACTCTATAGTCCCTACCCCAATCCTCAGCAATTTTCCTAATTGTTGGTTTTGTCTCCAACATCTTCAAAAACATTACCCAATCAATAAAATCACTTTATAATACAAAAATATTGTAATACAAATCACTAAGAATTTAAAAGTATATAGTTAAAGCTCACGTGAATCTAACTATTACAACTCAAGGATTGTATTGATATCTTGATAATAACATGTTAATTGATGGTGTTGTAGTTGAATCCTTCTTCTAGTAGACACTTGTGTATATCTCGCTCTTTCTCTCTATTTGCTCTCGTTGTGATATGTCACCAAAGCATTGATGTGATGCTTTATATAGGAGTATAATAGTTGCTTGTAATTCTCTCAATTCAATCAAGGCTTGTTTCAAATAATTGTAAGACACCAATCCTTGATTGAGTTGTACTTGAGCTTCATGCTATATGACCAACTTCTCCTTTCTCATAGCTAATTCCATGTGTTCAATTATGGTAATGTCTCATGTCTTGACCTCATATTCATTGTAGAATCAGATTATTATTTAATCCAAATTTTCCAAGGTTTCATGTTATGTGCATCAAATAGATTCTTCTTTATACACCAAATTGTCTATAAATCTTGTCAAAATGACTTGGTTCTGTTAACAATCCTGCATCTGTGTTTCTTGCTTCACCAGTTCCTTTTGAGATTTGTTAAGGACCTTTTTTTTATACATTGCTCATCTTTCTTGTACTTATACTGTCACTTGTACAAAGTTTTTCAATCATCGAAATTCCAGAAGATCAAAAATAAATATTCAGATCCCAACAACTCAAAAATTCTCTCTTTTCAATGATGACAAACTCATAGAAACTTCATACTTTTTCATGTTCGCTCTAGCATGTTCATCAATCTTCATATTCTCTTATGTCCATATTTCCCCTTAGGACTAGCCCCTCTATTCTCAATCTCCCCCCTAAAAACTAGCTCTATATTGATCTGTCCTATTGACTTTGGTAAGATGTTAGGCTTACTCTAGCCAGTGTAGACTTTGACAAGATTTTAAGGTTACTTTAGCCTATGTAAAACCGTACGCTAAAACACTATAAAAGGATAGTTGTAGGAACCTTATCATATCCATATGTCATTCTTCTTGACATTTCTTCATTGTGAGTATAAGGACTAGGTTCTTTTTTCAGGATAATTTGTGAAACTTTCTTCTTTGTCAGGACCGAAAATCCCAAAGTGGTTGTGAGCACACCTACACTAACATGTAGGCTAACCTAAGTAAAAGTCTGAGTCTCTCAACAATCATAAAGCTAAAAATAAGTAAAACAACCCATAAGTCAATAAAAGGTCTCATAACTCATAAAATGTGAAAATCTAAGTCGTACACCTTCCTAAACCTAGAAGTCATAAGTATTAGAGACTCTAAATATTGAGTACAAGTCTCAAAGTCTACAATAACCGTCTGAATGATAAAAGGCAAAAAATAAGATAGATATGTAGTCCAGTGATGCGGAAAAACCAACACCTAAAAATCCAAAAGGTACGCCTCAATGATCGGCGGGTACTCATCCACTACTAGAATACAAAGCAAGACCTTCACACAGAAAAGGTGCAGCAGGTATGGAGTGAGTAAGCCAAAAAACATGAATCCAACAACATAATTGACCGACATTATGTTGAAGCGATAGAAAGGGTTAGTTATTCTGATACTTATCTCAACAATTAGTTTATAATCAATCCAGCAAGTTATAAGCACTTAAACATATAAGAATTAGAAATTCCATCACCAAGTAAACTAGCGAAATCCAAATTTTTCCATAAAAACATGTACATGTCAATTAATTAGAATGCAAGCAAGTATGAATGATATGCAATGCAAATTCCCCAATCAATATTCATCATTATACACAAGCTTTTGCAATAGGTTTTATGTGACCCATGAGGTACATATGAGGTCCATATACTCACCAGTAATTCCAGATCTCACATATAACATCTCACATCAGGCATCCAGCCAATAGGCTATATTATCGTCATCACTTCAACCAGTACCATTTACAAACGAGCCACCCAGGACCATCCCATATGATTCATCCAATAAGTATGTCAATGATATCATATGAAGTATTAAATGAATATATGTAAAAACGGTAATTAAGAAGTACTAAGTATTTCCTAAAGATGGCTCATTTTCATAATGTATACGAGAATCGGAGTGATGAATGCATAAAAATCAAACAATAATTATCACGATCCAAATCACGGGCGTCGTGGTGGAACCTACATAATCCCCTAGGTAGGTGAACCAATTTCCAAGACAACATTAAGAAGGTTTAATACATGGGGATGAAAAGGAATTCAATATATATACATCAAATCCATTAAATCATATACGTAAATTGATTCATACAACAACCTTCCTTTTCACAAAACATGGTCTGACTTATACAAGGACTCTATGATTACAATGAATGAATGATAATTACAATAATACTGCTCTGGATGAAGGAGATAGTCAACATAAGATAGAAACTAAGGAAACTGAAAAGAGTAGTCTGCATCAGCTCCCCATGCTCCAAACTGCAACTTGATAGACTGAATACAAAACGATGCAACAAGCGTAGCATGAGTACACAATGTACCCTCGTAGATAACATAGGCCGACAATGATGGAAGCCACACAATTAGAGATAAATATAAAGTTGATACCACATAATCCTATGACTAACAATTCAATAAGCCAAATAAATCATGTTGTTTATATAATAGTTCATATAATCCTCAAGTCCACCTAGTTATATAAGTATCCACTAAATGTGAACAACCTCCATATGTTATTTTCATTCAATCTATGTTCATGCCTTCGTCAATAATAAGAATAATACCAAGATCAAAGTTTCCATTTTCTAAAATATTTAGCCTTAACAATCTGATGAATTCCAATAAATACAACCCGCACTTAACATGTCTCTATCTTTAGAGTTTTAACTCAATTATCATGTGCTATGCTCACCAATTAATATATCTAGTCTAAGAGAAGATTAAGAACACGTAGGAGTAGAAAAACTTACCTTTAATCAGCCAAGGATTTCTCCATACCAAGCTTCCTTCTGACACTAAGGATTTCCAATTCAATCCAACCAACTAGGTGATGTCTTTGAGATGATATAGTCTTCCTAATAGTGAATTAACTTCATAAGCTTAAGGTATTGATATCAGATAATATTTAAACCCTTGGAGAGTGTTTGAGGTCTTTTAGGATGAGTGAGGGTCGAAAATGAAATAAAATAAATGAAGGATCGAGATTGACATATATATAGCCAACCCGTCGTCTCCATTCTGCGGGAGGATCTGTGCCTCAGATCACCATTTACAGCCGCATTTCCCACTGCATATGGTGGCAGGAAGGTGCCAAAATAATTTCCCTGATCTACTGCCTAATACACGAAGATTGGGTTCTGCGATGCTAAACACTTAGCTTATAGTCCTATCGTTGTCAAACATCGCCGAGTTATGGTTTCTTAAATTCTATTAACTTCCAAGCTTCCGTAACACTTTCTTAACATTCTTACATGTCGTACGAGACTCTTGGAAATCTCAAGTCCATGGGTCTCATGTTAGCTAAGTACGCTCTTATTCATGTACGAACTACGGGGTGTAACATGGAGTAAATCAAAGTCAGCCACATTCAGTCAAACTACAGGTTTGATTACATATGTACCTCTGACAAACATTTTTGCAGCTTGTATTAAATTTAAAATTCTAGAAAAAAAATATGTGATACGTAGAATTGTGAATTGAGTGATACCAATATATATGACACTATATTTTAGTTCATAGTTATAACAAAAAAGGATATTCATGACTGAAAAAATGCTATATTAAAATCTTGAGGGGAATGAAACTATATAAATAGATGAAAACTGAAAAATGAATATCCAAACAGTTGATTTTTTGGACAAGTTACTCTAAAAGAAATGAAAATCTTCAAGGTATGAATACTCATGACTTTAAAGCTTCAAACATAGATCCAACCCATTAGTTTAGTTATCACAAGTGAGCTGAGGTTTGAATGTCAATTGAGATGAATCAGATCTATCTAAAATAGAAAAATGTAACTCTTTTATATGTTGTCTCGTAAACTCAGGAGCGGGTTCATTTAGGCTAATAGCTATTGAATTTGAACCTTGAACATTGGTTGTTCTTGTGGATTGAAGAATTTGCTTCGGTTGGTTGTCTTGCACACCCTTGCCATGATTATTACATCTAAGGGAGGTAGGATGATATAATGGTGGTAATGGTGGTAGTTGTTGGCTTAGAAGCACACCTCTTCCATTGTCGCTACCTCTAAGAGAGTGGGCGAGATATGAGGAAGGTGACAGTGGAAGTGGTGGTGGTAGTTGTTTGTTTACATTATCACTACTGGTACCTGTAAGCGAGGGGGGGACGAAATAGCGGTTGTAGTGGTGATGATTGCGACTTAGCTCTTTTGTTTCTCATGGTTCTTACATGTTGCACCGATTCTGAAGGTCTTGGTAATGGCACATTACATCTGCTTGAACCTTCTACCGTGTATGTCTCTTCTTCTTCGTCTATTGGATGAGATTGAACATGATGCATGATGTTTTGAAAGCCGCGAACAATTTGGTCACATATTGGGCAATGGAGCAGCCACATAGGCATCGACATTCTGAATGAACAAAATAGAAAAGAAAACATAAAAATGTTAATATTATTGATCAAAAACATAAAAAAAATTACCTAAAAAGAGATCGAGTTACCTATATGATTTTTTTAGAGCAAGCAGATGAGACTGAATTATGCAAGTCAATTATGCAGGTTGTATGAAGAATTTATAGTCCAGTGCACCCCAAATTTTGTCTTGTAGATTTCACGCATCCTGTAAAGGCAAGTTGGTCAAAGTTAATAATATACTTGACCGTAAAGTGACAGCTCTGCAACCGAAAATTAAAGTTATTGATGTGTTTACCATTTTATATACTCTATAGTTCTTTTATGCCTATATTTCTTTGATTTATAGTCAATTTGTTATTTTTATTTCTATACAGTGAGAAAAATATTTTTTCTCTTTTGAAATTTCATTTTTGGTTTTGCATTAATTTGTGGCGGGGCGTGGGGGATATTGCAGGAAAAGGGTCACCTGTTAATATTTTTAGATGTTTAAGTGTAATAAGATTAATTCCAAAATAAAGCATGCTGTCTAATAAGATTATTTAGTTGGATACCTTACAGAATTATCATTATTTGCAGTAAAAATTTGGTCATTATCATGAGTATTTTAGCGGTATTTCAATTTGTAAGTTAAACAATGTATAGCCAAAAAGGTAACAATCATAAAGATAAATACAAATTGTAAATGATTGTGTAGGAAAAGGAGGAGAAAAAATAAATCAAGACTAGTAAACTAAAAATATTTTTCTATAAATAGTTTATATTATATTTAACAATTTTGTTCTATTTTTAATTTTACGTTAATTACCAACATAAAATGATAATAATATCTCGTGATTTAAATAGAAAATTATATTATTGTTGTAATTAGTTCCTACTTTTTTAACAAATATGAACTTTCTAATCAAAATGAATTTAGAATTAGATTATCACAATAATTTCATAGTAAATACATATTGTCAGTCTTTTATTATTCCTCCCGTAAGAGATTTTTTTATAGAATAAAGCAATATTGCAAGCTATTTATTATTGAAATTTATACCTGGCAAAAGAGTCAAAATCATGGTATATTAAAAAAATATTTTATATCACGTTTTACCGTGTTCGTTCTTTTTCTTAAATCAGAAAACTTCACGCCCCAGGAAAATAAATATTTCTTGTCACAATCAACATCGTAGGCCATGACTAAAACCTAAAGAGCCAATACCCCCAGGTGTAGCATGTTCTCTATCATCACCTTTTTACTCGAAGTAAAGTAGAATAATTGAAAAGCAAGCGATTAAATCAACAATTCAAATAAAATAAATAATGTTTATCCAAAAATGCATATCTAAAATCTGCCCATATGCCAAAGTTTATTATCAAGGAGCACCATTAGACTCTATTATCAATGTTAGGTCATAGCCTGAAAAAAATAGAAAATAACTAGTTTGTAATGCCACCACAATTGATGTGGTTGGCCCACATCAACTGCACTTTAACCAAGACTCGATCATGATCAAAACCAACCAGTAACCACATTAGTAGAAGGATCTAGAGACAACATAAAATTAGCAAGGGTGACCATATAACCATGTAAGATCATTGACCCGCCCCTCCCTCATACATCATAGAGCAATTCTTGAATATACAATGGTGAAAGAAATAAAGGATATACATATATCTTTCTAATATTGTACTGAAGTAATAGATAAGAGTTGCAACACACAAGTATAAGTCAATCATATCATGTCCAAGTCATAGCCCCTCAGGGATCAAGTCCCCTAGACCATAGGCCCTAGAAGAGTTCTATGTGATCCACTAGAAAGAACCCTATAGGCCTTTACATATATGGGATTAGCTAGAGTATAATCTATAAAACCACAAAGATACTAGAGATCTGATTGACCAAGCAATGAGATATCAATATCATCAAAATTAATTATCATGTAAAATATACAATACAAGTAGTCAATAGATAGTTCCATAAATACATCTTCAAGAAAGGCATATAATAATGCCAAATATCCCAAGCATGCTATAACATTAAAATCCCTAAGATGTCATGCTCAGTGATAATTTGATGCGACCTATAAACTGAAATATTTAGATTCTTCAGTAAATATGAAAAAATGTAAATATAAACTGGAAAACTCCTTGATCAAGGGAGGGAAATCATTACCTATTCCCAATAGGATTTTTCCAAAATCTCCACTATTAAATGAGCAACTATTTAATATTACAATGACTTGTACACCTAAGGAACTGACTCTACAGCCCCTACCCCAATCCTCAACAATTCTCCTAATTGTTGGTTTTATCTCCAACATCTTCAAAAACATTACCCAGTCTATAAAATCACTTTGTAATACAAAAAATATTATAATACAAATCACTATGAATTTAAATGTATATAGTTAAAGATCACGTGAATCTAACTATTACAACTCAAGGATTGTATTGATATAACTTCTTAAGAACATGTTAATTGATGTTGCTGTAGTTGAATTCTACTACTAGTAAACACTTGTGTATATCTCGCTCTATCTCTAGAGTCTCTCTCATTGTGATATGTCACCAAAGAATTGATGCGATTCTTTATATAGGAGTAGAATAGCTGCTTGTAATTCTCTTAATTCAATCAAGGCTTAGTTCAATTAATTGTAAGAAACAAATTCTTGTTTGAGTTGGACGAACTTCTCCTTTCTCAGAGCTAATTCCATATGTTCAATTATGGTAATGTCTCAGAGTGATATGAAAGTGTTGTGGGTCCAAGAGACCGGAAAGGCAAGGTACTTATGAGATTACTGGCAACATTGAGATGATGACATTATAACGGATGGCTCAGGTTGCATGTTGTAAAGGATAGAATGATATGCGGGGTTTGGTGTTGCATGCCTGCAACATGATATTAATACAGCGAATAGCTAGGCTCTGTGATCCGACGAGTTATTCCAGAGCGAAGGGGTATATGGACTTCTCGAGTCCCCCATGGGTTATTTTCATAGGGCATACCCCTGTGAATTGTGTATACCAGTTGATGGAAAGATAACTGGAACATGCATTTGAATTCATATCATAAATACATCTATATATGCCATTTCATTGATTAATTGATTTTTGGTAATGTGATATGATTGGTTATTAGAATATGGGTGAAACCCTAATTTACCTGGATAATTGGATTGATGCTATTGAATCAAATTGATTTCCATGTTTGGGCTTATCTGTATGCACATTTGGATAAAATTGATTGTATTGCCATGTGTGGCCTGATTTCTTATGCATGAGTTTGTGGGCATAATTTGTATGTATAAGTCTTTGATGTGTACTACTAGTGAGATCTGAAGTGTCTATATTATTGCTTAGATCCAGAGAAAATATGTGCATTGTGTGTTGTCCGAAAATTGGCCGTGTGATTGGGTACCGAGTCTAGTAAGGAAGTTGTAATAAGGGTTGCTATTGGGAAAGTAGGTGCTGAATGATATATGTGTGTTATATTGTTATGGTATAGAGACATAACTAAATCTAAGGCTAAGAAATATAAAGGAGTTATTGTTGTCATGGCTAGCCTAAGTATAATATTCTTGAAAAGGGTTCTAAAACGGTTGTTGTAATATAAGTGTTGACTTGTTTATTGATGTGTTAAGGTTGGGTTAGTGTGGTTAAGCTTGAATATGACTTGGACAAGAGAGTACTAGTCGTGGGTACTATGATAGTAAGGTCCTTGTATATATGAATGGTTTGACTATACTTGAATGTGATTAAAACCTTATGTGAACAATGTGACTTGATGAATAAGTAAATTGATATTAGTACAACGTCACTTATATTGGGTATTCTTAACTCGTGTCAACTTAATATGTATCTCTGTTACGTATCTTTCGTCGTTGTCAGCCTATAATGTCTACGTGGGTACATTGTGTACTCATGCTACGCTTATTGCATCTTTTCTTATTCAGATACAAGTCGCTCTACTAGTTCGGGAGCTCGACTGTGGGTCTGGGCCGGTGGATTTCGGCGTTCCAGGGTGAGTGCTTCTTGCGGCATGCATTGGATGCTTTTCTCTTACTCTGTCTTTACCTTTGTATTCAAAAGACGTATTTAGACATTTGATTATGTTATTCAGTTTTGTCATTGTTGCCTTCATTCAAACTTGTATTCCGCATTAGTGCTCTTGTATCAGAGACCAGATTTTGGGGGTGTATTGATGTTTTTATTATATTTATGCATTTCTTTCATACTGTTTGTTATATAGGAAGTGGTTCGCGTACAATGGGAATGTGTAGGTGCGACCACGATTTCATGAAAATGGGTTATGACAGAAAACATGTGTGATGAGTAAACATATCAAGAAACTATGGCAACAAGCCCAAATAATTAGCAGTCGGAATAAGCACGAGGCTGATTCCCCAAATCATCCATCACCATAGTTCAACACCGGTACTCCCTCAAACGTTCATCACAATCGTTTGAGAGGGATCCCAAAACATGCCCAATACCCCTCAGTATTAATACTAATTACGCATTTTTGTCGAAGTCTCGAAAAGCTAAATCATAGCCTACCTAAATGCCGAGCAGGAGCCATGAACGGCCGATCCTCAATGACAGTCTATGACTCTTCAAGACTTCTGGTAGATAACAGTCTAACACGCATGTTCTAGATGTTAATATCAAATAAAGCACATACAAGGAATAAATCCCAAATCAAATGTAAGATACCTAAAATTCATCCCGAACCCACGGTGTCAAAATGCACACTTTATTACTACAAAAGCTTCTAAGCGTGATTACTATAGATAACCCAAAGTTAATTTGAAAAACAACGTTATTAGACTCTTAATTTCATAAACCAACAAGAGTTTAAAATTTCTAAACTCGGTTTCTTCCACAATTAGAAAGGGCTTTCCATAATCATTTGAATCCTTCAACGTGATCATTTATTCAAAACATTAACTCATTTATAAGAAACCAAGGTTTACCATTTCATTTTACAGTATGCCATGATTTTGATTTAATCCTAACCACCAAAAAGCTTTCCTTTCAATTTCCCTATTTCATGCTTTACCCCAAATACCAGAAACATGGAAGAATAATTAAACGGGAGGGAGAGATTACCTTCCATGGAGGAATCTTAGGTCACAAACCGCAGGGAGGCTCCTTAAACTAACTGATATAAAAATCTTCGTGAGCTTAAAGTTCCGATTTGATCCTCAAGGTGATAAGCTCAGAGTTTCAAAGATGGTTGATTATCGAATGATAATATGCTTAAAATTACATGGAAAATGGAGTGGAATTGGATTTGTCACTTCAAGATCTAAGAAACAAGTTTTTATTCGGCCTTCTTGTTGGTCTTGGCCGAGACCATTTATTTCTTTTAGCTTATATTTAGTCACAATCTAGCTATTATCTTAGGACATAGTATGCCATGTAATAACTACCTTAGGACACAAGTAATAAGCCATATAAATGGTGACAAGGCCGAGAATCTTCCAATAGGGTGACTAGGCCAAAACGTCTTCCAAACAGATGACTAGGTCGTGAGTTGGAAGACAAGGTGGCAAGGAGAAGAATGATCTCGAAGTTAAGGCTTCCAAGAACAAAATTCATGAACCAACTAGTTCATGAATTTGACTACATTAAATACTTCAAGTCGGCCAAGATCAAGAGTTAACCGAAATACAAAGAATGGATTACTATAAATAGGACACTTAGCATGTTGTAAATAGACATGTTGTGAGTTTATTGATATATAAAAGCGAGTTTTACTCAAAAGATAAGGTATTCAACTTATGTGTTGTATACATTAGTTGGTCCTTATGTGGGTCTTTGGTTCTTGTGTAAGATAAACCCCTTAGTGTAAGTTGAACCTAGGACTGTGTGACCTAGTTAAACTCAAGTTAAGGTTTTCCTTGGTGTAAGTCTTGGTTAGGACTGTGTGACCTAATCAAAACCCAAGATTAAGGAACCCCCTTGGTTGCAAGTGAACGTTGGAACTTGTGTGATCCAACCTAGCCTAAGCCTTGGATCTAACTCTAAGGTTTTCCGACCACCCTTACTTGGCTTGTTCACGGGCTTGTACTTAGCAATCCTGGACTAGACCTTGTTGAATTGGTCACCTTCATTTGGTGTCGACCCGGGTAGTAAAACCCCCGTGTCTCTATCCTTGACATATCATCCGCATCCCACTAAAACCACAATAACCAAACACTTAGCCAAATTTGAACCAACCAACACTTGGTGTGTACTTGGACTTGCACCTCACATTCCGTGTTCATCCCTCATCCGAACCACTTCATTCTTTCTACAACCACATCCCACAAGACTCCATAAACATACCCATCAAAGGTACCCAACCTAAATCATCCAAAAAGTTCCGTCCAATCCCGACCACACCAAACAGTCCGCATAACACATCTTGCCGATGATCTCACTGTTTCAGTTCTGTTCCGTCACTTTGAAACCACCAAACCACCAAGTCCCAAACATCACCCGGATGCTAAACCCACCCATAACAACCCCACAAAATTCCCAACTCCGTTTCAAACCACAACCACCCGAAACAGACACTAAATACCACCCCATCTGACCAAACTGAGAACCCGAGAACCCCATTTTTGACTTCCAATTTCGGGTCAACCTGAATTCACCAACACCCGACCCACATACCAAAAATCACCCCTACTTATTTGCATTAGATTGGTATTAGAGCCAAGCATTCCCGTCCCACACATCAACGCTATGGATTACTCAAAACAAGAGTATTGGAGGATCGCATGTGACATTTTGGCCGAACGTGCTCAAGCCTTAAAGAAAGAACTTGTGGATCATGCCGAGATAAATAATGTTGAATATGGGGTTGTGAAACGCAGCCAATGGCATGAGAATGGCAGTACCTTGTACACAAATCCATTGTACAATGAAGATCGGTACCTCCTTTATCAATCCATTGTATGATCAAGAGAATGTGGAGGAAGATGTTACACTTGCAGAGGTGTGTGAAAATTTAGTTCTCTGACATGTGTTGAGTTTTGAACCTAAAGGACACGAGGAGACACAAGATGAACAATTCATTTACACTCGATGCAAAGTACAAGATAAGGTCTGCAACATAATTATTCACAGAAGAAGTAGTGTCAACTTGGCCTCCGTGGAAATGGTGGACAAGTTAAATTTACCCACATGTAATCACCCGAAGCCATATAATCTCCAACGGCTGAACCAAGACGAAAGGCTAAGAGTAGTACAATAAACTCTTGTTATCTTTCGGGTTGGAATGTATGAAGATAAAATATGGTGTGACATCCTCCCTATGTATGCGTGTCATATTTTATTGGGACGACTGTGGAAACTTTATCGAAAGGCACAATATGATAGAGAAAGGAATAACTATTCTTTTCAAAATAATGACAAGAAGATCTGGTTGGTGCCGTTGTCAGCTAGCAAGGTGAAAGACATGAAAATCCAAAGGACAAGGAAACTCAAAGCTGAGGCTCTCTTACTTGATGCATAAAAAAATGAAGAATAATTTAAGAAGGTAGAGGCCACAATGGGGATAGGAAAAAAGAGAAAAAAGTGTTTCCAATCTCGAGGATCGGGACACTTTGTCAAAGAATGTCCTAACCCCTGAGTAGTGACAAATGAAGATGGCGGGAAGTCCTTTGTGGAATCCAAATCCAAGGAAAGTTATGAGACCCCCTTATTTGATGCACAAAAGATAGAGAATGAATTTAAGCAGGGGAGTGCTATAATTGCCGATGTGAAGGAACTTCCGATTGATCTTGCATCCGAAAAACAACCAATGGAAGATGGTGAACTTGTTCTTGATTTATTTTCAAGAAGTTCATTATATACTCACCAAGACCATGGATTCCATCCAGAAGAAACTAAGGACTTGCTAGGCCAAGAACAAGAATTGTTCGGCGGAAGCTATGATCGAAAGGGCCTTAACCCCTACCCAACCCCCACATTATTGATGCTGAAAGAGGATGGGACTTGGCACACATGTTACCGAGAGGTTGATAAACTCACCATGAAGTGCACCATTCCTATTCTGAGCTCGAAAGATCATTTTGATGAGTTTGCAACCGGACCATCACCAATGGAAATCATTGAACATGCTCTTGGTTTATTTTCGAGAGGTTCTTTGCCCAATCAACGAGCGTACGAATACAATGCGGAAATGGCTAAGGGAGTACAATAATGCGTACAAGAAACACTAGGCGAGGGCCTTGTCCAAAAGGACTTTAGGCCGTATACGGTGCATGACTTGTTAGTGCCAAAAGAACATGAGAAGTGGCAGACTTGTGTTACCATCCAAGATATCAGAAACATCATGGAAGGCAAGCTCACTTTGCCGAGGATGAAATTTTCTTTTGAGGGATCAAGTGGATCCAAGATAGACTCGAGGAGAGGATACCATCTAAGGGGAACCAGAGAAGAAGATGCATAGAAGATGACCCTCGAGGTCGAGTTTTGTTTGAGAAAATAGTTCATAATGTCGTTTGGATAGTGTGATGCCCCAAACATTTTCTTAAACAAGGTATCACATCCATCCTTGGGAAACTTAACATCACCCGAGGCCATTTATGATATCCAAACCAAGGTGGAATCTAGCCAAAGGTGGTCCGAGTCTACGGGGGTCATTGCGGCAAAATGTTTCTTTGGTTCAACTTCTTCTTCACATCATGTCGTAAGAATTATTGCACACTTGTTGTCCCTATAAACGATCTAATAAGAAAATATGAGTAAGAAAATAAAGACTCCAAGTCGGCCAAGATCAAGAGTTAACCGAAATACAAAGAATGGAAAAGATTCATCAAGCACATACCAAGAATGGAAGCTTCCACACATATTCCAAGAAGATGAGATTTTTGGAAGAACCAATTTCATACATTCTTATACATGGGAACCACAAAAGGGTGTGAAAGAGATTGGGTTCATCCTTGTCTCCAAGTAAAACCAAAACGTTCCCCATTGTTCCCACAATGGCCGAGAAGTTCCTTGATCACTAAGTAAACCCGGACACTTCCCCATTTGTCCCCACCTAGGTCGTGTAGTTTGTGTATTTTATTATCCTAATAGAATAGTCCATGTATTACTATAAATAGGACCCTTAGGATGTTGTAAATAGAAATGTTGAGAGTTGATCGATATATAAATGTGTGTTTTACTCAAAAGCTAAGGTATTCAACTTGTGTGTTGTATACATTAGTTGGTACTTGTGTGGCCCTTTGGTTCTTGTGTGAGCCAAACCCCTTAGTCTGAGTTGAAGCTAGGATTGTGTGTCTTACTTAAACCCAAGCTAAGCTTTCCCTTTGGTGTAAGTCTTGGATAGGACTGTGTGACCTAATCAAAACCCAATATTAAGGAACCCCTTTGGTTGCAAGCGAACGTTAGAAATTGTGTGATCCAACCTATCCTAAGCCATCTCTAAGGATTTTCGACCACCCTTACTTGGCTTGTTCACGGGCTTGTACTTAGCAATCCCGGACTAGACCTTATTGAATTGGTCACCTTCATTTAGTGTCGATCTGGGTAGTAAAACCCCCATATCTCTATCCTTGACATATCATCCGCATCCTACTAAAACCACAACAACCAAACACTTAGCCAAATTCGAACCAACCAACACTTGGTGTGTACTCGGACTTGCACCTCACATTCTGTGTTCATCCCTCATCCGAACCACTTCATTATTTCTACCACCACATCCCACAAGACACCATAAACATACCCATCAAAGGTACCCAACCGAAACCATCCATAAAATTCCGTCCAATCCCGACAACACCAAACAGTCCGCATAACACATCTTGCCGACGATCTCACTGTTTCAGTTCTGTTCCATCACCTTGAAACCACCAAACCACCAAGTCCAAAACATCACCCGGATTATAAATCCACCCATAATAACCCCACAAAATTCCCAACTCCATTTCCATGCACAACCACCCGAAACAACAATAAAACACCACCCCATCCGGCCAAACTGAGAACCCCATTTTTGGATTTTAATTTCGGGTCAACCCGAATATCACCAACCCCCAAGCCCCTTACCAAACATCACCCCTCCTTACTTGCATCACTAACCCCCAATTCGAGGCACACAAAATCTTGAAAATTGAGATAGTTTAGGGCATTTAAAAGCTATTGGTCAACCAGCGCTTCCGTCGTGGCCGACTCGATTCCACTAGCGTGAATGCACTGAAGCGTATAATGGGACTGCTAAGGTGCAGGTAGTTTCCACCTCACATCAGCGCAAATGGGGAAAATAATTTGCCAAATCGGACTTCATTCGTCCTCCAGCGCAGACATGATTCCGCCACAGCGGATAATGTTTTCTCAACACTTCATTTTAATTAATCTTCTTCCCGTACCGCATGAGTTACTTCCTCCCAAAGACCATATGTTTTAGCTAAAGATAAATGCCCGGATGAGGGATATAATGGGGAAATCAAGCAGACAGCTCATAACGACCGAACATTTCATTACATCAGATACCATTTAAAGAAATGTTTGTCCTCGAATGGGAAAAAATGAAAAGGAGTTTATAGAGTACAATGATTCGGGTCCTGGTCCCTCAAGAGATTCTGATGCCTAATAGTGAATCAATAACATCATATACATACCTAGTACTTCACGTGACCGACACTGATTTAATTATAAATTTTTTTGTTTCGAATGACCTAGACTAGTGTATGGGACAACCTACTATAATCATGATCTTAAGGGACGAACTACCCATTTGTAGAATTTCGTCTTTACAGACTTGCTGTATAATTTCATGCCATCAGTTACACTATCATACATCACACCACGTCATTTATTATCTGTATTACCAGATTCATGACATAGTATGTCTATATGGGCTCGTCAATTACTCTTAGGAAAAATACATAGTATAGAGAAATGGTGGGGCATGATGTTTCACAAGTCATATAAGGCCAAAAAGGTAGGTTTCCTTTCACAATAGGGAAATACAAGCTATTCTTTGTGAGCCAATTTAGTTTCAAAAATAACACACACGCGGTAAGTCTAAATAAGGAAATAAAGCCGTGGAAATAACCTTTTGCAGAAATGTGAGGTAATGCTGCGTACAATAGACCCTTGTGGTCCGGCCCTTCCCTGAACCCCGCACAAAGCGGGAGCTTAGTGCACTGGGTTGTGCTTCTTACGCCACTACAGATGAATCATGCACAAGATCTCATCCGCGCACGCGCACCCTATACCGCTGAAGCGAACATCTATGGGAAAAAGCAGACATTGCATGGGTATTTTAATTTTCCCACTCCGGTGGACATGCTGAATCAGATGGAGTTCACTGGAGCAGAAAACACATAAACTCAAAAGTCAAAAAAATAGGTCGGTCCTCTCCCCCACTTATATAATCCTTAAACTTCCAAATTCCTAAACTTCTCCCCAGCACTACTCTGCAAAAGCACCTCGCACAAAACCCTACCGTTTACTCTCCCTTTTTACAAATACCCTTCCCACACCTACTGCTCTACACTCTCTTGACTCACCGGAGCCAAGTCCGATGGTGGTATGCACACCAGGGCATATGAAAATCACCCACATCTTCAACAACTCAAGCTTCAGCACTCGGTAAGTTCTAATACTTGACTCTACACACGATTGCATCGTAGGAATAGGGTAGGAGCATAATAGTGGGTTGGGAATTCCTTGAAATCTTTTGGAAATTCTATGGTGGTGTTTATGAGGGTAGATCCAAAGATCGGGGGAAATAATAGTGAAAAGGGGGTCTATTCATCATGTTTACCTACATAGGAAACAAGGGAAGGAATTTTCCGGCCAAACATGGGGGTGGATTCACTATGTTTTTCGGCTGGGGTGGTCTGGGACGACGACGCACTTCAGAAGACAACTTTCGTTGAAGCGGGTCAGCTGAGGCGTAAACATTTTCGCCGAAGTGAACAGACAAAAACATAAACTTCTGCTAAGGCGAATGCTTTCCTCGCTGGAGCGGATTCGCTCCAGCGACACCCATTTCGCCGAAGCGGAAATAGAACAGAGAAGTGTAAAAATAATAGCTTTGCATTGGTCAACTCAGTTCAATTTTTATTAATTTCTTTGGTTCGTTAAGCACATAATAGTGTGATACATATGATTCCATAACTGATCTAATATAGAATTGATAAATGCAGGTGTGTTTAGAGAAAACTGATCACAACCCAATTGAAAAACTTGCCCAAAACTATGGACTCATAGATGAGGAGTCTACAACTGGCTATGATACAATTCGGTTCATGTCCCGAGATTTCCAGAACTGCTAGGCATAGATATGATTGGCGTGGAAGAACTCTTTCTTGACTTTTACAACTGGCTTATGCAAATAAGCCGGAATTGCTTTGCTCAAGCTCCGTGCAAAGCTAACGAGGATTGCGTGAGGCTGACAGAGCCTAATCCAGAGATTCGAATTTGGGGCAAAATGGTACAAATTGAGGATGAGGAAATTAATGCTATCTACGGGATGACAAACCATCCTCCAGAAGTTATGGATGCCAAAGAGGCTTATGGGAATGGGGAGTGGTTGGTGTCACATCTGGTGGCTGAGGAGCATAGAGGGAAAATCACCTGAGCAAATAAGAAATATGAGATTACAAATAAGCAGTTCACTGCGGAGGACAAGATCTGGTAGAGCATCAGTACCAGTAGGGTGCTTCCCTTATGTAACAAGTCTGAATGCGCATACGTTCATGCTCTAATAGTAACTTGCATTCTGGATGATGTCCTAGTAAATGTGGGCCACTATATTGTCATCGACTGGATGGACTACTTGATTAAGGAAGGGCCAACTCTGATGTTTCCTTTATTGATTACTAAACTGTGCTATAGGGCGGGTGTGTCAGATAAGCCTGATGATGACTGGATAGATCCTGAAGTGGTATTCCACCCTCTCAAAGTGTTAGGAGCGGGTACCTTAGTGAAGACTAAGAAGAGGAAGGTGGACCTAAATGTGAGCGGGGATGATGATGTTGATTATGGGTCTTACTCGCAGTCGCAGCCATAAGGGACACTTAGTGCCACATGATCCTAGTTGTAGGAGATTCAAGACTTGGTTGCCAGACATCATAGGCCTTCAATCGGGGCAAGTACTTCGGGTGCTTCTGTCGACTACTTCTCCCGTGAGTTGATGAAATAATATCTTAAGTTGTAATACACCCTTCAGACCTCGGTTGGTACTTTGGAAATGGTGTAAAAGGTTTGTCCAAGGATCATAGTAATCTCTGCACGATATTGAAGGAGGAGAAAAAAAGGAACAAGTCCAAGGGAAAACTTCTCGTGAAGGTGTGGAGAGATATCAAGGGATTGTTGAAGCATTTGGATTACAAGGACCCCCTTCCAGTAGAGGATGAGCTTGACGATGAGGATTGTTCTTTCCTGTGCAATGCTGATGGTGGAGACAATAGCTGTAGCACTGAGGGAGGTGACGAGGTGTCAAGCTCTAAGAGGCAAGGCTGAGCTCCTGCTTGATGTTGATTTCTAGCCCATGTCGGGATTTATTTCAAACAATTTAAATTTCTGGTATTTGATGGATGTTCGAATAATTTTGCTTTGTTTGATTTCTTTCATTTTCTATTTTCCTTGGTTTTATGAATGTTTTGGACAATTTGGGATATTTTTAGCTAGTAGTTTATGTCTTGGTTGAAATTATCGGATGTTTAGGTATTTGGCTATCTGATCTTCTCATGCTGGATATCTCTGAATTTGGAAATGTCATAGTATAATTTGATAATGCATAGGTTGATGAATAAAAAACAGGGGTAGAACTCATTGGTTTCTACCTAGTGATTTCGCTGGTGCAGTTGCGATATCCACTGAAGTTGACTCGCCTCTGCGGGGAAATTATCGCTTGGGCGGACTATAGACAAGGCACAATGTTCGCTACGGCGGAAGATGTTCTGCAGGCGCTATCTCACCAAGGCAGACTCAATAATATAATAGGGCACTCACTCTTGTGGTCCACCATTCGCTGGTGCGAATCCGCAGGCGTGAAAACTTTTTTGTTACGGTGGAAGGCCTCAACCAGAACATACTTTCAGAATTAAACAGTTTTCACACTTTGCAATAACTTCCCGACATGATTTCCCCACAGGATCTACCCCGAAGGAGTGTCAAGATCAAATACCAATTAGGAGTGAAAGAGGAGTAGAGTTCCTAAAAATGCTTCATTTCCTCTCGAGGATAGGCACGGACGTCCTCATACCAATCTGCGAGACTCTACTACATATTATCCTTGTATTCATGAGACTGGTGAACCTAGAGCTCTGATACCTACTTCGCCATGACCTAAATCATAAGCTTTGTGGTGGCACCTACACAATCCCCTGGGTAGACGAACCAATTCCCAAAATAACTTTAAAAATATTTAATACATGAGGAAGAGAAATAAATTCAATATATATACATCAGATCCATTAAATCATATACATAAACAGATTCGTACAATAACCTTCCTTTTTTCAGAACTTGATCTGACATATACAAGGACTCTTTGATGACAAGAACTGGATGATAATTCCAATATACTACTCCGGATGAAGGATACATTCTACATAAGATAGAAACTAAGGCCACTGAAAAAGTAGTCTACCTCAGCTCCCCGTGCTTCAAACTACAACCTGATAGATCGAATACCTGCATTCATAAAATGATTCAACAAGCATAGCATGAGTACACAACGTACCCCGTAGACATAATAGACCGACAATGACGAAAGCCACACAATTATAGATAAAAACCAAGTTGACACCACATAATCCTATCACTAACAATTCAATAAGCCAAATCAATCATGTACATAATAATAAATAAAGTCATCAAGTCCACCTAGTTTATATAAAGATACACTAAAATATGTAGAATTAACAACACATAAGACTACTATTACATATTGACACAAAATCACACCAAGTTGTGTATGTCACATAGCTACCTAAACCACAAATACGTCATGTAACACTCAATCAAAAATAAGTTCATAAGTTCTGGGAGTCTCCTAAACGCACACCTGGGTTTATGAATCACATATATCATACTAGACCTCACTATTACATTTTTACAACACAAGTAGTTTAGACACATGGTGCATTACACCGCCACCCTAGACCTTCCACAATATAATTCTTAGGATGAACACCATCTTGTTACACTCACTACTGCTATCCTCAAACCTAAGTTTAGCCATTTCCGATTACAAGTAGGACGCCTAAGTGTAGCCATTTCAGATATGGATCGTATCTCACCCGTAATTTTGGGTGTACCATCCTCACTAAATCTACCATATTAACGTGATCCGACATAGTATGAAATGAAGCTCCAGAAGCTGTCAACTATAAATTCGCAAATTCATGCGAGACAGCCAATCATCTTACAAAGAGTCTAACCCTTTGACCTCCGTAGGAAGTAATGGTGTTGCATAGCGAGATAAAGCATGGAATTGGGACTCATAATCTGCATCAGACATCCCATGGGCTCACTGAATAGTCTCGAAAGCATCAAGTTCTCCTAAGTCATAGACGTATCACAAACCTGCTCTTTTTTGTTACCTAACACACCATCAAAACAATAATGGTATGCCTGAGTAATGGGTACTCGGTGAGTGTCTTCGGGATAATAGAAAATGCAAAATAATATAATATTAAGCAGTAAAACCATGTAAGTAAAACAATTCGAAATCTAGAGATAAAACGTTCCCCAATCATAGAGAAACGATTAGTAGAAACCAATAAGAGAGAATTAAATCAATTTCAATCTATTATGCCATTTCTCGATATTAAGTATTCCATTTATGAACTTAAGATCAACATCAAGTCACTCATGAACAACCAAAATTATGCCAATACAAGCCAAGTCAATGAAATGAATGGATGATCATTAAGGTTCTCTAAAACGGCATAGAAGTACCACATCGGGGTTGTCACCCTCGATAGCTGTCCTTCCTCCCTAATATATATGCAAAACCACATTGGGGTTATTGATCCTCGATGACTATTCTTCCTCCTGAATAGCTAGGCAAACCCCACCGGGGCTATAGTCCCTCAATGTCTATCATTCCTCCCAAATAGCTAGCCAAACCACACCAGGGCTATTATCCTTTAATGGTTATCCTTCCTCCCTATTAGCTATGCTAACCACACTAGGATGCATAGTGACTATCCTTCCATCCGAGTAGCTAGGCAAACCCCATCGGGCCTATAGTCCCTCGATAGCCATCCTTCCTCTCGAATAGTTAGGCAAAACACACCGGTGATATTGTCCCTCGATGGATATCCTTCTTGTCAAATTTGGCCACACAAGGATCCATAGTGACTACCTTCCTCCCAAGTAGCTCATCCAAACACAGAAAATAGAATCACGACAGGATAGGCAAATCATAATTATATCATAGAAGCCGAACCACTTATTATGAATTAGTTCATTATCCTATTGTTAGGATACATCAAATTATTTATGGGTTTAGAAACCAAGTTAAAGTCATTAAATAAGTTTCAAGTTCAACAAACTCATTCATAATGAAAGACACATGAAATATACAAGCTTTTGAAATAGAGTTTAAAATGTCCCTTATCAGGGTAAATCACGTTCAATGTTTATAGCTTTATACACAAGTTTCAATAATCCTTTTATAGGAAAAATCATTAGTACATATATATAGAATGGTACACCTAAAGTTCCATGAGGGCTTTTCCCTAACGCACATGAAACCTTTCCAAAGAAACCATTTTTTTAAGGTTGGAACGTATGATAGAAAAGAGAGATACAAATCATCTTTATAGTCAAAGGGATTTAAAAAAGAGACATACCTTCTCTTTTAAGCATTCTACAATGTTTGTCACCCCTTTCGACCTTAATATATAGCAATATGTGTCAAATGAATTCAATATTAGTAATAATACTCATGATTTGAGCATCTAGGCATTTTATGAAACACTTGGTGGGCATGAAGCTCCACAAGCTCTCACCAATGGAGTTTCCAAACCCAACAACGCATTCCCTTGTTTCTATATGATTCTACAATCTCATAATGATACAACTACATCCTTCTTTGTTACCCATAAGATAACAACAACCCTATGTCAACAATCAACAACCCGAACAAATAATTGTTCATGCTTTTCTATCAAACCCATCATAATTTTACAAAACTATACTTCAATAACTTATGGTCTCCAAATACCTATTACATAATTATATTTGAGTGTAGGATGAAAGTCTTACATTTCGATAACCAAATCTTGAGTTTTGAATTGTAGGGTTTCTTATCCATGATGAAGACTCAAGGAAAAATCTATGAATTCCCAAGGTTTAATCATGTTAAGAATCATGAAATTAATACTAAAACTGACTAAGTATCATAGGAATGATCTTACCTTGATGTAGGAGGATGAAAGGAAGAGGGGAACTTTGTGCTAGGGTTTAGGGTTGTTCTTCTCTCTCAAAGTCGTCCAAAGAAAGCGTGGAATTACTCTTAAAATTCTAAAATTTTGTACTTTAAATAATTGCTTCAGCGTCGCCCATCGCAGCGGTCATCGCTGCTTAAGGAATTATCTGCACTGTCGTAGCGATCAACTTTTGGTTGTGGTGACGCTCACTACTGATTTCGCCCCAAACATTCCAATTCCTTTCCAACTCATTTCATTCTACTTTCAAACACTCATATTACTTCCAAATATCACCTTTGAGTGTTGAAAATTACTTTTGTCATAATTAGAAAGTAGGGATTTACACCTATCTTAATGGATTCAAACCTAACTCGAATTTACGAAGTGTTACAAAGAGTTCGGGATTTCATCAACCTAGACCCTCCGGTATTCATAGGAATAGATCCAAAAGCGGATCCTCAGAGTTTCCCTGACCACATGCAGCGGACCTTTCAGGTTATGCATGCCACCGATATTGAGTCAATAGAGCTTTCCTCTTATATATTACGGGATGTTGATGTGACTTGGTATGAGATTTGGGATCAATCTAGGGACCCCGTGCCCCATCAGCAGGATGGAGAGAGTTTTTGAGGCATTTTTGCAGCAGTATTTGCTTGTTGAGCTGCGCTGAGCTAAGCAACACAAGTTCTTACATTTGGAACAGGGTAATATGAGAGTTCGAGAGTATAGTATGCAGTTTAATTCCTTGGCTAGGTATACTCCTATCGTGGTGGATGAGATGAATGACTGATTCTATCGATTCGTGGGTAGTTTGGGACCATACTTGGTTAATGAATGTACTATAGTTTCTTTGAATCCAAATATAGATATCGCTTGTATTCACTCCTATGCACAAAACTTAGAGGATCGTAATAGGCAACAACGGGTTGATTGAGAGTGGGAAAAGGGTCAGCATAAGAGGGCCCGATCCGCAGGTGATACAACAGACTTCAGAGGTGGGTTCAGGTCGTGGTTTTCTAGGCACTTGCCTTATCCGATAGCCAGTGTACCACCGCAGTCCTGCAGGCAGTGCACCACCGCAGTACATGGCCAGCATCATGATCGAACCATTTATTTGGGTTAGTGTCTGAATTTGTAGACATCAGGACTATATTACAAGGGTGAGTCTAGCCAGATGAGACCTTCATTTCCCTATTGTGATAGGTGTTGTAGATCTCATTCTGGGTATTGCCGTGAAGGTTTAGATGTATGTTGTTTGTTTGGGCATCCTGATCGGGTTAAAGGTCTTACCTTTCAATATCCAAATCTTGAGTTTCAGATTCTAGGGTTTCTTGTCCATGATGAAGACTCAAGAAAGAATCTATGAATTCCCAAGGTTTAATTATGTTAAGAATCATGGAATTAATTCTAAAACTTACTAAGAATAATAGGAATGATCTTACCTTGATATAGGAGGATAATTGGAAGATAAGATCTTTGTGCTAGGGTTTTGGGTTGTTCTTCTCTATCAAACACGTCCAAATAAAGGGTGGAATGACTCTTAAAATTTTAAATTTCCGTACTTTAAATATTTGCTTCAGCGTCGCCCATCGCAAAGGTCATTTCTTTGGTCACTGCAGTGGCCATTGCTGCTTAAGGATTTATTTGCACTGTTGCAGGATCAACTTTTGACTGATGAGATGCTCACTACTAATTTCACCCCAAACATTACAATTCCTTTCCAACCCATTCCATTCCACTTTCAAACACTCATAATACTTCCAAAAATAACTTTTGAGTGTTGAAAATTACTTTAGTCATAATTAGAAAGTTAACACCTATGGGATTTACGCCTATCTTAATGGATTCAAACCTAACAGAAATTTAGGGAGTGTTACATTATTCCCCTCTCAGGATCATTTGTCCCCGAATGAAGGTCATGGATTATGATTTTTCACTAAACCTCAAATTCTTTGAATTTCTAGAGTTTCTATGTAAAACGAGTTATTTTCCGAAGACCAAATATCATCTAACAACCCAACAATAACGATGTGGTTCTCACTGGGACTCCCACAAATATTTTACTCAAATCTAAATATGAAGGTAAGGAATTCAAATCTATAGTCTATACTCTCGCAAGAATTAAGTAACTGAAAGGTTAAACAAATACCTGGAATAGGAAATAAGTGAGGGTATTATGGCTTGAGTGTCATTAAGGGAAACTAAATGGTAACTACATTCTTTGATTTAATTTGGTAAGTCTTAAGATACGAAATAAATCTACCTCAAAGTTTAATAATGTCATTCCTCCATTGTATAACGGGTTCATTAGGAAATTCAAGACTAGTCATTTTGACAGACAAACCAGAGTTTCATAACACCTGGATAGCCATTCTATCCCCACAACCACATCAAAATCCACAATTTCTAATTCAAACAAATTAGCAATAGTCTCTTGGCCTTACGACAACTACACAATCTTTATATGCTCTAGAAGGAATAATGGGAACACTATTCAAAGATGAAGGGTTTTAACAATTGTTCGAGTTCCACACGTAGTATTCAAGGACAAAGTACAGAGCCATATAAGAAAGATTCAACCTCTGGTTTGCCAATGAATACGTATTGGAAGATAAAATAGGGAGAATAAATGTCTCAAAACATCTGTGACCACACCTTACAATCACCACCAAACACCTGCAACATAATTAGAAGAAACTTTATACCATCCCTCAAATTATACAGCACAACCAATGTTCACCTTATAGCACTATTGTTCACTAGGTTAGAAATTGTAGCATGAGTTAATGTGATCATCAAGAGGCACGAGTATCGAATACATCAAAATGATCCTAAATAGAAGTTCAAGCTCTACAACACAATCTAGAATCAAGATGAATGTGAAAAACCTATAATTTCCTGGTAGTCATACATCCATATAAGTGGCTAGTCTGCATGAAGAAGACTCCACTAGACACAGCTCCACAAAAAATACTAGGACACTTTTAAACCTAGGCTCTGATACCAATATTGTCACGCCCCAAACATAATCCTGGAAATAACAGGCATCTGATGCTATGAATAACACTGAAAGCACCTTATGAATTAATATTATCAAGTCTTTTCTTAGTCTTTTATTAAAATTTTCAATTAATTTATAAATAACTAAGTAAAAGTCATGGTCACAAATTATGAAATAAAATCAGCGGAAATATGTAATAAATAATATATCAAAATGTAACAAAGCCCATGAGAGTCGAATAACGACCTCAACCAAATACCCACGAAACAACATCTATATATGGAGCCTCTAAGATGATAAAAGGAAATAGTATAACTTCAAGACACAACCTAAAAACTAATACTAATAAATTAAAGATAGAATGGTGAACCAAAAAAATATCATGAGGGCTCACCAAATAGTCTCGAAAGCATTAAGTTCTACTAAGTCGATACATATCACGAACCTGCTCTTCTTTATTACCTGACACACCATCAAACAGGAATGGTATGCCTGAGTACTGGGAACTCAGTGAGGGTCCTCTGAACAATAGATAATGTAAAATAATATAATATTAAGTAGTAAAACAATGTAAGTAAAACAATTTGAATTCCAGAGATGAAATAGTTCTCCTATGTAACTACATATATTGCTACTGATTTGGATATATTATGTGATATGCTTAATGTCCTTGTTCATATGTCTACATATTTTTCTGTTGATTTGGATATGTGGTGTGATATTCTTGATGTCCCTATTCGTGTGTCTACACCAATGTGATTTTATGGTTATAGTTCGAGTTTATTGACACTGTGTGGTTACTTTCATGGGTTATGATTACTGGGTACACTTGGTTATATTAGACATTGTTGATTTTGATATTATTTTGGGGATGGACTGGTTATCACTATACCACACAATACTGGACTATCACGCCAAGATAGTCATTTTAGCGATGCCGAAGATGGAATGGAATGGTACTCTAAGCCCTGCTTCTAAGAAGATTATTTCATTCCTTCAAGATAGGAAACTAGTAGTAAGGGTTGTCTAGCATACTTAGTGCATTGGGATATGAGTGTGGATACTCTTTCCTTTAATTTCATTCTTGTAGTGAGTGAGTTTGCTGAGGTATTTTCGACGAATTCGCCGGGTATGCCAACAAAAAGAGATATTGATTTCTGTATTGACCTAGAGTCAGGTACTCGACCCATTTCTATTCCTCCACACTGTATGGCTCCAGCAGAGCTGAGAGAGTTAAATGAGCAGCTTCAGGATCTAATGAATAAGCGTTTTATTCGGTCGATGTGTCTTATTGGAGTTCTCCTATTTTATTTATATGAAGAAGGATGTCGCTATGCTTATGTGTATCGACTACAAACAGTTGAAAAAGGTCACCATCAGAAACAGGTATCTGATTCGTCATATTGATGATCTATTCAACTAACTTTAGGGTGCTTCTATGTTTTCAAATATTGATTTGAGTTCTGTGTATCACCAGTTGAAGATCATGTCAGAGGATGTTCCCAAGATGGCTTTTAGGAATCGATATATGTCACACCACAACTCAGGTGAGACGTGTTTGGCACCCAGTGTCGTAATAGCCTGAGAGAACCACTCTATAACTCATGACTACTGGACGTAACGAAGACATACATAGGCCAACTGGCAAAACTTGTTCTTACTATAAGATATTGTGGGCCGAGAAAGCCACTGTAGACATTCATGCTGGGACATCTCAAGAAACCATTAACGAGAGATGACAATGCCACTGACATACTATATATATTGAACCTGTGTCTAAAAAGCCTCTATAAATAACTGACATCAATCATGGTCAGGACGGGGCCCCGATCTATTAGTAGTCTATAGAAAAAATCTGATATATAATCTCTAGACTCGACTACACTCCGAAAGAGATGGAGTCTTACCGATCCTTTCTTGAACCTCGATCTCATCTACTAAAAGAACTCTTTGAACTACTTTTGGGGAAGAACCAATATAAGGTTTCATGCTAGAATTTGAGTGCGCGAGAAAGTTTGTAGCATTGTTTACCTTGGGGTAGCATGTTTTGTTTGTATCTGAGAGGTCTTTGGAATATTTCAAATGTATGATAGAGAAGTTGCTAAGTTACATGTTATTGGTTTCTGGTGTGCTGCACCAGCGGGTCCATGGCCGCTTCTGCAGAGGTTGGTTCGTAGATATGTAACATTGTGGGTTTGTCTATGTCCACTTCTACAGACTTGGTTGTGCAGAGACGACCTGTCTCTATGGAGATTTTCCGCTTCTGCGTCCTTGTCATACATTAAATTTTTTTGCCTCGGCAACATGTTCTTCCGTCGAAGCGATCCGCGTAGGTGATGTCAAATATGCAGAAACGGAATCGCTGTTTTCAGACCTGAATTTAATGCCTTAAACAAATTCTTCTTCCCCAAAACCATTCTTCGGGATTTGAGCTCGATAAAAGGAGTATTCTTAGAGTGTTCTTCATCATCCATATTTTGGGTAATATCTTTCATTGCCTTTTACTTAATTAATCATTATCAGGTCCTCTAATCTTAGTGTAATTCATAAAATGGGGAAGAACCAATATAGGGTTTCATGTTAGAATTAGAGGGCTATAAATCATTATTTGGAGGTTGATTAATGATCTAGTTGTGGTAATATTGTAACCTAGTGTTGGGTAAGGATAGTGGATGGTATTGTGAAGGTTAATTTGATGTTTGAAAACCATTTTAAAATTGGGGGAAAATGTAGGGTTTAAATTGAGGTTTTTTCGTAAATACGAAATTGAAGGTTCAAATGTGATTAGTTTTCAAATTAACTTAAGGATATGACTCTATAGTGTATTCTCTTGGATTTTGATTAATAAAGTTCAAATTTTTATCACCGTGGTTCCAGAGTCGATTTTGGGGTGGTCTTTCGGGTTATTTTTACGGACTAAGTGTTATACCTCATTTTAACCGGATCAAAGCGGAGTACAACATATTAGTTATTCCTTGTCTACTAAACATGAGGAGTCGCCACCTAATTATTTTAACAGTGAATTAGGACACCTGGTCATGCTCCATCTTCTCTAGATACATGGAATCTCGATCGTCAGTTTATCTCTGAATGCGGCAGGCTTTCACCTCGGCCTTTGAATACCTGTCATGGCTACATAGATAGCGGTTGGGCCCAGTGTGAGGGTTCCTTGAAAGTGCATTCTCAACCAATCTATGTAGTCCTCACCACAACCCGGTGGAAAACATCCTCATGTAAAGTCTCTAGACCCCACTTGATTTGACCATTCCACTCTCGGATGATGTTTGTAACCTTTTAGATCTCATCGCCTTCGTAGTCGATCACGTACTCCCCCACGTTCCCTACTTGGGGTATTACCTGTCTCCTTATGAACTGTCTTAGGACCCTAGTAGGTATATATGGTCGAATTCACCGGATCCCCATAAGTGGTAGGAAAGGGCAGCCTACCCTCTTTGGCTTGGTTCCCAAAAATTAGGTAAGTGACTTTGAGGTTATCTTATCTACATTATGGATCTCTGTATGAGGGACCCTCGATTTTATGAAGGTGTTTGATGATCCCCCATTGCACTAAGAGGTTACACCCTTTGAAGTACCTATGTAGGTTTCGACATTGACCTAAGGCTCGGTATATGTCAACTAGGCTGACCGGAACTAGGTCATAGTACTTGGTTTCCCCGTTGGTGGTTATGCCATGAAATATAGCATGGGTGATGAAACATCACTCGGGTATCTAGGGGTCGGGTGGCTTCCCAACTGGCATAAGATCGGCGCTAGCTAGGGATAGGAATTTCAGAATCTCGTCAAGAGTAGGCTTATGGGGTACTAGAAGGTTATAGTCGGGTTTCTTCCTCCTTTTCATAGAGGTCCTAACGATATATATGCAATCCCGGATTTCCTTTTGGGTCGAGGTCATCTCAAAGTCTCCAAACCTAAACACTATTCTATCACAATTCCAATACCCGGTAAGGACTTCTAAGAGATCTTTATTACCTTTCATAGTCATAAGGGAGGGTTGGTGTCATAGACAGTTCGTTACTTCTCTCTTTTGTAGGGTATCTAGCCACGACCACCAAATTCTCAACAACTCAAGTGCGTCTATAACCATATCGAATTTTAGATTGGTATGCATCTACAAAATAGAACGTAGTTAATCCCCCCCCCCAAAAGGACAATGGTTTATCACATAAGGCACATTTAAATGCTTCCACATAGCAAGTAGTTGGATGCAGTGCCATCGGGTCATAGACCGTCAAGAAATAAGGTAGTCAGCCTAATAGGTCCAGATAGGTATGAGATATCTAAACCTATCTAGGTCAAGCATGTGCTAGTTCAATAGGGATTTGGCTTCGCTCTATTCTAGTTGTACAAGAGTGGTTTAGCAAATGACTAAGGGACCGAGCGGACTACTCAGGCTGAACTATTTTCGATTGTCTTCAACGTGCTCCAAGAAAATGTTTTTCATTTCATACTGGAGAATGATTGCTAAATATGCATAATCATCTTTTTGCACAGATGCGAGTGCCTGAGTATGCCATTTGGCGGAGTATGAAATGCATGAATTATAGTTATAATTGCCGAAATTTAAACACATGAGCAATTCATATAATTTAAAACATGTTGTATTGGAACCCTTATGGTTAGAACTTAGGTTTGTCCCAACCAGAGTCGCCATCTGTTACGGTTCAATTTTGCACGGAGGCATAAAAGCTATTATAAAGTTGTTGGTGCTCTAAGTCGGATAATTATTATTAGAGTAGCCACCTAATTTATAGGTAAATTAGGAAAACAAAGCTGAAAGGGTTTATTGAAGTTAATTAAAAATCATATCTAAACCAGAGTCGAGGTAAGGGTTCTGGTGATCCCTTGGGGACGGTGTTAGACACCTCGGTATTAGGAATCTGTAGAATACGATTGACTTTCGGATTCTATAGCATGTTTAAATGATGTAAATTACTTAATAGTGTTTAGATTACCGTAAAAATCATGTCATTCATTTATTTCAAACTCAGAGGTTTTTGAAAACAAACGAGTTAACTACCGCCAAAATGATTTGCACAGGGGTAATTTGATCAACCTATTTTCAGAACCCAAAAATTATCTTGAGTAGAACTCTACTATTAGTCCAATAAATTATCCAATATCACTTGCAGATTTGAAAATATTTTAAAGCCGAAAATAAGTGTAATTCATTTGAAATGACAAGTTTTGAATTTTAAAAGAATAGAAAGAAAACAATTATTTCTTTTTTCCTTGCCATATCCCAAAGGTCATCCCATGCTCCACGCTTTACCAAATCCCATATTCCAACTCAAGTCCAAGAAAGTGTTTTGGTTTGAAATTTTTTTTAAGAGTTAGGCTAGGCCCAAATATCAGTTCACAAATGTATTTTCTCGGCCCAAATTAGTCTTTGTCGATTTGTTTCTTAAACAAGTCTATTTCTTCAAGTCCAAATCATAAGAGAAAATATAGCCCATTTTATTGCTCTTTTTAGCCCATTAAGTGAAGTCCAAAATAGTACAAAAGTTCAATTGATTTCACAGTCCAAAAAAATTTGTTCTATTTTTTGTTCCTATCTTCTTTAAAGTGTAAAAACAGTCTAGTTTTCATTAAAATTCTGAATTAATCAAGTTTTGAAAACTCTTTTATGGAAATTCTATTCTGAACGATGTACGTATCGTTTGCCTATCATATGTTCATAACTATAGGGGTTTCAATAATATACAAGGTATTTTTTTATTACAAATAATACATATATATTACAAACAAGAAATTGGAAGAGACTGAGTTTAGGGTGGCGGGCCTACCTAAGTCCACCAGTTACTATTTTCACCCAATGTTGGGCCTTCAAATGCGCTGCAGCTTATCGGACTTGATCTAAGGGATTCAATTGATTTCACAGCCCAACTAGCTGAAGAGAAGTGACAGGCTCAAAAGGGCCCATCTCAATGTGCCTTGGTAACATAAGAAGAGTGGAAAACAAGAGTCTAACTTGGAGTGTATCAAAAACTTATCATATGTAAAATAAATTAAAGCATACAAGCATCCCACAATAAATAAAGCTTAAGCCAAACATTTAGATCGGCTCAAACTAAACAGTAGGCAACGACAAGAAAAAGAAGCAAGCAGTTGGGCTAAGCCTGATTTATATCACATAGGCTGAAGGGAAATAGGTAGAGGACAAGACCTACGAACCAAGCTCAACTGTGATGATCGTGCAAAGAAAACAGAGAAGATAACAGAAATGGGCTAGGCCGAATATGAATTCATAGTATGGAAAGATATGAGTGATATACAAGATAATATACATCCCTTATACATCTAAACTATGTATATAAAATATGTATACCAACACATACATAAACTAGCACAAATATGGGACAAAAGTGAAATGCCCAAGAGGAGACAAAATGCAATATGCAATGCAAGAACATTCCTTTACCAGTAAACCTATGATTCCTAGGGGACATTCTAATACAACAAGGATCCAAATGCACATGGATATAGACATGGAAGTGGACAAACAAGGACCTTCTTATTCAATTAACAGCCAAACATGTAGCAGCTTTATGACTTCATTACTCAGGTTGGCATGCTGGACTTGGTTTCATCCTTACAACTAGTTAATAACTCATAATAGCCAACATAAGCATACATACTCTTTTATTTCTTGCCCAATCATGCACTTGAAACTAAATGGATGAAATTACAAATATGCAGATATAATATGACACACAGATGGATGCAAACAATTCACTATGTAGCATTCATGGAAAAGACATTAGATGTCACGACCCATTTTCAGGAATCATGGTGGCACCTACATAATCCCACCACGTAGGCGAACCACTCCCTACTTATTGAACATGTTAAGATATAAGTAAAAGCGGAAGAAAAATATACTATAAAAGGTGTCTGGTAATATAATGCGGAAGAAAATGATAAGTCCGATACATCCAAAATAACCCCAGCGATCTAGTCTATGCAAGAGCTCTAATACAATAATATAGTCTGAAAATCAATGGCATTAATATTGATATCTGAGGACATGTCACTAGGTCAAAATGTAAAGACAGTAAAAGAGATAAGAAATCCAGGGCATGCTGCAGAAGGCATCCTCACCCTGATAGTTGGGGATCAACCGCTCGAACTCAGCCACGTGGTCTCGAGCTAGTCGTCAGATCTGTATCTGCATCAGAAAATATACAACATATGTAGCATGAGTACACAACGTACCCCCGTAGAAATCACTGGGCGACAACGATGAAAGGTACATAATTAGAGATAAATACGAGGTTGACACTATGTATACCTATGTTACACAGTCCAATAATCCAAATAAGTCACATAGTCCACATAAAGATTCACAGAGTTCACATGTTTCCTTATTTCAATAATAGTGCATAATTACTCACGTTAACCAGTTCAGCGAGTTCTACAAAAGCTCAAGTATCAAGAAACAAGTATAAACTTTTCATGTCTAGAACTTAGTCAAGTCATCATCAAATCACTTCAATAAACAAGTGCATTCACAAGTAATCAGTGATAATGTCATATATATGTATGGTATGAATGCAATTCTTATGTTAGGTATTTCCATCAACCGATATACACACTTTACATGGGTTTGCCGTATAAAAGTGACCCATGAGGGACCCGTGAAGTCCATATACCCCTATGCTCTGGAATAACTCGTCGGATCATAGAGTCCCGCTCTTGGCTATAATAATATCATATTGTAGGCGTGCAACTCCTATCCCCGCATATCAATATCATCTCAGTATTGCCATAATCTCAACAGAGCTCTTACATTTTCTGGTCCCTTGGACCCACATCATAATCATACCACTCCAATATAAATATCACATAACCATGAGTGTATGAATGCAAATGAAAATTTAAGGTAAGATATCATGATACAATGAGATGCAACCAAATAAGAGATGAAATATCACATGCATTCAAGAATTCAATAGACATATACAAATCCAAGTACAATTCAGATATCATATCAGCACGAGGCTGATTCCCCAAACCCCATCATCACAGTTTAACACTGGGACCCACTCAGACGTTCATCACAACCGTATGAGTGGGACCCTATAACACACCCAATACCCCTCAATATTTATAACTAATTATGCACTTCTATCGGAGTCTCAAAAACTAAATCGTAGCTTACCTCTATGCCGAACTGGTGTGCCAACAATCAAGCCTCAGTGATAGCCTTGCCCTTCCTTCGCACCTCGTGATAATTGAAGTCTATTCATGCATATACTACTCGTTAATATAAGACTTACACAACAATAAGGACATAATATTAAACAAAGCAAGACTAAAATATCGACCCCGAGCCCACTTCACCAAGACTCAAACTTTAATACTCAAATACCAAGAACACATTCTAAGTATTCATATACTTATGTTAATTGAAAAACTATCCCAATTGAACCCCCAATTGGACAACAATCGAAAAGTACCAATTTTAAACCCTAGAATTTTCCCCAATTGAAAATAGGTTTCTACTACCAAATTAAGACTTATAACATGATAATCTAACATAATCCAATCCTAATTCTTGATATTAACTCAATTTGATCCATAAATCTCCATTAAAATCAATAACATAGCTCTCTTATTCTTATAGAAACATACAATCATTTTTTCCTTCCTTAATAACACACTACACCACCATTAATGGACTTAGAATCATAAACTTAAGCCAATAAATGAAAGAAACTCTGACGCAAAGGTTGAAACTGCTCCTAGGGTTATGAAATTACTCCAAGGCGGCAGTAGTTTTGAGGTTTGCTATTTGGTGAATTAGAATTCTTCCCTAAGAATATATATAGGACACTGAATTGTACTTCCGCCCCAACAAAATTGACTCCATTGAAGCGGACCCACTGCAACAGACAATACACCCGCTGAGGTAGTGTCACTTGACACCGCACCTCAGTGCCACGGCAAGCTCGACTCTGCAGAAGCGGACTCCCACTTCGGCGAGCCAACCTCTCGCCGAGGCAGACACGCTGGAGCGGAAATTGGTGCCACCAAAGTAGACATATAATACCAGATCATGAAAATAACCATAAACCTCTACCAAACACGATAAACACTCTGGAGACTACTCGAACATTAACTAGATATGTTCGTCTATGGTAAACAGTGCTACAAACTTGCTCGTACCCTCTGATTTTACAAATAACTATGCTAAGAATACTTTTTAAATAATATTTCGGGAAAACCAAATATTCAAATTTCACAAGTAAAGCCACACAACACATCTTATTGCCTCAGGAAGTGAATTAATGATTCGACTAAGTCATAAATTACCCTCCAGAGCATTCAGAAGTGATGGAACCTCGTAACAAATCCTTCTAACCAAAAGTCAATCTTGGGTCATACTACCCAACTTTAAGATTCCAGTTTTAGGTTTTTCTATCTGAAACTCGTATAAATGAATCTAGGGATACGTACCTTCCATCCTCGCACATAAAAAAATCCAGATAGAGTCTACGGGAAGGGTCAAACAAGAAAATAAGGGTCTTTAACTAAAAACAACCAGGCGGGTCGTTACATCAGATACCAATTAAAACAACGTTCATCCTTGAACGGAAAGAAACAAATAGAGGAAACATACCAAAAGAAGTAAACAAGACAAGATATTTACTCCGCTTATAAGACACATTCTCCTAAGTTACCTCATTGACAACACAATGCCTCCACTAAACCTTCACTGAAGCTATCTCCTTCAATCTTAACTTCCTCACATGCTTGTCTAAAATAGCCCCATGCTCCTTCTCGAACTCTAAATTCTGATCAAACAATATGGTGTCCCACTAGATAATATAAGAACTATCGGCATGATACTTCTTCAGCATAGACATATGGCCTACATATTATACTTTTGATCCTCAAAACACCCTCACTATCAACCATGGCCTCCGTGGCCTCACCACTCATCACTTTATCTCAAATCTTACATATCATCATACTGGTGTGCCTGAATCTGATCCAAAAGAAACGACATTGCCTCCACACACATAAAAATCCTACCCAGATTTGAAATATCAAGTTTCATAAAATGATTTGCTTGAGATTGGACCTCCAATGCCAAATGACGCTTGGAAACAACCAAACAAGCTAAACTCCCCATACTGACTGCCTTTTGACTCAAGGCATCCGCCACCATATTAGCCTTGCATGGATGATACAAAATGGCCATGTCATAATGCTTCAACAACTCCATCCACTGATGCTTCCTAGAATTCAAGTCTCTCTGATTAAACACATGTTGAAGACTGCAATAGTCAGTATACACCTCACAATGAACACCATAAAGATAATGCCTCCAAATCTTTAGAGCAAACACAATGATAGCCAACTCCAAATCATGAATAGGATAATTCTTCTCGTGCACCTTAAACTTCCTCGATGCATAAGAAATAACCTAACCCTCCTGCATCAATACATAGCTTAACCCAAACCTATAAGCATCACAATACACAGTAAAGTCCTTCTCCTCCACCAGAAGGGATATTTAGGGATGTGGTCAATCGAGTCTAGAGCTTTTGGAAGCTCTCCTCACACTCATCGGACCATTGGAATGGAACCTCCTTCTGAGTCAAATGCATCAAAGGAAAGCAATAGAAGAGAAACCCTTGATGAACCGACGATAGTAGCCAGCAAGACCTACAAAACTCTGAATGTTCATCACAAATGTCGGTCTGGTCTAGTACTTGAATGCCTCTATCTACTTAAGGTCAACCATAATCCCTTTCATGGACACCATGTGTCACAGAAATGCCCCTGAGCTCAACCAAAACCCACAGTTCGAGAACGTAGCATAATGCTCATTCTTCTTTAAAATCCCAAGGAACACTCTTAGATGTTGCTCGTGGTCCTCCCAACTCTTAAAATATCAGGATGTCATCAATAAACATAATTAGAAAAGAATCCAAGTACGGCTCAAATATCCTATTCATCAAGTCCATGAATGTTGAGAGGGCATTGGCAAGCTTAAATGACATCACCAAGAACTCATAATACTTATAACGTGTCCAAAAATCCATCTTGGGAACATCCTCAGCAAATCTTCAGCTAATGATACCTAAACTATTACACCTTGTAAGTTTCTTGTTCCGTTGCATCACCAATTGATACTAATATTTCGGGAAGAGGTATGACCTGATGGAAAAGCAATGAAGGTTTATAACTTATTTACGGAAGTTCTGGAGTGTATGGAAGTTAAACGAATCGAATAAAATACATTTTCATTAAATAGGAAAAGAATGCATTTTGACAACAAGGTTGACAGACCGTCAAAAGGGCCATTCTAAACACCTCAAATGGCTTGCAAGATGTTAGACAACAGTGATGGTTTGATGGACCATGAAATAGGGGTTGTGCAAATATTTCAGTTGGGTATATAATGTTTTGGTCAACCATTTGACCTTATTTTTATCCCAAATTAAACTCTAAGTCACTCTTAAATACTCTATAACGTGTTGGATAATTCCTAGATCAAAGCCAATCCAAATCAAGTGTAATTACCATAGTAAATCTCGTGGTTAATGTGATAATCATCTTCTTCTCATGGAACGGATTCCGCAAACCCTTATAAGTCGATCAATCTATTGTTTTAAAGAGGTATCTATGCGTAAAAGTGAGTTTTATTCTCTTCTATCAATTCTTATGGTTAATTGATGTTTTCGAATAAGTTATGGAAGGATTCTCATAGTCAAAACTCATAAACCTTTGGAATCGGGGTTATGTAACTTGTTGAGCTATTTTAATCAAAATATAAGGTAAAGGTAGTAATCAAATTGGTTAAATATGTTGAAGGGTAATGAAGGTGTGGTTAAAAAGATTATGGGATCTGATTATATAAGGTTTCTTTTTAAAGGAAGTCTAAAGAACCCTATATTTTTGAAGTTGTCGAAAGATTCTTAAGTGAGTTTCTTTATAGGATTTGGATTCGATATTAATATCAACCCCTTATATGATACAGATAACCATTTGTAAGGAATGTGAGGCTTCACAGGACATATGTCAATTCTTCGATAAGGTATGTAGGGATTTCCTTCTTCTTTCGGCATGGTCTATATAAACGTGATATAAATGCAACGTTACCCAATAGCAATACCATTCTTGACAATTGGAAGTCTCTTTGTTGAGTCTTGATCATACAATATAATTCTCAGAGAGTTTATTCATGGATTGTAAGTTTATAAGGTCATGTAATGATAACGATGTCATTCTCATAATATTGATCGAAGGGGTAACGACTTTATGTCACTCCGTCTAAATTAGTAAGCATGACATGTCCTTCAGTTGTCGATCATACATATATATTATGAATTCCTATTGCCCTCAGAGGCCAATGGCATTATATACGCAGCTCATACACATATAACATTGGTGATATTGCCCTCAGAGGCCTAAGGCATTATATACGCAGCTCATACATACATAACATTACCCTCAGAGGAATAGGGCATTATATACATAGCTTATACATACTTGATATTACCCTCAGAGGCCTACATCATTATATAAGCGATTAGTACACATATCTATACAGTTTGAGGTACTGTGGCATTATATATTTCAGGTGGTATCTCTCATTTCCTTGGATATTGTTGGTTTATTTACAGCCGATTATGACCTACATATTTAGTACATCTTTTGCACTGATGTCCCTTCTGGGGCACTACGTTTCATGCATGTAGGTATAGATAGATGGAGCAGCGTTCATCCTTAGTAGGTGATCTAATCAGCTGTGACATTGTCACACTTCCTTCCCTTAGAGTTGTAGGTACAAGAGTCCTTAGGTACTGTTATACATGCTAATAGTGTTTTGGGGTATGGTGGGTCCTTGTCCCAATTTGTTGGTATATACATGTTACTCATGGAGTCTTTCAGACTTATGTACAATGGATATTGGTAAGTCGTGTCTTTGTCGGCCCTATTTGCTATAAGTATACTCATCTAGTGTCCTTGGTTATCTGTATATAAATATATATATATATATATATCCTGTTGGGATTCTTCTACATGTATGTTGTAATTCAGTCTTGTATTATATGGTTACTTGGAGGCCTTATTGGCCCAAGTTTCATATTATCGGGTTCGGATATTATAGTAGTACGCTCAGCCCTTCAGTCGCTAGGTGTCGGCCACTCTCCAAGGCTGGGGTGTGACAAATTTGGTATCATAGCAGGTCTGTCCTAGGGAGTCTACAAGACGTATCTAGTAGAGTTATGTTTATTGGTGTGTTATGCACCATACTTATAAGTAGGAGGCTACAAGGTATTTAGGATGGTTACTTCTCTTCCCTAACCAGATCATGCGATAGTGCTAAATTTTAAGTGTTCACTGATGTAAGAAAGCGCGCGAACCTAAACTCTCAATAAAAGTCGGGAAATGTTTTTCAAAGAGTGCCAACTATGGCCCGTCAATCTACACTAACATGCCTAATGTGGCATAGAAAATGGAGTGGAGTTGGAGTTGTCACATGAAGATCCGAGAAGCATGTTTGTTTCAGCTTTGCATGTAGTTCTTGGCCGAAGACCATTTTGTTTCATTTAGCATTTCTTTAATTCCTAGCTTCGCTTGTAGTTCTCCTTAGGACATGATGTAAGATGTAATTAACTCCTAGCTCCCATTAGGACACAATGAATAAGCCATGTAATAGGGAAGAAAATGACAAGGATGAAAAGTCCACCAAGGGATGACTAGGTCGAAAGGTTAAGGACAAAGTGGCAAGGACAAGAATGATCTAGAAGATAAGGATTCCTAGAAGGAAATTCATGAACCAACTAGTTCATAAATTTGTCTACTTGAAGACATCAAAATCGGCTAAGGGGAAGATCAAGAGTTGTCCGAATGATTCATCAAAGCAACTACAAAGAATGGAAGCTTCCAAACATATTCCAAGAGGATGAGATTTTTGGAAGAACCAAGTTCATGCATTCTTCTACATGGGAACCACACAATGGTGTGAAAGAGATTGGGTTCATCCTTGTCTCCAAGTAAAATCAAAACATTTCCCATTGTTCCCACAATGGCCGAGAAGTTCCTTGATCACCAAGTAAATCCAAATCATTCCCCATTTGTCCCCACTTAGGCCGTGTAGTTTGTGTCTTTTATTAATCTTCTAGAAAGGTCCATGTGTTACTATAAATAGGACTTTGAGGATAATGTAAATACTTGGTTATGAATGAAATATGAACTCGAGTTTTTACTCAAAAACTAAAGTATTCAACTTGTGTGTTGTCTACTGTAGTTGGTCCTTGTATGGGCCTTCGGTTCTTGTGTGAACCAAACCCTTAGTGTAAGTTTAGCTAAGACTTGTATGACTTAGTTGAACCCAAACTAAGGTTCCCTTCGGTGTATGTCTTGGTTTGTGTGACCTAATCAAACCCAAGCTTAACTTGGAACAAGTGGATGTTGGAACTTGTGTGATCCAACCAAACCCAAACCTAGGGTCTACCATAAGGTTAGCGGTCACCCTCACTTGGCTTGTTCATGGGTATTTACTTAGAAGCCCCATTCTTGACCTTGTGCAATTGGCCAAACTCATCTTGGTGTCGACTCCAGCATTAAAACCCTCATATCCTTGTTATATCGACCATCCATCGCGTGATTTGTACTCGAGTTTGCACCTAGCATCTCGTGTTCATTCCTTTATGAACCACTATCTTCCTTACACCATTATATCCCAAAATACATCCCAAACCTCCACCTAAAAGGTCACCACCCGAAACAGTCCACAAATACCCGTCCAATACCGACAACACCAAACAGTCCACAAAACACCCCTTACCGATAACCTCACTATTCCAGCCAGGTGTCGTCACCTTTCCACCAACCAACTACCAAACCCCATCTGTAAATACAACCCTAAATGTGTATATAACACCCCCACAAAACATCTTAACCCAACTCCTCCTAAAACTACCCGTCCAAGTACCACAATACCCCACTGTCCAGCAGAAACCGAGAACCACAACTTTGTGTCCTTTTTCGTGACAACCCGTGTTCAATCAAACTATAAACCACTTACCCACATCACCCCTCCTTACTTACATCATATTGGTATCAGAGCGAGGCCATCCCGTCCCACGCTTTGTCGCTATGGCTCACCTAAACAAAGAAGAACTTCGGAGGGTCATAAGTGATAACTTTGCGGAACATGCACCAATCATGAGGAAAGAACCCTGCGAGGCATGCCGTGAGTAAAAATGCCGTCAATGGTTGTAAAAAATAGCCCAAAGCATGCAAGTAAAGGTACCCCAATACCCTATGTTAAATCCACGAATGTTAAAGCAAAGGGCGGAATCTCTTTTACTAATCCCTTGTATCGTCACGAAAGTGAAAAAAAGAATCAAAAGGTAAAAGATGGTGACACCTTTTTACTAATACTTTGTATAGACACGAAATTATTGATGTTACAAAAGGTATAGATAAAAGGAGAAAGAGGTGTTTCAAATTCCAAGGACGAGGGCACTTCGCTAATGAATGTTCCAATCCCTACGTCATTACTATAGTAAAAGATGTCGATCCTGTAGAAGAATATCGAGAATGTGGGTTCTCCACTGCTATTAAGGAACCCATACCACTTGAAGAATAAGAGGAAACCGAAACTCCCTTGCTTTAATGAAAGATGGAGAAAGAGTCTAAGAAGGGGAGCACTATAGGTGCCGACTCAAGGGAGCCCTTGGAAGTTGTATGTGCAGACGAACTTGCAACCGGGTCACCAACGGTGGAAGGTATTGGACTTGTACTTGGTTTATTTCCAACATGTTCATTACCTAGTCATCAAGTCTATGTCCACAATCCGAACAAGGATATAATCTTGATGGAGTCAAAAGAAAATAAAACTTGGCACATGTGTGTTGAAAGCCGAAAGGTCGACAACTTCATCATGGGGAACAAACTTCCTATGCCGAGGTTGAAATACCTTTTTGATGAATTTAGTGGAGCCAAAATTTTCATCAAAATAGATTTGAGTAGTGGCTACGAACATATGAAGATCTGAGAGGGGATTGTACGGAAGATGGTCTTCAAAATCCAATGTGGTGTCTGCGAGTGGCTTATAGTGTCATTCATAGTTTGTGATGCCCTAAGCTATTCCATAAGTCTCATGCACAAGGAATGTTGGACCCAAGAATACAAGGTATTACCTGAGGGCCTCCATATTAATCCACTCACGGTCTAAACCATCCGAAATTGGCCCCAGTGTACAAATGCAAGGGCGATAAGAAGCTTACATGGCTCGACTTCTTTCTATCCTCATTCCATCCAATACTATGCTTTCCTTACTTCCCCTATTTTGAACCTTGAGGTTGAACATGATATTGGAGTCGTCTTACTTCAAGACCAAGAATCCATAGTTTCCTTTAGTGGATGATTGGTTGATACACGACTTCCTTATTATACTTAAGACGCGTAATTTTGTGTGGTGCAAAGGAAGTTGAATCCGAGATTTGCTAAGTGGGTAGCATACATACAAGCTTCCACATTCGTCACAAGACATGAAGATGACAAATCCCTTATAGTAGCGGATACACTTCTTCAAAGGCCCCTAATGTTGACCATGCGTAGGCAAGGAAGATGGGATTTCATGTATTAAAGGAGTTCCATGAATGAGATCCCAAGTTTGAAGATGTAAAGGAAGTGGTAAAGAAGTGTTCCACATTTCAAAGGGCTAAAAGATTCTTCCACCAAGAATCGCATATGCCTTGGCCGGTTCTGAAGAAACCATGGGAAGAGGTGCACTTGGATTTCATCCTTGTCTTACCAAAAACACCACGGGACAAAAACTCTATCATGTCATTTAGATTGTGCAACTCTACAAGCTCTACCATGAGATTCATGAACAAGATGCTACCACAATCCATGGGCTATATCGCATCATCCGAGGGCATGTGTGATAATCCAACCACGGTGGAATCTAGCCAAGTCTACGGGAGCCAATGCGGTAAATAGCTTTTTTGGTTCGGCTTCTTCTATTTATCTTGTCATACAAAATTGTTGTACCCTTGCTGCCCGTATCAACGAACTAATAAGAAGAGATGAGGATGAATGGTTCCGAGCAGAAACAAGAGTCTTTGAAGCCTTGAAAAAAAAATTAGCTCCGGTTCAAACTCTACCAAGACGTGAAGGGCCATTAGGAGTCGAGCATGAAACTAGAGTAGTTGCCATCTTTTGCTCTAGCACAAAATTGAATGATGCACCGTGCCATTATTCTACCTATGGCAAGGCATTATATCTTATGGCATTCGTGGCTCAATACGGACATCATTTTAAGTCAAAATGGTTTGGCTTGTAAAACCTCCAAACTTATTCAATGATGAAAGACGCCCACAAAATAAAACATCCAAACTTATTCAATGGTGAAAGTGGTAGATCAACACTTGTTGTTGAATGCTTATTACCACATTTAGATGGCGCAAATTTGAGAGCAAATTCCTTTAAAGAAGGGGAGATTGATGTAACAAAGCCCGCGGATCTAAACTCTCAATATAAGTTGGGAGATGTTTTTCAAAGAGTGCCAACGATAGCCCCTCAGTCTACACTAACATGCCTAATGTGGCATGGAAAATAGAGTGGAGTTGGAGTTGTCACGTGAAGATTCGAGAAGCATGTTTATTTTGGCTCTGTATGTACGTCTTGGCCGAAGACCATTTTGTTTCTTTTAGCTTATCTTTAATTCCTAGCTTAGCTTGTAGTTCTCCTTAGGACATGGTGTAACGTGTAAATAACTCCTAGTTCCCATTAGGACACAATTAATAAGCCATGTAATAGGGAAGAAGATGACAAGGACGAAAAATCTTCCAAGGGATGACTAGGCCGAGAGGTTAAGGACAAAATGGCAAGGACAAGAATGATCTAGAAGATAAGGCTTCCTAGAAGGAAATTTATGAACCAACTAGTTCATAAATTTGGCTACCTGAAGACATCAAAATCGGCCAAGGGGAAAATTAAGAGTTGGCCGAATGATTTATCAACGCAAATACAAAGAATGGAAGCTTCCAAACATATTCCAAGAACATGAGATTTTTGGAAGAACCAAGTTCGTGCATTCTTCTACATGGGAACCACAAAAGGGTGTGAAAGATATTGGGTTCTTCCTTGTCTCCAAGTAAAAGCAAAACCTTTCCCATTGTTCCCACAATGGCCGAGAAGTTCCTTGATCACCAAGTAAATCCAAACGCTTCCCCATATGTCCCCACCTAAGCCGTGTAGTTTGTCTTTTATTATTCTTCTAGAAAGGTCCATGTGTTACTATAAATAGGACCTTTAGGATAATGTAAATACTTGGTTGTGAATGAAATATAAACTCTAGTGTTTACTCAAAAACTAAAGTATTCAACTTGTGTGTTGTCTACCTTAGTTGGTCCTTGTGTGGGCCTTCAGTTCTTGTGTGAACCAAACCCTTAGTGTAAGTTTAGCTAAGACTTGTGTGACTTAGTTGAACTAAAACTAAGGTTCCCTTTAGTGTAAGTCTTTTTTAGGACTTGTGTGACCTAATCAAACCCAAGCTTAAGGAACCTCAACAAGTGGACGTTAGAACTTGTGTGATCCAACCAAACCTAAACCTAGGGTCTATTATAAGATTACCGGCCACCCTCACTTGGCTTGTTCGTGGGTTTGTACTTAGAAACCCCGGTCTAGACCTTGTCCAATTGGCCAAAATCATCTTGGAGTCGACTCGAGCATTAAAACATTCGTGTCTCTATCCTTGTTATATCGACCGTCCATCGCTTGGTTTGTACTCAGGTTTGAACCTTGAATCTCGTGTTCAGTCCTTAACCAAACACTCTCTTCCTTCCACAATTATATCCAAAAATACTTCCCTAACCTCCACATAAAAAGTCACCACCCGAAACAATCCACAAATACCTGTCCAATCCCAACAACACCGAACAGTCCACAAAACACCCCTTACCGATAACCTCATTGTTCCAACCAGCTGTCGTCACCTTCCAACCACCCAACTACCAAATCCCGACCATTAATACAACTTTCAATGTGTATAGAACACCCCCAACAAATCGTCTTAACCCAAATCCTCCCTCAACTACTCATCCAAGTACCACAATACCCCACTGTTCGGCAAAAACCAAGAACCCCAGAAACCCAACTTTGAGTCCTTTTTCATGTCAACCCATGTTGAATAAAACTCTGAACCACTTACCCACTTATACCCCGCCTTACATCATTCACTCTTAAACCCCATTAATGGTCTCAGTTATGCCTGCAACTATTAGAAGACAAGAGCCTCTACGAAGAGTAGATAATGAGGCAGGAAAGGGTGCCAGTCAAGCACTACCCGTTGACTTGGGAAGACAAGATCACCTAGATGAGGTAATGTTTTAATTTAAGATCAAATTTGATACTAATTAGAAATTTAAGAAACACAATATGGTTTAAATTTTAGATGTGATTCCGTCATATTATTTAATTAAGCAACTTCTCGATTTTGACGGAGCAAAATATTAATTTCTTTAAATTGAGAATTTTAAGACAATTAACTTTCATAATTACCTTTAAAAATCCTAAAAATTGCAAAATACTGTGAAAATATGATATGATATACAACAAATATACTAGATGATATCTTGTCAAATGAAATGAAAAAATATTTTCTGAATAATTTACTACAATAATATTTGTCTTGTAAAATTATTTGAGGGTAAAAATTAGGTGTCAACACTATGCTCTCCTCCTTAGCATACACATCGCCTCTTGAATGATAATTATGTGATTAACCTTAGGCAACAATTGTACCCTTTGAATTGGTAAGACACTCCAGCTCACTGAACTAAATGCTTATCTCGTGTTTCAACTTATCAATGCCCAGCTCGTAAATCATCAAAAATGGACGTCACAGTCTATCCTAAGAAGGGGTTCTGATGCATCTACAATGATCTACCACCTCTTTATATGTGTAGCATAAGCTATTTATCAATCACTTATTAACAATTATCTAGAGCTCTCTATGAATCATCCCTTAGTACCAATTCATAACTCATTAATGATCATTCGCCATATATTGATAATCCCGTTACAGTAATTCAGATGTTATTGAAAGGATTTCCTCTTAATGGAACTATGACCCTTTGACAGTTGGTGGGACTATCAACACAAGATCTCTTAACCTGCCTATAATTTATCAGATTATCCACCTAATTCACCTCATGTATAATTCTATCATTGCGTATCTACCCTCAGGGCCATCAACATAATCCGTTAGAGGTAACTCTGTATACATGTATAGTGATTTCATGATTCATCTTAAACAAGTTTCTATACCCAATTCCAATTACCTAGGGACTATCTATATCTCCACTATCTTAAGCAATGACCTATAATCCCTAATGATTATTTACCAATTCGTCCATAAGACTAGCATGTTTCAACAACACTCATTTCACAAACTTATAGAATGTTTCTTACGTAACTTATGGAACTTTTATAACTTCTTACCAATCATTCAAATACTAGCCCTATGACTTGTCCTAGGTATGCTTCTATCATTCCTTATTGCCCTTTAGGTATTAGGTATACTACCCTCTTAACAGCAAATTATGAACTTGACCATAATATTTAATACGACGTATAGGAATACAATTCGCACGTGTAGAGCATGGCTCAAATCTGACTTATGAAACCAACAAACCGAGATTAGTGCACTTTTATAATCTTTAGACATTATAGTAAGGGAAAACAATCTATGTAGGAGTAGGAAATCTACGACATATGGATTTGGGATGACTTTTGCGCAGGGTTCATCTTTATAGCATACTATGATCCATAGATAGCGACTCTCCAACACTGTTCATCTTAAGTAGGATACTCTAATCCCATTATGGTAAATTAGAAGCTATCGGTATGATTATTCTTAATAGGAAGTATGACCTATCGATAAACACTTAAAGTTATTGTTGTGGTTCATCTTAAGTAGAAACTACATCCCATGGACAATCCCTTGGCAGCCACCAATTTAATTCATATTAATTGGAAACTATAACTCATCAATGGCTCATCCTCTAAGGCTACCAATATGGTGTATCTTACAGAAGACACTAGGACACCGCCACCATTAATACCTACAGTTCATAAGAACTAGACAATGTACACTATACCCCAAAAGTTATTTCTATGTCACTTATCCTCGTATTTCTTAATTATTCACCTCACTATCATTGCAACGTCTACTATTCCTAGGATATCTCTCTTCTAAGAGCTAGCTGGCCTTATCACTCATATTACTTTTTGTTCACTCCCTCTTGTCTTAACTCCTACCTAGCTAGGGACCTTATGATATTGTTCTACTAGGTGCACCACTTATAGTAATCGCTCATGTCTACCCATACAATCCTCTGCTATCACATTAACTTATAATTATGCTTTGGAGCCTTAAACTAGAATCTTATTATCCTTACTCATCCATTATCATTTGAAACCATGAATCATACTAAGATGAGTAAGCCCTTTATATACAACGGATCTCAATACCTAACTCCAAATTCCATAGGCACCCAAAAATGTCTTAGTGAAATAAACCGATCAGGGGCACGTCCTATACATATATATATCTCGTAAGGTAAACTATAAACATACCTATAATACTCTTCAGTAATGTCACCTTGTGAAAATAGTCTATCCATCTCTAATAAAAGACCCATCTTTTGCTAGATCCCGAAGCATACACTAATATTTATAGCTAGGTCTTATAGACCCTTATGAGTCATAGGTTAGGGGAGGTATGACTAGCAATAGTTTGCTCCTGAACACAAAATCATAGTGCTCATATACTCCTTCTATGTTCTATGCTACTCTATAATCTCTTTTTCCTAATTGCCTCGTATTTTCTTCATACCTTCTCTTTCTCATCCACACTCCGTATGTCACCATCAGATAATTTCCCAATCTACCTTCCATATGGGTAAGATTAATATCCGCACCCTAGTGATCTAACATAGTACTTACATATCAGAGGCACATATGATCTAATAAGGACTTCACACATGCTTGTCAGAAGCACGAATTGAAATCAAGTTCTTATGACTTATATCTATTGCACGAGTTCGACCAAGAAGAAAGGTAACTATTCTAAATGTCATGTAGCATCATGTTTATAAGTGTGGTGTACAATACACTTATAAACAAGACTCTACTAGACATAGCTTGCAGGCTCCCTAGGGCAGACTTGCTCTGATACTACATTTTCACACCCTAACCTTGGGGGAGGGTGGGGTGGGCGGTGGGGGGTGGGCGACATTTGACGCCCTAAGGCCCAAGCATACCAATTATAGTACCTGAACCACATGGCACGATATCTGGGACTACAAGGCCTCCAAGTAGAAACAGTAAGATATAAAGAAACAAGAACCTACATTTAGAAAAGGCCCAACACAACATATATGCATAAACTTAGGCGGAAAAGGCCGTTACAAGTATATCAACAACTGACAAGGGCCGACAAATACACACAAAGCATATATACAACAACCTCTAGTCGATAAGCCTCGACTAGTACTAACATGTATGAACAAGTCGGGATAGGTCCCCAACATACCTAAAAATAACCATGTACATATGCAGTAGCACCTACCAACTTTAACAACTCCGGAGAAGTGGAGTAAGATAACTAATAACTAGAAACAAATATCCTACTGTGGAGGTAAGTCAATCTGTCTATCTATACCTAGGGGCATGGACACAGCGCCCCTGAAAGGGCGTTAGTACGAAAGAATGTACTGAACAAGTAAGGCAGGTAAAACATATAAATAAGGAATGTAATTTGAAAAGGGAGTACATAAGTCAACCTGATACTCAGAAAAAGCCGTTGAAGGCATACAACTTCCATAACCATGAATGTATACATGAACGTAAAATAAAGCCTCTCAATGGAGCCATATAATATAGTATCAAGTCCCTCTGTACAGTAAGCTCATCATAAACATCCCATCTATATAGGACACTATAATATCTGCCCAATTAATCAATGGTATGCATATATAAGTGCCTGCCCGACTGACTATAGCGCAGCGCGGTAAGAAAATAGATACATATATTTATAAGTATAATGCAACACTGACCTCAAGAGATATTCTGAATAGGGTCGGAGTGACCTATGGTCGTTACCCTTCGACTATCGTTATTGTTGCTAAGTTCATCAACATTTCAACTAAATAACTAAAACAAACATATTGAATATGGGATATACTCCCGATAAGGGCATCTTGGGAACAAATTTGTCTACCAAAAGTAGAAGGAGGGCTTGATTTCAGATCCTTATTTGATGTTTCACAAGATTTATTTGCCAAACATTGGTGGAGATTCAGGACTACAAATTCTCTATGGTCAACCTTCATGTGGAACAACTATTGTAAGAAGCTTAAGCCTACTAAAGTTTAATGGAGCAGAGGTTCACAAATTTGGAAGAAGATGATAGAGGCTAGAGACAAGGTAGATCAATTTATATGGTGGGAGCCTATAAATAGTCTATGTGATGTATAGGAGGACAACTGGACTATGTTAGGTCCTATTAGTTAGAATTGTGATGAGTGTTTTGTGATAGATTATAATATAAAGGGGATGTCTTTGTTTATGACACTAGATGGTTAGGATTTCTCAAAAATGCAGAATTCACTGCTAGAAAACATTGTGGAGCATGTGAGATTAGAGGTGAGTTTTCTGGGACAATCAGAAGAAAAAGAGAAATCTTTGTGGTTAATCAATAGCATAAGTTGTTTCATTGTAGGAAGTGAATGGACTATATAATGAGATAAAAAGCTAAGACATCAATATTTTTTCCAAAACATTTTTTGAAAGGAGTACCATTCAATGTATCTTTCTTTCTGTGGATGTTGTGGAAGTTCAAATTTCTTGTTGATGATATTCTAAAGAGAATGAAAATTGCCATTGTGTCTAGGTTTAGGCGTTGTGATATAGAGAGTTTGCAGCTTCAATATGGCAATACCACACAGGTGCATCAGGGATTATAGGGCCTTCAGTTCAAATGCATCAGAAAATTGTGAAGTGGTGGAATGCATAGAGTTTTCCCAAGCTTAAGGCAATATTTCAAGCAGTTTCAACCTTTAAATGTTAGATTTTATGGAAGAGAAGAAACACCATAATTCATAGGGGTAAGATGAGTAAGCATAATGTCATACATGGGATCAATTATAACCTACATTATTTGGTCTATACATTATATCCTTGGTTGAAATTGTACCTTATAATTGGCCTCAACTGGTACAGTTTTTAGAGAGATATAAGCCAAGAATAGGATATAGGATGCAGTGGAATTGTCCTCCTACTGGATGGTATAAATGTAATACCGATGGAGCTTCAAGAGGTAATCCAGGTCCAAGTGCTACAACTTATTATATTAGAGATGATAGGGTGATCTATTATATGAAAGTGCAGAAGGCTATAATACACAACTAACATTCATGTAGAAGCACTGTCTATTGTTGATGGATTAGAATACTATGTCAAAGAACAACTGCTTCTTGTAGTGATAGAAATTGACTCACTTACCAAGATTAATATCATACAAGTTGTTAGGAGATACCATGGAAAGATAGTATGGAGGTGAAAAGGATCAAACATTGGAGGGACAAAATTCAAATGCAGTTTGCTCACATCCTTGGGGAAGGAAATGTACTTGTTGATTTATTCGCTAACCACGTTTTTTATTTTGCAGGTACACTTCAAGTTCATAATTTCCAGGAGTTAACATCATAAGCAAGAAGAATATTGAACAAAGATAAATTCATGATCCATTACTTCGAATTGAAGTCGTATAAATGTTGAGAACTAGACTGAATATCAATATCAATACCAGTAGGAACTCAACCACTTCAAGATGGTTGATCACACAAAAATCAAAAGTTCAGGTACGAAAACAGTAGATGGAAAGTTAGAAAGCTAGAATGAACAGAAATTGTTCAGTTACCCAAGGGAGTTTTTATTAGTGTGTGGTATTAACAACAATGTTCAAGCTGCTAATAGGACTTCATTAGCTAATTGAACAAGGTGCCCAATCACAACAAATAACAGATCTTCAGTTGCACATAAATAAGGACTTCATAGGTTTAGTGTACATAAGCAGAACAGTCAACAACAAAATGAAATTTAGCCATATTTTTGCTTGAATGATTCTTAATGATGTGATACCATAGCACTTGGTGAGACCTTGAGGTGACTGATAGTGACATCCATCCATAGAAAAATATTATTTGCAGCAAGACATGAAGTTGCTGAGTTCTTCATAATTGTTATTTTTGTTAGGATTCCAGAATAGAGTAGTGCAATAGTTGTTTTCTCTATTTTATTTTCTTTGTTTTTTTTATTTTATTCCTTTTGTAAATACATTGATTTTGTGGAATAAAACACCACAAGCAATATGCTACTTGGTTTTGATTAAAAAAATAAAATAAAATATACTCTCGATAAGGAATTACAGGGAACATACAAGGAATATGAACAACTCTAAAAACAGAGGAACATGGATGTCTAAAGTTTAATGAGAAGAGTTTAGTTTCAAGAAAATATTTATACCAAGTCATGCCAAATAAAGGAGTTTGCCCTACATACCTCGAAACCGAGCTTAACATTTAGCTACCCGGATAAATCTTTTTACCGTTGGAGATGGAGAGATTATTCCATATAACATTCAAATTTCCTTTCTTTTTCTCTAAATTTGGTACCGTCCAAACCACTCTGATAGTGTTTATCTACAAGCCTCTAAAGAAAGGCTTACATGACAACTAACCACATGACATTTATCTACAAGCCTCTAAAGATAAAACATATCACGACCAGACCGCAACTCCAAAACGAACAGAGTGCTCCAAATACCAGCTGAACCAGCAACCTACTAGGGCGAACTGTCACTCTCTTAATATGAACTCATGGCATGAAACGCGTTGTCCTCGACAAAAAGGGACGTCAAGACGGTGATGTAATCGATGTATGTCGTGCATAAGAAATAACATAGCAGAAATATATCATAGTCTGAAACAGAAATAGTTGAACATCAGTAAATGCCTCGAAGGGCCCTAATACATATGCCTAAATATTATGTATAATGCCGTTTCCATATACATCAGCCTCATCGGGCATCTTTCTTACCATAACAGCTTCTGTGGGCATCATACCATATAATGGTTAATGAATGTATATACAATGCAAATGCGGTATACTAATGTCCACACAGGAAACCTCCCATAACCACCTCTGTGGGCATCAGGTTATATCGCCACACAAGGGAATCACATCATATTGGCCTTTTCAGGCACTTTTGTGATAGTTTGTCCCAGCTGCAGGTAGTGTGCGTATATAACGCCTTTTTCCCTTTCCCCAATCCCCATACATATATATATAATATTTATAATATAGTAATGTGCATAGGACAAGTGGTCTAGGATAACATATGAATGCAATGCATGAATAGTAATAAAACATCCAGAGTGACATAATAACCTTTACACCTTTGGTTAACATTGGGAACATCAACATCTTTTCCGGTGTGCCTTATTAAGGTCTTAGAAACATACTTGGACATTCTTTCAACATAGGAGTCGATGACTTGATCATCCCTAACTAGTAAGAGTAGAGTAATTTATGTAGAAGCACGATGGTTATGTTTCGCACATAGAATTATGCCAAAAGAAGGAAAGAGCCTTGCATACCTTGTTGTCGAAATTATCTAAGTTTTGCGGTCCTCGTAAGATCTATGAATGATTATCTACACTAGATGAACGATTTACATCATAATCGGATCAATATACTAAAAATCGCTTCATTGAGACATTCTAGCGAATACTTTGTACGCGTAGAATATATACTTCTTCTATGTTAAAACCTATGCATATAGTAAAACTCCCAGCCCTCTTATCCTTCTTCTTAATGTTACAATATCCAAAACAGTTCAGCAATTCCACATGCATCCTCCAATTTCGTACAAACATTCTCGATAACACCCCACTAACTTAGCATTTTTGATAATCATCTTAGAACTAGTAAGAATCAGGTTCTGCGATTCGTATACTCCAAAGGATAAGAAGAATTACATCACTTAGAATCAGCAACAAAGATCATCGGAAAGCTTTTCGCCGATACCGGATTCTGACAGACAGAACTAGAAGTACTGAAATCAGTTTGCTCAAGTTTTGCCGAGACTCAAAGTCTTGGCTTGGTTTTTGCGCCTTCAACCTTGCTTCAAGGTTTCAATTTCACTGGAATTAAGGTCTGGAACACCACAAATTTCTCCCTTTTTGGTTATATGAAAACTTACAGAAAATCCCCAATTTGGTCGAAAATTTCACAGGCTACCAACTGGGATTACTTCTTTTGATTGAAGTGGAACAATCCCTTCTCTAGAGAAAATGGTCTACAGAAGTTTAAGCAGATGAATTCTTGAAGAGATGAAGGTCTTTAAAAAATGGAGAAGATGAGTGCTTGGAGACCAGAGAAGCTGCCACCGATCGCTTATAAGGCTTAATCACTCAGATAGTGTTTTAAAATGTAACACGTATAAATCCCCATTATATATTATCTCTCCAATTATAATTATTTAATCCCATAATTAATTAATTATACACACACTTAAATTCCCGAACTCAATTCACTTAAATCCTGATGACTTATAAAACCTTCTCATACTCAATGTCATAATTCTTGTAATATGACACTAGTCCATAACCTCTTTGGGGATATACAATTATTATTATTAATCTCCATCGTCGCACTTGTTAAATCCAAAATTGTTTCGAAATCACATCCTTTCATATACTAATTTCCTTATTAGCATATGTAAATATTCTTAAACTTCCCGGGGCCTGGGTCTACCTGCCTACGTTTACGCTCTCAAATCGTTACCCGAAAGGATGGGGTGTTACACATTTTCCTAATACAAAAGATTACTACCATAATTACCGATGAACAAGATCACTAATAATATCAAAGGAATATATGGTTTATATTCTATCACACCCCCGCAGACATAGCAGGCGGTTGTCATACGCTGAGACTGTTTCTAAAATCTTCAAATAGAACTAAGGGAAGGCCCTTAGTAAATATGTCAGCAATTTGATAACATTAGGGGTCATGCAAGACACGTACTTGTCCACAAGCTACCTTTTCACGGACAAAGTTAATATCGATCTCGATATGTTTAGTGCGTTGATGCTGGATAGGATTCCCTGAGAGATATATTGCACTAACATTATCGAAGTAGACCAAGGTAGCTTTCCGAATAGGAAAATGAATCTCTAAGAGGACTTTACACAACCAACAAGACTCAAACACCACATTGGCTACCCCCGATATTTGGCCTACGCGCTGGATCGCGACAAAGTAGCCTAGCATTTTGCCGACCAAGAGACCAAGTTATCACCAAGAAACATACAATAACCAGATGTTGAATGCCTGGTACCTGGGCATCCACCCCAATCAACATCTGTATAAGACATGAGAGTAGATACTGATGATGGAAATAAGTGTAAACCATAATCAAGAGTGCCCTGAATGTAATGCACAATACGTTTCAGAGCATGCATGTGTTCTTCCCTCGGATCATGCATGAATAAATGCACCTACTACACTGCATAAGTAATATCGGTCCTCATAAATATGAGATATTTAAGATCCCCCACAAGACTATGATAGTGGGAGAGATCTTCGTATGGTGTGCTAGAAGTAGCACTCATCTTCGGTTTAGTGTCAACCGAAGTAGGAGATGACTTGCATGATGACATTACAGGCTGTTCAATAATATTTTCTGCATACTTCCTATGAGATAGAAATAGACCAACGACATGACGAGTGAAAACAATACCAAAAAAATAACTCAACGGCCCCAAGTCCTTCATAGTAAATTCGGAGCTGAAAAGGGATATGATAGACTTGCGCAATTTATCACAGGAAGTAGTCAATATAATATCATCCACATATAAAAGAATGTATGCCATATAAGTACCTTGATGGTAGATGAATAGGGAATAATCAGACCTGCTGTGAGAAAACCCAAGAGTAGACACATAATCTGCAAACCTGTTGTACCAGGGCCAAGGTGCCTATTTTAGCCCATACAAGGACTTCTTCACACAAGAAAACATTTTTAGGATGATCGGGATCCCTTAAACCCAAAGGCTGATGCATATATACAATTTTCTTGAGTTCACCGTGTAAGAAGGAATTTTTCATGTCTAGCTGATGAATGGACCATGCTTTTGAGAGAGCGAGATTAAGAATAATGAAAATAGTTTCCGATTTGACCACTGGACTAAATATCTCTCCACAATCCATGCCAACCTGTTGAGTTTTTCCATCACCTATAAGACGGGCCTTATACCTCTCAAAACAACCATCAAATTTTTCTTTATGAGTAAAAATCCAAATAGAATGAATCACATTGACACCGGGCGGACGGGGCACTAACTCCCACGTCTTATTTTTAATAAGAGCATTATATTCATCATTCATGGCTGTTTTCCATTTTGTATGATGAAGGGCAGACACGGGGTTACGTGGTAGGGGTGATTTAGTACCATTAGAGTTGAGATGAAATTGTCGTTTTGGTCTAAAAATACCATGTTTTCTATAAGTAACGCGTCCCTTGACTCGGAATAGAAGTGGGTTAGACCAAATGGTGGACCATATATGGTGGTAGCCCATCATCCAAAAATTCATAAGACTTGGACGCGGAAATATGCAACTTAGCAAACAGAAATTGGGTTTCATCAAAAATGACATGTCGACTAGTGATGATTTTATTAGAGGATAAATGAAAAAATTTATAACCACGATGATTAGATGGGTACTCCAGGAGCACAAAAGCGGTAGAGCGGGCTTGAAGTTTGTTAATGGTGGTGGAGAGGAATAGAGGATAACATAAACACCAAAATATCCTATGATGAGAATACATAGGGTCTTTTTGATAAAGAATTTTGAGTGGGGATTGGTATGATAATCCTTTGCTAGGGAGTATGTTAAGGAGGTAAGTTGCCATTTGTAATGCATGATGCCAAAATGAAGGTGGTAATGATACATGTGCTAGTAATGTACGAACAATATTATTAATTGTGCGGATTTTTCTTTCTATTTTCCCATTTTGTGATGATGTATGTGGACATGAAAACCGAAAAGATAGACCATTAACCTTACAAAATTCTCTAAATGGCCCATTATCAAATGCCATTCCATTATCACATTGAATATTCAAAATTTCCCATTCAAATTGTGTACGCATGAATGCTCTAAGTGATAGAAATATGGAATAAACCTGAGACATTTTAGATAACGGAAATGTCCGCAAAAAATTAGAATAATCATCCAAAAAAAACATATAATAACAGTGACCTGTAGAGCTCAAAACTGGAGATTTCCAAAGATCACTACGAATAATATCAAATGGCAACAAAGTACTAGAATTCTAGGCAACAAACGACAGTTTAACATGTTTCCCAAGTGGACAAGAGGGAAACACATTAGTACTACGAGCACTATTACACTCATAAATTTATTATTTTAAGGGAGGAAGAAACAGACGCTTCTGGATGACCCAAGTTCGCATGTCATAATGAAGGTGCTAAAGCGACAAACGTTGACGATGTGGCTTAATTAGTGGTGATGGTGGTAGTGATAGGATAAAGCTCGCCTTGACTATTACATCTCATTAGATGTATCCCCACCTAGAATTCCTTCATAGAAAACCCAAAAGGGTCAAATTCAACAAAAAAACAAGTTATCAGTTGTAAATTTCTGAACAAACACCAATTTTTTAATTAAGTGAGGAGCATGAAGGACGTTTTTCAGGGCTAAATATGGGTTCGGGGGAGATAATTTTTTGTGAACATAACCATGAATTGGAATTGAATTACCACTACCAACAATTATGCTACGCTTTTGCTCAAATTGAAATAGGATGAGAGATTACCTGGTGCGGATGTCATATGAGAAGTAGCACCGATGTCCATGTACCAATTTGCATCCAGCGAATTTAACACAAGTGTATGCATTGCCGCCTCGATATTCGTATGAGTTAAAAACATGGGTGGGCCCGCACCAGCGAAAGTCTACTAAGGCCAACGCCAAAGCAGGCAAGGCTTCTGCTAGGTGGAGTTATTCCGAGGCCCAGTCTGTCCTTGATGCTGCCGTTGATGTCCACAGGGCTTGGCCCAGTTTGGTAATGGGTACGGGCAGGGTAGCGTGGGTCACTGCCCACTGGCCCAAGGTAGGCCATATGGCCACTACCCCGAGGCCTAGGACTGCTGCCAGGGGTGCTGTGGCCCGACCCCATGCTAACCGCCACTTCCACCTCCACATCTGCCGCTGCCGCCTCCGTTGCCACCGTGACCATCACCCTTGCCACCGTCACATCCCCCACCATGATTTTCCATGATTTTGACCCTTTTTGCCACCCCAGTTATTATGGTTTTGACCATAATTTTTGAAGCATGATTAAGAGTCATCAGTTTTGCGGGATGTGGCCACCATCATAGTAGAATTAGCTCTGATTGCCATCTTTTTAGCCAACCCTGCTTCTTCTAAGGTGAGCATGGAACGTGCTTGGTAGAATGGCAGGAGAGGGTTGCTTTGACGAAGAAGAGTTCAAACTCCATTATACGCCACAGGGAGGCCTGCAACCATCTGAAGAACGAGACGATCATTTGTGACGGGCTAACTAGCATTCTTGAGTTGATCCGATAACTCCTTCAGCCTTTGAAAATAGGTTGAGGCACTCAGAAAATCCTCTATATTTATGTGAGAAATTCTTGCTCAAGGGTTACGGCATGGGAATTTTATATTATCTTGGAATATATCACACAACCTATCCAAGCTTCCATTGTTGTGGTGTCGGGTTCGATAATTATCTGTAAGAGGTCCATAGAGATGGTGGAATAAATTCATTGAAGAACCGTAGCATCAGGAGTTTCCCACAACTTTATTTCATCATCGGTGGAAGGTACCTTCTCCTTGCCTTTTTCCAGTTTGTCGATGTTATGTATGACTCTATGGGACTTGGCGTGAATTTTAAAAAGTTCTGCCCACATTGTGTATTGGACGTTCTCCATTTCAAGGACAATAGGGATGATGTTCTTGATGTTAGGGACTGCAAGGGAAGGATGAATGGAATTTTTTGTGTTAGACATGATTGAGGAACACGAGGAGAATTAGGGTTTCGGAAAAAAAAGAAGAGGGATGAAGGGACGGCCGATAGAGACCAAGGGCGGGGGAATTGTGGTGGAGAAGGAAATTTTTTTCCCTAGACTACTGATACCATGAAAGAGAATAATCTCTTGATTATTTTCATCATTGTAATTGGTTTATATACATAATATATAATTGTAAACCAAGCCTATAATTACGGAAATCAAATATATATTTTCCTAATACAAAATATTACTATCATAATTACTGATGTACGAGATCACTAATAATATCAAAGGAATATACGGTGTATATTCTATCAATTAGAACTCTCTAGTTACCTTTCGGACACATCATAGATAGGTCTCAATTATAGATGTAATATCCTACAACTATCTTCATTATGGCCTTGAAGTTTGCACTCCTTACAGTATTTAGGCAACACATCATAATGAATTTTAACTTGGTCAGTTCTTATTGCACTAATAACTTCATCTTCTATATCCATTATAAAATGTTTAGGCAAATCCATAATAAGATCGACTTGTACCTTAACCTAGCACAACTATGCCTAGTTTTCTTGATCATGGCCATTTCTAGGTGTCCCTAATGCAGATGCGAGAGTGAATAATGATTTTTTAACAATACATTTTGGTAGTAGATTAGGGAAGGAGATTCACACCATTGCTTTTGTTATTCCTCGTCAATCATTAATTTTGAATCATATATCAATGGTCTCATATGATACGACAAACCAACCTTCACCTGATATAATATGCCCCTTTAGACATCATGTTCACATAATCCTCCAGTAATATGAATCACATAAGAAAGTGTCAATTTCTAAAGAAATCTATGCAACACTCTCCTGTATTCCACATTGAAAAGTGATCTCGAACAACAACATACCCAGTGTGATCCCATAAATGGGCTCTGGGGAGGACAAGATGTACGCAAACCTTATCTCTGCATTTGTGTATATAGACCCTCGACTCAAAGACAGAAAAAGAGAAGAAAACAAGAGAAAAGAAAAGTAATTCGAAGAAGATACAAATAGTACAACAGTAAAATAAAAAGATACAACTCATATATTCAACGGACGGTAACGTACATAGAAGAGTAAAAAACTACTTGAGTACTATATAATGTTGCTAGTAATAAGAGGCAAAACACATGCAACAACAAATAGTAATACATGTCTAAGAAAAAGAGTGCGACTGGCACAAACCCTTTTAGGAATCGCTATGGGACCTACACTTTTCTCACCTGTAGGCTAACCACTCCCCAATAGGCAGCAGAAGAATAAATAAGGAATGCGGAATAACAAAATACTTAATTAAGCTGTCTGATCATAATAAATATGAGCAGATAAGTTTGAATATAGCGATACAATGCCCAAAATTTGGTCAATAATACAAGAACATCTAACTGTCAAAATAGTTTAAAAGTCTGAATATGTCTCTCAAAACAAAATAAAAGACAGGGTAGAGATAGGAGCATCCAAAGGTATGTCGGAAGGTATTATCCTCACCCTGCATCACTCGAGACCGCTAGTTCAGACTCAGCCATGTAGTCCTGAACTAGTGGAAGGCGATGTATCTGCATAAAAAAATGCAGCAAGTGTAGCATGAGTACACAACATATCCCCGTAGGAATCATAGGCCGAAAATGACTGATGATAGGTAAATAGAGATAAATATCAAGCTAACACTCAAATAATCCTATACAACAAAGTTCAAGTAGTCACGGAAGTCACCTTATCCGCATAACAGTTCACTGAATCACATAGTCATAATGTTCATATACATGCTCATAAATTATGTACGTCACCACAATTACAGAAGAGTTCAACAACGAATAAACCAAGTACCAGATGATCAAATACAATGCCCCTTATCAAGAATTCATCCATGTCTCATTAACCATTCCAACCAATTACCAATAAACAGGTAAACAATGAAATAATATATGTTTGATATGAATGTAATACATATACCAGGTACTTTTCACCTCCAGTATACATGTGTTCAAATTCAATGAAATGCACACCCATGGGGGACCTGCGAAGTCCATGTATTCATCCGGAATTTCTCAATGGATCCTAGCTCTTGGCTGAATAATAATTGTTATAGGAGTGCAACCCAACCTCTCGCGTATCATCATCATCTCAATGTTGCCAATCATCTCATAAGTATCCTTACTTTCCCGATCATTTGGATCCATAACATTTTCATACCTCTCATATCAATATCAGCAGAACAATGAGTGTATGAATGCACATGGCAATACAAGCCAAGTAATCAGGATGAAAGAAATGCAACCAAGTATAAGAGATGAATCTCACATGTTTTTAGGAAGTTAATCACAGGTAATACAAGTACAATCAGGATAGCATACTGAAAGCAATATGATAAATAAACACAACAATAGCAAATATGGCGACGAGCCCACATAATGGAAACAAGCCCAATCAACAGTAGTCGAATCTAACTTAAGGCTAATTTCCCAAAACACCCATCATCACAGTTAACCACTAGTACCCACCCAAGCGTTCATCACAACCGCTAAAGTGGGACTCCCAAACATGCCCAATACACCTCAACATTTATAACTAATTAAGTACTTCTATCGAAGTCTAATAAGAAGAAATTGTAGCCTCCCTCAGAGCCGAGCAGGAGACGCAAAGAATCAACTCTCAACACTGGCATTTCCCTTTCAGAGCACCTCATAGTAGTCATTATCTAACATGCATAAACTCTATGTTAATAATTAAGCTAATACACATACCAGGTCTTAGTCCTTAAAGATACCAAAAGTCACCTAAAAACAACCCTAGGCCCATGACATCAAAATCAAAACTTTATTACTCGATTAGCATAATCACATACTAGATAGTCATATCCTTAAGCTAATTGAAAAACTAACCCCAATTGGACCTTCAATTGCATAATTTAGAAAAAGCCCCAATTTAAAAACCTAGATTTTCCCGCAAATTGAAAAGGGCTTCCATTATCAAATTAAACACTACAATATGATGTTATGTAATATTCGAGATAAAGTGATGAGTGGTGAGGCCACGTAGGTCATGGTTGATAGTGAGGGTGTTTTGAGGATCAAGGGTATAATGTGTAGGCCATGTATCTATGCTGAAGAAGTATCATGCCGATGGTTCTTATATTATCTAGTGGGACACCATATTGCTTGATCAGAATTTAGAGTTTGAGAAGGAGCATGGGGCTATTTTAGACAAGCATGTGAGGAAGTTGTGATCGAAGGAGATAGCTTATGTGAAGGTTTAATGGAGGCATTGTCTTGTCAAGGAGGTGACTTAGGAGAATGAGTCTTATAAGCAGAGCATATATCGTGTCTTATTTACTTCTTTTGGTATGTTTCCTCTATTTATTTCTCTCCGTTCGAGGATGAACGTTGTTTTAATTAGTATTTGATGTAACAACCCGCCTGGTCGTTTTTAGTTAAAGATCCTTATTTTCGTGTTTGATCCTTCCCGTAGACTCTATCTGGATTTTTTGATATGCGGGGATGGATGGTACGTATCCCTAGATTCATTTATACGAGTTTCAGATAGAAAAACCCAAAACTAGAATCTTAAAGTTGGGTAGTATGACCCAAGATTGAATTTTGGTTAGGAGGATTTGTTACGAGGTTCCATCACTTCTGAAAGTTCTGGAGGATTATTTATGACTTAGTCGAATCATTAATTCACTTCCTGAGGCAATAAGATGTGTTGTGTGTCTTTACTTGTGAAATTTGAATATTTGGTTTTCTCGGAAGATTATTAAAAAAGTATTCTTAGCATAGTTATTTGTAAAATCTGAGGGTACGAGCGAGTTTGTATCATTGTTTACCATACACGAACATATCTAGTTAATGTCCGAGAAGTCTCCGGAGTGTTTATCGTGTTTGGTAGAGGTTTATGGTTATTTTCATGATCTGGTATTATGTGTCTGCTTCGGTGGCACCAATTTACACTGCAGCGTGTCTGCCTCGGCGAGAGGTTGGCTCGCCGAAGTGGGAGCTTTAGAAATTAGAAGTTCTGCTATGACGGAGGGTCTGTCCTCATGGGCGAGTCCGCTCCTTCGGAGTCGAGCTCGTGGCACTGAGGTGCAGTGTCAAGTGAGACTACCTCAGTGGGTGTATTGTCTATTGCAATGGGTCCGCTCAGCGGAGTCAATTTTGCTGGGGCGGAAGTACAATTAGTGTCCTATATATATTCTTAGGGCATAATTCTAATTCCCCAAATAGCAAACCTCAAAACTACTGCCGCCTTGGAGTAAATTCAGAACCCTAGGAGCAGTTTCAACCTTTATGTAAGAGTTTCTTTCATTTATTAGCTTAAGTTTATGATTCTAAGTCCATTAATGGTGGTGTAGTGTGTTATTAAGGGAGGAAAAAATGATTGTATGTTTCTATAAGAATAAGAGAGCTATGTTATTGATTTTAATGGAGATTTATGGATCAAATTGTGTTAATATTAAGAATTAGGATTGGATTATGTTAGATTATCATGTTATAAGTCTTAATTTGGTTGTAGAAACCTATTTTCAATTGGGGAAAATTCTAGGGTTTCAAATTGGGACTTTTCGATTGTTATCCAATTGGGGGTTCAATTGGGATAGTTTTTCAATTAACATAAGGATATGAATACTTAGAATATGTTCTTGGTATTTGAGTATTAAAGTTTGAGTCTTGGTGAAGTGGGCTCGGGGTCGATATTTTAGTCTTGCTTTGTTAAATATTATGTCCTTATTGTTGTGTAAGTCTTATATTAACGAGTAGTATATGCGTTAATAGACTTCGATTATCATGAGGTGCGAAGGAAGGACAAGGCTATCACTGAGGCTTGATTGTTGGCACACCTGTTCGGCACAGAGGTAAGCTACGATTTAGCTTTTTGAGACTCCGATAGAAGTGCATAATTAGTTATAAATATTGAGGGGTATTGGGTTGTGATGAACGTCTGAGTGGGTCCCAGTGTTAAACTGTGATGATGGGGTTTTGGGAATCAGCCCCGTGCTGGTTCCGACTGCGGATTATTTGGGGTTGTCCCCATAGTTGCTTGATATATTTATTCATCACACATGTTTTTGTTATGATATCTGAATTGTACTTGGATTTGTATATGTCTATTGAATTCTTGAATGCATGTGATATTTCATCTCTTATTTGGTTGCATCTCATTGTATCGTGATATCTTACCTTAAATTGTCATTTGCATTCATACACTCATGGTTATGTGATATTTATATTGTAGTGGTATGATTATGATGTGGGTCTAAGGGATCGAAAAAGGTAAGAACACTGTTGTGATTATGGAAATACTAAGATGATATTGATATGCGGGGATAGAAGTTGCACGCCTACAATATGATATTATTATAGCCAAGAGCGGGACTCTGTGATCCGATGAGTTATTCCAGAGGATAGGGGTATATGGACTTCACAGGTCCCTCATGGGTCACTTTTATATGGCAAAACCATGTAAATTGTGTATATCGGTTGATGGAAAGGTACCTGACATAAGAATTGCATTCATACCATACATATATATGACATTATCACTGATTACTTGTGAATGCACTTGTATATTGAAGTGATTTGTTGATGACTTGACTAAGTTCTAGACATGAAAAGTTTATACTTGTTTCTTGATATTTGAGCTTTTGTAGAACTCGCTTAACTGCTTAACGTGAGTAATTATGGACTATTATTGAAATAAGGAAACATGTGAACTCTGTGAATCTTTATGTGGACTATGTGACTTATTTGGATTATTGGACTGTGTAACATAGGATTACTTAGTGTCAACCTGGTATTTATCTCTAATTATGTACCTTCCATCGTTGTCGGCCAGTGATGTCTACGGGGGTACGTTGTGTACTCATGCTACATATGTTGTATATTTTCTGATGCAGATACAGATCTGACGACTAGCTCGAGACCACGTGGCTGAGTTCGAGCGGTTGATCTCCAACTATCAGGGTGAGGATGCCTTCTGCAGCATGCCCTGGATTTCTTATCTCTTTTACTGTCTTTACATTTTGACCTAGTGACATGTCCTCAGATATCAATATTATCTATTTGGGTCAACATTTGATGCCATTGATTTTCAGACTATATTGTTGTATTAGAGCTCTTGCACAGACTAGATTGCTGGGGTTATTTTGGATGTATCAGACTTATCATTTTCTTCCGCATTATATTATCAGATAGCTTTTATAGTATATTTTTTCTTCCGCTTTTACTTTTCTCTTATCATGTTCAATAAGTAGGGAGTGGTTCGCCTACGTGGTGGGATTATGTAGGTGCGACCACGATTCCTGAAAATGGGTCATGACAACTAATGTCTTTAACATGAATGCTAAGTAGTGAATTGTTTGAATCCATCTGTGTGTCATATTATATCTGCATGTTTGTAATTTCATCCATTTAGTTTTAAGTGCATGATTGGACAAGAAATAAAAGAGTATGTGTGCTTATGTTGGCTATTATGAGTTATTAACTAGTTGTAAGGATGAAACCAAGTCCAGCATGCCAACCTGAGTAATGAAGTCATAAAGCTGCTACATGTTTGGATGTTAATTGAATAAGAAGGTCCTTGTTTGTACACTTCCATGTCTATATCCATGTGCATTTGGATCCTCGTAGTATTAGAATGTCCCCTAGGAATCATAGGTTTACTGGTAAAGGAATGTTCTTGCATTGCATATTGCATTCTATCTCCTCTTGGTCATTTCCCTCTTGTCCCTTATTTGTGCTAGTTTATGTAAGTGTTGGTATACATATTTTATATACACAGTTAGATGTATAAGGGATATATTACTTGTATATCGCTCATATCTTTCCATACTATGAATGCATGTTCAGCCTAGCCCATTTCTTTTATCTTCTCTGTCTTCTTTGCACGATCATCACAGTTGAGCTTGGTCCACAGGTCTTGTCCTCTACCTATTTCCCTTCAGCCTATGTGATATAAATCAGGCATAGCCCAACTGCTTGCTTTTTTTTCTTGTCGTTGCCTACTGTTTAGTTTGAGTCGATCTAAATGTTTGACTTAATCTTTATTTATTATGGACTGCTTGTATTCTTTAATTTATTTTACATATGATAAGATTTAGATACACTCTAAGTTAGACTCTTGTTTTCCACTCTTCTTCTGTTACCAAGACACATTGAGATAGGCCCTTTTGAGCCTGTCACTTCTCTTTAGCTAGTTGGGCTGTGAAATCAATTGAATCCCTTAGATCAAGTCTGATAAGCTACAGCGCATTTGAAGGCACAACTTTGGGTGAAAATAGTAACTGGTGGACTTAGGTAGGCCCACCACCCTAAACTTAGTCTCTTCCAATTTCTTGTATGTAATATATATTTATTATTTTTTAATAAAAAAATACCTTGTATAATATTGAAACCCCTATAGTTACGAACATAGGATAGGCAAAAGATATATACATCGTTCAGAATAGAATAGCCATAAAGGAGTTTTCCAAACTTGATTAATTCTGAATTTTAATGAAAACTAGACTATTTTTACACTTTGAAGAAGATAGGAACAAAAAATGTAACAAATTTTTTTGGACTGTGAAATCAATTAAACTTTTGGACTATTTTGGACTTCACTTAATGGGCTAAAAAGAGCAATAAAATGGGCTATATTTTCTCTTATGATTTGGACATGAAGAAATAGACTTGTTTAAGAAACAAATTGACAAAGACTAATTTGGGCCGAGAAAATACATTTGTTAACTGATATTTGGGCCTAGCCTAACTCTTAAAAATAATTTTTAAAACCAAAACACTTTCTTGGACTTGAGTTGTAATATGGGATTTGGTAAAGTGTGGAGCATGGGATGACCTTTGGGATATGGCAAGGAAAAAAGAAATAATTGTTTTCATTCTATTCTTTCAAAATCCAAAACTTGTCATTTCAAATGAATTACACTTATTTTCGTCTTTAAAAGATTTTCAAATCTGCAAGTGATATTGGATAATTTATTGGACTAATAGTAGGGTTCTACTCAAGATAATTTTTGGGGGTGTTCTTAGTCTAAAAATAAGTTGACCAAATTACCCCTATGCAAATCATTTTGGCGGAAGTTAACTCTTTTGTTTGCAAAAACCTTTGAGTTTGAAATAAATGAATGACACGAAGTTTGCGGTAATCTAAACACTATTAAGTAATCTACATCATTTAAACATGCTATAGAATCCAAAAATCAACCGTATTCTACAGATCCCTAATACTGAGGTGTCTAACACAGTCCCCGGGGGATCACCAGAACCCTTACCTCGACTATGGTTTAGATAGAATTTTTAATTAACTTCAATAAACCCTTTCATCTTTGTTTTCCTAATTTACCTATAAATTAGGTGGCGACTTTAATAATAAATATCCGACTTAGAGCACCAACAACTTCATAGTAGCTTTTATGCCTCTGCGCAAAATTGAACCGTAACAGATGACGACTCTGGTTGGGACAAACCTAAGTTCTAACCATAAGGGTTCCAATACAACATGTTAATTATATGAATTGCTTATGTGTTTAAATTTCTGCAATTATAACTGTCATTCATGCATTTCATACTCCGCCAAATGGCACACTCAGGCACTCGCATCTGTGCATAAAGGTGATTATGCATATTTCGCAATCATTCTCCAGTATAAAATTAAAAACATTTTCTTGGAGCACGTTGAAGACAATCGACAACAGTTCAACATGAGTAGCCCGCTCAGGTCCCTTAGTCATTTGCTAAACCACTCTTGTACAACTAGAATAGAGCGAAGCCAAATCCCTATTGAACTAGCACATGCTTGACCTAGACAGGTTTAGATATCTCAGACCTATCTGGACCTATTAGGCTGACTACCTTGTTTCTTGACGGTCTATGACCCGATGGCACTGCATCCAACTACTTGCTATGTGGAAGCATTTAAATGTGCCTTATGTGATAAACCATTGTCCTTTGGCGGGGGGATTAACTATGTTCTATTTTGTAGATGCATACCAATGTAAAATTCGATATGGTTATAGATGCACCTGAGTTGCTGAGAATTTGGTGGTCGTGGCTAGATACCCCGCAAAAGAGAGAAGTAACAAACTATCTATGACACCTACCCTCCCTTATGACCATGAAACGTAATAAAGAGCTCTTACAAGTCCTTACCGGGTATTGGGATTGTGATAGAATAGTGTTTAGGTTTGGAGACTGCGAGATGACTCCGACCCTAAAGGAAATCCGGGATTGCATATATAGCGTTAGGACCTATATGAAAAGGAGGAAGAAACCCGACCATAACCTTCTAGTACCCCATAAGCCTACTCCTGACGAGATTCTGAAATTCCTATCCTTAGCTAGCGCTGATTGAATATTCGACTCGACATTAGCCTTTAGGGATATTTACAACCGATTTGGGTTCGAAAGGGGATACATATAACACTCCGTAGAATTCTGATCATATGCCAGTTGGGAAGCCACCTTACCCCTAGCCTTTGTCATATGTCTGTTAGAAACCATAGTATTTCCTAAAAACCGACACCAAGTCATAGATACCCGGTGATGTTTCATCACCCATGCTATCTTTCATGGCATAACCACTAACGGGGAAACCAAGTACTACGAACTAGTTTCGGTCAGCCTAGTTGACATATACCGAGCCTTAGGTCAATGTCGAAACCTACATAGGTACTTCAAAGGGTGTAACCTCTTAGTGCACTGGGGGATCATAAAAAATCTCCATAAAATCGATGGTCCCTCATACATATATCCATAATGTAGAGAAGATAACCTCAAAGTCACTTACCCAATTTTTGGGAACCAAGCCAAAGAGGGTAGGCTGCCCTTTCCTACCACTTACAGGGATCCGGTGAATTCGACCATATATACCTATTAGGGTCCTAAGACAGTTCAGATTGAGACAGGTAATACCCCATGTAGGGAACATGGGGGAGTACGTGATCGACTACGAAGGAGACAAGATCTGAAAGGTTGCAGACATCATCCGAGAGTGAAATGGTCAAATCAAGTGGGGTACAGAGACTTTACATGAGGATGTTTTCCATCGGATTGTGGTGAGGACTACATAGATTGGTTGAGAATGCACTTTCAAGGAACCCTTACACTGGGCCCGATTGCTATCAATATAGCCATGACAGGTATTCAAAGGCCGAGGTGAAAGCCTGCCGCATTCAGCGATAAACTGACGATCGAGATTCCAGGTATCTAGAGAAGATGAAGCATGACCAGGTGTCCTAATTCACTGTTAAACTAATTAGGTGGTGACTCCTCATGTTTAGTAGACAATGAATCACTAATATGTTGTACTCCGCTTTGATCCGGTTTAAATGAGGTATAACACTTAGTCCGTAAAAAAACCCAAAAGACCACCCCAAAATCGACTCCGGAACCACAATGATAAAAATTGGAACTTTATTAATCAAAATCCAAGAGAATACACTATAGAGTCATATCCTTAAGTTAATTTGAAACTAATCACATTTGAACCTTCAATTTCGTATTTAGGAAAAAACCTCAATTTAAACCCTACATTTTCCCCAAATTTTAAAATGGTTTTCAAACATCAAATTAACCTTCACAATACCATCCACTATCCTTACCCAACACTAGGTTACAATATTACCACAACTAGATCATTAATCAACCTCCAAATAATGATTTATAGCCCTCTTATTCTAGCATGAAACCCTATATTGGTTCTTCCCCATCTTATGAATTACACTAAGATTAGAGGACCTGATAATGATTAATTAAGTAAAAGGCAATGAAATATATTACCCAAAAGATGGATGAAGAAGAACACTCTAAGAATCCTCCTTTTACCGAGCTCAAATCCCGAAGAATGGTTTTGGGGAAGAAGAATTTTTTTAAGGCATTAAATTCAGGTTTGAAAACAATGATTCCATTTCTGCGTAATTGACATCACCTAGGCGGATTGCTTCGGCGGAAGAACAGGTCGCCGAGGCAGAAATTTTTTAATGTACCACAAGGACGCAGAAGTGGAAAATCTCCATAGAGACAGGTCGTCTCTGCACAACCAAGTCTGTAGAAGTGGACATAGACAAATCCACAATGTTACACATCTACGAACCAACCTCTGCAGAAGCGGCTATGGACTCGCTAGTGCGGCATACCAGAAACCAACAACATGTAACTTAGCAACTTCTCTATCAAACATTTGAAATATTCCAAAGAACTCTCGAAAAATATGCCACCCTAAGGTAAATGATGATACAAACTTGCTCGCGAACTCAAATTCTAGCATGAAACCCTATATTGGTTCTTCCCCAAAAGCAGTTCGAAGAGTTCTTATAGTAGACGAGATCGAGGTTCAACAAAGGATCGGTAAGACTCCATCTCTTTCGGAGTGTAGTCGAGTCTAGAGGTTATATATCAAATTTTTTATACAAACTACTAATAGGCCGGGGCCCCGTCCTGACCATGTTTGATGTCAGTTGTTTATAGAGGCTCTTTAGACACAGGTTCAGTAAATATAGTATATTAGTGGCCTGGTCAGCCCTCGTTTATGGTTTCTTGAGATTTCCCAGCATGAATGTCTACAGTGGCTTCCTCAGCCCACAATAACTTATAGTAAGAACAAGTTTGACCAGTTGGCCCATGTATGTCTTAGTTACGTCCAGTAGTCTTGAGTTACAAAGTGGTTCTCTCAGGCTATTATGACACTAGGTGCCAAGCACACTTTCACCTGAGTTGTGGTGTGACATATATCGAGTTCTAAAAGCCATCTTGGGAACATCCTCTAACATGATATTCAACTGGTGATACCAGAACTCAAATCAATATTTGAAAACATAGAAGCACCCTAAAGTTGGTTGAATAGATCATCAATACGAGGATTCAGATACCTATTTCTGATGGTGACCTTGTTCAACTATTTGTAGTCGATACATATAAGCATGGCGCCATCCTTCTTCATATAAATAAAATAGGAGAACTCCAATGAGACACATCGACCGAATAGAACGCTTATTTAATAGATCCTGAAGCTGCTCGTTTAACTCTCTCAGCTCTGCTAGAGCCATACATTGTGGAGGAATAGAAATGGGTCGAGTACCCGACTCTAGGTCAATATAGAAATCAATATCTCTTTCTATTGGCATACCCGGCAAATTTGTCGGAAATACCTCAGCGAACTCACTCACTACAAGAATGAAATTAAAGGAAAGAGTATCCACACTCATATCCCAATGCGCTAAGTGCGCTAGACAACCCTTACTACTAGCTTCCTATCTTGAAGGAAAGAAAAAATCTTCTTAGAAGCAGGGCTTGGAGTACCATTCCATTCCATCTTCGGCATCGCTAAAGTGACTATCTTAGCGTGATAGTCCAGTATTGTGTGGTACAGTGATAACCAGTCCATCCCCAAAATAAATATCAAAATCAACAATGTCTAATATAACCAAGTGTACCCAGTAATCATAACCCATGAAAGTAACCACACAATGTCAATAAACTCGAACTATAACCATAAAATCACATTGGTGTAGAAACACGAATAGAGACATCAAGAATATCACACCACATATCCAAATCAACAGAAAAATATGTAGACATATGAACAAGGACATTAAGCATATCACATAATATATCCAAATCAGTAGCAATATATGTAGATACATAGGAGAACTATTTCATCTCTGGAATTCAAATTGTTTTACTTACATTGTTTTACTACTTAATATTATATTACTTTACATTATCTATTGTTCTGAGGACACTCACTGAGTTCCCAGTACTCAGGCATACCATTCTTGTTTGACGGTGTGTCAGGTAATAAAGAAGAGCAGGTTCGTGATATGTATCGACTTAGGAGAACTTGATGCTTTCGAGACTATTTGGTCAGCCATCGTGATATTTTTGTGGTTCACCGTTCTATCTTTAATATATTAGTATTAATTTTTAGGTTGCGTCCTAAAGTTATACTATTTCCTTTTATCATCTTAGAGGCTCCATAGATAGATGTTGTTTCGTGGGTATTTTGTTGAGGTCGTTATTCGACTCTCATGGGCTTTGTTACATTTTGATATCTTATTTATTACATATTTCCACTGATTTTATTTCATAATTTGTGACTATGACTTTTACTTAGTTATTTATAAATTAATTGAAAATTTTAATAAAAGACTAAGAAAGGACTTGATAATATTAATTCATAAGGTGCTTTCAGTGTTGTTCATAGCATCAGAGGCCTATTATTTCCAGGATTATATTTGGGGCGTGACAAGATTGGTATCAGAGCCTAGGTTTAAAAATGTCCTAGTATTTTTTATGGAGCTGTGTCTAGTTGAGTCTTCATCATGCAGACTAGCCACTTATATGGATGTATGACTACCAGGAAATTATAGGTTTTTCTCATTCATCTTGATTCTAGATTGTGCTGTAGAGCTTGAACTTCTATTTAGGATCATTTTGATGTATTCGATACTCATGCCTCTTGATGATCACATTAACTCGTGCTACAGTTTCTAACCTAGTGAAAAATAGTGCTATAAGGTGAACATTGGTTGTGATGTATAATTTGAGGGATGGTATAAAGTTTCTTCTAATTATGTTGCAGGTGTTTGGTGGTGATTGTAAGGTGTTGTCACAGATATTTTGAGACAGGTATTCTCCCTATGTTATCTTTCGATACGTATTCATTGGTTGACCCGAGATTGAATCTTTCTTATATGGCTCTGTACTTTGTCATTGAATACTATGTGTGGAACCCGAACAATTGTTAAAACCCTTCATCTTTGAATACCCTTACTAGTGTTCCCATTATTCCTTCTAGAGCCTATAAAGATTGTGTAGTTGTCGTAAGGCCAAGAGACTACTGCTAATTTGTTCGAATTAGAAATTGTGGATTTTGATGTGGTTGTGGGGATAGAATGGCTGTCCAGGTGTTAAGAAACTCTGGTTTGTCTGTCAAATTGACTAGTCTTGAATTTCCTAATGAACCCGTTATATAATGGAGGAATGACATTATTAAACCTTGAGGTAGATTTGTTTCGTATCTTAAGACTTACCAAATTAACTCGAAGAATGTAGTTACCATTTAGTTGCCTTAATGACACTCAGGCCATAATACCCTCACTTATTTTCTATTCCAGGTATTTGTTTAACCTTTCAGTTACTTAATTCTTGCGAGAGTATAGACTAAAGATTTGAATTCCTTACCTTCATATTTAGGTTTGAGTAAAATAGTTGTGGGAGTCCCTGTGAGAACCACATCGTTATTGTTGGGTTGGTTAGACGATATTTGGTCTTCGGAAAATAACTCATTTTACATAGAAACTCTAGAAATTCAATGAATTTAAGGTTTAGTGAAAAATCATAAGCCATGACCTTCATTCGGGGACAAATGATCCTGAGAGGGGAATAATGTAACACTCTGTAAATTTCCGTTAGGTTTGAATCCATTAAGATAGGCGTAAATCCCATAAGTGTTAACTTTCTAATTATGACTAAAGTAAATTTCAACACTAAAAAGTTATTTTTGGAAGTATTATGAGTGTTTGAAAGTGGAATGGAATGAGTTGGAAAGAAATTGTAATGTTTGGGGTGAAATTAGTAGTGAGTGTCTCATCAGTCAAAAGTTGATCCTGCAACGGTGCAAATAAATCCTTAAGCAGCAATGACCACTGCATTGACCAAAAAAATGACCTTTGCGATGGGCGACGCTGAAGCAAATATTTGAAGTATGAAAATTTAAAATTTTAAGTGTCATTCCACCCTTTCTTTGGACGAGTTTGATAGAGAAGAACAACCCAAAACCCTAGGACAAAGTTCTTATCTTCCAATTATCCTCCTACATCAAGGTAAGATCATTCCTATTATTCTTAGTAAGTTTTAGCATTAATTCCATGATTCTTAACATAATTAAACCTTGGGAATTCATAGATTTTTTCTAGAGTCTTCATCATGGACAAGAAACCCTAGAATCTGAAACTCAAGATTTGGACATTAAAAGGTAAGACCTTTAACCCGAACAGGATGCCCAAACAAATAACATACATTTGAACCCTGACGGCACTGCCCGGAATGAGATCTACAACACCTATCACAATAGGGAAATGAAGGTCTCATCTGGCTAGACTCACCCTTGTAATATAGGCCTGATGTCTGCAAATTCAGACACTAACCCAAATAAATGGTCCAATCATGATGCTGGCCATGGACTGCAGTGGTGCACTGCCTGCAGAGTGCACCACTGCGGTGGTGCACTGGCTGTCGGATAAGATAAGTGCCTAGATAACTGTGGCCTGAACCCACTCCTGAAGTCTGTTGTATCACCTACGGATCGGGCCCTCTTATGTTGACCCTTTTCCCACTCTCAATCAACCCGTTGTTGCCTCTTACGATCCTCCAAGTTCTGTGCATAGGAGTGAATACGAGCGATAACCATATTTGGATTCAAAGAGACTATAGTATATTCATTAACCAAGTATGGTCCCAAACTACCCACGAATCGATAGAATCGGTCATTCATCTCATCCACCACTATAGGAGTATACCTAGACAAGGAATTAAACTGCATACTATACTCTAGAACACTCATATTACACTGGTCCAAATGTAAGAACTTGTGTTGCTTAGCTTAGCGGAGCTCAACAAGAAAATACTGCTGCAAAAATGCCTCAGAAAACTCTCTCCATCCTGCTGATGGGGCACCCTAGATTGCTCCCAAGTCTCATACCAAGTCACCTCAACATCCCGTAATATATAAAAGGCAAGCTTTATTGACTCAGTATCGGTGACATGCATAACCTGAAAGGTCCCCTGCATGTGGTCAGGGAAACTCTGAGGATCCGCATTTGGATCTATTCCTATGAATATCGGAGGGTCTAGGTTGATGAAATCCCAAACTCTTTCTAACACTTTGTAAATTCGAGTTAGGTTTGAATCCATTAAGATAGGTGTAAATCCCAACTTTCTAATTATGACAAAAGTAATTTTCAACACTCAAAGGTGATATTTGGAAGTAATATGAGTGTTTGAAAGTAGAATGAAATGAGTTGGAAAGGAATTGAAATGTTTGCGGCGAAATCAGTAGTGAGCGTCACCACAGCCACAAGTTGATCGCTGCGACAGTGCAAATAATTCCTTAAGCAGCGATGACCGTTGCGATGGGCGACGCTGAAGCAAATATTTAAAGTACAAAATTTTAGAATTTTAAGAGTCATTCCACGCTTTCTTTGGACGACTTTGAGAGAGAAGAACAACCCTAAACCCTGGCACAAAGTTCTCCTTTTCCTTTCATCCTCCTACATCAAGGTAAGATCATTCCTATGATCCTTAGTCAGTTTTAGCATTAATTCCATGATTCTTAACATGATTAAACCTTGGGAATTCCTAAATTCTTTCTTGAGTCTTCATCATGGATAAGAAACCCTACAATTCGAAACTCAAGATTTGGATATCGAAAGGTAAGACTTTCATCCTACACTCAAATATAATTATGTAATTGGTATTTGGAGACCATAAGTTATTGAATTATAGTTTTGTAAAATTATGATGGGTTTGATAGAAAAGCATGAACAATTATTTGTTCCGGTTGTTGATTGTTGACATAGGGTTGTTGTTATCTTATGGGTAACAAAGAAGGATGTAGTTGTATCATCATGAGATTGTAGAATCATATATAAACAAGGGAATGAGTTGTTGGGTTTGGAAACTCCATTGGTGAGAGCTTGTGGAGCTTCATGCCCACCAAGTGTTTGATAAAATGCCTAGATGCTCAAATCATGACTATTATTACTAATATTGAATTCATTTGACACATATTGCTATATATTAAGGTCGAAAGGGGTGACGAACATTGTAGAATTCTTAAAAGAGAGGGTATGTCTCTTTTTAAAATCCTTTTGACTATAAATATGATTTGTATCTCTTTTCGATCATACGTTCCAACCTTAAAAATTGGTTTCTTTGGAAAAGTTTCATGTGCGTTAGGGAAAAGCCCTCATGGAACCTTAGGCGTACCATTCTATATATATGTACTCATAATTTTTCCTGTAAAAGGATTATTGAAACTTGTGTATAAAGCTATAAACGTTGAACATGATTTACCCCTATAAGGGACATTTTAAACTTGATTTCAAAAGCTTGTATATTTCATGTGTCTTTCATTATGAACGAGAAACTTATTTAATGATTTTAACTTGGTTTCTAAACCCATAAAGAATTTGACGTATCCTAACAATAGGATAATGAACTAATTCATAATAAGTGGTTCGGCTTCTATGATATAGTTGTGCTTCGCCTATCCTATCGTGATTCTATTTTCTGTGTTTGGATTAGCTACTCGGGAGGAAGAAAGTCACTATGGATCCTAGTGTGACCAAGATATTCGAGAAGAAGGATATCCATCGAGAGACAATATCACCGGTGTGGTTTGCCTTACTATTCGAGAGGAAGGATAGCTATCGAGGGACTATAGCCCTGATGGGGTTTTCCTAGCTACTCGGATGGAAGGATAATCACTATGCATCCTTGTCACGACCCGACCCGACGGGTCGCGACTAACCGCCCTAATGACGTCATTATCCTGACGTGTAACACATAATCCAACTAACACCTAATGAGTCTGAAATCCGGCAGCATAACGCTGCAATAACAACATATGCCAAGGTAGGCAAGCCGACAAGGCTGCCTTTACCCCCGAATGTACCTGCCTCCTGAGGAGTCACAACTAGCCAACACAATACAACAGGCAAGCCGACAAGGCTGCCACTAGATAATATCATATATACACGGGGACACCCCAACACAGAGCATAATAGCATGACTGACCAAAACAGAGTTATAACCCTTACATAAGTACAACCCACAACTGTCTACACACCTCTATAATAAGGACAACGACATATGACAGGACAGGGCCCCGTCGTGCCCCTAAATATACATAAATCAAAATGATGGGGTTCTATACCAAAATGGTAAAGCTCTGGATCAAAGGAGCTTTCCAAACAGCTGCGCAGAAACCTAAACCGTAGGGTCACCAAACTGAGCACATGTACCTGCGGGCATGAACGCAGCCCCCCAAGGAAAGGGGGTCAGTACGAAATAATGTACTGAGTATGTAAACATGAAATACTACCAATGAGATCAGAAGTAGCCAATGGATAACAAGAGGTCAGTATAAAAATCAGGATCCAAATCCAACTGTGCCATAAACAATAAAAGTCAGTTATGCCTTATAAAAATGAGAGTCAAGTCAAGAAAACATGAATGCCTGTCCATATACATATATATACCTGTAACGTAACCCGGCCCACTAATGCGGGACTCGGTGGAACCATATCGTAACCCGGCCCACTAATGCGGGACTCGGTGGAATCATATCGTAACCCGGCCCATATTGGGACTCGGTGAAGTCATATCATAACCCGGCCCATGCTGGGACTCGGTAAAGTCATATCATAACCCGGCCCATGCTGGGACTCGGTAAAGTCATATCTCATCTATGGATCCATCCTACGTAACCCGGCCCTCTAGTGAGGGACTCGGTGAACAATGCAAGGCTGTGCACGAACATAACCCGGCCCGGGACTCGGTGAAGTGAAGTAATAACACTTAGCACGAGTAGATTTCATGAGTAACCATATGCAATCAAAATTTTCATTTGACTCCCGATAAAATCATTATAATAATGTCATAATAAACTCTTTACTGAAAAATCATAGGCACTTCTCATAACTAACATCTTTAGGAATTAAACTGTATAAGAATCATGTACATCCGCCGTACCTTCATTAAATAAAAATCATGCCAAAGAAAGAAGGAATAGTTCACCTACTTCTTAGACGAACTAATCAACTCAATATTAGAGTACGTCTCATTTTAGAACTTCAACCTATAATAATGGTAATACGTTCGTCAATTCTATGATCACTGACATACTTTATATCGAATAACGACTTTCTATTCTATAAAAATTTGGGCAGCACTTCCCTTGTTCATACATGTTTCCACAACTTCCAAACGAGGCTAACAACATCAATAACCAAGCACCAATTAATGGCAAAACCAAAACAGCAACAAAGGGGATTTATACACCCACTTATCATGTAAATTTAGCCTCTTAATCCACATTAAAACAGCCCACAAAAACAGTCCATGTTCCAACAACAACGAGGGTAGAATGTGAAGCCTTTCTACACCTTTCTACACCCTTATTCCTTTTGGACTTACATTAGCAATTACCACACTTAAACATGCATAATGGTAACTAAATTTTTAGCATTATAACACCACAAAATAGTCCCTAAAATAGTCCATCGATTTCATGCAAGTTCTTGGCCACAACATGTCATAATTCCATAACTCTTCTCTTAACTCCTAAAATCCAATTCCATATTTCAATACTTCCATATAACTAATTTAAACTTTAATATCAATGTTTCCTTTCAATTTCATCATGCAATTAGTGATAATGATAACAATAACCAATGAATCCAACAATCACCAAAATCTGTCCCAAATTGGCAACTAGCCCAAAATTGTCACATGCATTGTTTAAATTCCAAATTTTCCTTAACACGAATTCATATCCTTAATTATAACATGCATTCCAATTAAATTATAAAAAGAAGAATTTTATACCTCAAATTCATCCAAAACAGTCCACAATTTTCTACCCACTACTTGTCTGAAGTTCCCCACTGTTTTCATATTTCTTTCCCTTTTTTTTCCACTTCTTCAACTCCAATTGACATGCAAGTGTTCTACAATGTTAAGCCATCATCCTTACCCGTTTTTCTTCCAAAATTTCCTCCCAAAAATTCAAAATTTCTGGTCTAATTTTCGGTAAGCAGTGGCACGTTTTTGCCACTGTTTTGGGGTTGTTTTGGCTTCTAATTTTGTGAATAATGTAGTCCAAGAAGAGGAGATAAAAATCTTAAATTGGGTATGGGGTTGGGGGTGATTTTCGGCCAGCAGGAGGGGGGTTTGGAGAAGAGAGGTGAGGTTTTGTTTAAAGTTTAGAATGAAAGAGATGAATGTAGGTTTTAAAATAAAAAAAATTTGAATTTTATTATTTACACTTTGGCCCCCAAGTTCTTCAATTAATAAATCTCAACCCACTTCTTTTAATTCCCGAGAATTTCATATGCCTCGTATCCTCAATGTCATAATTTTATAATACATTATTAACCCATATCGGGACTATACAATTTTTTATAAGTTTCCAACGTCACCCTCATTGTGACCAACATCTTTCCGGAATCACATCCTCTTGTATACTAATTTACGGTATTTGAATCCTATTTCCTTAATTACGTTCTTAATTATCATCTGAATCTTACGAGGTGTAACAATCCTAGTGTGGTTAGCATAGCTATTAGGGAAGAAGGATAACCATTAAAGGCTAATAGCCCTGGTGTGGGTTGGCTAGCTATTTGAGAGGAATGATAGCCATCGAGGGACTATAGCCCCGGTGGGGTTTCCCTAGCTATCCAGGAGGAAGAATAGTCATCGAGGATCAATAACCCTAATGTGGTTTTGCGTAGACATTAGGGAGGAAGGATAGCCATCGAGGGTGACAACCCCGATGTGGTACTTCTATGCCATTTTAGAGAAACTTAATGATCATCCATTCATTTCATTGACTTGGCTTGTATTGGCATAATTTTGGTTGTTCATGAGTGACTTGATGTTGATATTAAGTTCATAAATGGAATACTTAATATCAAGAAATGGCATAATAAATTGAAATTGATTTAATTCTCTCTTATTGGTTTCTACTAATCGTTTCTCTAGGATTGGTGAACGTTTTATCTATACATTTTGAATTGTTTTACTTACATAGTTTTACTGCTTAATATTATATTATTGGGTTGTGATCAATTTTCTCTAAACACACCTGCATTTATCAATTCTATGTTAGATCAGTTATGGAATAATATGTATCACACTATTATGTGCTTAATGAACCAAAGAAATCAATAAAAATTGACCTGAGTCGACCGATACAAAGCTATTATTTTTACACTTCTCTGTTCTATTTCCGCTTCGGCGGAATTGGTGTCTCTGGAGAAAATCCGCTCCAGCGAGGAAAGCGTTCGCCTTAGCGAAGGTTTATGTTTTTTCGTCTGTTCACTTCGGCAAAAATGTTTACGCCTCAGCTGACCCGCTTCAAGGAAAGTTGTCTGCTGAAGTGCGTCGTCGTCCCAGACCACCCTAGCCGGACAACCTAGTGAATCCACCCCCATATTTGGCCAGAAAATCCCTTCCCTTGTTTTCTATGCAGGTAAACATGATGAATAGACTCCCTTTTCACCATTATTTCACCCGATCTTTGGATCTACCCTCATAAACACCACCATAGAATTTCCAAAAGATTTCAAGGAATTCCCAACCCACTATTATGCTCCTACCCTATTCCTACGATGCAATCGTGCGTAGAGCAAAGTATTAGAACTTACCGAGTGTTGAATCTTGAGTTGTTGAAGATGTAGGTGATTTTCATGTGCCCCGGTGTGCATACCACCATCGGACTTGGCTCCTACGAGTCAAGAGATTGTAGAGCAGTGGGTGTGGGAAGGGTATTTGTAAAAAGGGAGAGTAAAAAGTAGGGTTTTGTGTGAGGTGCTTTTATAGAGTAGTGGTGGGAAGAAGTTTAGGAATTTGGAAGTTTAAGGATTAAATAAGTGGGGGGGAGGACCGACCTAATTTGTTGACTTTTGAGTTTATGTGTTTTCTGCTCTAGTGAACTCCATCCGATTCAGCATGTCTACCAGAGTGGGAAAATAAACTACCCCTGCAATGTCTGCCTTTTCCCATAGATGTTCGCTTCAGCAGTATAGAGTGCGCAGGTGAGATCTTGTGTACGATTCATCCGTAGTGGCATAAGAAGCGCAACCTAGTCCACTAAGCTCCCGCTTTGTGCGGGGTTCGGGGAAGGGCCAGACCATAAGGGTCTATTGTACGCAGCATTACCTCACATTTCTGCAAGAGGTTGTTTCCACGGCTTTATTTCCTTATTTATACTTACCGCGTGTGTGTTATTCTTGAAACTAAATTGGCTCATAATGAATAACTTGTATTTCCCTATTGTGAAAGGAAACCTACCTTTTTGGCCTTATATGAGTCTTGTGAAACATCAAGCCCCACTGGTATCTGATGTAATGACATGTTCGGTCGTTATGAGCTGTCTGCTTGATTTCCCCATTATATCCCTCATCCGGGCATTTATCTGTAGCTAAGACACATGGACTTTGGGAGGAAGTAACTCATGCGGTACGGGAAGAAGATTAATTAAAATGAAGTGCTGAGAAAACATTATCCGCTGTGGCGGAATCATGTCTGCGCCGGAGGACGAATGAAGTCCAATTTGGCAAATTATTTTCACCATTTGCGCTGATGTGAGGTGGAAACTGCCTGCACCTTAGCAGTCCCATTATACGCTTCAGTGCATTCACGCTAGCGGAATCGAGTCGGCCACGATGGAAGCGCTGGTTGACCAATAGCTTTTAAATACCCTAAACTATCTCAATTTTAAAGATTTTGTGTGCCTCGAATTGGGGGTTAGTGATGCAAGTAAGGAGGGGTGATGTTTGTTAAGGGGCTTGGGGGTTGGTGATATTCGGGTTGACCCGAAATTAAAATCCAAAAATGGGGTTCTCGATTTGGCCAGATGGGGTGGTGTTTTGTTGTTGTTTCGGGTGGTTGTGCTTGGAAATGGAGTTGGGAATTTTGTGGGGTTATTATGGGTGGGTTTATAATCCGGGTGATGTTTGGGACTTGGTGGTTTGGTGGTTTCAAGGTGACAGAATAGAACTGAAACAGTGAGATCGTCGGCAAGATGTGTTATGCGGACTATTTGGTGTTGTCGGGATTGGATGAAACTTTGTGGATGGTTTCGGTTGGGTACCTTTGATGGGTATGTTTATGAAGTCTTGTGGGATGTGGTGGTAGAAAGAATGAAGTGGTTCATATGAGGTATGAACACGGAATATGAGGTGTAAGTCCGAGAACTCACCAAGTGTTGGTTGGTTCGAATTTGGCTAAGTGTTTGGTTGTTGTGGTTTTAGTGGGATGCGGATGATATGTCAAGGATAGATACATGGGTGTTTTACTACCCGGGTCAACACCAAACGAAGGTGACCAATTCAACAAGGTCTAGTCCGGGATTGCTAAGTACAAGCCCGTGAACAAGCCAAGTAAGGGTGGTCAGAAATCCTTAGAGATACACCCAAGGCTTAGGATAGGTTGGATCACACAATTTCCAACGTTCTCTTGCAACCAAAAGGGTTCCTTAATATTAGGTTTTGATTAGGTCACACAGTCCTATCCAAGACTTACACCAAAGGGAAAGCTTAGCTTGGGTTTAAGTAAGACACACAATCCTAGCTTTAACTTACACTAAGGGGTTTGGCTCACACAAGAACCAAAGGGCCATACAAGGACCAACTAATGTATACAACACATAAGTTGAATACCTTAGATTTTGAGTAAAACTCACTTTTATATATCGATCAACTCTCAACATTTCTATTTACAATATTATAAGGGTCCTATTTATAGTAATACATGGACTATTCTAGAAGAATAATAAAATACACAAACTACACGACCTATGTGGGGATAAATGGGGAAGGGTCCGGGTTTACTTGGTGATCAAGGAACTTCTCGGCCATTTTGGGAACAATGGGGAAGGTTTTGGTTTTACTTGGAGACAAGGATGAACCCAATCTATTTCACACCCTTTTGTGGTTCCCATGTAGAAGAATGTATGAACTTGGTTCTTCCAAAAATCTCATCTTCTTGGAATATGTGTGGAAGCTTCCATTCTTGGTATGTGCTTGATGAATCTCTTCCATTCTTTGTATTTCGGTTAACTCTTGATCTTGGTCGACTTGGAGTCTTTAATGTATCCAAATTCATGAACTATTTGGTTCATGAATTGTCTTCTTGGAAGCCTTACCTTCTATATCATTCTTTTCCTTGCCACCTTGTCTTCCAATCACGGCCTAGTCATCCATTTGGAAGACTTTTTGGCCTAGTCACTCTATTGGAAAACTCTCGGCCTTGTCACCCTTTACATGGCTTATTAATTGTGTCCTAAGGTAGTTATTACATGGATACTATGTCCTAAGCTAATAGCTAGCTAGTAACTAAAGATAAGCTTAAAGAAATACATGGTCTCAGCCCAGACCAACAAGAAGGCCGAATAAAAACTTGCTTCTTAGATCTTCACGTGACAACTCCAATTCCACTCCATTTTCCATGCCATTTTAAGCATATTACCATTGGATGATAAACCATCTTTGGAACTCCGAGCTTATCACCTTGAGGATCAAATCAGAACTTTAAGCTCACAGGGATTTTTATATCATACTCCCATTCTTTAAAAGAATTCATCCTCGAATTCTCACCATCTAAATGTGGCAATAAGTCTTCAACACCAAGTGTTGATCTAATACTTCCCCCATTAGATAAGTTCGGGAGTTTTATTTTGTAGGCGTCTTCTTCTAAACTTGCCAAATAGGGATCTGAATATAAGCGAAACAACTTTGACTTAAAATGATGTACGTATTGTGCCACGAATCCCACAAGGTATAATTCATTGTTATAAGTAGCATAATGGCATCGTTATTCAATATTGTACTCAGGCAAAATATGGCACCAACTCTCATTTTATGTTTGACGTCCAATGGTCCTTCATGGCTTGGCATAATTAGGACCGGGGACAACTCTTGCTGCTCCTCGGAACCATTCATACTCATATTTTCTTATTAGTTTGTTTATAGGGCCAACAAGTGTGCAATAATTCCTTACGACATGATGAGAAGAAGAAGCTGAACCAAAGAAACGTTTTGTCGCAATGACCCCCGTAGACTCGGACCACCTTTGGCTATATTCCACCTTGGTTTGGATATCACAAATGGCCTCGGGTGATGTTAAGTTTCCCAAGGATGGACGTGATACCTTGTATAAGAAAAAGTTTAGGGCATCACACCATCCAAACGACATTACAAACTATTTTCTCAAATAAAACTCGACCTCGAGGGTCATCTTCCGTGCTTCTTCTTCTCGGGTTCCCCTTAGATGGTATCCTCTCATCGAGTCTATCTTGGCTCCACTTGATCCCTCAAAAGAAAATTTTATCCACGGCAAAGTGAGCTTGCCTTTCATGATGTTTCCGATATCTTGGATGGTAACACAAGTCTGCCACTTCTAATGTTATTTTGGCACCAACAAGTCGTGCACCGTATACGGCCTAAAGTCCTTTTGGACAAGGCCCTCGCCTAGTGTTTCTTGCATGCATTATTGTACTCCCTCAGCCGTTTCCATATTGTATTCGTAAGCTCGTTGATTGGTAAAAGAACCTCTCGGAAATAAACCAAGAGCATGTTCAATGATTTCCATTGGTGATGGTCCGGTTGCAAACTCATCAAAAAGATCTTTCGACCTCAGAATAGGAATGGTGCACTTCATGGTGAGTTTATCAACCTCTCGGTAACATGTGTGCCAAGTCCCTTCCTCTCACAGCATCAACAATGCGGGGGTTGGGTAGGGGTTAAGGCCCTTTCGATCATACCTTCCGCCGAACAATTCTTGTTCTTTGCCTAGCAAGTCCTTAGTTTCTTCCGGATGGCATCCATGGTCTTGGTGAGTATATACTAAACTTCTTTAAAATAAATCAAGAACCATTTCATCATCTTCCATAGGTTGTTCTTTAGATGCAAGATCATTCGGAAGTTCCTTCACATCGGCAACTATCACTCCCCTTCTTAAATTCATTCTCTATCTTTTGTGCATCAAGTAAGGGGGTCTCAGCACTTTCCTTGGCATTGGATTCCTCAAAGGACTTCCCGCCATCTTCATTTGTCACTAATCGGGGGTTAGGACATTCTTTGGCAAAGTGTCCCGATCCTCGACATTGGAAACACCTTTTTTTTTTTATCCCCGTTGTGGCCTCTACCTTCTTAAATTCTTCTTCATTTTTCTATGCATCAAGTAAGAGAGCCTTGGCTTTGAGTTTCCTTACCCTTTGGATTTTCATGTCTTTCACCTTGCTAAGTGACAACGACACCAACCAGATCTTCTTGTCATTATTTAAAAAAGAATAGCTATTCCTTTCTCTATCATATTGTGCCTTTCGATCAAGTTGCCACAGTCGTCCCAATAAAATATTACATGCATACATAGGGAGGATGTCACACCATATTTTATCTTCATACGTTCCAACCCGAAAGATAACACGAGTTTGTTGTACTACTCTTAGTCTTTCGTCTTGGTTCAGCCATTGGATATTATACGGCTTCGGGTGATTACATGTGGGTAAATTTAACTTGTCCACCATTTCCACGGAGGCCAAGTTGACACTACTTCTTCTGTGAATAATTATGTTGCAGACCTTGTCTTTTACTTTGCATCGAGTGTAAAAGAATTGTTCATCTTGTGTCTCCTCGTGTCCTTTAGGTTCAAAACTCAACACATGTCAGAGAACTAAATTTTCACACACCTCTGCAAGTGTAACATCTTCCTCCACATTCTCTTGATCATACAATGGATTAATAAAGGAGGTACCGGTCGTTTCTTCATTGTACAATGGGTTTGTGTACAAGGTACTGCTCTTCTCATGCCATGGGCTGCATTTCACAACCCCAGATTCAACATTATTTATCTCGGCATGATCCACAAGTTCTTTCTTTAAGGCTTGAGCACGTTCGGCCAAAATGTCACATGCGATCCTCCAATACTCTTGTTTTGAGTAATCCATAGTGTTGATGCATGGGACGGGAATACTTGTCTCTAATACCAATCTAATGCAAATAAGTAGGGGTGATTTTTTGTAAGTGGGTCGGGTGTTGGTGATATTCGGGTTGACGCGAAATTGGAAGCCAAAAATGGGGTTCTCGGGTTCTCAGTTTGGCCGGATGGGGTGGTGTTTAGTGGCTGTTTCGGGTGGTTGTGCTTGGAAACGGAGTTGGGAATTTTGTGGGGTTGTTATGGGTTGGTTTAATATCCGGGTGATGTTTGGGACTTGGTGGTTTGGTGGTTTCAAGATGACGGAACAGAACTGAAAAAGTGAGATCGTCGGCAAGATGTGTTATGCGGACTGTTTGGTGTTGTCGGGATTGGACAGAACTTTGTGGATGGTTTAGGTTGGGTACCTTTAATGGGTATGTTTATGGAGTCTTTTGGGATGTGGTGATATAAATAATGAAGTGGTTCGGATGACGGATGAACACGGAATGTGAGGTGCAAGTCCGAGTACACACCAACTGTTGGTTAGTTCGAATTTGGCCAAGTGTTTGGTTGTTGTGGTTTTAGTGGGATGCGGATGATATGTCAAGGATATAGCCGTGTCTACATCAAATTAAGGTGACCAATTCAACAAGTTCTAGTCCGGGATTGCTAAGTACAAGCCCGTGAACAAGCCAAGTAAGGGTGGTCGGAACACCTTAGAGATAGACCCAAGGCTTAGGCTAGGTTGGATTACACAAGTTCCAACGTTCGCTTGCAATCAAGGGGGTTCCTTAAGCTTGAATTTTTATTAGGTTACACAGTCCTAACCAAGACTTACACCAAGGCAAACCTTAACTTGAGTTTAACTAGGTCACACAGTCCTAACTTCAACTTACACTAAGGGGTTTATCTTACACAAGAACCAAAGGCCCACATAAGGACCAACTAATGTATACAACACATAAGTTGAATACCTTATCTTTTGAGTAAAATTCACTTTTATATATCAATAAACTCACAACATGTCTATTTACAACATCCTAAGGGTCCTATTTATATTAATACATGGAATATTCTAGAAGAATAATAAAAGAGATAAATTATACGGCCTAGGTTGGGACAAACGGGGAAGGGTTCGGGTTTACTTGATGATCAAGAAACTTCTCGGACATTGTGGGAACAATGGGAAAGGTTTTGGTTTTACTTGGAGACAAGATGAACCCAATCTCTTTCACACCCTTTTGTGGTTCCCATGTAGAATAATGTATTAAATTGGTTCTTCCAAAAATCTCATCTTCTTGGAATATGTGCGGAAGCTCACATTCTTGGTATGTGCTTGATGAATCTCCTCCATTCTTTGTATTTCGGTTAACTCTTGATCTTGGCCGACTTGAAGTCTTTAATGTATCCAAATTCATGAACTAGTTGGTTCATGAATTTTCTTCTTGGAAGCCTTAACGTCGAGATCATTCTTCTCCTTGCCACGTTGTCTTCCAACTCACGGCCTAGTCATCCATTTGGAAGACTTTTTGGCCTAGTCACCCTATTGGAACAATCTCGGCCTTGTCACCATTTATATGGCTTATTACTTGTGTCCTAAGGTACTTATTACATGGCATACTATGTCCTTAGCTAATAGCTAGCTTGTTACTAAAGATAAGCTAAAAGAAATACATGGTCTCGGCCAAGACCAACAAGAAGGCCTAATAAAAACTTGCTTCTTAGATCTTCAAGTGACAAATCCAATTCCACTCCATTTTCCATATGATTTTAAGCATATTATCATTGGATGATTAACCATCTTTGGAACTCTGAGCTTATCACCTTGAGGATCAAATCGGAACTTTAAGCTCACAGAGATTTTTACATCAGTTAGAGTTAGGAAAGTTTTTTGGTGGTTAGGATTAAATGAAATCATGACATACTGTAAAATAATATGGTAAACCTTGGTTTCTTATAAATGAGTTAATGTTTTGAATAAATGATCACGTTGAAGGATTTAAATGATTATGGAAAACCCTTTCTAATTGTGGAAGAAACCTAGTTTAGAAATTTTAAACTCTTGTTGGTTTATGAATTTGAGAGTCTAATAAGGTTGTTTTTCAAATTAACTTCGGGTTATATATAGTAAGCACGCTTAGGAGCTTTTGTAGTAATAAAGTGTACATTTTGACACCGTGGGCTCGGGATGGATTTTAGGTATCTTACGTTTGATTTAGGATTTATTCCTTGTATGTGCTTTCTTTGATATTAATATCTAGAACATGCGTGTTAGACTGTTATCTACCAGAAGTCCTGAAGAGTCAGAGATTGGCATTGAGGATCGACCATTCATGGCTCCTGCTCGGCGTTCAGGTAGGCTACGATTTAGCTTTTCGAGACTTCGACAAAAATGCGTAAGTAGTATTAATACTGAGGGGCATTGGGCGTGTTTGGGGGTCCCTCTCAAATGGTTGTGATGAACGTTTGAGGGAGTACCGGTGTTGAACTATGGTGATAAGTGATTTGGGGAATCAGCCTCGTGCTGGTTCCAACTGCTAATTATTTGGGCTTGTTGCCATAGTTTCTTGATATGTTTACTCATCACACATGCTTTTTGTCATAACCCATTTTTATGAAAACATGGTGGCACCTACACATTCCCATCGGTAGGTGAACCACTTCCCATATAACAAACAATATGAAAGAAATGCAGAAATATAATCAAAACATTAATACACCCCCAAAATCTGGTATGTGATACAAGAGCACTAATGCGGAATACAAGTTTGAATAAAGGCAACAAAGCCAAAACTGAATAACATAATCAAATGTATAAATACGTCTTTTGAATCCAAAGGTAAAGACAGAGTAAGAGAAAAGCATCCAAGGCATGCCGCAAGAAGCACTCACCCTGGAACGCCGAAATCCACCGGCCCAGACCCACAGTCGAGCTCCCGAACTAGTAGAGCGACTTGTATCTGAATAAGAAAAGATGCAATAAGCGTAGCATGAGTACACAATGTACCCACGTAGACATTATAGGCTGACAACGCCGAAAGATACGTAACAGAGATACATATTAAGTTGACACGAGTTAAGCCTATACTAGACAGTTCAATACCCAATATAAGTGACGTTGTACTAATATCAATTTACTTATTCATCAAGTCACATTGTTCACATAAGGTTTTAATCACATTCAAGTATAGTCAAACCATTCATATATACAAGGACCTTACTATCATAGTACCCACGACTAGTACTCTCTTGTCCAAGTCATATTCAAGCTTAACCACACTAACCCAACCTTAACACATCAATAAACAAGTCAACACTTATATCACAACAACCTTTTTAGAACCCTTTTCAAGAATATTATACTTAGGCTAGCCATGGCAACAATAACTCATTTATATTTCTTAGCCTTAGATTTAGTTATGTCTCTATACCATAACAATATAACACACATAGATCATTTAGCACCTACTTTCCCAATAGCAACCCTTATTACAACTTCCTTACTAGACTCGGTACCCAATCACACGGCCAATTTTTGGACAACACACAATGCACATATTTTCTCTGGATCTAAGCAATAATCCAGACGTATAGACACTTCAGATCTCACTAGTAGTACACATCAAAGACTTATACATACAAATTATGCCCACAAACTCATGCATAAGAAATTAAGCCACACATGGCAACAAAATAAATTTTATCCAAATGTGCATAGATTCAGGTATCCATTGAGACAAGCCCAATCATGGAAATCAATTTGATTCAATAGCATCAATCCAATTATCCAGGTAAATTAGGGTTTCACCCAAGTTCCAATAACCAACCATATCACATTACCAAAAAACAATTAATCACTGAAATGGCATATATAGATGCATTTATGATATGAATTCAAATGCATGTTCCAGTTACCTTTCCATCAACCTGTACACACAATTCACAGGGGTATGCCATATGAAAATAACCCATGGGGGACTCGCGAAGTTCATATACCCCTTCGCTCTGGAATAACTCATCAGATCACAGAGCCCAGCTATTGGCTGTATTAATATCATGTTACAGGCATGCAACACCAAACCCCGCATATCATTATATCTGTTATGACATGCAACCTGAGCCATCCGTTATAATATCATCATCTCAATGTTGCCAATAATCTCATAAGTACCTTGTCTTTTCGATCTCTTGGACCCACAACACTTTCATACTACTCTCATATCAATATCATCAGAACCATGAGTGTATGAATGCAAATGACAATATAAGGCAAGACATCAGAATGTATGAGATGCAACCAAGTATAGAAGATGAATACCACATGCTTTCAGAGTTCTCAACAATAATCCAACTACAATCAAGATATCATATTTTACAGACCAACCACAATAATCCAAATACCATAAGGATATCATATTAAAGCATGCGTGATGAATAAAAAAGATAACGTCAAGTATGGCGACAAGCCCATTTAACAACAGTCAGAATCAACTTAAGGTTGATTCCCCAAATCACCCATCAACATAGTTCAACACTGGTACCCACTAAACCACATCACAACTGTCTGATTGGGACTCCCAAACACGCCCAATACCCCTCAACATTTATAACTATTATGTACATCTATTAGAGTCTCAAAAAACTAAACTGTTAGCCTACCTCTGTGCCGAACAGGTATGCCAACAATCAAGCCTCAGTGATAGCCTTGCCCTTCTTCGCTCCTCATAATAATCTAAGACTATTCACACATGTAATACTCGTTAATATAAGACTTACACAACAATAAGAACATAATCTTTTAGTAAAGTAATACTACTAATATAAACCCCGGGCCCACTTCACAATGACTCAAACTTTAATACTCAAAAACTATTATTATATACTAGGTAATCATATCCTTAAATTAATTGGAAATCTATACACATTTGAACCTTCAATTGAACAATAATAAAAAACCCCAATTTGAAACCCTAGAATTTCCCCTTTTTTAAAACAAGCTTCTATAATAAAATTAAGCCTAAAATTATGATTATCTATCATAATCAAATCCAAATTCATGATATTAACACAATTTGATCCATGAATATCCATTAAAATCAATAACATAACTCTCTTATTCTCAAAGAAACCTATAATCATTTTTTTCTAACTTAATAACACACTACACCACCATTAATGGATTTAGAATCATAAACTTAAGCCAATAAATGAAAGAAACTTTTACCCTAAGGTTGAAATTTCTCCTAAGGTTCTAAATATACTCTAAGACGGCGTTGGTTTTGAGGTTTGCTATTTGGGGAAATAAAATTCTGACCTAAAGAAGCTATAGGCACCTGATATAGTACTTCTACCCCAGTAGAATTGACTATGATGTGGCAGACCAGACCCTCATTGGGGCGATGTCACTTGACACCTCACTTATCGCCACGACGGACATGACTCCGTGGCGGCGGACTTACCCTATCTGACAAATCACCCACCATTACCCAAACTTCGGCTTTAGTGAACCAACCTCTCACCGAGGTGGACTCGCCGAAGAGAACATTGGTGCTGCCATAGTGGACACCAGAAACCAGCATAGAAATGACAAAAAAAACATCTATCCGGCATCTGAAACACTCTCGAGAACCCCTAGACACAAACCAGACATGCTCATCTAAGGTAAACAATGCTATGAACTTGCTTGTACTATCAGATTTCACATTTAACTAAGCTAAGGCATACTTTTCTAAAGAAACTTCTGGGAAAACCAAATATCCAAACTTTACAAATAAGCACCAAATAGATTCAATTTCCTCGAGAAGCAAACCAAGGACTTCACTTAGTCATAAATGACCCTCCGGAATTACTGAAAGTGACGGAACCCAGAAATGAACCCATCTAGCCAAAAGTCAACTTTGAGTCAAACTGACCAACTCTATATTTCTAATTTTGGGTTTTTCATTTGAAACTCATACAAATGGACCTCAAAATATGTGCCACCCATCCCCGCGCATCACAAATCCCATATAGAGTCTACGGGAAGGGTCACACAAGTAAATAAGGGCTTTTAGATAAAACAAACAGATGGGCCATTACATTAGATACCCATTAAACAATCATTAGTCCACAAACTCATTCATAAGAAATCAAGCCACATATGGAAACAAATTCAATATTTATCCAAATGTGCATAGATCTAGGTATCCATGCATCCACAGAGACAAACCCAATAATGGAAATCATTTGATTCAATAGCATCAATCCATTTATCTAGGTAAATCATGGTTTCACCCAAGTTCTAATAACCAACCATATCACATTACCAAACCACAATTAATCAATGGAATGTAATATATAAATATATGTATGATATGAATGTAAATGCATGTGCCAAGTACCTTTCCATCAACCGGTATACATACTTCACATGGGTATACCATATGCAAATGACCCATGGGGGACCCGCAAAGTCTATATACCACTCCGCTCAAGAATAATTTGTCAGATCATGGAGTTCAACTCTTGGCTGTAATAATATCATATTGCAGGTGTGCAACTCCAAATCACATGTGTTATCATATCCATTGAGGCGTGCGACCCGAGCCATCCGTAATATTATCATCATCTCAATGTTGCCAATAATATCATAAGTACCTTGCCTTTTCGGTCTATTTGACCCACAATAATTTCATACTATTTTCATATCAATATCATTAGAACCATGAGTGTATGAATGCAAATGACAATATAAGATAAGAAATCAAAATGTATGAGATGCAACCAAGTATAGGAGATGAATACCACATGCTTTCAGAGTTCACAACAATAATCCAAGTATAATCAGGAAATCATATTTAATAGTACAACTACAATAATCAAAATACAATCAGGATATCATATTAAATCATGTATGATGAATAAATATGACAATGTCAAATATAGCGACGAATCCATAAATTGGCGACAAGCCCACATAATAGCAGTCAAAATCTGCTTAAGGTTGATTTCCCAAATTACCCATCAGCACAGTTCAACATTGGTACCCACACAACCGTTCATCACAAGCATCTGAGTCGGACCAAACATGTCCCATATCCCTCAACATTTATAATTGTTACATACTTCTATCGTAGTCTCCAAAGAATAAACCGTAGCCCACCTCTGTGTCAAACATGTATGCCAACAATCAAACCTCAGTGGTAGACTTGACTTTTCTTCGCGCCTCATGATAATCGAAGTCTATTCATGCAAATACTACTCATTAATATAGGAATTACACAAAAATCTGAACATAATCTTTAACCAAGCAAAACTACAAATATCGACCCCGGGCGCACTTCACCGAGACTCAAGCATTAATACTCAAAAAATATTCTTACATACTAGGTAATCATATCCTCAAAATTAATTGAAAATCTATACACATTTGAACCTTCAATTGAACAATAATCAAAAAGCCCCAATTTGAAACGCCACAATTTCCCTTTTTTAAAACAAGCTTCTATAATCAAATTCTAAAAACATGATTACCTATCATCATCAAATCCAAATTTATGATATTAACACAATTTGATCCATGAATATCCAATAAAATCAATAGCATAGCTCTCTTATTCTCATAGAAAGTTACAATCATTTTTTTCCAACTTAATCCACTATTAATGGATTTAGAATCATAAACTTAAGCCAATAAATGAAAGAAACACTTACCCAAATGTTGAAATTTCTCCTAGGGTTTTTAAAATTCTCCAAGGTGGTGCTGGTTTTGAGGGTTGCTATTTGGGGAAATAAAATTCTGACCTAAAGAATATATAGGCACCTGATACAGTACTCCCGCTCCAGTGGAATCGACTCTGCTGGAGTGGACCCACTGTGGCGATCCAGACCCTCACTGGGGCAATATCACTTGACACCTCACCCATCGCCATGATGGACATGATTCCGTGATGGCGGACTCGCCTTAGTAGACAAATCCTCCATTGTGGTAGAAACCCTCCATCACCCAAAATTCTACTTCGGGGAGCCAACATCTCGTTGAGGCAGAATCACTGGAGCGAACACTAGTGCCGCCGCGGTGGACACTAGAAACAACCAAAGGAAAGATAACCAAAACTTCAATCCAACACCTGAAACACTCCCGAGACTAATCAGACACAAACCAGATATGATCTTCTAAGATAAACCGTGCTACAAACTTGATTGTACCTCAGATTTCACATTTGACTGATCTGAGGCATACTTTTCTAAAGAAACGTCTAGGAAAACCAAATATCAAAACTTTACAAATAAGGCCCCTAAATACATCCGATTGCCTCGAGAAGAAAACTAAATACTCGACTAAGTACTAAATGACCCTGTGGAACTAGACAAAGTGACGGAACCCAGAAATGAATCCATCTATCCAAAAGTCAACTTTGAGTCAAACTAACCAACTCTAAGTTTCTAATTTTGGATTTTTAATCTAAAACTCATATAAATGGACCTCTAGATCCAATCCATCCATACATGGACATCACAAATCCCACATAGAGTCTATAGGAAGAGTCACACAAGAAAATAAGATCCTTTAGCTAAAATGATCGGATGGGTCGTTATATTTTCAATATGATATCTTGATTTGTACTTGGATTGTATATATGTATTGAACTATTGGAGGCATGTGATACTCATCTATATACGTGGTTTATCTCTTTATATCATGATATCTTTCCATATATTGTCATTTACATACATACACTCATAGTTCTGTGATATTGATATGAGAGTGGTATGGATATGATGTGGGTCCAAGAGACCGGAAAGGTAAGAACACTTATGAGACTATGGAAACACTAAAATGATATTGATACACAAGGAATGGAGTTAACATACTATTATTCATCCAAGAGCTGGGCTTCGATGGGACATTTAGGATGAGTATATAGACTTCATGGGTCTCCCATGGGTGTATGGATCATAATAAAACCTTGATGTACTGTATACCAGATGGAAAAAGGTACCTGGAATACGCAGTGCATTCACATTCATCCATACATTGATTACTTGTTGTGTGATGACATGATTTGGATTAGTGATTGAAACCTGAGTGATTGACTCCTAAATGAGATCATTGGTTAAATTATTTATATTTACCTATATGGTTGCCCTGATTGGATTGCTTAATATGGATTGGGTATGTGGATACACCTTTATGAGTCTAGTATTTGATGGTGGACTTATATGTGTTAGTGGATTGATTGGGTTGTATATCTTAGTGGATGATCGTGTTAATTGATAAAGGGTCTAGAATGGATTCAGGTATGTTTGTGGAGTCATTTTCGTGTGGTATTACTTATATGGTGTTCGTGTGTGTAACTTTTGTTGGGGTGGTAAATGTAAGGAAAAGGAATCTACTTAGTATTTATGGAAAAAGTATGACGAATTAAATGGCATCCTGCCTGTAATTGGAAATGGCTACACTTAGGTTTGAGGATAGTAGTAGTGAGTGTAACAAGATGTTCATCATCCTAAGAATTATATTATGGAAGGTATAGGGTGGCGGTGTAATGCACCGTCTGTCTAAACTACCTGTGTTGTCAAATGAGAATAGTGAGGTATAGTATGATATATGTCATTAATAAACCTAGGTGTGCATTTAGGAGACTCCCGGGACTTATGAACTTATATGTGATTTAGTGTTACATGAATTACTTGTGGTTTAGGTACCTATGTGACCTACACAACCTGGTGTGAGTTAGTGTCAGTATGGAATAGTAGTCTTATATGTTGTGAATCCTACATGTTTTAGTAGATATTTATCTAACAAGGTGGACTTGAGGATTATATGAACTATTATGTAAACAACATGACTTATTCGTCTTATTCAATTGTTAGTGATAGGAATATGTGGTGTTAACTTTGTATTTATCTCTAATTTCATGGCTTTCATCGTTGTTGGCCTATGCTATCTACGGGGGTACGTTGTGTACTCATGCTACGCTTGCTGCAGCTTTTTGTATTCGGTCTATCAGGTTGCAGTTTGGAGCACGGGGAGTTGAGATAGACTATGCTTTTCGGTTGCCTTAGTTTCTATCTTATGTAGACTATCTCCTCCATCTGGTGCAGTATTATTGTAATTATCATTCAGTCGTTATAATCATAGATTCCTTGTATAAGTCAGACCATGTTTTGTGAAAATTGAGGTTGTTGTATGAATCCATTTATGTATATGATTTAATGGATCTGATGTACATATATATTGAATTCCTTTCTCTTCCTCATATCTTAAACCTTCTTAAAGTTGTCTTGGAAATTGGTTCACCTACCTGAGGGATTGTGTAGGTGCCACCACAACGCCCGTGATTTGGATAGTGATAATTATTGTTTGATTTATATGCATTCACTGGACTACATGTCTATCTTATTTTTTGCCTTTTATCATTCAGACAGTTATTATAGACTTTGAGACTTGTACTCAATATTTAAAATCTCTAATACTTATGACTACTAGGTTTTGGGAAGTGTACGACTTAGATTCACATTTTATGAGTTATGAGACCTTTTATTGACTTTTGGGTTGATTTACTTATTTTTAGCTTTATGATTGATAGGAAACTCAGACTTTCACTTAGGTTAGCCTACAAGTGAGGGTAGGTGTGCTGACAGCCACTTTGGGATTTTGGGTCATAACCAAGAATGAAGTTTCACAAATTATCCTGGAAAAAAAAACCCGATCCTTAAACTCACAATGAAGAAATGTCAAGAAGAATGACATATGGATAAGATAAGGTTTCTACACCTAGCCATTTATAGTGTTGCAATTGTTGAAGGTAAGGTTTTACATAGGCTCAAGCAAGATTAACATCTTACTAAGCTCAACATTGGCTGAAGCACGCTTAACATCTAATCAAAGTCTACATTGGCTAGAGTAAGCTTAACATCTTACCAAAGTAAATAGGATAGATCACTATGGACCTAGTTCTTAGGGCGGATATTGAGAATATATGGGCTAGTCCTAAGGGGAAGATGGACATAAATAGAATATGAAGATTGATGAACATGCTACATCGAACATAAAGAAGTATGAAGTTTCTATGAGTTTGTCATCATTAAAAAGAGAGAATTTGTGAGTTGTTGGGATCTGAATATTAAGTTTTGATCTTATGGAGTTTCCATGATTGAAAAACCTTTTACAAGTGACAGTATAAGTACAAGCAAGATGTGCAATGTATAAAAGCCAGGTCCTTAACAAATCTCCAAAAGGAACTGGTGAAGCAAGAAACACAGATACAAGATTGCTAAGAGAACCATGTCATTTTGACATGATTTATAGACTATTTGGTCTATAAATAAGAATCTATTTCATGCACATAAAATGAAACCTTGGATTAAATAATAATCCGATTCTACAAGGAATGTGAGGTCAAGACATGAGACATTACCATAATTGAACACATGGAATTAGCTCTAAGAAATGAGATGTTGGTTGTATAGCGTGAAGTTCAAGTCCAACTCAAACAAGGATTCATTTCTTACAATTAATTGAACCAAGCCTTGATTGAATTGAGAGAATTACATGCAACTATTCTACTCCTATATAAAGCATCGCATCGATTCTTTGGTGACATATCACAATGAGAGAGACTCGAGGGATAGAGCGAGATATACACAAGTGTCTACTAGTAGAAGAAATCAACTACAACAACATCAATTAACATGTTCTTATCAAGATATATCATTTTAATCTTTGAGTTGTAATAGTTAGAGTCACGTGGTCTTTAACTATATACTTTTAAATTCTTAGTGATTTGTATTACACTATTTTTTGTATTATAAAGGGATTTTATAGACTTGGTAATGTTTTTGAAGATGTTGGAGACAAAACCAACAATTAGCAGAAATGTTGAGGATTGGGGTGTAGGGGCTATAGAATCAGTTCCTTAGGTGTACAAGTCATTGTAATATTATATAGTTGCTCGTGTAATAGTGGAGATTTTGGAAAAACCCTATTGGGAATCGGTGATGATTTCCCTCCATTGATCAAGGAGTTTTCCAGTTTATAATTACATTCTTTCATATTTACTGAAGAATCTAAATATTTCAGTTTATAGGTCGCAACAAATTATCACTGAGCGTGATATCCTAGGGATTTGAATGTTATGGCATGCTTGGGATATTTGGCATTATTATATGCCTTTCTTGAAGATGTATTTATGGAACTATCTAATGACCACTTGTATTGTATATTTTACATGGTAATTGATTTTGATTATATTGATATCTTGTTGCTTGGTGAATCACATCTCTAGTATATGTGTGGCTTTATGGATGTATGCTCTAGATAATACCATGTGTATGTAAAGGCATATACAGTTCTTTCTAGTGGATCACTTGGAACTTCTCCAGGGCTTATGGTCTAGGGGACTTGATCCCTAAGGGGCTATGGCTTGGACATGATATGATTGACTTATACCTGTGTGTTGCATCTCTTATCTATTGCTTCAGTACAATATTAGAAAGATATATGTATATCCTTTATTTCTTTCAGCATTGTATATTCAAGACTTGCTTTATGATGTATAGAGGGGGGCGGGTCAATGATCTTACATGGTTATATGCTCACCCTTGCTGATTTTATGTTGTCTCTAGATCCTTCTACTTATGTGGTTATTGGTTGGTTTTGATCATTTTCGAGGCCTGGTTAGAGTGCAGTTGATGTGGGCCAACCACATCAGTCGTGGTGGCACTACAAACTAGTTGTTTTCTTTTTTCTTTTTCATGCTATCACCTAACATTGGTCATAGAGTCTAATAGTGCTCCTTCATAATTAGTTTTGGCATATGGGTGGCTTTTAGATATATATTTTTGGATATCTGTTATTTATTTATTTGAATTGTTGATTTAATCACTTGCTTTTCAATTATTCTACTTTACTTCGAGTATGAAGGTTATGATAAAGAACATGGTACACCTGGGGTAGTGGCTCTTCAGGTTTCAGTCATGGCCGACGATGTTGATTGTGAAAAAAAAAATTTAGTTTCCTGGGGCGTGAGGTTTTCTGATTTGAGAAAAAGAACGAACACGACAAAATGTGAGATAAGATAAATTTTTAATATACCATGATTTTGTCTCTTTTGTCAGGTATAAATTTCAATAATAAATAGCGTGCAATATTGCTTCAATCTATAAAAAATTCTCTTATTGGAGGAATAATAAAAGACTGACTATATGTATTTACTATGAAATTGTTGTGATAAAATTCATATTTGTTAAAAAATTGGGAACTAATTACAACAATAATATAATTTTCTATTAAATCACGAGATATTATTGTCATTATACGTTGGTAGTTAATGTAAAATTAAAAATAGAACAAAATAGTTAAATATTATATAAACTATTTATAGAAAAATATTTTTAGTTTACTAGTGCTGATTTATTTTTTCTCCTCCTTTTCCTGCATAATCATTTACAATTTGTATTTATCTTTCTGATTGTTACCTTTTGGTTATACATTGTTTAACTTACAAATTGAAATACTGTTAAAATACTCATGATAATGACCAAAGTTGTAATGCAAATAATGATAATTTTGTAAGGTATAAATCTTATCATATAGCATGTTTTTTTTATGGAATTAATGAATTTACATAATATATAAACTGGACTGAAGTTGGTCAAATTGTCGATACCTTTAAACAATTACACTTAAACATCTAAAAATATTAGTAGGTGACCATTTTCCTGCAATATCCCCCCCACCCCACCCCACGCCCCGCCACAACTTAATGAAAAACCAAAAATTAAATTTCAAAAGAGGAAAAATATTTTTCTCACTGTTTAGAAATAAAAATAACAAATGGACTATAAATCAAAGAAATATAGGCATAAAAGAAAAATAGAGTATATAAAATGGAAAACACATCAATAACTTTCATTTTCGGTTGCAGAGCTGTCACTATCAAGTATATTATTAACTTGGACCAACTTTCCTTTACAGGATGCGTGAAATCTACAAGCCAAAATGTGGGGTGCACTGGCCAATAAATTCTTCATACATCCTGCAGAATTGACTTGCATAATTCAGTCTCATCTGCTTGTTCTAAAAAATCATATAGGTAAACTCGACCTCTTTTTAGGTAATTCTTTTTATGTGTTTAATCAATAATATTAACATTTTTGACGTTTTCTTTTCTATTTTGTTCATTCAGAATGTCGATGCCTGTGTGGCTGCTCCATTGCCCTATATGTGACCAAATTATTCGTGGCTTTCAAAACTTCATTCATCATGTTCAATCTCATCCAATAGACGAAGAAGAAGATACATACACTGTAGAAGGATCAAGCACACGTAATGTGGCATTACCAAGACCTGCAGAATCTGTGCAACATGTACGAACCATGAGAAACAAAAGAGCTAAGTCGCAATCATCACCACTACAGCCGCTATTCCGTCCCCCCTCTCTTACAGGTACTAGTAGTGATAATGTAAACCAACAACTACCACCATCACTTCCATAATCACCTCCCTCATGTCTCGCCCGCTTACTTTGAGGTAGCGACAATGGAAGAGGTGTGCTTCTAAACCAATAGCTACCACCACTAGAACCATTACCACCATTATATCGTCCTACTTCACTTAGAGGTAATGATCATGGCAGGGGTGTGCAGGACAACCAACCGAAACAAATTCTTCAATCCACAAGAAGGACCAATGTTCAAGGTTCAAATTCAATAGCTATTAACCTAAATGAACCCACTCCTGATTTTACAAGACAACATATAAAGGAGTTAGATTTTCCTATTTTAGATAGATCTGATTCATCTCAATTGAAAATTAAACCTCAGATCACTTGTGGTAACGAAACTAATAGGTTGGATCTATGTTCGAAGATTTAAAGTCATGAATATCAATATTTTCATTCCTTTTAGAGTAACTTGTCCAAAACATCAACTGTTTGGATATTCATTTTTTGTTTTCTCCATTTATAGAGTTTCATTCCGCTCAAGATTTTAATATAGCACTTTTTTCAGTCATCAAAATCCTTTTTTGTTATAACTATGAACTAAAATAGTGTCATATGTATTGGTACCACTAAATTCAGAATTCTATGTATCACATATTCTTTTTCTATAATTTTTAAATTTAATATAAGCCGCAAAACTGTTTGTCAGTGGAACATATATAATCAAACCTATAGTTCAATTCATAGTTTGACTGAATGTGGCTGACTTGTATTTACTCCATGTTATACCCCGTAGTTCGTACATGAATGAGAGCATAGTTAGCTGACATGAGCCCCAAGGACTTGAGATCATTTCCAAGAGTCTCGTAAGACATGTAAGAAAGTTAAGAAAGTGTTACATAAGGTTGGAAGTCAATAAAATTTAAGAAACCATAACTCAACAATGTTTGACAACGATAGGATGATAAGCTAAGCATTTCGCGTCGCGGAACCCAATCTTCGCAGATCATGCCGCAGATCAGGGTAATTATTTTGGCACCTTCCTGCCACCATATTCAGTGGGGAATGTGGCTGCAAATGGTGATCTGTGGCACAGATCCTCCTGCAGAATGGAGACGACGGGTTGGCTATATATATGTCAATCTCGAACCTTCATTTATTTTATTTAATTTTCGACCCTCACACATCCTAAAAGACCTCAAACACTCTCCATGGGTTTAAGTATCATCTAACATCAATACCTTAAGCTTATGAAGTTAATTGACTATTAGGAAGACTATAACATCTCAAAGACATCACCTAGTTGGTTGGATTGAATTGGAAATCCTTAGTGTCAGAAGGAAGCTTGGTATGGAGGAATTCTTGACTGATTAAAGGTAAGTTTAGCTGCTACTAATTGTTCTTAATCTTCTCTTAAACTAGATAGATCAATTGGTGAGCACATCACATGATAAACGAGTTAAAACTCTAAAGATAGAGACATGTTAAGTGCGGGTCGTATTGATTGGAATTCTTCAGATTGTTAAGGCTAGATATTTTAGAAATTGGAAATTGTGATCTTGGTATTATTCTGATTATTGAACAGCACATGAACATAGCTTGACTTTCCATGAAAATAACATATGGATGTTGTGCACTTTTAGTGGATATTTATATAACTAGGTGGACTTTAGGATTATATGAACTATTATGTAAATTACATGATTTATTCAGCTTATTGAATTGTTAGTCATAGGATTATATGGTGTCAACTTTGTATTTATCTCTAATTTTGTGGCTTCCATCATTGTCGGCATGTGCTAGCTACGGGGGTACATTGTGTACTCTTGCTACGCTTGTTGCATCTTTTTGTATTCGGTCTATCAGGTTGCAGTTTGGAGCACGAGGAGCTGAGGCAGACTACTCTTTTAAGTTGCCTTAGGTTCTATCTTATGTTGACTATCTCCTTCATATGGAGAAGTATTATTGTAATTATCATTCTGTCGTTATAATCATAGAGTCCTTGTATAAGTCATACCATGTTTTTTAAAAAGGAAGGTTGTTGTATGAATCCATTTTTGTATATGATTTAATGGATCTGATGTACATATATTAAATTCCTTTCTCTTCCTCATGTATTAAACCTTCTTAAAGTTGTCTTGGAAATTGGTTCACCTACCTAGCGGATTATGTAGGTTCCACCACGACGCCCGTGATTTGGGTCGTGATAATAATTGTTTGATTTTTATGCATATCACTCCGATTCTCGTATACATTACGAAAATAAGCCATCTTTGGGAATTACTTAGTACTGTGTAATTACCTATTGTACATATATTAAATTAATCCTTCATATGATATCATTGTACATAGAATTACTGGTGAGTATATGGACCTCATGAGTACCTCATGGGTCACATGAAACCTATTGCAAGAGCTTGTGTATACTTGTGAATATTGCTCGTGGAATTTGCATTGCATATCATTGATACTTTCTTGCATTCTAATTACTTGACTCGTACATGTTTTTATGGAAAAAATTGGATTTCGGTAGTTTACTTGGTCATAGACTTTCTAATTCCTATATGTTTAAGTGCTTATAACTTGCTGGATTGATTATAAACTAATTGTTGAGATAAGTATCGGAAGAACTAACCCTTTCTATTGCTTCAAATTAGTGTCGGTCAATGATATTATTGGATTCACGTGTTTCCGCGTACTCAATCTATACCTGCTTCTCCTTTTTTGTGTGAAGGTCTTACTTCGAGTTCTAGTAGTGGGCGAGTACCCGCCGATCATTGAGGCGTGCACTTTGGAGTTTGAGGTGTTGGTTGTTCCGCATCAATGGACTCCATATCTTACTTTTTTTTTGCTTTTTTTCTTTCGGACAGTTATTGTAGACTTTGAGACATGTACTCAATATTTAGAGTCTCTGATACTTATGACATCTAGGTTTTGGGAGATGTACGACTTAGATTTTCGTATTTTATGAGTTGTGAGACCTTTTATTGACTTATGGGTTGTTTTACTTATTTTCAGCTTTATGATTGTTGAGAGACTCAGACTTTTACTTAGGTTAGCCTACAGGTTAGTGTAGGTCCACTCACAACCACTTTATGATTTTTGGTCATGACAAAGAAGAAAGTTTCACAAATTATCCTGAAAAAAGAACCTGGTCCTTATACTCACAATGCAGAAATGTCAAAAAGAATGACATATGGATATGATAAGGTTCCTACACCTATCCATTTATAGTGTTGCAATTGTTGAAGGTAAGGTTTTACATAGGCTAAAGCAAGCTTAACATCTTACTAAGCTCAACATAGGCTGAAGCAAGGTTAATATCTTGTCAAATTCTACATTGGCTAGAGTAAACTTAACATCTTACCAAAGTCAATAGGACATATCAATATGGACCTAATTCTTAGAGGGGAGAGTCAGAATATAGGAGCTAGTCCTAAGGGGGAAGATGGACATAAAGAGAATATGAAGACTGGTGAACATGCTAGAGAGAAAATGAAGAAGTATGAAGTTGCTATGAGTTTGTCATCATTAAAAAGAGAGAATTTGTGAGTTGTTGGGATCTGAATATTAATTTTTGATCTTATGGAGTTTGGATGATTGAAAAACATTGTACAAGTGACAGTATAAGTACAAGCAGGATGAGCAATGTATAAAAACAGGTCCATAACAAATCACAAAAAGGAACTGGTGAAACAAGAAACACAGATGCATGATTGCTAAGAGAACCAGGTCATTTTGACAAGATTTATAGACTATTTGGTTTATAAATAAGAATCTATTTCATGGACATAACTGGAAACCTTGGAAAATTTGGATAAAATAATAATTCGATTCTACAAGGAATATGAGGTCAAGACATGAGACATTACCATAATTGAACACATGGAATTAGCTCTGAGAAATGAGAAGTTGGTCGTATAGCGTGAAGTTCAAGTCCAACTCAAACAAGGATTTGTTTCTTACAATTAATTGAACCAAGCCTTGATTGAATTAAGAGAATTACAAGCAGCTATTCTACTCCTACATAAAGAATTGCATCGATTCTTTGGTGACATATCACAATGAGAGAGACTCGAGGGATAGAGCGAGATATACACAAGTGTCTACTAGTAGAAGAAATCAACTACAACAACATCAATTAACATGTTCTTATCAAGATATATCAATACAATCCTTGAGTTGTAATAGTTAGATTCACGTGATCTTTAACTATATACATTTAAATTCATAGTGATTTGTATTACAATATTTTTTGTATTACAAAGGGATTTTATAGGCTGGGTAATGTTTTTGAAGATATTGGAGATAAAACCAACAATTAGGAGAATTGTTGAGGATTGGGGTAGGGGCTGTAGAGTCAGTTCCTTAGGTGTACAAGTCATTGTAATATTAAATAGTTGCTCATTTAATGGTGGAGATTTTGGAAAAATCCTATTGGGAATAGGTAATGATTTCCCTCCCTTGATCAAGGAGTTTTTCAGTTTATATTTCCATTCTTTCATATTTACTGAAAAATCTAAATATTTCAGTTTATAGGTCGCAGCAAATTATCACTGAGCGTGACATCCTAGGGATTTGAATGTTATAGCATGTTTGGGATATTTGACATTATTATATGCCTTTCTTGAAGATGTATTTATGGAACTATCTAATGACTACTTGTATTGTATGTTTTACATGGTAATTAATTTTGATGATATTGATATCTCGTTGCTTGGTCAATCAGATCTCTAGTATATTTGTGCCTTTATTTATGTATACTCTAGATAATCCCATGTATATGTAATGGCCTATAGGGTTCTTTCTAGTGGATCACTTAGAACTCCTCTGGGGCCTATGGTATAGGGGACTTGATCCCTGAGGGTCTATAGCTTGGACATGATATGCTTGACTTATACCTGTGTGTTGCATCTCTTATCTATTGCTTCAGTACAATATTAGAAAGATATATGTATATCCTTTATTTCTTTCACCATTATATATTCAAGAATTGCTCTCTGATGTATGAGAGAGGGGCGGGTCAATGATCTCACATGGTTATATGCTCACCCTTAGTAATTTTATGTTGTCTCTAGATCTTACTACTAATGTTGTTACTGGTTGGTTTTGATCATGATCGAGGATTGGTTAAAGTGCAGTTGATGTGGGCCAACCACATCAATTGTGGTGGCATTACAAACTAGTTGTTTTCTTTTATCTTTTTCAGGCTATGACCTAACATTGGAATAGAGTCTAATAGTGATCCTTGATAATAAATTTTGGCATATGGGCGGATTTTAGATATGTATTTTTGGATAAATGTTATTTATTTTATTTGAATTGTTGATTTAATCGCTTGCTTTTCAATTATTCTGCTTTACTTCGAGTAAGAAGGTGATGATAGAGAACATGCTACACCTGGGGGTATTGGCTCTTCAGGTTTTAGTCATGGCCTACAATGTTGATTGTGACAAGAAATATTTATTTTCCTGGGGTGTGAGGTTTTCTGATTTGAGAAAAAGAACGAACATGGCAAAACGTGATATACAATAAATTCTTAATGTACCATGATTTTGTCTCTTTTGCCAGGTATAAATTTCAATAATTAATAGCTTGCAATATTGCTTTAATCTATAAAAAATCTTTTACTGGAGGAATAATAAATGACTGAAAATATGTATTTACTATGAAATTGTTGTGATAATCTAATTCTAAATTCATTTTGATTAGAAAGTTCATATTTGTTAAAAATCTGGGAACTAATTACAACAATAATATAATTTTCTATTAAATCACGAGATATTATTGTCATTTTATGTTGGTAATTAACGTAAAATTAAAAATAGAACAAAATTGTTAAATATTATATATACTATTTATAGAAAAATATTTTTAGTTTACTAGTCTTGATTTATTTTTCCTCCTCCTTTTCCTACATAATCATTTACAATTTGTATTTATCTTTTTGATTGTTGCCTTTTTGGCTATACATTGTTTAACTTACAAATTGAAATACTGATAAAATACTCATGATAATGACCAAATTTGTAATGCAAATAATGATAATTCTGTAAGGTATACAATTAAATAATCTTATTATATAGCATGCTTTTTTTTGGAATTAATCTTATTACATTTAAACATCTAAAAATATTAGTAGGTGACCCTTTTCCTGCAATATACCCCCCACCCCACGCCCCGCCACAAATTAATGCAAAACCAAAAATGAAATTTCAAAAGAGGAAAAATATTTTTCTCACTGTTTAGAAATAAAAATAACAAATTGACTATAAATCAAAGAAATATAGGCATAAAAGAACAATAGAGTATATAAAATGGTAAACACATCAATAACTTTCATTTTCGGTTGCAGAGCTGTCACTTTACGGTCAAGTATATTATTAACGTTGACCAACTTGCCTTTACAGAATGCGTGAAATCTACAAGAAAAAATGTGGGGTGCACTGGCCTATAAATTCTTCATACAACCTGCATAATTGATTTGCATAATTCAGTCTCATCTGCTTGTTCTAAAAAAATCATATAGGTAAACTCGACCACTTTTTAGGTAATTCTTTTTATGTGTTTCATCAATAATATTAACATTTTTTACGTTTTCTTTTCTATTTTGTTCATTCAGAATGTCGATGCCTATGTGGCTGCTCCATTGCCCAATATGTGACCAAATTGTTCGCGGCTTTCAAAACTTCATGCATCATGTTCAATCTCATCCAATAGACGAAGAAGAACAGACATACACTGTAGAAGGTTCAAGCAGACGTAATGTGCCATTACCAAGACCTTCAGAATCGGTGCAACATGTAAGAACCATGAGAAACAAAAGAGCTAAGTCGCAATCATCACCACTACAACCGCTATTTCGTCCTCCCTCGCTTACAGGTACCAGTAGTGATAATGTAAACAAACAACTACCAGCACCACTTCCACCGTCACCTCCCTCATATCTCGCCCGCTCGCTTAGAGGTAGCGACAATGGAAGAGTTGTGCTTCTAAACCAACAGCTACCACCATTACCACCATTATATCATCCTACCTCCCTTAGAGGTAATAATCATGGCAGGGGTGTGCAGGACAACCAAACGAAACAAATTCTTCAATCCACAAGAACGACCAATGTTCAAGGTTCAAATTCAATAGCTATTAACCTAAATGAACCTGCTCCTGAGTTTACGAGACAACATATAAAAGGAGTTAGATTTTTCTATTTTAGATAGATCTGATTCATCTCAATTGAAATTCAAACCTCAGCTCAGTTGTGATAACAAAACTAATGGGTTGGATCTATGTTTGAAGCTTTAAAGTCATGAGTATTCATACCTTGAAGATTTTCATTTCTTTTAGAGTTACTTGTCCAAAAAATCAACAGTTTGGATATTCATTTTTCAGTTTTCATCTATTTATATAATTTCATTCCCCTCAAGATTTTAATATAGCATTTTTTTCAGTCATCAGTATCCTTTTTTGTTATAACTATGAACTAAAATATAGTGTCATATATATTGGTACCACTCAATTCACAATTCTACGTATCACATATTTTTTTTCTAGAATTTTTAATTTAATATAAGCTGCAAAAATGTTTGTCAGAGGTACATATGTAATCAAACCTATAGTTCAATTTATAGTTTGACTGAACGTGGCTGACTTGCATTTACTCCATGTTACACCGCGTAGTTCGTACATGAATGAGAGCGTAGTTAGCTAACATGAGCCCCAAGGACTTGAGATTTCCAAGTGTCTCATATGACATGTAAGAATGTTAAGAAAGTGTTACGGAAGGTTGGAAGTTAATAGAATTTAAGAAACCATAACTCGGCGATGTTTGACAACGATAGGACGATAAGCTAAGTGTTTCGGATTGCGGAACCCAATCTTCGCTGATTCGGCAGCAGATTAGGTAAATTATTTTGGCACCTTCCTGCCACCATATACTGTGGGAAATGCGGCTGTAAATGGTGATCTATGGCACAGATCCTCCCGCAGAATGGAGACGACGGGTTGGCTATATATATGTCAATCTCGAACCTTCATTTATTTTATTTCATTTTCGATCCTCACTCATCCTAAAAGACCTCAAACACTCTCCAAGGGTTTAAATATCATCTGATATCAATCCCTTAAGCTTATGAAGTTAATTCACTATTAGGAAGACTATATCATCTCAAAGACATCACCTAGTTGGTTGGATTGAATTGGAAATCCTTAGTGTCAGAAGGAAGCTTGCTATGGAGAAATCCTTGGCTGATTAAAAGTATGTTTTTCTATTCCTAAGTGTTCTTAATCTTCTCTTAGACTAGATAGATTAATTGGTGAGCATAGCACATGATAATTGAGTTAAAACTCTAAAGATAAAGACATGTTAAGTGCGGGTTGTATTTATTGGAATTCATCAGATTGTTAAGGCTAAATGTTTTAGAAAATGGAAATTGTGATCTTGGTATTATTCTTATTATTGACGAAGGCATGAACATAGATTGAATTGCCATTAAAATAACATATGGAGGTTGTTCACATTTAGTGGATACTTATATAACTAGGTGGACTTGAGGATTATATGAACTATTATGTAAACAACATGATTTATTTGGCTTATTGAATTGTTAGTCATAGGATTATGTGGTATCAACTTTATATTTATCTCTAATTGTGTGGCTTCCATCGTTGTCTGCCTATGTTATCTACGAGGATACATTGTGTACTCATGCTATGCTTGTTGCATCATTTTGTATTCGGTCTATCAAGTTGCAGTTTGGAGCATGTGGAGCTGAGGCAGACTACTCTTTTCAGTTTCCTTAGTTTCTATCTTATGTTGACTATCTCCTTCATCCAGAGCAGTATTATTGTAATTATCATTCAGTCGTTGTAATCATAGAGTCCTTGTATAAGTCAGACCATGTTATGTGAAAAGGAAGATTGTTGTATGAATCAATTTATGTATATGATTTAATGGATTTGATGTATATATATTGAATTCCTTTTCATCCCCATGTATTAAACCTTCTTAATGTTGTCTTGGAAATTGGTTCACCTACCTGGGGGATTGTGTAGGTTCCACCACCACGCCCGTGATTTGGATCGTGATAATTATTGTTTGATTTTTATGCATTCATCACTCCAATTCTCGTATACATTATGAAAATGAGCCATCTTTAAGAAATACTTAGTACTGCTTAATTACCTATTGTACATATATTCATTTAATACTTCATATGATATCATTGACATACTTATTGGATGAATCATATAGGATGGTCCAGGGTGGGTCATTTGTAAATGGTACTAGTTGAAGTAATGATGATAATATAGCCTATTGGCTGGATGCCTGATATGAGATGTGATATGTGAGATCTGTAATTATTGGTGAGTATATGGACCTCATGGGTCACGTAAAACCTATTACAAGAGCTTTTGTATACTGATGAATATTTCTCGGGAAATTTACATTGCATATCATTCATACTTGCTTGCATTCTAATTAATTGACGTGTACATGTTTTTGTGGAAAAAACTGGATTTCGGTAGTTTACATTGTGATGGATTTTCTAATTCTTATATGTTTAAGTGATTATAACTTGCTGGATTGATTATAAACTAATTTTTGAGATAAGTATCAGAATAACTAACACTTTCTATCTCTTCAACATAGTGTCGGTCAATGATGTTGTTGGATTCATGTGTTTCGGTGTACTCACTCCATACCTGTTGCACCTTTTCTGTGTGAAAGTCTTACTTTGTGTTCTAGTAGTGGACGAGTACCCGCCGATCATTGAGGCGTACCTTTTGGAGTTTGAGGTGTTGATTTTTCAGCATCACTGGACTCCATATCTATCTTATTTTTTGCCTTTTACCATTCAGACAGTTATTGTAGACTTTGACACTTGTACTCAATATTTAGAGTCTCTAATACTTATGAATTCTAGGTTTAGGAAGTTGTACGACTTAGATTTTCACATTTTATGAGTTATGAGACCTTTTATTGACTTATGGGTTGTTTTACTTATTTTTAGCTTTATGATTGTTGAGAGACTCGGACTTTTACTTAGGTTAGCCTACATGTTAGTGTAGGTGCGCTCATAACCACTTTGGGATTTTTGGTCATGACAAAGAAGAAAGTTTCACAAATTATCCTAAAAGAAGAACCTGGTCCTTTTACTCACAATGAAGAAATGTCAAGAAGAATGACATATGGATATGATATGGTTCCTATAAGGTACGGTTTTACATAGGCTAAAGCAACCTTAACATCTTGTCAAAGTCTACACTGGCTAGAGTAAGCCTAACATCTTACCAAAGTCAATATGACAGATCAATATAGAGCTAGTTTTTAGGGAGGAGATTGAGAATATAGGGGCTAGTCCTAAGGGGGAAGATGGACATAAGAGAATATGAAGATTGATGAACATGCTTGAGCGAACATGAAAAAGTATGAAGTTTCTATGAGTTTGTCATCATTGAAAAGAGAGAATTTTTGAGTTGTTGGGATCTGAATATTTATTTTTGATCTTCTGGAATTTCGATGATTGAAAAACTTTGTACAAGTGACAGTATAAGTACAAGAAAGATGAGCAATATAAAAACAAGGTCCTTAACAAATCTCAAAAGGAACTGGTGAAGCAAGAAACACATATGCAGGATTTCTAAGAGAACCAGGTCATTTTGACAAGATTTATAGACTATTTGGTGTATAAAGAAGAATCTATTTGATGCACATAACATTAAACCTTGGAAAATTTCGATTAAATAATAATCTGAGTCTACAATGAATACGAGGTCAAGAAATGAGACATTACCATAATTGAACACATGGAATTAACTATGAGAAAGGAGAAGTTGGTCATATAGCGTGAAGTTCAAGTCCAACTCAAACAAGGATTGGTGTCTTAAAATTATTTGAACCAAGCCTTGATTGAACTGAGAGAATTACTAGCAACTATTCTACTCCTATATAAAGCATCGCATTAATGCTTTGGTGACATATCACAACGAGAGCAAATTGAGAGATATAGAGAGATATACACAAGTGTCTACTAGAAGAAGGAATCAACTACAACACCATCAATTAACATGTTCTTATCAAGATATATAAATACAATCCTTGAGTTGTAATAGTTAGATTCACGTGAGCTTTAACTATATACTTTTAAATTCTTAGTGATTTGTATTACAATATTTTTGTATTATAAAGTGATTTTATAGATTGCGTAATGTTTTTGAAGATGTTGGAGACAAAACCAACAATTAGGAAAATTGTTGAGGATTGGAGTAGGGGCTATAGAGTCAGTCCCTTAGGTGTACAAGTCATTGCAATATTAAATAGTTGCTCGTGTAATAGTGGAGATTTTGGAAAAATCCTATTGGGAATGTGTAATGATTTCCCTCCCTTGATAAAGGAGTTTTCCCGTTTATATTTACATTCTTTCATATTTACTGAAGAGTCTAAATATTTCAGTTTATAGCTTGCTTGGGGTATTTCGCATTATTATATGCCTTTCTTCAAGATGTATTTAGGGAACTATCTAATGACTAGAATTGTATATTTTACATGGTAATTGATTTTGATGATATTGATATCTTGTTGCTTGGTCAATCAAATCTCTAGTATCTCTGTGGTTTTATGGATGTATGCTCTAGCTAATACCATGTGTATGTAAAGGCATATACAGTTCTTTCTAGTGGATCACTTGGAACTTCTCCAGGGCTTATGGTCTAGGGGACTTGATCCCTAAGGGGCTATGGCTTGGACATGATATGATTGACTTATACCTGTGTGTTGCATCTCTTATCTATTCCTTCAGTGCAATATTAGGAAGATATATGTATATCATTTATTTCTTTCAGCATTCTATATTCAAGACTTGCTCTATGATGTATGAGGGAGGGGCGGGTCAATGATCTTACATGGTTATATGCTAACCCTTGCTGATTTTATGTTGTCTCTAGATCCTTCTACCAATGTGGTTTCAGGTTGGTTTTGATCATGTTCGAGGCCTGGTTAGAGTGCAGCTGATGTAGGCCAACCACATCAGTTGTGGTGGCATTACAAAGTAGTTGTTTTCTTTTGTCTTTTTCAGGATATCACCTAACATTGGTATTAGAGTCTAATGGTGCTCCTTGATAATCCATTTTTGCATATGGGCGGCTTTTAGATATGTATTTTTGGATATCTGTTATTTATTTTATTTGAATTGTTGATTTAATCGCTTGCTTTTCAATTATTCTACTTTACTTCGAGTATGAAGGTGATGATAGAGAATATGGTACACCTGGGGTTAGTGGCTCTTAAGGTTTCAGTCACGGACTTCGATGTTAAATATGACAAGAAATATTTAGTGTCCTGTGACGTGAGGTTTTTTGATTTGAGAAAAAGAACGAACACGGTAAAACATGAGATAAGATAATTTTTTAATATACCATGATTTTTTCACTTTTGCCAGGTATAAATTTCAATAATAAATAGCTTGCAATATTACTTCAATCTATAAAAATCTCTTATTGGAGGAATAATGAAAGACTGACTATATGTATTTACTATGAAATTGTTGTGATAAAATTCATATTTGTTAAAAAATTGGGAACTAATTACAATAATAATATAATTTTCTATTAAATCACGAGATATTATTGTCTTTAGGTAATTAATGTAAAATTAAAAATAGAACAAAATTGTTAAATATTATATAAACTATTTATAGAAAAATATTTTTAGTTTACTAGTGCTGATTTATTTTTTCTCCTCCTTTTTCTACATAATCATTTACAATTTGTATTTATCTTTGTGATTGTTGCCTTTTTGGCTTACATTGTTTAACTTACAAAGTGAAATACTGCTAAAATACTCATGATAATGACCAAAGTTGTAATGCAAATAATGATAATTCTGTAAGGTATACAACTAATTAATCTTATTAGATAGCATGCTTTATTTGGAATTAATGAATTTACATAATATATAAATTGGATTGAAGTTGGTCAAATTGTCGATACCTTTAAACAATTACACTTAAACATATAAAAATATTAGTAGGTGAACCTTTTTTTGCAATATCCCCCCCACCCCTCGCCACGCCACAAATTAATGCAAAACCAAAAATGAAATTTCAAAAGAGGAAAAATATTTTTCTCACTGTTTAGAAATAAAAATAACAAATTAACTATAAATCAAAGAAATATAGGCATAAAAGAACAATATAGTATATAAAATGGTAAACACATCAATAACTTTCATTTTCGATTGCAGTGTTGTCATTTTACGGTCAAGTATATTATTAACTTTGACCACCTTGCCTTTACAGGATGCGTGAAATCTACAAGACAAAATGTGGGGTGCACTGGCCTATAAATTCTTCATACAACCTGCATAATTGACTTGCATAATTCAGTCTCATCTGCTTGTTCTAAAAAAATCATATAGGTAAACTCGACCACTTTTTAGGTAATTCTTTTTATGTGTTTCATCAATAATATTAACATTTTTTACGTTTTCTTTTCTATTTTGTTCATTCAGAATGTCGATGCCTATGTGGCTGCTCTATTGCCCAATATGTGACCAAATTGTTCGCGGCTTTCAGAACTTCATGCATCATGTTCAATCTCATCCAATAGACGAAGAAGAACAGCATACACTATAGAAGGTTCAAGCAGACGTAATGTGCCATTACCAAGACCTTCAGAATCGGTGCAACATGTAAGAACCATGAGAAACAAAAGAGCTAAGTCGCAATCATCACCACTACAACCACTATTTCGTCCTCCCTTGCTTACAGGTACCAGTAGTGATAATGTAAACAAACAACTACCACCACCACTTCCACCGTCACCTCCCTCATATCTTGTCCGCTCGCTTAGAGGTAGCGACAATGGAAGAGGTGTGCTTCTAAACCAACAGCTACCACCATTACCACCATTATATCATCCTACCTCCCTTAGAGGTAATAATCATGGCATGGGTGTGCAGGACAACCAACCGAAATAAATTCTTCAATCCACAAGAACGACCAATGTTCAAGGTTCAAATTCAATAGCTATTAACCTAAATAAACCCGCTCCTGAGTTTACGAGACAACATATAAAGGAGTTAGATTTTTCTATTTTAGATAGATCTGATTCATCTCAATTGAAATTCAAACCTCAGCTCACTTGTATGACATGTAATAATGTTAAGAAAGTGTTACGGAAGGTTGAAAGTCAATAGAATTTAAGGAACCATAACGCGACGATGTTTGACAACGATAGGACGTTAAGCTAAGTGTTTCGCATCGCAAAACCTAATCTTCGCGAATCTGGCCGCAGATCACGGAAATTATTTTTGCACCTTCCTTCCAGCGTATGAGGTGGGAAATGCGGCCATAAATTGTGACCTGCAGTGCGGATCCTCTCGCATAATGGACACGGCGGGTTGTCTATATATATGTCAATCTCGAACCTTTATTTATTTTATTTCATTTTTGACCCTCACTCATCCTAAAAGACCTCAAACACTCTCTATGGGTTTAAATATGATCTAATATTAATCCCTTAAGCTTATGAAGTTAATTCACTATTAGGAAGACTATATCATCTCAAATACATCACCTAGTTGGTTGGATTGAATTAGAAATACTTAGTGTCAGAAGGAAGCTTGGTATGGAAGAATCCTTGGTTGATTAAAGGTAATTTTTGCTACTAAGTGTTCTTAATCTTCTCTTAGACTAGATAGATCAATTGGTGAGCATAGAACATGATAATTGAGTTAAAACTCTAAAGATAGAGACATGTTAAGTGCGAGTTGTATTGATTGGAATTCTTCTGATTGTTAAGGCTAGATATTTTAGAAAATAGAAATTCTGATGTTGGTATTGTTCTGGTTATTGAAGAAGGCATGAACATAGCTTGACTTTCCATGAAAATAACATATGGAGGTTGTGCACATTAGGTGTTCGATAGAATGTCATAATGAAGTAATCGTGAAACCGTCGACTTGAGTTTGATCCGACTTGTCCTTATTACATAGGTTGATGATTGTAGAGCATGCAAGATGGCATAGGAGTAACATTTGTCAATGATAAGGTATGTAGGGCTTACTTTTCTTCTCTTTTGGCATGATTGACATATCGACTACAACTACAAAATGCTGCCCTATAAGGATTCGATTCCTAATCGCTAAGAGAAGACTTATGTTCTATTTCGTTGACTGATTGTTGTGCCCTACCTATTGATTATCGGAAGAATGTTTTACTCTCGACACTCTTCCCTTCCTATTTATAAGAAAATGTCAATTGATGTCATTCAAAAAAAGGTAAAGATAGTAAACATTTACCATCTTATTGGTTCATATGAAATTAAGGAAATATGTGGACCGCATAACGGTATTTGGGGATGTAATGACCTTACATCACCTCGATGAGTATGTCATATTCTTTAAATGGTCATTATGTGTAGGTATTATGTAGTTACATCTCCCTTAGAGGCCTATGGAATTATATACGCAGCTATACAGATATGATATTTCCCATTTAGGCCTACGACATTATATACGTGATATACTATATACAAGACATTGCCCACAGAGTCCTACGACGTTATATACGCGATTATATCATATATTTATGTAGTTTGGTCCATTGAGACACTTATGAGTTCCAAGTGGTATCTCATGATTCCCTTAACTTATTGTTGCCTTATTTACAGTTGATTATGCCCTACGTATTCAGTACATTATTCCATACTGACATCCCCATTTCTGGGCCATTTTATTTCATACCCGCAGATGCAGGTAGACTACTAGACGCACCTCAACAGTAGGTTGCAGCTCCGTAGTTGGTCGCCGCACTCCTATTCTTTCGAAGTGGCTATATAGAGAGTGGTAGGATACGCTGCTTATGTATATAGTTAATAGTTATTTTGGTTATTTCAGGGTCCTGTCCCAACCTGATGACATACGATTGTAATCATAAAGGCTTGCAGAATGATGGTTACTATTTAGTTGTTTGTTCATCCGTTTGGACCTTATGTTTAGGTATTGTTACTATTATTAGAGCCTTGTCGGCCCAATTATACATATACGTCTGTTGATTAGCAATTTTATATTACAGGTTGTCCCATTTAGACTTCTGTTATATTGTTGATTATAAGGCCTTGTCAGCCTAGATGGCTACGTATATAGGATATGATTGACAGGTGGTACGCTCGGGCTACTCAAGCTCCACCATGTAGATATCCATATCTAAATATTCACTAAATGTCAACCAATGTATCAAAACGAATACCACAATAGAAAACAAATTTAGGGAGAATGGTAGAAATTGGATTAATGAACTATTGCACCACTAAATTAAATGAGAGAATAGATGCAAGAAATTCCTCATTGTTGTGCAGGAGATGATTAGCATGAATTTTGTTTCAAAATATGTAAAAGAAAACTTTCGGGAATTTTCAACATTTGCATCATCTACCATAAACATGTGAAACAATACAATGAAAATTTGACTAAAATCATTGTTAATCTGGGCTATGATTATAGAACTCAAAGAAACATGTTTTTTGACCTAATGCAAGAAGGTAAAGTGCCAAATAATTAAATCAGCACAAACATTTTATCGTGGAAACACTTCTTGCTCAAGGGAGGAAAACCATGACCTACCACTGTAGGAATTTTCCCTAACTACCACTAAACTAGAGCTCAACAATTTAAGGTTTACAAATTCCCTTGTAAAACATATGGAATTGTTCCCTACAGTCCAATCTCTACCCACATAACTCATCTCTTTAATTAATCTACGTAGTCCAAGAAGTCCCTTAAAAACAACACCTACTAAACCAACTAAGAAAGTATATAAGTGGAATCACACCAAGAACCTAACTATTACAACTCAAGAAGTGAAAAATATATTTTTATAGGAACATGTTCTTTGTTGATTCCCTAGTTGTCTCTCTCGAGACTCTAGTGTTGACTCAGTCTTATTGTAGATGTCTCTCTTGAATGTGGTTAAGCTCCAAATCTTCTACATGTGTTGTTTATATAGGATTTGTTGTCACCTTTTTCTTGTCTGAATCCATTCAAGTATTAGCTTTATAAAGTATCTGAAAACCAATTCGTATTTGATAATAATTTCCTTCTGTGCATATAGCTTTTCCTTCTCCTACTCCAACATTAATTATTAGTTTTCAACCTATGGTAATATTCCCATATCTTGAAATATAACCTTTATTCAAATTGGAACAAGTCAATACTTCTAATTCTCCCAATTGCAATGAAATTGATTTCTTCAGTTCCTTCTAAATACTAGTTCCTTTGAGCGATTCCACTTTTGTTGTGACTGTTTCACTAGTTTCTTCGGAGATCTGTATGGACTTTTGGTTCTTCAATGTCTTCCTTCAATATTCCTTGTACATGATTGTCTTTGGATACATATTTTGTCAATCATCAAAATATTATTTTAAGCTCAGCACTATTATTGAAGCAGCAGCATCTCAACGATTTTCCCATTTGGTGATGGAAAACACATAACAACTTCATATGTCTTCATATTCCCTTGATGAACTTTTCCATTCTTATGAAGTTCTTCATCACATCTTCCCCCTTCGGCTTAGCTCCTATGTTGTCAATCTTTCCCCCTTAGAGCCAACTCTAATGTTGTTCAACCTTCTATCTTTATGATCATACAACGAAGGCTCATAATACAAGGATTGTAAGATTGCAGTAGTACCATTGAGTTCAGTGAGGTTTGTAAGGTGACTAAGTCAACAACTAGGACTTAACATTAAATTCATTGCATCATTCTATATGCTAGGTTGCTTGACTAAGAATGTTTTGTAGGCCTACTCAATCTTGCTTAGGGACTTACCTTCCACTCTTTTCAATCCTATAGGCATCTATGTTTGTAGAACCTGATGTTGTCCATTATATATCCTCAATGAACATTCTCCTGTATAACATTTTTAAAAACATTTCTTCAGTGATAAGCATAAGGACCAGGTTCTTTAATTATTTTCCTCAAGATAACTTCCCTCCCTCATTATCTCTCCACTCTATAGTGCCTTCTAAATAGGACTGAGTTCTCTTATAAATAGGAACCAGTTCCTTTACAAAGCCTTCTAAGTGTCAATTAGATATATGTGTAGTGAAACTTTTCATCTTCTCACATCTTCGACCATGTAATCTCTATGCCTGATATATCTGATGTTCACATGAATTCTATGCATATGAACTAAATCTTTCCCCTTTCGACATCATCAAAAACTAAGTTCATTAACAAGAACAAGTGCATTTATCAATATCAAACTCATGGCCACTCGGTCTACACTAGCATGACATAATACATGAGCTTTAACGAATTTTGTCAAGTTAAACCTTAGGAGGAATTTTTGCATGGACCAAATTAAGTCATAAGACCCAAACTAAAGGATTGTTACACATCATTCTAATAGTGCCAAGAATAGATATGGAAATCAGGTTTGTATTTGGTAGAATTTAGGCTTGGTTTTGACTGGGAGGGGATAGGGACCGGGTTCCCTATTTTAGCTCAATTGGCTTATGTAAGTCCTCATAGATTATTTTAGGTGAGTTCAAATATCCTCTTCTACTGTGTAATCTCGACCTTTAAAATCATGTGTTACCCCTCTCAACCATCCTTATATGCTTCTTTGTTTATACTTACTGACTTTAGTTGGATTGAGACTTGTTTCATCACATCTTGATTGAGAACTTCTCTCTTGTAAATCCCTTTAGTCATCAGCAACTAAGGAAACAATTTACATAACAACATCAAATCCCCTAGTCATTAAATCCTCCAATATTTATCCATGATCAACATCTTCCGCTTAGTTTTTGTTAGAATCGGCTACTTTTTTGCACTTTAAGAATAAGGTTCTTAGAAAAACTATGCAAGAGGGTAATGTAGCAGAAATAAGTAATCAACAGAAGAATTTTCACGTAGAAAATTCCTTGGTCAAATGAGTAAAAAACCAAGATCTATCTCTTATACTACTTTTCACAACTTCACTATCAAGAGTTGTACAAAGGTTTACAATCTTGCTTGTAATAACTAAAAGACACATTTCGATAACATTCTGCCTCTACCCACTTATACAATAGATATCTGAAGACTTCTACCCAGTCATGAGATTCCATACAGATAACCAACGAAACACCTATCACACAATAATCACATAGGTAAATGGATAGAATCACAACAGAACCTAACTAAGACAACTAAAGAACTTAATAATAAATCTTGATATGCTCTGGTTCTTTGTCGACTTGTAGTTGGATCTCTTAAGACAAAGTGTTGACTTCACTCAATTTGCCTCTCATTGGAATGTTGGGATTTTTGTTATGGTTAAGCTCTAAAACTTGTTCATGTTGTATATATATATAGAAGTTGCCTCCCTTGAATGTTGAATCAAACAATGTTTTGATTTAGTTATTTCAACCTGAAAACCAAACCTTGTTAACTTAGATCATTTTTCTTTAATTTTATGTGTCAGTTATGTTCTCCAACATCAATGCCAATTACATGTTTATCGACTTATGGTACTTTATGAAAATATCACCATAAGTTTAAATCAACCTTTCATTAAATAGGAATCAATCAATATTTTGTTTAATCCTAGTTTGGATAAAATAACTTTCCAGTCTCCAATATTGCATGACAGTAAGGTTTAGTTACTTTGAGCAGTTCCTTGGTTTATATTAATGTTGCACTGAATCCTTTGGAGATATTTTTGGATATATGATTCTTCAATTCCTTCCTTATATCTCCCTTTATTGTCATTGGGTACATTATTTGTCAAATCATTTCAATATAAACTCATATGCATTGAGCCAACAACTACTCAATAATTTATCCCTTTTTGATGATGACAAACACATTGCATCTTCCTATATATTCAAGTTCCCTTTGATCAACTTCCTTTAATCATCTTAAGATCTTGATAAATTCTTCCCCCTTGGGCTATGCTTTTATGTTGACAATTTCCTCCCTTAGAACCAGCTCCATGTTGTTCTAACACTAGAACTTCATGTTGATAGACTACGTCTCATTGCACGATGTAAGCTCGCAGTAGTTCACCTGCAATACTAAGTATGTTTTTATGGTCTTCATAATCTAACCCAGGGACTAACCTTTTTCTCTTTGCAACCCTTAGACGACTAGGTTATATTGAACTTGTAAAATGATGCGTCCTACTAATTTGTGTGAGGAGCATGTTCTTGCTCAGAACGTTATTATTTTTGTTCAACCTTATATCTCATTGTTGAGTGCCTTCTAATAATACTGATCTCTTTCATAAGTAAGAAGCAGTTCCTTTACATTGAGTGTTAAATGGCAACTGGATGTGTGTGCTACTTTCAATAAATTTTTATCATAATGGACCACCTTCAATCTTTATGTGGTATGTGGTCAAGTAATGTGTATGAATAGTATATCTGATGTTGGAACATGATCTATTTGAATATATGAACTGAATCTTCCCCCTTTTGATATCGTCAAAAGTAAGTGTTTCAACAGGGTCTAGTGTACTCGATCAATATCGAACTCATGGCCACTCGGGCAACATTATCATTAACATGTACAAGAGATATAATAACATAAACTATCTAAAACCTTAAAAAAATATTTTATTGCACCACTTTGAGTCATACAACCCGAATAATATATAATCCAGGTTGGTATTTGGGGCTTGGTATACACTAAAAGGGAAAAAGGAACAGGTTCATTGTTTAAGCTCAATTTGGTTAGTAAGTCCTTATGTAAGGTGAGTACATGTATCCCCTTTTTGTATCTTATTTTAAATTTATTTCTCCGTCTCAATCATCCTCGTCTTATTTTTTCCTCATACCTACTGATTTTATTTTGATCTAGCCCCCTTTTTTATTTTTCCATTCCAGAATGACAACTTCCCTCTTATTAAACCCTCTCCCTTATGGACACTAACTCTTTCAATATTTCTCCATATTTAATGTCTCCCTTTTTTTTTTCAAACTCTCACTATATCCTTCCCACTGGTTACTGGTTGTTTTATATAGTAACAGATATTTTAGTTTCTTATCATGTGTGATTTTTGAAGAATTCTATTAGTGATCCTCTGAACCAAGTTGAGGTGTATACTTATCAATAAATATGGACTTTAAAACAACGAATGGGGTTTGTATCTTTGGGTATTGTATTGGGAAACTCAAGTTTGTTTCTTTTTGGAAAGGTCTTGTATGGAAGCATAGACATATTTATGCAACTTTCAATTACAAAGGACGTGCATGCTTGATAGTCAAAAGAACCAGTTTCTTTTACAAGTTTCCTCGCTTTATGTGTTGTCAGTGCTTAATTGTTCATGTCATGAGTACATACTGGTTACAATACAAGACTGAGTAACATATTGATGCACTTAGAGTCTGTCCCAAACACTCTCTCTTTATAGCCAATTTGAGGGAAGTTATGTTGTGGCCAGTTCATCTTTAGGATATTCTTTTTTAGATGTTTCATCTATTAATTGCATATATGTTTTGCTTCCTACTTATTCGACGCCTTTTTATTCTAGACCATCTTCTTGCAGTTGGTCTGGGAAGACTAGATGTCTTGTTTCTAATATACTACATGTTCCTCGTATTGCTACAATATTGTGTGACCTCTTATCCCTATAGTGTCCATTATTCCCACAATGACTGCACATATGATTATGTGAGACTAAAACATACGTGCATCTGGAATTATATCGAGTGCTAATTCTTTCAAATCCTAAACCATACCTATTCTTGCAGTAGTTTTCATTTAGGACTTTAGAGCTTCTGAGGACCTGCTCCATTTAAGATCCTATCACACCCCAAACTAGGGGTTGTTCCAGCACCCGGTGCCTTGATGGCCGAACATACCACTCTAATGACCAGTCTCCTATACAAGCAGAACCTCCGCCGACAACGTCATACTAAGATTTATCACAACAATAACTGTGGATAAGATGGATTAACCCAAAACACCTATATATAATGGGACCTACAAGGTCGAAACCTAGTTTAACAAAAGATAACTTAGCCGACAAGGATATACACCGATACTATACATACCAAAACAAGTATGTGAGCTTCTACGAGTGATTGAACTAACATATGATCGGGACAGGGCCCCGACCTACCCATACTATACATAACTTCACAAAATAATCCATATATATAACCATGAAGCTCCAGAAAGATGAAGCTTACTTACAAACGGATAAACTCGACATCTCCTACTATGTTGGCCTAGCAGAGTATCTATCAAAACATGTGGCATAAACACGCAGTGCCCTCGACAAAAGGGACATCAGTATAAAATACTGTACTGAGTATGTAAAGCATGAATAACAATATGAATGTAAGCTATAAGGAAAAGCGTATAAGCAATATGAAGTGATTAGCTATAGAAGAAAGCATAAGCAACCTGGGCTACATGAGGCGAATAATGAAACTCAAAAACTTAATACCACCTGGCTTGATATGCCTTTACTGTATAAACTATCCTCATCTTATAGTGCTAAGTATAACATGACCTTAATCTTAATTATATGTATGAATATGCAATGTAATATTCACTCTAGTTCATATATGTTATGCGGAACACGCAATCCGATCCATCACATGTGTATGTTGTGAAACGTGCAACCCAATAAAATGGATGTGTATGTTGTGGAACGTGCAACCCGATCCAATATATGTGTATGATTCGGAACGTTCAACCCGAGCCTCTGTATAATGCATTTTTTGCAGAATGTGCAACATGATCCTCTGTATAATTATTATTGTATGCATGATATCAATGTCAATGAAAACATGTCAATACTAATGTAAATTGAGGTTTGAACAACGAAAAAAAATAATAACGACTCGTTTGCCCTTTTTGAATTCATAGACTTCTTGACATACCTCTTAAAATGACTCTTAGTCAACTCGATGATTATCTCTTTGGAATGCTTCCATTCAAAGACTTATGACATATTCAATAACAAACAACGAGGATCATAAAAGTATGAATAAATGATAAACATTTATTAACATAGGACTTTGATAGACAATAGAGTGGAGCTCTCTACATTTCTTTTTGAAAATGATGGGTCTTTGGATTTCATGCTTTTAAAGGAAGGAATAGTTTTACATACCTTTTCCATGAAGCGATACCTCGAGCTATAATACATTGTATTCCTTACTAATGATTATCTATAAAAAACAAAGGGTCGATATCAATATCGAATCCATAACCAAATAAGAAAATCTTTTTAGGCGTCTTCTTGACAACCTTAAAAGACAAAGGATTCTTAGACATGTTAACAAAGGGGTATTTATGTAATTTGAATCCACAATTCTCTGAAACATATCCACTTAGGTTTACGATACCAACAATCAATATGCTACTCAATATCACCTTACAATTCCAACCAAAACAGCCCACAACTCAACCTATCTTAACATCATAAGTTTATGGGTTTCGGTTATGAAAATCCTTTCACAACTTATCTAAAATCATTAATTAATAACATATATAGATAGAGGAGTATGAATTTTACCTCAACGCAACCAAACCTTCACGAAACAACAAGTTGTCCCAAATTCTAGGGTTTCCAAAATTACCTCTCCACGGATTGATCTTGAATGTTATGGAATATCTAGAGAGGATTTAAAGAGTTTATAATTTTATTTTGGGTGAAAATAATGTTCCAATTGCAAAACCCTCTTTTAAACCCGACAAAAAATTCCACCACCGTACTTTGATGGTACACTCGACGGACCGTCAAACTCTCGATGGTCCGTCAATCATCCCTGTCAAACTTCCTATAAGATTGATGGCTCAGCCTAGGTATTTGATGATCAGTCAAAGTATTTGACGGTCCATCATTTATCCCGTCAAGTTGCCTAGTTTCCTATTTTCATCAAGACACACTTCCTTCGATCCATTTAACTCCCCAAACACTTTATTACCTTCATAACGAAGTTGTAAACCTTAATTATGATTTTGTAGGGTCATATCTCTTCTCGAAACTTTGATATTCAATGATGTCACGTCGGTAAACAAAAGTACGGGGTGTAACAGATCCATTTACCCCTCTTCTGTGGTTTTGTTCACCTCTCTCGGAGTGTCTTATTCTTTTCATTTTCTTTATGCAATCTGTTATGAGTTTTCTGTGAATACCATCATACATTTTTCCTTTTCATATGTAAGCTCAGACTTTTCTTTGATTAGGCCGAGAACCCGGTTCCTTAGAGAATCATTCATACTTTCCAGGTTCTTCTAGTGTTCTTATAAATTTTGAGCTCTGTCTCAAGCATGGCATATGTGTTTGCTAACTTTTTTTTATCCGAATGGAGATCTTCGAAGGCGCTAATGACAATGTGAATTACACTTTCTATTTTTTCTCTCGTGTAGGTGGGAATCTCATCTTTTATGTCTTCAAAGGTTACCTTAACATCTTCTTATGAGTTTGAGCTTGTTTTGTCTATGAGAGATAGTGTATCCTCTGTGTCAGATTATATTATAGCTCTTAGAGACTTATTAAGTTTTTCTCTCTCATTTTCATAATCGATTGAGGAATTTTCTATAGCAGCTAAGGCTTTTTTTACAATCTGATCTTCTCTCCCATTGCCCTTCCTATTTTTAAGGACATATTCCTTTCTCTCATCTGGCTCAATCCTCTTTTCTTCTTTCTTTTCTACAGGTCAGTTTCTAATAAAGTTATCCATACTTCAACATCTGACGCATCCGTCTTGATATCTTCTATCAGTCCCCCTTGATCTTGAGGAACTTCCTCTAATTTTGGAATCCTCCTCTTCTTCTAAACCTTTGGAATTGTTTGGTGGGCATAGTCATGTCTTTTTCATTAAAATCCTTAATGTGGGTAGCCGCAAGGACAAAGTTCACATCTTTTATTGATGGAGTAATTTTATGTGGATGGAGCTTCCTCATCTCATATGTTTTTAAGTATCCCATGATGTCTTCCATGTTCATTGTATCTTGGTCTTTGGCCTCCATGATGGCGTTATCTTTGCCCTACCAGGAATCATGTAGAATATCAAGTAGTTTTTCTATTCTTTTTTCTTGAGGGATATCCAAACAAAAAGTGTCCAATTCATTTGTTATACTAGTGAACATGCTGAACATCTCCTGGATGCATTCCCCTTCAATTATCATAAACAATTCATACTGCCAATTTGATATGGAGATTTTTGATTTCTTTACCTGACTGTTCCTTCATGTGTGGTTTGTAAAATGTCCCACACTTCTTTTGTTGTTTTGTATGAGGAGATTCTATGGTACTCTTCAGGTCCAAAGTACATTTTTCTTTAACAGTCCACCTCTTCCCACTTATACAATAGATATCTCAAGACTTCTACCCAGTTAACAGATCCCATATAACTTGATAAAAACGAAATACCTATCACACAATACTCATAAAGGTAGATAGATGGAACAACAGAACCTAACTAAGAAAACTAAAAAATATAATTATAAATATTTATATGCTCAAGTTCTTTCTCGACCTATAGTTTGCTCTCTTAAGACTAAGGGTGTGTTTGGTATGAAGGGAAACATTTTTCAGAAAATGTTTTCCAATTTTCTCATATTTGGTTTGTCAAAAGTTTTGGAAAATATTTTCTTTAAGAAAACAAGTTCCTTAAAAATGAGGAAAATGACTTCCCTAATGAAATTAGGGAAAACAAGTGTCACAACTACTCCACCACCACTCGACCCACCCTACCAAAACCCCAACTACTACCACCACTCTATGCACCCCCACCCACCCTACAAAACCCTCCAAAAAGAAAATTTAAAAAGTTTTAATTTATTTTTTGGTTTTCTACACACACCCCATGCGAACCCACCCCCTTGACCAACCCCCGTGAAAACAATTCTAGTTTTGTATTAAAGAATAATTTTAAAAGTTCCTTTTTGTGTTGTTTTACACATCCACCCCCACACCACCACCGCCCGTGACCACAACTCCCCCTCTCCGCAACCACCCCGACCCCAACACCCAACCACCCCTTCAAAAAAATTATTTTAAAAAAAAGAGTTATTAAAATATTGTTTTGGTTTCTACACCACCCAAAATTGAATTTTCTGTTTTTGTTTTCTACACCCCCCTCCCCCTCCTAAATTTTCTAATTCATATATTTTTAATGTACTTGTATAATTTTTTATAAAAACTAAAATATTTATGTTGTTAATTTTGGTGTGGGTGGGTTCTGGGTGTGGGAAGGGGGCAAGTGGCAGGGTGAAAATAAGAAAAAAAATCTTGTTTCTATAAAACAAATTGAAAAAACAAAATAAGATATATGAAATAGAAAATTGGGGCGGGGATGGGGGGAGAGGGTTAACTGGAACAGTGGTGTGGTGGGGTTGGGGTGGGTGTGGTGGTGTGGGGTAGGGTGGGTGATGATGAAGTGCGTTCGTGGGTGGTTGGGTGGGGTGTATAGTGGAGGGTGGGTGGTGGGATGGGTGGGATGGTGGGGATAAGGTAAGTTTTTTTCAAAATCCCCTCCACCCCAAGTATTTTTCTAGATATATAAATGCTCTTAGGATGATATTTTCTTTTACATACATACCAAACACTAGAAAACAAGTTAGAAGCTCACTTGTTTTCTAAGAAAATATTTTCTAGGAAAACATTTTCCATGGATAACATTTTCCTTCATACCAAACATACCCTAAGTGTTGACTGCGCTCACATTGCCTCTCGTTCGAAAGCTGTGATCTTGGTTGTGGTTCAGCTCCAAAGCTTGGTCATGCTGTGTATATAAAAAAGTAGTTGTCGCCCTTGCATGTTGAATCCAACCAAGTTTTGATTTAATTAATTGTACCCGAATCCCAATCCATGTTTGACTTGGATCTTCATTTTTTCCTTGTATGCGCATCAAGTTTGTTCTCCTACTTCTATTCTAATTCCATGTCGATGAACTTGTGGTACTTTATGGAAATATTATCATAACTTGACATCCAATATTCATAGAATAGGAATCAATCAATATTTTGTTTCCTTCTAGTTGGCATGAAATAGCTTTTCAGTGTCCAGTGTTGCATTACAGATAGGATCACTCATTTGAGCGTTGATATGACTGCTTCACTATATCCCTTAGAGATCTAGTTCTTTAATGGATTCCTTATATCTTCCTTGAGTTTCATTGGGTTCATTCTGTCAAATCATCAAAACTTCAATATATGCTCATCATCATTGAGCCAACAACTACTCAACATTTTTAAAAATTTCATTGTTTCATTCCTCCTGAGTCTGCTTGTGTACTTTTGAAATAAATTTTCAGTTTAGCATATGTGTGACTTTTTAAAGAAAAACCACAATCAGCTAGTGGTGAACAAAATAAAATAAAAATAGAAGTGTTTACAAGCAAAACAACAAACACATAAAAAGCATAAATAAAGTTGTAATTTTGGAAACACTCCACGAACTGCAGAAAGAAAAACAAAAAACAAGAAGTTTCACGACCCCTTTTGAAGAGTTGTTATGGAACCTACATAATCCCACCATGTAGGTGAACTACTCTCAAGTCATAAACATGATATGACATAATTAAAAGTAGAAGAAAATACAAATACAACATAAGGTACCTTATAATATAATGCGCAGGAAAATGATAAGTCTGATACATCTAAACAAACCCCCAAGTGATCTAGTATGTCCATACAACAGCTCTAATACAACGATGTATGTTTCAAAAGTCAATGGCATCAAGTGCCAACCGAATACATAAGCTTAAAGTCTGAAGACATGTCCCTAGGACAAAAGTAAAGACAGTAAAGAAGCATGTTGGACATAGCATCCTCGCCCTAATAGTTGGGGATTAACTGTTCGAACTCAGTCATGCGGTCTCGAGCTAGTCGTCAGATCTATATCTGCATCAAGAAAAGATGCAACTAGTGTAACATGAGTACACAATGAACCACCGTAACATAAGTACACAATGTATCTTCCGTTGTTGTCGGCTTAAGATGTATAGGGGGTACGTTGTGTACTCATGCTACATTTACTTCATCTTTTCCTAATGTAGATACAAGTCCCTCTACTAGTTTGTGAGCTTGAGTGTGAGTCCGGGCAGGTGGATTTTGGCATTTCAGGGTTAGGATACTTCTTTTGGCATGCCTTGGATGCTTATTCTCTTACTATATCTTTACTTTTGGATTCAAAATACGTAGTTAGACATTTGATTATGTTATTCAGTTTTGGCCTTGTTGCCTTCATTCAGACTTGTATTCCGCATTAGTGCTCTTGTATCACAGACTAGATTTTGGGGGTGTATTGATGTTTTGATTATATTTATACATTTCTTTCATATTGTTTGTTATATCGGATGCGGTTCTCCTACTAGTGGGAATGCGTAATTCGCGAAAAGGGGTCATGACAACAACCCCATGCATAATATTGAAAACACCATAGATCCTATATCTATCAAACCAATTACGTACATCAATAGTGAGTCGGTGGTGAAGTGGACTAAAGTAGATATTTCGAGCATGAACACTAATGAAAACTTGTAATATGTTGTGGTAGGGAAATTTTTGTATGGCTTGCCAGAGTTTGAAGATTTATGCAAAAAAATCCCTGTTCAATGTTAAGGGTGTAATTCGAAATATGAGATGAGGAATAGCGACAGGGCTAGATGGGATCCTGGTGAATTTTGGAAGAACTCACACGAAGCAGTATGGAGTGGCTGACTAAGTTGTTTAATAATATATTTAGGATGACTAAAATTCCAGAGGAATGTAGGTGGAGTACAATGGTTCCATTGTACAAGAATAAGGCGATATTCAAAACTTAAATAATTATAGAGTTATCAGGCTACTAAACCACATTATAAAAGTTTGGGAAAGGGTGATAGAGATGAGGATGAGGAAGGGTATGTCTACCTCTGAGAACCAATTTGGTTTCAGGCCAGGGAGGTCGACTATAGAAGTCATCCATCTTTTTAGTAGATTTTGGAATAGTATAAGGACAAGAAGAGAGACTTACAAATGGTGTTCATTGACCTAGAAAATACGTATGATTTTTAGAGTTGATTAGTTTGACTCAAAGTTGATTTTTGAGTATATGGATTCGATTTCGAGTTTTATCACTTTGGTAGTTTTTGGAGGGTCATTTATGACTTAACCGAGTCATTGGTTCGCTTCTCGAGGTAATCAGATGTACTTTGTGGCTTTATTTGTGAAATTTGATATTTGATTGTTATGGGCGATTCTTTAGAAAAGTATGTCTTAGGTAGGTTAAATGAGAAATCCAAGGGCGCGAGTAAGTTTGTAGAACTGTTTTCCTTGGGGTAGCATGTTTGTTTGTTTATGAAGCATCTTGGGAGTATTTTGAGTGTTTGGTGGAAAATTTGGGAAATTCTCTATTTAGTGGTCCTGGTGTGCCGCACCAGCGACTTTTGGGCCGTTTGCGTGCTCGCCTCTGCAAAGGTTGACTCGTAGATTCGGACCCTAAAATATTGTGAGGTTCCGCCCCTGCAGTGATTTCATCGCAGAGGCTCGGTGATTCTCTTGCACCAGTGCCAATGCGGAATGATCAATGTTTATCCCATAGCAAACCTTTTTCCGGTGCGGTGAGGCAACCCTTGCGGGATAGATTCCTCTGGTGCGGGAGGAAGTTTCTTAAATACCCTAATGATAACTTTCCTAAAATATCATACGTTAGTTTTAGAGCCTACTTGGGGGAGATATCATGAGGAGTTCTGTTTGGTTCATCATCTAAAGTATAATTTTGTCCACTCTTGATCATTGTTGTCCTTTGAATCCTAATCTAGACTTTATTTGGGGGAAAATAAGTTCTTAAGTTTTCATGGTAAAATGAGAGAGTTAAATCTTTGATTTGAGGGTGTAATATTAGTTAGATGATCTTGATATTGTGAATAAGTATTGTGCAATGGTAGATAATCATGTTATGGTGTTTAATTTGATAATGAAAGTCGTTTTCAATTTAGGGGGAAATCTAGGTTTTGTAAATTGGGGATTTTCCTAAATCATGCAATTGAAGGTCCAATTGGGGTTAGTTTTCCAATTAATTTAAGGATGTGACTATTTAGTATGTGATTATACTAACCAAGTAATAAAGTTTGAATTTTGACGTCATGGGCCCAGGGTTGGTTTTTAACTATCTTTTGGTATGTGTAAGAACTAAGTCCTGGTATGTGTATTAGCTTAATTATTAACAGAGACTCTATGAATGTTAGAGTATTAATACTATGAGGCACTCCAAACGGGCAAGGCCAGTGTCGAGGGTTGATTGTTTGTGACTTTTGCACGGCTCTGAGTAGGATACAATATATTTTTATTAGTCTTCGATAGAAGTACGTCACTAGTTATAAATATTGAGGGGTATTGGGAATGTCTCGGTGTCCCACCTTAGTGGTTGTGATGAATTCTTGGGTGGGTACCGGTGTTGAATTGTGATAATAGATGTTTTGGGGAATCAGCCTTAAGCCGGTTCCAACTGCTTTTGATTGGACTTGTCACCGTATTTACTACTATTGTGTTTATTCATCACATTGCTTTTGATATGATATCCTGATTGTACTTAGATTACGTGTTATTGACGTCTTGAAAGCATGTGAAATTCATCTATTATACTTGGTTGCATTTCATACATCCTGATTACTTGCCTTGCATTATCATGTCCATTCATACTTTCATGGTTCTGATGATATTGATATGACAGTGGTATAAATGTAGTGTGTCCAAGAGACTGAGAAGGTAAGGATACTTATGAGATGATTGGCAACATTGAGATGACAATGATAAATGGGGTGTCCGGGTGCACGCTTGTAACAGTTATTACTCAGCCATGATTTGGGATCCGCTGACAAATTCACGATGAGTATATGAACTTTGCGGGTCCCCCATAGGTGTGTACTTCATAGAATTGAATATATGTATACTGGAGGTGAAAGTACTTGGCATATGCATTGTATTCATATCATACACATATTATTTCATTGTTTACGTGTTGATTGGTAATTGGTTGGAATGGTTAATGAGACATGGATGAATTCTTGATAAGGATCATTGTATTTGATCATCTGGTACTTGGTTTATTGGTTGTTTAATTCTTTTTTAATTGAGGTGACTTACATGATTTATGAGCCCGTATAAGAACAAAGTGACTTGTGTGATTCAGTGAATCATGCTACACTTGTTACATTCTTTTTGGATGCAGATACAACGCCTTCCACTAGATTAGGACTACGTGGTTGAGTCTAAGACGGTTGTCTCGAGTGACTCAGGGTGAGGATGCTACCTTCTGACATACTCTTGGATGCTCCTATCTCTTCCCTACCTTTTATTTTGACAGACATGTTCATACTTTTAGACTATGTTCCCTTAATTTGACTTATTATGATGAGACAGATTAATTATGTATTTTGTTATTCTCCATTCCTTATTTATGCTTTTGTTGGCTAATTGGGGATTAGTTCGCCTACTAGTGAGAAAAGTGTAAGTGCCACCACAATTCCCAAAATGGGTCGTAACAAAGTATGTATCAGAGCTTTAGATTAAACGGTATTAAATACAAGTGCAATGTCTAGTAGTGTCTTGTGGATCAGTGCAGAGACGTCCGTACTTATCTTCGAGAGGCTATGGGACATTTGTTTCTTATTCTCTCACAAATGGTGAGGACTCGTGTCCATGCAGTGATAGAGGAGGTGCCAGTACGTGCACATGTAGTGTGCAGTTGAGGATCTTGAGGAGCAACATCGGCTCAAGAAAGAGCACAGAGAGCTGATCAGGCTCTAGCTAGATCAGTTTCCCCTAAGTCATAAATTAAGCCTCATGATGAGTAGTTGGATGAGGAGATGGGTACAGCCAGGATCACCCTAGATTTATAGCTACTCCAGTTCTACATGAAACTTTGGCCAGGTTATTGAGTGTGCTCAGTGGTTTGCCCAGGCGGGCATGCATCTGACTACTCTGGGTGGGTCACACACCCAAGTGGGAGAGGGATAGACTCCCAATCTTGGGTTTCACCCAATTGCTATGTTAGATCCCCATATTGATGAGGTTCTGGTACCCGAGTTTAGTCCACGCTGAAATGCAGGAATTGTTATTACCTGCGATGAGCAGAAGCTTTGGGAGCACTTTTCCAACATAAAGCCTTCTGTATTATATAGTTAGCCTGAGGAAGATGAGTATGAGTTTATTATGAGTTGATATGAGAGGCTATATACCATCAGTATCGTCGAGTTGCACGGAGTCTATTTTATGACCCTTCAGCATATGGTAGATGCAAAACAATCATGGAGAGCTTATGTTGATTGTTGACCAACGAGGTCGCCTCCACTTTCTTGGGTTAGATTATATCATATTTTTCTAAAGAAGTATGTGACTCTTAGCTTGCATTGAGCAAGCGCAATGAGTTCTAGAGGTTCGAGTAGAGCGGTTCAATAATTTCATATTACAAGACTCGCTTTCATGCCTTATCGCGCTATGCGGAACCATTGCTACCTCTAGAGGTGGAGCGAGTTAGATGTTCTGTGAGTGGTTTGAGTATTCCCCTTTAGTTAGCTATGTTGCAGTTCGTAGCCTCTGGGCTTCTTTCGAGTCAGTGGAAAAACATGCGAGGATGGTTGAGCCTTTGAGGGGCAAGCTATCCATCATAAGCCTGAAAAAATGGCAAGGCTATATGGATAGTATAGTGGGACTACTTCTCGTGGTTATGGACAGCAGGGTAGATTCCATCATTCACACTTAAGCCAACTGTTTCGGGTATCCCTTTAGATTTCAGATGGTGTCTCTATGGGGAAGAGCGATTATAGTAGGGGTCAGTCTTTGAGTGGTTCTCAGTCTTGGTATTATGACCGTGGGTGTCATTTAGGTTCTTCTATCACTAATCAGAAGCCCTCAGCGGCCAGGACTTGTTACAATTGTGGTGAGATTGGGAATTTGAAGAGAGAGTGACTTAGATTGGTATCGTGTACATCTCATGCACCTATGACCCCAGTACAGCCATCCAAGAGTGGTGGTCAGGTTAGCTGAGGAGGTTCCCATTCAGGCTGTGGTAGCTATGAGACTAGTTGCGGTGGATCTCAGATAGGAAGAGAGGGGGCTCGTTCAAGACGAGGTGGCCATCAGGGTACTCAGTCTGATGGAGGACGCACTAATTCTTATGATTTCCTTGGTAGGCAAGAGGTTGAGGCATCATATGCGATTATCATAGGTATCATCTTAGTCTTTCATTGGTCTACTTCAGTGTAATTTGATCCGGGGTTTATGTTCTCATATGTGTCTGCCTAGTTTCTGTTGATTTGCATATGTGGTATGATATTCTACAGGTCTCTATTCACATGTCTACACTCGTTGGTGATTCTATGATTGTAGATATGGTTTATCGACTTTGTGTGGTTACTTTTATCAGTTACGAAACCTGGGTAGACTTAGTCATATTAGACATTGTTGATTTCTATATTATTTTGAAGATGGATTTGCTATTATCGTACCATATGATTATGGACTATCATGCTAATACAGTCACTCTAGTGATGTATGTTCATTCGAGGTTAGAGTGGAGGGACGCTCCCAACGCTGCTTCTAAGAAGATTATTTCATTCATTTAGACTAGGAAGTTGATGGACAAGGGTTGTCTGGCATACCTTTCTCATATTCAGGATATGAGTATATAGACTCCTTCCCATGAATCAGCTCCAATAGTTAATGAGTTTTCCAGGGTCTTTCCGTAGGATTTGATGGGAATGCCGCCAGATAGAGATATTGATTTCTGCATTTATCTAGAGCCAGGTACTCGACCTATTTCTATTCCTCTTTACCGTATGGCTCCGACAAAGCTGAGAGATTTGAAGGAACAACGTCAGGATTTGTTGAGTAAGGGTTTCATTCGACCAGGTGTGTCTCCATGGTTTTTTTTGTATTGTTAGTTAAGAATAAAGATGGCACAATGCGTATGTTTATTGATTATAGGCAGTTAAACAAGGTCACGATTATAAATAAGTATATGATACCTCGTATTAATGATTTGTTCAACCAGCTTAGGATGTTTCAATATTTTCGAGGTCCGGGTATTATCAGTTGAAGATTCAGTCTGAGGATGTTCCTATAATGTCTTTGTGGACTCGTTATGGTCATTACGAGTTCCTGGTGATGTCCTTTTGTCTTACTAATTCCCCCATAATGTTCATGGATTTGATTAATGGGATATTCAAGTGGTATTTGTATTCTTTTATGATTGTATTCATTGATGACATGGTGATCTATTCAAAGAGTTAGGAGGACCACGAGAAGCATTTGAGAGTGGTTCTTGGGTTATTGAAAGAGAAGAAGTTGTATGCTAAATTTTTGAAGTGTGAGTTCTGGCTCAGTTCTGTAGCATTCTTGGGACACGTGATGTCGAATGAGGGTATTATGGTTGATCCAAAGAAGATAAAGGCAGTCAGGGAATGTCCAAGACCTAATTTGGTGATAGAGATTCAGAGCTTTGTGTGTCTTGCTAGCTACTATTGCCAGTTCATCAAGGGATTTACTTCTGTTGCTTCTTATATGATACTCCTAACTCAGAAGGAAGTGCATTTCAATTGGTATGATGTATGTGAGGAGAGCTTTCAAAATCTCATGTCGCTTTTGACCACAACCCAGATTTTATCCCTTCCGGTGGAGGGGAAGGACTTAACCATATATTGTGATGCTTCATGGATTGGGTTGGGACGTGTGTTAATGCAGGAGTCTAAGGTCATATCTTATGCATCAAGGCATTTGAAGGTGCACGAGATGAATTACCTTGTTCATGACTTAGAATTGACGGCTGTTATTTTTTCTTTGATGATTTAGAGGCATTACCTTTATGGAGTTCATTATGAGGTGTATACTGATCACCACATCATTCATCACGTGTTCAACTAGAGAGATTTGAATTCTAGGCAGCGTCGGTGGATGGAGTTGCTAAAGGTCTATGACATGAAGATTTTGTACAATCCAGGCAAGGCTAATGTGGTGGCGAATGTCCTGAGCCAAAAAAGTAGTCAGTATGGGGAGTTTGGTTCACTTTATTGTTTCTAAGCGTCCCTTAGCATTGGAGGTTCATTCCTTAGCCAATCATTTTGTGAGGCTTGATATTTCAAATTCGGGTAGGATTCTGGATTGTGTTGAGGCGATGTCATTTCTTTTAGAGTAGATTAGGACACACCATTATGATGATGAGAAGTTTTTCAAAATAAGAGATAAGGTAATAAGTAGTGAATCCAAGGAGGTTGTGATTGATGGTGAAGGGGCTCTGAGGATCAAGTATTTATTTTGTGTTCCTAAAGTTGGTGATTTGATGAAATTGTCTATGGAGAAGGCCCATAGCTCTAGATATTTGATTCAACCAGGTGATACTAAGATGTATCGTGACTTGAAGCAACACTATTGATGGGGTAGGATGAAGAGAGTCAATGTTGAGTTTGTGTATCGGTGTCAGAATTGTTAGCATGTCAAGTATGAGCACCAGTCACCCGGTGGTGTGTCTCAGAGGATGTCCATTCCTGAGTGTAAGTGGGAGAGGATTTCCATATATTTTATTGTTGGGTTTCCCAAGATTTCGGGAAAGTTTGATGTTATTTGGGCCATTGTTGATTGGTTGACCAAGTCTACACATTTTATTCTAGACTAGATGACTTACAATCTGGAGAAGTTGGTTAAGATTTACATTCATAAGATTTTTTGTCTTCACGGTGTACCTATTTCTATTATCTCAGATCAGGATACTTAGTTTACTTTGCATTTTTGGCGGACATTGCGAAAAAAGTTGGGTACTCGCTTGGATCTCAGTATATCTTTTCACCCTCATACGGGCGGCCAATTTGAGTGGACTATTCAGGTTTTGGAGGATATGTTACGAGCCTGCGTGATTGATTTTGGTGGTCTTTGGGACCAGTTCTCACCTATGGCAGAGTTTGTGTAAAATAACAACTATCACACCAGCATTGATATGGCGTCATTCGAGGCTTTGTATGGTAGTAGATGTCATTATCCCATTGGATAGTTTGATGCATTCGAGGTTCATCTTTAGGGTACCAATATGTTGAGAGACTTCTTAGAGAAGGTGAAGGCGATTCAGGACAAGCTCCTAGCAGCTCAAAGCAGGTAGAAAGAGTATGCAGACCAGAAGGTCCGGGACATGAAGTTTATGGTTGGTGATAGGGCTCTATTAAAGGTCTCACCCATGAAGGGTGTGAAAAGGTTCGTTAAAAGAGGGAAGTTGAGTCTGAGCTGTAGCGGACCTTTTGAGATTCTTTAGAAGGTTGGAGAGGTAGCATATGAGTTAGCTCTGTCTTTCAGGTGTCCATCCGATTTTTTGTATGGCTATGCTAAAGAACTATCATGCCAATGGTTCTTATATTATCCAGTTGGACTCCGTATTTCCTTATCAACATTTGGAGTTCGAAGAGGAGCCAATGGCTATTTTGGCAAGGCAGGTGAGGAAGTTGAAGTCTAAGGAGATAGCTTATGTGAAGGTCCAATGGAAGCATTGTCCTGTTGAGGAGGCGACTTGGGAGACAAAGTCTGACATGTGAGTAGATACCCTGACATATTTACTGCTTCTGGTACATTTCCCCTTTTCGTTTCTCACTGTTTGAGGATAAACATTTGTTTAATTGGTATCTGATGTAATAACTCATCTGGTCATTTTTAGATAGACCCTTATTTCACTATATTACCCTTCGCGTCGACTTTGTGTGGGGTTTGTGATGCGTGGGGATGGGTGACATGGAGCCCAAGGTTCATTTATATGACTTTTGGATGAAAAATCCAAAATAAGAATCTTAGATTTGATTAGTTTAACTCAAAGTTGACTTTTGAGTATATGGGTTCATTTTTGGGTTATGTTTCTTCGCGTAGTTCCGAAGGGTCATTTATAACATAGCCAAGTTATTGGTCCGCTTCTCGAAGCAATCAGATGTACTTTGTGGCTTTTTTGTGAAATTTTGATATTTGGTTGTTATGGGCGACTCTTTTGGAAAGTATATCTTAGCTCTATTAAATGAGAAATCTGAGGGTGTGAGCAAGTTCATAGCACTATTTACCTAAGGGTAGCATGTTTTGTTTGCGTCCTGGGATCTCGGGAGTGTTGCGGGTGTCTGGAGGAAGATTTGGGAAATTCTCTAGTTGCGGGTTCTGGTGTGCCATACCAGTAGCTTTTTGGCCACTTTTGTGTGCCTGCCTCTGCAGAGATTTGCTCGCAGATGTGGGCCTTGAAATATTACAAGGTTCCACCCCTACAGAGATTTCCTCACAGAGGCGATGGCGCCTCTGCGGTGATTCTCTCGCATCAGCGCTTATGCAGAAGGTTTAGTGTTTCTGCCACAACAGACCTTTTTTTGCTCCGATGAGGCCACCCGCGCATGATCGATTCCATATTTGCACGATCGCTGCTTCTGGCAATTTCTTAAATATCCAAAATCAATTCACTTTTCCAAAATATCATATTTTGGTTTTAGAGCCTACTTGGGGCAGATTTCTTTACGAGTTCTATTTGGTTCATCATCTAAGGTATAATACCATCCCCTCTTAATCATTTTTGTCCTTTAAATCCTAATCTAGACTTTATATGGGAAAAATAAGTTCTTAAGTTTTCATGATAGAATAAGAGAGTTAAATGTTTGATTTGAGGGTGTAATATTAATTAGATGATCTTGATATTATGAATCAGTATTGTGTAATGGTAGATAATCATGTTGTAGTGTTTAATTTAATAATGGAAGCCCTTTTCAATTTGCTGGAAAATCTAGGTTTTGAAATTGGGGTTTTTTCTAAATCATGCAATTGAAGGTCCAATTGGGGTTAGTTTTTCAATTAGCTTAAGGATATGACTATCTAGTATGTGATTATGCTAATTGAGTAATAAAGTTTAGATTTCGATGTCATGGGCCTAGGGTTGTTTTTAGGTATCTTTTGGTTTGTTTAAGGACTAAGACCTGGTATGTATATTAGCTTAATTATTAACATAGAGTTTATGCATGTTAGACGATGACTACTATGAGGTGCTCCGAAGTGGAAAGGCCAGCGTTGAGAGTTGATTCTCTGCGGCTCCTGCTCGGCTCTAAGGTAGGCTACGGTTTCTTCTTATTAGACTTCGATAGAAGTACTTAATTAGTTATAAATGTTGAGGTGTATTGGGCATGTTTGGGGTCCCACTTTAGCGGTTGTGATGAACGCTTGGGTGGGTACCAGTGCTTAACTGTGATGATGGGTGTTTTGGGAAATTAGCCTTAAGTTGGATTCGACTACTGTTGATTGGGCTTGTTGCCATTGTGTGGGCTCGTCGCCATATTTGCTACTGTTGTGTTTATTCATCACATTATTTTTGATATGATATCCTGATTGTACTTGTATTACGTGTTATTAACTTCTTAAAAGCATGTGATATTCATCTCTTATACTTGGTTGCATTTCATTCATCCTGATTACTTGCCTTGTATGGCCATGTGCATTCATACACTCATTGTTCTAATGATATTGATATGAGAGGTATGAAAATGTTGTGGATCCAAATGACCGGGAAATTAAGGAGACTTATGAGATGATGGAAACATTTAGATGATGATGATACGGGGGAGGTCGGGTTGCACTCCTATAACAGTTATTATTCAGCCAAGAGCTAGGATCCGTTGAGAAATTTCGGATGAATACATGGACTTCGCAGGTCCCCTATGGGTGTGCATTTCATTGAATTTGAACACATATATACTAGAGGTGAAAGGTACCTGACATATGTATGGCATTCATATCAAACATATATTATTTCATTATTTACCTATTGATTGGTAATTGGTTGGAATGGTTAATAAGACATGGATGAATTCTTGATAAGGAGCATTGTATTTGATCATCTGGTACTTGGTTTATTGGTTGTTGAACTCTTCTGTAGTTGTGGTGACGTACATGATTTATGAGCATGTATATGAACATTGTGACTTGTGTGATTCAGTGAATCATGCTACACTTGTTGCATTCTTTTTGGATGCAGATACAACGCCTTCCACTAGATTAGGACTACGTGGTTGAGTCTAAGACGGTTGTCTCGAGTGATTCAGGGTGACTTCCGTGACTACTTAAACTTTATTGTATAGGATTATTTGAGCGTTAACTTCATATTTATCTCTATTTACCTATCATCAGTCGTTGTCGGCCTATGATGCCTACGGGGGTATGTTGTGTACTCATGTTACACTTGCTGCATTTATTTTTTATGCAGAGACATCGCCTTCCACTAGTTCAGGACTACACGGCTGAGTCTGAGCTAGCGGTCTCGAGTGATGCAAGTTGAGGATGCTACCTTCCGACATACCTTTGGATGCTCCTATCTCTACCCTGTCTTTTATTTTGTTTCGAGAGACATATTCAGACTTTTAAACTATGTTCCCTTCCTTTTAAACTATTTTGACAGTTAGATGCTCTTGTATTGTTGACCATATTTTGGGGGTTGTATTGCTAGATTCAGACTTATTTCCTCATATTTATTATGATCAGACAGCTTAATTAAGTATTTTGTTATTCCCATTCCTTATTTATTCTTTTGCTGCCTATTGGGGAGTGGTTCGCCTATAGGTGGGAAAAGTGTAGGTCCATCGCGATTCCTAAAAAGGGTTGTGCCAGTCGCACTCTTTTTCTTAGACATGTATTACTATTTGTTGTTGCATGTGTTTTGCCTCTTATTATTAGCAACATTATATAGTACTCACATAGTTTTTTACTCTTCGATGTACGTTACCGTCCGTTGAATATCTGAGTTGTATCTTTTTATTTTACTGTTGTACTATTTGTATCTTCTTAGAATTACTTTTCTTTTCTCTTGTTTTCTTCTCTTTTCTGTCTTTGAGTCGAGCGTCTATCGGAAGCAGTCTCTCTGCCGCACAAAGGCAGAGATAAGGTTTGCGTACATCTTCTCCTCCCCATACCCCATTTATGGGATCACACTGGGTATGTTGTTGTTCGAGATAATTGTTCATTGTGGAATGAAGGAGAGTGTTGCATAGATTTCTTTAGAAATTGGCACTTTCTTATGTGATTCATATTACTGGAGGATTATGTGAACATGATGTCTAAAGGGGCATATTATATCAGGTGAAGGTTGGGTTGTCGTATCATATGAGACCATTGATATATGATTCAAAATTAATGATTGACAAGGAAACTACAAAAGCAATGGTGTTAATCTCCTTCCCTAATCTACTACCAAAATGTATTGTTAAAAAATCATTATTCACTATCGCATCTGCATTAGGGACACCTGGACATGGCCACGATCAAGAAAACTAGACATAGTTATGCTAGGTAAAGGTACAAGTTGATCTTATTATGGATTTGCCTAAACATTTTATAATGGATATAGAAGATGAAGTTATTAGTGCAATAAGAACTGAGTAATTTAAAATTCATTATGATGTGTTGCCTAAATACTGTAAGGAGTGCAAACTTCAAGGCCATAATGAAGATAGTTGTAGAATATTATATCTATAATTGAGACCTATCTATGATGAGTCTGAAAGGTAACTAGAGAGTTCTAATTTACAGAATATACACCGTATATTTCTTTGATATTATTAGTGATCTCGTACATCGGTAATTATGATAGTAATATTTTGTATTAGAAAAATGTATATTTGAATTCCGTAATTATAGGCTAGGTTTACTATTGTATATTATGTATATAAACCAATTACAATAATAAAAAATAATCAAAAAATTATTTTCTTTCATGGTATCAGCAGTCTAGAAAAAAAATCTTTCCTTCTCCACCACAATTCCGCTGCCCTTGGTCTCTCTCGGCCTTCCCTTCATCCCTCTTCTTTTTTTTCCGAAACCCTAATTCTCTTCGTGTTCCTCAATCATGTCTAACACTGAGAATTCCATTCATCCTTCCCTTGTAGTCTCTAACATCAAGAACAACATCACTATTGTCCTTGAAATGGAGAACGTCCAATATGCAATGTAGGCAGAACTTTTTAAAATTCACGCCAGGTCTCATAGAGTCCTACATCACATCGACAAACCGGAAAAAGGCAAGGAGAAGGTACCTTCCACCGATGATGAAACAGAATTGTTGGAAACTCTTGATGCTACGGTTCTTTAATGGATTTATTCCACCATCTCTACGAACCTCTTACAGATAATTATCGAACCCGACACCACGACAATAGAAGCTTGGAATAGGTTGTGTGATATATTCCAAGATAACAAAAAATCCCATGCCGTAACCCTTGACCAAGAATTCTCTCTCATAAATATAGAGGATTTTTCGAGTGCCTCAGCCTATTGTCAAAGGCTTAAGGAGTTATCGGATCAACTCAAGAACGCTGGCGAGCCTGTCACAAATGATCGTCTTGTTCTTCAGATGGTTGCAGACCTCTCTAAGGCGTATAATGGAGTTTGAACTCTTCTACATCAAAGAAACCCTCTCCTGCCGTTCTACCAAGCCCGTTCCATGCTCACCTTAGATGAAGCAGGGTTGGCTAAAAAGGCGGCAACCGGAGCCAATTCCGTCATGATGGTGGCCACATCCTGCAAAACTGATGACTCTTAATCATTCTCTAAAAATTATGGTCAAAACCATAACAATTGGGGTGGCAAAAAGGGTCAAAATCGTGGAAAAAATCACGGTGGCGAACGTGGCGGTGGCAAGGTTGGTGGTCACGGCGGCGGCGGCGAATGTGTAGGTGGAAGTAGCAGTCAGCAGGGGGCCGAGCCACAGCACCCCTGGCAGCAAGCCTAGGCCTCGGGGCAGTGGCCATATGACCTGCCTTGGGCCAGTGGGCAGTGACCCATGCTACCCTGCCTGTACCCATTACCAAACTGGGACAGGCCCAGTGGACAACACCGGCAACATCAAGGACAGACTGGGCCTCGAAATAATTTGACCTAGCAGAAGCCTGGCCTGCTTGGGCCTCGGCCTCAGCAGGCTTTCGCTGGTGTGGGCCCACCCATGTTTTAAACTCACACAAATATCAAGGCAGCAATGCATACACTTGTTTTTAATCCACTGGATACAAATTGGTACATGGACACCGGTGCTACTTCTCATATAACATTCGCGATAGGTAATCTCTCGTCCTATTTCAATTTGAGCAAAATCGTGGCATAATTGTTGGTAATGGTAATTCAATTTCAATTCATGGTTATGGTCACACAAATTTGTCTTCCCCTAACCCATAATTAGCCTTGAAAAACGTCCTTAGTGCTTCTCACTTAATTAAAAAATTGGTGTCTGTTCGGAAATTTAAAACTGATAACTCGGATTTTGTTGAATTTGACCTTTTTGGATTTTCTGTGAAGGATTTATAGATGGGCATACATCTAATGAGATGTAATAATCAAGGCGAGCTCTATCCTATCACCACCACCATCACCACTAATCAAGCCCCACCGTCAATGTTTGCCGATTTAGCACCTTTATTATGGCATGCGCATTTGGATCATCCGGGAGCGTATGTTTTTTCCTCCCTTAAAAATAATAAATTTATTGAGTGTAATAGTGCTCGTTGTACTAATGGTTTTACCTCTTGTCCACTTAGGAAACATGTTAAACTGTCGCTTGTTACCTGGAATTCTAGTACTTTGTTGTCATTTGATATTATTCATAGTGATCTTTGGACATCTCCCGTTTTGAGCTCTACAGGTCACTGTTATTATGTGTTATTTTTGAATGATTATTCTAATTTTTTGTGGACATTTCCGTTATCTAAAATGTCTCAGGTTTATTCCATATTTCTATCACTTAGAGCATTCATCCATACACAATTTGAATGGAAAATTTAGAGTATTCAATATGATAATGGTCCATTTAGAAGAATTTTGTAAGGTTAATGGATTATTTTTTCGGTTTTCATGTCCATGTGCATCATCACAAAATGGAAAGATCGAAAGAAAAATCCGCACCATTAATAATATTGTTCGTACATTACTAGAACATGCATCATTACCACCTTTATTTTGGCATCATGCATTACAAATGGCAACTTACCTCCTTAACATACTCCCTAGCAAAGGATTAGCATACCAATCCCCACTCAAAATTCTTTATCAAAACGACCCTTTGTATTCTCATCATAGGGTGTTTGGGTGTATATGTTATCCTCTATTCCTCTCCACCACCATTAACAAAATTCAAGCCCACTCTACCGCTTGTGTGCTCCTGGGGTACCCATCTAATCATCATGGTTATAAACGTTTTCATTTATCCTCTAATAAAATCATCACTAGTCGCCATGTCATTTTTTATGAAACCCAATTTCTGTTTGCTAAGTTGCATATTTCTACGTCCAAGTCTTGTGAATTTTTTGATGATGGGCTACCACCGTATGTGGTCCACCATTTGGTCCAGCCCATTTCTATTCCGAGTCAAGGACCCGTTACTCATAGCCAACGTGGTATTTTTAGACCAAAACGACAATTTGATCTCAACTCTAATGGTACTAAATCACCCCTACCACGTAAGCCCATGTCTGCCCTTCGTCATCCAAAATGGAAATGGCCATGGATAATGAATATAATTCTCTTATTGAAAATAAGACATGGGAGTTAGTGCCCCGTCCGCCTGGTGTCAATGTGATTCATTCTATGTGGATTTCTACTCATAAAAAAAATTGGATGGTTGTTTTGAGAGGCATAAGGCCCGTTTTGTAGGTGATGAAAAAATTCAACAGGTTGGTATGGATTGTGGAGAGACATTTACTCCGATGGTCAAATCGAAAACTATTCGCATTGTTCTCAATCTGGCTCCCTCAAAAGCATGGCCCATTCATCAGCTAGACGTGAAAAATTCCTTCTTACACGGTGAACTCAAGGAAACTGTATACATGCATCAGCCCTTGGGTTTAAGGGATCTCCCAATCATCCTAACAATTTGTACTTGTGTGAAGAAGTCCTTGTATGGGCTAAAACAGGCCCCTCGACCCTGGTACAAAAGGTTTGCAGATTATGTGTCTACTCTTGGGTTTTCTCACAGCAAGTCTGATTATTCCCTACTCATCTACCATCACGGTACTTCTATGGCATACATTCTTTTATATGTGGATGATATTATATTGATTACTTCCTCTGACAAATTGCGTAAGTCTATCATATCCCTTCTCAGCTCCGAATTTACTATAAAGGACTTGGGGCCGTTGAGTTATTTTTTTGGTATTACTGTCACTCGTCATGCAGGTGGTCTATCTCTATCTCATAGGAAGTATGTAGTAGAGATTATTGAATGGCCTGTCATGTCATCATGCAAGTCATCTCCTACTTCGGTTGACACTAAACCGAAGTTGATTGCTACTTCTAGCACACCATACGAAGATCTCTCCCACTATCGTAGTCTTGTGGGGGCTCTTAAATATCTCACGTTTATGAGGACCAATATTACTTATGCAGTTCAGCAGGTGTGTTTATTCATGCATGATCCGAGGGAAGAACACATGCACGCTGTCAAACACATTGTGTGTTACATTCAGGGCACTCTTGATTATGGTTTATACTTATATCCATCATTAGTATCTACTCTCATATCTTATACATATGCTGATTGGGCTGGATGTCCAGGTACCAGGCGTTCAACATTTGGTTATTTTATGTTTCTTGGTGATAACTTAGTCTCTTGGTCGGCTAAACTCTAGGCTACTTTATCACGATCCAGCACGGAGGCCAAATATCGGGGGTAGCCAATGTGGTGTTTGAGTCCTGTTGGTTGCGTACAGTCCTCTTTGAGCTTCATTTTCCTATTCGGAAAGCTACCTTGGTCTACTGCGATAATGTTAGTGCGATATATCTCTTGGGTAATCCTATCAAGCATCAACACACTAAACATATCGAGATGGATATTAACTTTGTCCGCGAAAAGGTAGCTTGTGGACAAGTACGTTTATTGCATGTCCCCTCATGTTATCAAATTGCTGACATATTTTACTAAGGGCCTTCCCTTAGTTCTGTTTGAAGATTTTAGGAACAGTCTCAGCGTATGACAACCGCCCGCTATGTCTGCGGGGGTGTGATAGAATATACACCGTATATTCCTTTGATATTATTAGTGATCTTGTACATCGATAATTATGGTAGTAATCTTTTGTATTAGGAAAATATATATTTGATTTCCGTAATTATAGACTAGGTTTACTATTGTATATTATGTATATAAATCAATTACATTAATAAAAAATAATCACTTTCACTAATTAACTTGAGTATCATAATATTGGAGGGAATAGGCAGAAGAAGTATCCGGCTAGAATGTTATCAAGTGGTAAAATTGTAGGAGATCCTAGGTATGGTAATGCTAGGGAAATTTAATAGTGAAATTATTGGGTGCAAATTAAGAAAAGGAGGCAACTAGGGATATTTAATAGTAAAATGATCTAGGAGGCTCAGAGTCATACTAAGACACCAATAGGAGAAACAATAAAAGATTCAATGCAAGGATCAACAGGCAAAAGAGATAAGGTACAAACTGTAGCTCAATGTAGCAGGCAACAATCTCTAATTTATGCAAAGACATAGGGAGACAGGGTATAGGTGGAAGAAAGATCTTATGAAAAGGAGATGCAGAAGAGTAACGTTCCTAGAACTGATAATCCTAATGGTTCTATAGTTCAGACCATTTCATCCGAGGTAGAAATAACGGCAGAGAAATGAGAGGCACAATCGACAGACAATGATATATCTTCCTCAGATCTCAATTGTCATGAAGGTGCCATTTCATTATCAAAGGATGTTGGTACTGAAGTTGAGGTTGTGAGGCAGACTTCTAAAGTTAGAATGGAAAAGGAGGATACATGTGATAAGTTGGTAGATCAGGTAGAGGATTTAAGAAACGAAGGTGACATGAATAATTCACTTGTAATTGGTACATATCCACCAAAAATAACCAATAAATATATTGATACAAGAGATACTGGGCATGATAAAATGGCATTGATAGTTAATTTACTGGTAGTTCAAATAGATCACCAAACAGCACCACAACATCAACTGACAACGAAGTTAATGGAACTGAAAAATTGGCATTGGTAGTAATTTCTTCCAGTTCTAGTCAGCAATAAATAGATATAGTAAGAAAGGGTTGACAAAACAAGACTTTATATGATCTTTGTTAGTGTCAATCTAGTATCATCAATGATGAAATGAATTGAGCACAATAATATAATAATAACTCAAAATAACTTGAAATCAACAACAATGAATTTAGCAAATTGAAAACACATATTAACTTGGTGTCGATAGAGGCCTGCTTGATGCAGTGTCCTAAGACAAAATTCGTCCCCACTTGTGCTGCAGTTTTACGGACGTCTGTCTAGAGGATACAACTATCTAAGTGAGAGTTCTAGCACAAGAACTTCACTTCTGGCTAATTTACTATATGTGTTCTTCAGAAACTTATTTTTAAGAAGAAGAAGTAGAAGCCACAATCTTAAATCATTAATTGTGAAAAAACTGATTGATTGTAGTTTTTTCTGTCTTGTTATGTGTCTCTTCAACCAAGTGATCAACCTTCTTTATATAGAGTAGCATATGAACAGTTACAACCATTCATACCAAAGGTTGTAATTGTTCTGAAAAGTTGCAACCTTTGATTCGAATTTTTTGTCCGTTGATCACTTTATTTCTTCTTAATTCCATACAAGTTCCAACAATACCCCACATTTTCTATTCAAACATCAACAATACCCCACATTTGGATAGAAAATAAGATAATAAGGAACTTTTCGTTATTTCTGAACAACGCGATATGACATGCATCGGAAATGGTGTCTTTTGGACTTGAACCGTTCGTAGTGAATACCTATCAGATCTACTTTGTGAAATAGTGGACGAAATGTCTTGAACTATTCACATTTTATAGTAAATCAAGATAACAAGTATCACACATATCATATCAACATATTTCAATTCTTACAGTTGTGTTCATTTCGGTCATGAACAACTCCTTCTTCGTGAGATTTTCTAGAGAACGTAGCCATATCGGTTCTCCCATATGCGACCCCACATCAATATCATATAGGTAATACCAAATAAGAATAGTCTGTACTATCCTACCATAAGGCTTTTAGTATTATTAAGAATAAGATTCAGCCCTTAAAACATCAACGGATTAACACACTTAGTACACCATAGGAATGAGCATATGTGTGTTTTATCCTCCTTGAGTCTTCCCCAACTAGTTTTCCTATTGAACCTAAACCATGGGATCTCTAATTATGATAGGTTAGGTTTTCGCCAGTTAACGACTCATTGTGTTGGCTTTAATCCCATTCCCCTCGATGTAAATACGACTTGCTCTCTGTTAAGGCTTTTTGTCAAAGGATCCACTATATTTTCCTTTGATTTCACATAATCAATGGAAATAATTTCATTCTTCAGCAAGCTTCGTATTGTATTATGGCGTCGCCTTATATGTCTCGATGTGCCATTGTATATCTGATTCTTTGCCCTCGTCAGGGCAGCCATACTATCACAATGTATGCAAATGGCGGTCACAGGCTTTATCCACAACGGAATACCTTCTAGGAAGTTTCTGAGCCATTCTACCTCTTCGGCAGTTTTGTCTAAGGCTACAAACTCTGCTTCCATAGTTGATCGCGTATTTACCGTTTGCTTTGATGATTTCCAAGATACCGACGCTCCACCAAGTGTAAATACATAACCACTTATGGACTTACTTTTCGACTGGTTGGAAATCCAATTAGCATCACAATATCCTTCTAACACAAGAGGATATTTTGTATAATGCAATCCATAGTTCATTGTATGTCGTAGATATCGGAGTGCTCTTATTAGTGCAAACCAATGATCCTTTCCAGGATTATGTGAGTATCAACTTCGTCGACTCACTGTATATGCTAAATTCGGTCTCGTACAATTCATTATGTATATCAAGTTTCCAAGAACTTGTGTATACTCCAATTGAGACACACTTTCACCTTCATTCTTCTTAAGGTGACTAGTGGGATCAAATGGTGTAACAATCGATCGATCATCATAGTGTCCAAATTTTCTAAGGACCTTTTCAACATAATGGGATTGTGTTAAGATGTAACCATCAGAATTCTTTTGAATTCTAATACCAAGAATGACATCCGCTATTCCCATATCCTTCATATCAAAAGTGGCATGCAACATCTTCTTAGTTTGGTTAATTACATCTTTATCCATTCCCCTAATTAGAATATCATCAACATATAAGCATTTAATGACACATGCATCTTTACATTGTTTAATGTAGACATATTTATCACATTCATTTATTTGAAAACCATTTGATAATAACGTATTATCAAACTTTTCATGCCATTGCTTTGGAGCTTGTTTAAGTCCGTATAAAGACCTAATCAATTTACAAACCTTTTGTTCTTGACCTTTAACAACAAACCCTTCGGGTTGTTCCATGTAAATTTCTTCATCTAATTCACCATTCAAAAATGCGGTCTTCACATCCATTTGGTGTATTTCCAAATTGTGAATCGCCGCTATAGCAATTAACGCTCTTATAGACGTAATTCTCGTTACTGGTGAGTATGTATCAAAGAAATCTACATCTTCTTTTTGTCTAAACCCTTTGGCTACTATACGAGTTTTGTATTTTTCTATAGTACCATCAGGCCTTAATTTCCGTTTGAAAATCCATTTATGGCCTATTGGTTTTTGTCCTGGAGGGAGATCAACCAATATCCGTGTATTATTTTGCACAATGGATTCTACCTCACTTTGAATAGCCTCTTTCCAATAAGGTGCTTCGGATGAGTCCATAGCAACCTTATATGTTTGAGGTTCTCCTTCAACGGAAAAGGTCATGAAGTCCGGTCCAAAATCTTTGGCAATTTTCCCACGTTTACTCCTTGGTTCAGAAATTTCTTCTTGAACAGATGAAATAAGATTTTCATCATTATTAGTGTTTTGGTTTGACTCATCTTGAGGTAGTGTCCTTCTCTTATGATTAGGAACACTTTTATCCTTGTCTTTGTAAGGAAAAATATCCTCAAAAAATTCTGCTTCAGCAGATTCCATAAGTCTGTTTTTGTGAATACCTTCAACATCGGAATGATACACCAAAAACTTATATGCTGCACTATTATTGGAATGACCAATATATATGCAATCCACCATTTTTGGTCCAAGTTTAGTTCTCTTTGGTAAGGGAACTTGAACTTTCGCCAGGCAACCCCACACTTTCATCCTTTTGAAAGTAGGCGATCTTTCTCTCCATAACTCATAGAGAGATTGGTCATTTTTCTTTTGAGGAATTTTGTTCAATATAATATTTGCAGTAATTAACGCCTCACCCCATAGACTAAGGGGTGCACCCGAACTAATCAACATTGAATTCATCATATTCTTCAATGTTCTATTCTTACGTTCGACAACTCCATTTTGTTTTGGAGTATATGGCGCAGTGGTTTGATGAACTATACCATGAGTAGAACATAATTCTTTGAACTCATTTGATTGATTCACCACCTCTGTCTGACCTTAGAATCTTAATTCTTTTGTCAAGTTGGTTTTTCACTTCTGCTTTGTATGTTTTTAACATGTTCAAAGCCTCATCTTTGGTATGTATTAAGTATACATAATAAAATTTACTGCAATCATCAATGAAGGATATATAGTAATTCTTTTTGCCACGAGATGGGGTTGCTTGGTAATCACATAAATCACTATGAATTAAACCAAGCACTTCATTTGATTTCACTACAGATTTATGAGGATGACTTGCATATTTTGATTCTATGCAAACTCCACACTTAGTCATTTTGTTCATAGAGCAATTTGGCAATATGCCTAACTTCACCATTCTTTGTAAAGAGCGATAATTAACATGGCCTAATCGTGAATGCCATAAAGAAGGGGAATCAACCATATAAATAGAAGCAATGTTAGTTCCTGCATTTTCATTAATAATGGCAATTTCCTTAGTAGGTACAACAGATAGTTTGAAGAGTCCCTCACTGAGGTAACCCTTCCTTACATACAACCCACCCTTGGTGAGTACAAATTTGTCAGATTCAAATACAATTTGAAGCCCTTGTTACTAAGAACAGGACCAGAAATCAAATTCTTACAAATTTCAGGCACGTGCAACACATTAGTGAACACAAGATCATTCCCGGAAGTGAGTTGTAAAGTCACCTTCCCTTTCCCTTCCACTTTCACAGAAGCAGCATTCCCTACGAACAATGGTTCTCCATCATTGATGGCCTGGTAGGATGAAAACATATCATTTTCAGAACATACGTGCAATGTAGCACCCGTGTCCATCCACTAATCGGTTGAATTTGTGACCAGATTTGCTTGAGCTGCCACAACCCCAATGAATTGGTTTTTAGTTTTAGCCCGGTTGGATTGGTTGATATTACTCGAACCTCCAACACCACCACCTTGATTCTTGTGAAGGCGACAATATTTTGCTTTGTGTCCAGGTTTGCCACATACCCAACAGAGTCCTGGTTGTGGTTTCTTGAATGCATTGGTCCTTTGTGGGGCGAATGCATTCCTCCCGGTTGAAAAAGATGGCTTGGCACCATTAAATTTGCCCTTGCCTTTCTGAAACTTGGCCTTAGAAGAATTGCCTTCAACCATGTTGGCATTAGGCTCCAATGAAATAGCATCTGCCTTTTCATTCTTCCGGTTATCCTCTTTAACTCGAATTTTCAGAACCAATAGCTCAAAATTCATTTCCTCTGTTAGATGATTAAGATAAACCTTAAAATCCTTCCATGAGGGAGGTAATTTCTCAATAATAGCACCAACAAGGAAATTCGGGTTAAGGCCCATACCTTCAACCTCTAACTCATGAACAATGATTTGGAGTTCCTCCACTTGCTTGACAACTGCCTTGGCATCACTCATCTTAAAGTTCAGAAACTTTCCGATGACGAACTTCTTGGAACAAGCAACCTCAGTTTTGTACTTGTTCTCCAACGATTGCCACAACTCCCGTGCCGTTCTGAACGTGGAGTAGATGTCGTAGAGAGAATCATCCAAGGCATTGAGAATATAGTTTCTGCAAAGAAACTCCTGACTTTCCCAAGTTTGAATGTCTTTCAGCCTTTCAGCCTTCTCCGCATCAGTCGGAGTATTCTCCCCTTCTCCTTCTGGCAAAGCCATAGGAGCCTCATCAATCAATATGTTTGTCACGTGAAGAGTTGTCAAGTAGAACATCTTCTGTTGCCAGCGTTTGAAATCAGAACCTTTGAATAACTCAAGTTTCTCAACATAGTTTTTCACCATTGATGATCCAGATTGATCCATCTTTGCAAATCAGGAAATTGAATTCTCTGAAAATTTTTGCAACCTCAACAAATCAAAAAAAAAATTATGGAATTTTTTATTTTTTATTTTTTTTTGAATAGGAATATTTGTCTTAGATTGTTAATGTCAATCTAGTATCATCAATGATGAAATGAATTGAGCACAATAATATAATAATAACTCAAAATAACTTTAAATCAACAACAATGAATTCAGCAAAATTGAAAACACATACTAACTTGGTGTCGATAGAGGCCTGCTTGATGCAGTGTCCTAAGACAAAATTCACCCCCACTTGTGCTGCAGTTTTACGGACGTCTGTCTAGAGGATACAACTATCTAAGTGAGAGTTCTATCACAAGAACTTAACTTCTGGCGAATTTACTATATGTGTTCTTCAGAAACTTGTTTTTAAGAAGAAGAAGTAGAAGCCACAATCTTAAATCATTAATTGTGAAAAACCTGATTGATTGTAGTTTTTTCTATCTTGTTGTGTCTCTCTTCAACCAAGTGATCAACCTTTTTTATATAGAGTAGAATATGAACAGTTACAATCATTCATACCAAAGGTTGTAATTGTTCTGAAAAGTTGCAACCTTTGATTCGAATTTTCTGTCCGTTGATCACTTTATTTTTTCTTAATTCCATACAAGTTCTAACAATCTTGTCAATCGTGTCTCTCATAATATAGAGGAATTACAGGAAGGAACTCAAGAAGTAGATTGCCACATACAGAAGAAAATAATAGAAGAGGATGTGGAAGACTCTTTGAACTAGAATTTTGATCAAGTAGCCAAAAAGGCAGACCTATCACAAAGATGAATCATGAAAGGAAGTACAAAATGAAAAATCAAAGGTACACATGAGGTACTAAAACATACAAGGGTTGTTCTAAAGAAAACTGTCAAAATTAATTCAAAATGATGATTAAAGCCATCATATGGAATATGATGTCAGTTAATACTTAACAAGCTTTGGATAGGATTCAAATGTTAAACAAAGATCATAAATTCTTTCTTATAGCATTGGTGGAGCCTTACCAAAACGTCTGACACATACAACAGTATAGAAGGATATTGGGGATGAAATTAGATAATGCTAATTACAATGGGAAAATCTGGTACTTTATGGATGACAATGTAGAGGTGGATATTATAATGGATACTGAGCAACATGTTACACTTAAGTTATTCTATATGACCAGCAGAGATACATGATTATCACCTTGGTGTATGCTAAATGTGATGCAACAGAAAGACTAACATTATGGGATAACATTTACCAACTAGCCAACAACATGACATTACATTGGTTGGTAGGAGGGGACTACAATGTGGTCACGAATGAAGAAGAGAATTCAGTGTATCCTTCTGTGTAAATTCTTGTGAACTAAATGAGTTTGGGGTCAAAGGGAGTCCTTTTACTTGGTCGAATGGAAGGGCAGCAGAAGACTATATGTCAAAAGACTTTATAGTATTGTGGTTAACCAACATTTAAAGGACTGGTTTGCTCATATTGCAGTTGAACATTTATCCAAAACTGGATCAGATCATGCACCTCTCTTTGTTACTTTGAAGATTAAATCCAAAATGTCATTAAACCTTTCAGATTTCTACAATTTTAGACTAAACATGAGACCATTAATGAGACAGTGATACAACATTGAAAAGCAGATTTTTCTAGAATTCCTTTCCATGTATTTTAGCATAAGATCAAACAAGTGAAGAGGGCACTTACAAAATGGAGTAAGGATACATATGGTGACATATTCAATCAGCTTATTATTAAAGTGGAGATTGTGAATCTCAAAGAAATATTATTTGAAAAAGATTCCTCATATGTAAATAGAATGGTAATGCAGCAAGCTCAAGTGGAAATAAAAAAATACTTACATTTTGAGGAAGAATTTTGGAGACAAAATGTAGGCATCACATGGTTTGCTGAAGGATAGGAACACTAGATTTTCCACAATCTATCGAATAGAAGGAGAAAGAAACTGCAGGTTAATAAGATTCAAAATGCAGATGGTGATTGGCTTGAAGATAACTTGTAGACTGCTGAGGAAGCGGAGAAATTTTATGAGAAGCAGTTCTCACAGGAATAGGAAGGTGCAAATTTCTCTTTTCTGAATTATGTTCCAGAAATGGTATCAGTTGTCATCAATGATTTCTGTGTGCATCTCCTACTATGACAAAGGTAAAGAAGGCAGTGTTTGAAATAAATGGAGCAAATTCTTATGGTCTAGATGAACTATCTGGGATATTCGTTCAATCATGTTGGAGATAGTCGGAGAAGACGTTTATAACATAGTGAAAGATTTTTATGATGGTACATACTGCCCAAGTCCATAACTCATACCAATTTGGTGTTGCTTCCCAAAAATACTAATATTTAGTTATGAGACCTATCAGTTTAAGCAACTTCATCAACAAGGTAATATCAAGAGTGGTTCATGAAAAACTAGAAGGGATAATACCTACTATGATATCAACAAATCTATCTAGTTTTGTTAAAGGTAGGAGTATTGTTGAGAATGAGTTACTTACTCATGAGATTGTTACATATATAAGGAATAGAGGTAAGCCAAAAAATGTAATGATTAAACTTGATATGGCAAAGGCCTATGACAGAGTATCTTGGCTTTATTTGTCAAGAGTGATATGGCAGATCGGCTTTGCAAAAGTGTTCTTTGACATGATTTTGTAGGTTGGTAGCCAATATTTTTTGTTCATTGCAATTTAATGGCCAGTCGCATGGTTTTTTTCCATTTAAAAAGGGGAGTTAAGCAATGAGATCCATCATCGCATGCCCTTCTTCGAACTTGCAGCTGATGTTCTCTCAGAGCTATCAATTCTCTTTTTGAAAACAGCCAATATTATAGCTATTAATCTAAATCCCTTGCATATTTGCTTCTGCAGAAAGAAACTTTTTTGAAACTATCATGACAATTTTGAAGGATTATGACAAAATTTCAGGCCAAATGATCAATATAGACAAAGGCTCCTTCTACATGAACCAAATTTCTGCTACAGTTATGGTTCAACAAGTGGAGCAAATTACCAAATTTGTGAGAGGTTAGTTTCCATTTAAGTCTCTTGGTTTCCCATTAATCATGCTAGGAAGGAAGACATATTATTATGATCTGATAAATAAAGTAAAAGATAAACATCAGAACTGGAAATGGAAACTATTCTCCTTTGGAGGAAAGGCAGTGATTATTAACAATGCACTCTATGTCAATTTATCTATTAGATGCAATAGTGCCTCCTAAATTCACTATCAATGAGTTGCATATAACTTTAGCAATGTATTTTGGAGTACTTAGTAAGAGGGAAGAAGAAGACACTGGTCAGCCTGGTTAAATTTATGTTTGCCAAAATAGGAGGGTTGTTTCTGTTTCATATCACTCTTTTATGTTTCAAAGGCTCTATTGGCTGAGCTCCAAATAAGTCAACAAGCTGAAACTGGGATAAACCATGGTGGATGCCAACAAGCAGTGAAAACTTCACAGTTAGTAGTGCTTGAGATGTTTTGACGCAGAAAGATCATTACTCTTGGCATTACAAAATTATGTGGACACAAGGTTTACCGTGGAAGAGCTCATATTTCTTATGGAGGTTATGGTAGTACAAGTTGCCAGTGGATCAAGTATTGAACAGGGTTGGGTTTTCAACTATGTCAAGATGTAGATGTTTCATTCAGTCTTAATAGGACACAGTTGACGATCTTTTTCTCACATGTAGTTTTGCATCTAGCATTTGAAGGTATTTAACTACTGTAGTTGGTGTACATGGTCCTTTTGTACAGGTGTAACAAGTTGTGGTTCAATGATGGAACACAACTTGTCCTACAAAACATAAGCCAATTTTCTAAGATACACCTACTTTGAAATTTTGTAAACTTTGAAAGAGGAGTGTAGAATAGTATTAATCTCCCTTGGGGAGGCTTTCTCATTAATACAAATATATATAGTGTACAATGTGTAGAACCCTAGTACAATAATGAATCAACTACTTACCATAATTCTATATCACTAAATATATACAAAATATATGGGATATATTCTAATTATGGAGGTGAGATTGAATTGGGTTTCTAAACCTATTGTACACGTTAATACACCCCCTCAGTCTAAGCGGGAGGAGACTGGACGCTGAGACTAGATCTAAAGTCGAGGAACAGCTGTCGAGGAACACTCTTCGTGAAGATATCCGCGTATTGATATGAGGAAGGCACATGCAACACCTTAACATGACCGAGAGCAACCTTCTCACGAACAAAGTGTATATCCATCTCAATATTCTTAGTCCGCTGATGTTGAACCGGATTATGAGATAAATAAATAGCGGATATGTTATCACAATAGACGACAGATGCCTTATGCAAGGGACATTGAAGCTCCAAAAGAAGGTTTCAGAGCCAGCAGATCTCAGCAACAATATTTTCAACTCCTTCATACTCTGTTTCCGCACTCGAAGGGGATAATGTGGCTTGCTTCTTGGCAGACCATGAAATGAGATTATCCCCTAAAAACACGCAGTAGCCTGAGGTGGAGCGTCGTGTGTCTGGACATCCTGCCCAATCAGCATCCGTGTAGGCTAACAATCTGATCGATGTGGAGGGGTATAGATGTAATCCATAATCAAGGGTGCCCTTAGCATATCGAATGATGCGTTTAAGGGCAGTGTAATGAGGCTCCCTGGAGGCATGCATAAACAAGAATACCTGCTGAACAACATAAGCGATGTCAGGCCTGGTGAAGGTAAGATACTGGAGTGCACCTGCAAAACTTCTATAAAGAGTGGGATCAGACACTGGGTTACCATCATCAGCACTAAGCTTTGATTTAGAATCAACAGGAGTGGACGTGATTTTGCAGTTTGCCATTTTAGCTCTGTACACTATCTCCTATGCATACTTGCGCTGACACAGGAATGGGATGACGACCTGTGGACTGGTGGAAATGGATGGAGTCGGTACACGTGGCAGTGATGCCGATGGGTAGTTCTGGTATGTGGCAGTGGGTGATCGGGACTGAGCGACGGTGTTTGGCACAGGTGATTGGGTAGTGGTGTTTGGCTGACACAGTTCCCTAAGAATGACGGGAGAAATGTCTCACTCATCTAAAAAATTATAATCCGATGTATGGCATTCTGCTTACTCATCTTATCCCCATGCATTATGGTGTTTCTTCTTTTCCATAAAAACTAACATTTAAAGGTTGAAACTGCTTGAAATATTGCCTTAAGCTTGGGAAAACTCTATGCATTCCACTACTTCACAATTTTCTGATGCATTTGAACTGAAGGCCCTATAATCCCTGATGCACCTGTGTGGTATTTCCATATTGAAGCTGCAAACTCTCTATTTATGAACAAATGTTACATTGTCTCTTCATGATGAGACTGATCACATCACCTAAACCTAGACACAATGGAAATTTTCATTCTCCTCAGAATATCATCAACAAGAAATTTGAACTTCCACAACATCCACAGAAAGAAAGATACATTGAATGGTACTCCATTCAACAAAAGTCTTGCAAAAAATATTGATGGCTCAACTTTTTGTCTCATTATATAGTCCATTCACTTCCTACAATGAAACAACTTATGTTATTGATTAACCACCAAGGTTTCTCCTTTTCTTCTGATTGTCCCAGAAAACTCACCTCTAATCTCACATGCTCCACAATGTTTTCTGACAGTGAATTTTGCATTTTTGAGAAATCCTAACCATCTAGTGTCATAAACAAAGACATCTCCTTTATATTATAATCTATCAGAAAACTTTCATCACAATTCTAACTAATAGGACCTAACATAATCCAGTTGTCCTCCTATACATCACATAGACCATTTATAGGCTCCCACCATATAAATTGATCTACCTTGTCTCTAGCCTCTAACATCTTCTTCCAAATTTGTGAACCTCCGCTCCATTGAACTTTAGTAGGCTTAAGCTTCTTACAATATTTGTTCCACATGAAGGTTGACCATAGAGAATTTGTAGTCCTGAATCTCCACCAATGTTTGGCAAATAAATCCTGTGAAACATCAAATAAGGATGTGAAACCAAGCCCTCCTTCTACTTTTGGTAGACAAATTTGTTCCCAAGATGCCCTTATCGGGAGTATATCCCATATTCCATATGTTTGTTTTAGTTAATTAGTTAAAATGTTGATGAACTTAGCGACAATAACGATAGTCGAAGGGTAACGACCATAGGTCACTCCAACCCTATTCAGAATATCTCTTGAGGTCAGTCTTGCATTATACTTATAAATATATGTATCTATTTTCTTACCGCGCTATAGTCGGTCGGGCAGGCACTTATATGTGCATACCATTGATTAGTTGGGCAGATATTATAGTGTCATATATGGACGGGAAGTTTATGATGAGCTTACCCCACAGAGGGACTTGATACTATATTATATGGCTCCATTGAGAGGCTTGATTTTACGTTCATGTATACATTCATGTTTATGGAAGTTGTATGCCTTCAGCGTCCTTTTTTGAGTATCAAGTTGACTTATGTACTCCCTTTTTCAAATTACATTCCTTTTTTATATGTTTTACATGCCTTACTTGTTCAGTACATTATTTCGTACTAATACACTTTCAGGGGCGCTGTGTTCATTCCCCCAGGTATAGATAGACAGATTGACTTACCTCCACAGTAGGATATCTTCTTCTAGCTATTAGTTATCCCACTCCATTTCTCTGGAGTTGTTAAAGTTGGTAGGTGTTGCTGCATATGTACATGGTTATTTTTAGGTATGTTGGGGACCTATCCCGACTTGTTCATACATGTTAGTACGAGTAGAGGCTTATAGACTAGAGGTTGTTGTATATATTCTTTGTGTGTCTTTGTCGGCCCTTGTCAGTTGTTGATATACTCGTAACAGCCTTTTCGGCCTTAGTTTATGCATATATGTTTTGTTGGGCCTTTTCTAAGTGCAGGTTATTGGTTCTTTATATCTTACTATTTCTACTTGGAGGCCTTGTAGTCCTAGATATCGTGCCATGTGGTTCAGGTACTATAGTTGGTATGCTTGGTCCTTAGGGCGTCGAATGTCGGCCACTCCCCCAAAGGTTAGGGTGTAACAAACGTAGTATCAGAGCAAGTCTGTCATAGGGAGCCTGCAAGCTATGTCTAGTAGAGTCTTGTTTATGAGTGTATTGTACACCACACATATAAACATGATGCTACATGACATTTAGAATAGTTACCTTTCTTCTTGGTCGAACTCGTGCAATAGATATAAGTCATAAGAACTTGATTTCAATTTGTGCTTGTGACAAGCATGTGTGAAGACCTTATTAGATCATATATGCCTCTGATATGTAAGTACTATGTTAGATCATTAGGGTGCGGATATTAATATTACCCATATGGAAGGTAGATTGGGAAATTATCTGATGGTGACATACGTAGTCTGGACGAGGAAGAGAAGGTACGAAGAAAATGCGAGGCAATTAGGAAAAAGAGATTATAGAGTAGCATAGAACATAGAAGGAGTATATGAGCACTATGATTTCGTGTTCATGAGCAAACTATTGCTAGTGACACCTCCCCTAACCTATGACTCATAAGGGTTTATAAGACCTAGCTATAAATATTAGTGTATACTTCGGGATCTAGCAAAAGATGGGTCTTTTATTAGAGATGGATAGACTATTCTCACAAGGTGACATTACTGAAGAGTATTACAAGTATGTTTATAGTTTACCTTACGAGATATATATATGTATAGGACGTGCCCCTGATCGGTATATTTCACTAATACATTTTTGGGTGCCTAGGGAATTTGGAGTTAGGTATTGAGATCCGTTGTATATAAAGGGCTTACTCATCTTAGTATGATTCATGGTTTCAAATGATAAAGGATGAGTAGGGATAATAAGATTCTAGTTTAAGGCTCCAAAGCATAATTAGAAGTTAATGTGATAGCAGAGGATTGTATGGGTAGAGATGAGCGATTACTATAAGTCGTGCACCTAGTAGACCCCCTTGGTGGTAAGCGAATGTTGGAACTTGTATGATCCAACCTAACCTAAGATTAGGGTCTATATTAAGGTTTCCGGCCAACCTTACTTGGTTAGTATTCGGGCTTGTACTTAACAACCCCGGTCTAGTCCTTGTTAAATTGGTCACCCTCATTAAGGTGTGGAATTAGGCATTAAAACCCCCATTGTCATTATCCTTACCATATCGACCGCATTTCACTACAACCACAATAACCAAACACTTAACCCAAAACGTACCAACCAACACTTGGTTTGTGTCCTCGGGTTTGTACCTTGCATCCCGTATCCCTCCCTCATCCAAACCATCTCATTCCATTCACCCCCACACTCCAGAATACATTACAACCATCCTCCACAAAGACCAAGTCCCTAAACCACCCACAAAGTCCCGTCCAATCCCAACAATACACAAATAGTCCACTACAATCACCAACCGAGACCTCACTGCCTCAGTTTAGTTCCGTAACCTTGCCACCACACAAAAACCGAGCATATACATGACCCTAAAAATATCTATAACAACCCTTTAAAACGCCTAAAAACCGATCCCATCTAGATCTACCCGAAACAGTGTCTCAACACCAAACCGTCCGTGTAACTCTCCCTGCCGAGAACCTCACTGGTTCAGTTCTGTTGCACTAGCCTGCCACCACGAAACCACCAACGCCCGTCCACCACATTCACCCGCAACGTGTCTAAAACCATCCCACAAAACGTCTTGACCCGATTCCCTATACATTCTCCCGTAATTACCCTCAAACACACCACTGTCCCATTAATCCGATAATCCGATATTGCCATCCTTCGGGTCACTCGAACATCCTCCACACCCGACACACTTACCAAACATCACCCCTCCTTATATCCATCAAAATCAAGAGAAACGGTCAGACCCGAACAAGAAATTTAAAACAGTATGAAAATGAGAATAACAAAAGTGAATATGCCATGATAAATCATTATGAAAAAAGAAGAAGCAACTAACGAAGATAAATAAGATAAACAAAGTACACGAAAGAACATATAAAAACAAAAATCAAAGGACATGGGACTATAAAACAATACTGTGCCTACTGGTATGATAGACTAAGTTGAGCTACAATAATAACACTATAAGTACCAGTATGTAAGCTTAAGTAAGACTACGCTCAACTACCACTACCCTTCTACCCTAATCTGTGTCCTCCATAACCCCTATCTAAGGTCATGTCCTCAGTAAGTTCCACATGCGTCATATCTCGTCTAATCACCTCTCCCCAATACTTCTTCAGCCTACCTCTACCCCTCATGAACCTATCCATAGCCAACCTCTCACACCTCCGCACTGGGGGAATTTGTGCATCTCCTCTGCACATACCCGCACCATCTCAACCTCACTTCCCGCATATTATCCTCCACCGAGGACACTCCACTCTGTCCCAGATATCGTCATTTATAATCCTATCCCTCCTTGTATGCCCACACATCTATCTCAGAATTCTCATCTCCGCAACTTTCATCTTTTGGATGTGCAAAGTCTTGATTGGCCAACACTCCGGCCCATACAACATAGTCGGTCTAACCACCACCCTATAGAACTTTAAGGTTTCCTATTATTTGGATGAAATAGATTCTTCTTCATAGACAAAATTGTCTGAAAGTCTTGTCTAAAGGACCTGGTTCTCTCCATAATCCTGCATCTGTGTTTCTTGCTTCACCAGTTCCTTTTGGACATATTTTAAGTACCTATTTTAATACATTTATCATCTTGCTTGTATATATACTATCACTACTACAATGTTTTCCAATCATCGAAACTCCATAAGATCATAAATTAATATTCAGATCTCAGTAACTCTCAAATTCTCTCTTTTTTATAATGACAAACTCATAGAAACTTCATACTTCTTCGTGTGCACTCTAGCAACTTCATCAATCTTCATGTTCTCTTGATGTGCATCTTCCCCCTTAGGACTAGAACCTATATTCACAATTTTCCCCCTAAGAACTAACTCCATGTATATCTATCATCTTAACTTTGATAAGATGTTAAGCTCACTCCAGTCGATGTAGACATTGATAAGATATTAAGCTTGCTTCAACATATATTGACTTTAGCAAGATGTTAATCTTGCTTTAGACTATGTAAAACCTTACCTTAAATAATTGCAACCCTATACATGGCTAGGTGTAGGAACTTAATCATATCCTTATGTCTTCTTCTTGATATTTCTTCATTGTGAGTAAAAGTACTAGGTTCTTTTCTTAGGATACTTTGTGCAACTTTCTTCCTTGTCACGACCTAAATTCCTAAAGTGGTTGTGAGCTCACCTACCCTAACTTGTAGGTGTAATGACCAGCCCAATCGTTTTTAGCTAAAGACCTATAATTGACGGAATTTCTCTTCTCATAGATTCTGTGTGGGGTTTGTGATGTATGGGGATGGGTAGCACGGTTCCCACAAAAAAACCCAAAGTCAATAGTTTTGAAATGATATATTTGACACATAGTTGAATTTTGAGTATATCGGTTTGTTTCCGTGTTACGTTACTTTGGGTAGGTCCGAAGTGTCATTTATGACTAAGTCGAGTCATTGGTTCTCTTCCCGATGCGTTCAGATTTATTGTGTGAATTTATTTGTAAAATTATGGAATTTGGGTGTTTTGGTTGATTTTGTTGAAAAGGGACTCTTAGCTCAGTTGTATGTGACATCCGATTGCGCAAGCACATTTGTAGCATCATTTACCTTAGGGTAGCATCTTTGGTTTGTATCCGGGAGGTCTCGAGAATGTTTTGAATGTTTGATAGAGAATTTGCTAAGATGCATGTTGCTGGTTTCTGGTGTGCCACACCAGTGGGTCAATGGCCGCTTCTGTGGAGCTGCCTCTACGGAGGTTGGTTCTGTGGACTTGGTTGCACAAAGGTGACCCACCTCTGCGAATATTTTCCGCTTGTGTGTCCTTGTGGTACATTAGGTTATTCCGCCTCAGGGATTGTTCATCTACCAAAGCGATCTTCCTAGGCGATGTCGATTCCGCTGCAGAGGAATCGCTATTTGCAGACCTGAATTTAATTCCTTAAACAAATTCGTTTTCCTCAAAACCATTCCTTTGGAGTTTATCTCGGTAAAGGGAGGATTCTTAGAGTATTCTTCATCATCCATCTTGGGGGTAAGATCTTTCATTTTATTTTACTTAATTAATTGTTATCGGGTACTCTAATCTTAATGTAATTCTTAAAATGGGGAAGAACCAACATAGGGTTTCATGCTACAATAAGAGGGCTATAAATTATGATTTGGAGGTTGATTAATGATCTATTTGTGGTAATGTTGTAACCTAGTGTTGGGTAATCATAGTCAATGGTTTTGTGAAGGTTAATTTGATGTTTGGAAACCATTTCGAAATTGGGGAAAATCTAAGGTTTCAATTGGGAAAAATCAAAGGAATCAATTTGTGGAATCAGCCTTACAGATGATTCTAACTGCTATTATTTGGGCTTGTCACCATTATTTGGGATTGTCGCCAGTGATTAATAAATTATTGTGTTTACTCATCACACATGCTTCTGATATGGAAGTTTGAGTACGTGGAACTACGTGTTATTGAATTCTAAAACATGTGATATTCATCTCTTATATTTGATTGCATCTCATACATTCTGATTATTTGCCTTATTGTTGTTGCATTCATACATTCATGGTTCTGATGATATTAAAAGTGGAGTGGTATAGAAATGTTGTGGGTCCAATGAGATAGGAAAGATAAATGATATACTTATGAGATATTTTGATGATGGAAATGATTGATATGGCTCGAAAATGAGTCTTGGGCTCTAGTCAGATTCAAGTGTTCAATTTCGGCTAGCTAGGAGCGATATATGGATGGCGCGGGTACCCTATATGTCTCGATTCATAGAATTTGAATGTGTGTATACCATTTTTGGTAAGGTACCTTGCATTTGCATTCATAACATACATCCATATATATTAATTCTGGTGATGAGTTGTAACTTGATTTGGTTGGTTATTGATACTCGGTTGATTATCGTGAGTAAGTGGATCTTGTTGATTAAACTCTCATATTATCTGAGTTGTTGATTATTGAACTCTTATGTGAATACTGTGACTTATGTGGTTTATTGAATTATTATAATAGGACCTATTTGAGTGTTAACTTGGTATTTATGTCAGTTACGGATCTTCCGGCGTTGTCGGCCTACGATGCCTATGGGGGTACATTGTGTACTCATACTACACTTGTTGTATTCTATTTGTATGCAGATACAACACCATCTTCTAGCTCTGGACCATGTGGTTGAGTCCAAATGTGGAGAGACTGAGTGTTCGGGGTGAGCATACCTTCCTTTAGTATGTCCTGGATGCCCTTCTTGTTACTCATGTGTTTTATTTATGCTCGGGAGAAATTATTTGACTATTCAGACTCATTATATCAATTTTAGTGTTCTTATATTACAAACTAGATCTTTGGGGTTGTAATAACTATATTTTCGAATTTGGTTCCTGTCACGCCCCAAATGGGAGGGGCACGACCGACATCCGGGCCTTACCTATTGAGTGCCAACATACATAACTTAGCCTTATTTTTAACATACAATGGGCTATCAAGGCCCCTACGATAGAGTGAAACACATATGAAAGAAAATAAAAAACTAACGTTACCATCCTAACATGAATATCCATAGATACGGGTTTTGGGACTGGGCCTTGCCATACCCATAAACATCTATATAACATCATACCGACTTTAAAGCAGCAACTCCGGAACAAAAGGAGTGCACCAACCACACCTGAGCTGAGAACGTACTGGCGAGGTTATTAATCCATTTATCTAAACCTGTGGGCATGAAACTTAGCATCCCCCAATAAAAGGGACATTTATACAAAAGATGTACAAAATATGTATGGTAGTCAAAGCATAAGTAAGAGCCTCAAAGTAAAAGAGAGTCAAGAAGGATCAACCTGTAACTCGTATTTGCCACTGAGGGTCATGATATGCATTATAAAATATATACACGCATATAGCGCCATCATAAATCATTAAGACTCTCTTTGGGCTAACATTATCATCATAACTAACTAATAAGTGGTGCCGTAACATATAAATATATAGCGTAAATAACTCCTTCATGAGAATCATGTGAAAGAGAGACATAATATACTTCTTTGAACTTGTCGGAGTGACGTAAGTCGTTACATCTCTGACTAACGTTATGGAGATTAACATGTCATTATACATCTCAATATGAGTCAATAAGACAAGACTAAAACATGAATCAATAGAAATTCCAATAGAATGAAGAACATAAACATCTTTAACTTAACATGAATTAAGTCATTTTGGAGGGACATTCGTATACTATTTGTTTACATTCTGGTCATTTCAAAATAAAGAAACGATAGGCTTCACGTAACTTTGTTGTTTACATATCCACATGGCCTCAATTTAGCCCGTTAGTACTTCAAGCTACAAAAAATGATAAGGGACCATTTTTAAGCTTATGGAAGCTAGAATTCAACACAAATGAGTGACTAGCTCATCTACAAAAATTTGGACATCACCTCCCCTTATTCATTTTACATTCTTCGAATGAACCAACACTTATGTCCATTACCAAAACAACATCAAACAGCCCAACAAGAGATAAGAACAATACTAACAACTTTCAAGTGTTACATGGTCACTTCTTCTCTGTAATTTTTAATAACATCATCAACATACCCAAAATATATACAAGCACAAAAACAACAACAACAACATAACCAATCTATTCCCCATCATTTTCATCCATATGAAGCTATATATGCATCCCCAAAATAGTCCAACAAGAGACACCAACATCTTACTGTACTTTATTTGCTATCTTGTAGTTCTTCACACAACCAACTTAAACAACACATAGATAAGACCAAAAACAATCATGAGGGGGTTAAACTTAACTTATCCAGCAAGAATAGCATCAAGAACAAGGCTTCTTTAATATGTAAAAGCTCAAAACGTAGCAACAACACCATACAAGTGATCTCCACCACTTCTCCAGCACGTTTAATGAAGAGTAGGTGGTTTAACCTTTAAGGAGAGGGGCTGCCTTGGGTTGTTTTCTACATAACCCTTTTATATCTTAGGAGAGAATATAAAACACATGAAAATAATCTCGCACCATGTGAGAGGCATGAAACTTGAAGCCCTTTCCATTTAGAATCATAGAGAGAAAAGGGTGGTTGTATGGCTTGGGAGAGAAAGAGATAGAGATCTTCCATAGAATCTCTTGAGAGGTAAGCTTGAAAATATGATATTAGATATGAGATAATCCAGCCCCTAGAGGGGTCTTTTGTCTTCCAAGCCATGCTCCACTTTTAATACATTTGTAGCCTTTCCTTTTGCAAGTAGGTGACACACCTACTTGCTTACTTAGGTGGTGTCACTTGCTGGTCGCTCATCATGTGACACATGTCATGTCCTTGCTTAATGATTAAGATACGTGTCAAGTAGCTCAAGCTAGTAGGACATGTAAGTAATCAGCGCAAGCAAGTAGGACTGGTAAGTAAACAGCTCAATCTTATTTATCTGAAATCCCATTTCTCACATAATGAAATTCCTCTAATTAATGTTGAGGGATTTCACCCTCTCTGAGCATACATTAGATAACTTATGATGACAATGACATAAGAAGTACGGGGTGTAACATCTTTCCCCCTTAGGAACATTCATCCTCTAATGTGGGTGTACACAAGTATAAAAACAATCCTTATGACTTTTTGGAAATTTTGACAGTCTCCCTTATAAATAGGGCTATCTGTATCCCTGTGAATAAGTAGAAGATATCACAACTTGCCTCATAAGGCTATAAACATGACATATATTTATCATTGGACCTCACACAGTCATCAACATCAAATATAACATTCTGGAATAGGAACTCATCCTACAACCCAATACATCAGCTCTTGGTCATGCTATTCCTTACTCGGAATATTGGCTAATCATAAAAATGAAGGGTTTGTATCAAATCTCACATTATGATAAGGAGAATCCCAATCAAATCATAGTCATGTAGAGCCTTTGGCTTAAAATCACTGAGGGTACTTTAAACTTCATCTATTCTTCTTCTTCATACATAATTTCGTTCACATCCTTTATTTTACTTAAAACCTTTTAACGGAGGCTATCATATTTAGTAAGTAACTTGCAGATTTGTCGACCTTGGAAAGGCAAGAATAATTGCTTCACACAATATATTCCCAAATATTATACGATCCAATATACCACAGCTAGGGTATCATTTTGTTCCCAACTCTTATCACGTCCCTCATAGGAAAACTCTATAAGAATTATCCAATCACCAACTTAGAACTCTAAGTCCCGTCATCACACATCTGCATAAGACTTTCTGTTAACTCTAAGTCATCCACGTTTGTTCCTAAATAACATTATCATCTTTAGGACTTGGTGCATTAAGTAAGATCACATTAACTCTGGTTTACTTACTTTTAACCCTTCAGTGAGTTCTACATCTCCACTCATACAGAGCCTCATATGGTACCATTCTAATGTTTCATGATAGTTGTCATTGTATGTAAACTTCCTAAGAGGTAGGTGATCATCCCAACTTTCTTTGGAATTCAATACGCAGTTCATAGTATGTCCTCGAGCATCTAAATCATATGCTCCATTTGTCTATCTTTCTGAGGGTGGGCTCAACCCGTGTGCCCAAAAACCTTTTTTGAAATGATCTTCAGAAATTAGCTATAAGTTGAGCATCCTTGTTATAGAACCAGAGACGTAATGAAGGCGAACAATTTTCTGAACATACAATCTTGTGTAGTCCTAGGCTCTAGAGGTAGTTTGTAGTAAAAATCCATCCAAATCATTTTTCATTTTTGCATCGGGTTCTCAATGTCCTGATCTAGCTCACTGGCTTCAAGTGCTCATTCCTTACCTGCTTAGTATTATTATACTAGCTACTTCCTCTGTAAGGGTCTTTCATATGTAGTTCCACTATGTCATCCATTTAACATCATGATACATCTTAGTAGTTACTAGATGGATAGGATATCAGGAATAATAAATCTCTATCATAATATTCTCTTATAGCCTCACTATATTTGGAATATACAATTGGCCCTACCACCTGAGGGTCCCTCTCCCATTAAGCTCGAAGGCTGCGATTCTCTTTTGCTAAACACCCTTGATTATTTTCCCTAAAAATGGGATTCCTTTTATCCTGACGTTTCTTATTTTCCAATATATGGGGATGACTCTACATATTCCTAAATAATAAGGTCACGATCATTGGAATTTGTTAATCGTACTTCTACTTGGATAATTGATGCATTCATGGGGTCAACTTCTTTCCTCATCTTTCAAATCAGTCCGACCATTCGTGAATAAATGGTTGGTTGTACTGGCTACAATTTTAACCTTATCCCAATGTTATAGGACTATCTGTACTAAGATCCTTTGAAATGCTTAATCGATCACCTATATCACCCACTTAGCTCCGTTTATCCAAAGGTGTGCTGAAATCTCTTAAGGTTTGTAGTGTCACAACACAAACATATTATAAGTAATGACATCACATCAAAAGTGCTCTTACCATTGTGGTTAACTCTAATTCATGGTTCAAAACACTCTTTTGTACTTTCTCATTACTAATGATCATAAATAATTCCTCTCTTTACTTCTTTTTGACACTTCCTCATTCATTTTCTTACTAATCATATTCTCATTCATTTTGGAATGTTCTGATATATACATAGTCTAAAAGATTGCTCCCAATTCCAATCCTTCATATTAATATCCTATAGATGATGAGTCATTAACTTATTCCCTTATTGGGTACATATGATATTCTTAAGAATTTGACGTTACATGACGTTGTTCTTGTTACACCTCATATTTTTGTGCGTTGTCGCTATCATAACATGGAAAATATAGGCTCAAGGATGGTAAGACCCCTCTATGAGTTTATGAAGGCTTGCGGATGTATTACATAAATTTCGGGAAGGTTTTAGATTCATCGTATCAATGGAAATAAGTTTCGATGGATGTTCTTCAATTCGTCGCCTTTCGGAGCATTTTGCGAATCGTGCGACACATCCTGCGACACACAGAAAGTGCCTGTGAGACACACACCTACCACAAGAATGGACATAGACTTTTCTGTCTCAGGACACATCCTGTGGTAGTCCTACGAGACGCAGGACAGTCTTGTGAGTCAGAGAAAGTACCCTGGGATAGTCAGTGGTCAATTTCTCTCCTCCTATAAATAAGAACATTCACGACTTTTGGCTCATTTTCTTTCACTCTCCTAACCCTAATAACCCTAATACACTCTCTAAACAAGTCTCCCTTGGTTATAATCTAGGACCTAAGGAAAATCAAAGGCAAACTACATAAAATCGATGTATGAAATCTTGTGATCATCGCTAGATCATTTCCTTTTGTGTTCTAACATTTTGGAGGAATCTTGGTGGTGAAGTAAGATTTGTTTTTGATTTTTTCATGCAACCTAAGGTACATATCATCTTCCACATCATCTATCTGAGGTTCTACAAGTGTTTAAGATAGGGTTGTTAAAGGTTTCCTAAAGAACAAGTACTTGTAAGGTTTTGAAATATATCTGGTTATTGTGGGATGTTTTATATGATTTGAAAATGTTATATGGAGTTTTGAAGTTATGGATTGGATTGTGGTGATTAGTAGAAGTAGTGTGGAGATTGTGGTAACATTATAAATGGAATTTGAGTTATAGATGATCTTATGCATGCAAGTTGGTCGACGAAATATCTAAATGAACTTTCTTATAAGATATGAATATGATATTGACACAAATGCTTCGTATGATATAGATAATCGCTCTACAACATCCGTGTACTCTTGTAATCCATCTAGAGGATACAACAAGGTATGTAAGGTCTTACCTTCTTTTTCATTACTGGCATGATTCCAGTCAAACATCGTCAAATCAAACATCCCAAAAGAAACTCTTATTCATAAAAGATTCAAGCATGGTTTCTGTTAAGCATCGATATCGTAATTATTTGTAACCCTTTTAATTGGATTCTTGACCATCATACGTCCTCATTGAATGTGCACCTTGCATTATGTTAACATTGGTGGACTTGTTTTCTTGTCAAAGATGTTCTTCGTAATCTATTGAAATCCATTGATTTGTTTCTTGTGTCGGGATGATATATCGTTCTTTTGGTAATATTGGTTATACTGTTGTGTTCAGATTCCATGATGGATTGTAACATTTGTTGTAAATGAGTTCCATAACGACCGATGAAGGGTTAACGACCATGTGTCACCCTGTCTTATTCCTAATGGTTTCCCCGAGGTCTTTCATGCATTATATATATATATATAGGTGTGGGTGTGGGTGAGTGTGGGTATGTGTGTGTGTGTGTTTTATGACACTGAGCCATGCTATAGCCGACCAGATGTGACATTTATATATACACACCACTGTAGTAGGGTATGACAACCCCAAGTCCTATCTAGGTCGGGTACGATAACACCGAGTTATATTAAGGCTGGGTATGCCCATATTGAGTCGACTGCAGGGTCGGGTATAACGTGATATTGACATTGCCCCAAAGTGTGTCTATATATATATATATATATATATATTCCAGTGATATTATGCCCACAGTGGCTTCCAAGGCTCAGATTGTTTATTTACTTTGCCTTACTTTGGTAATTGTTCCTACTCATTTTTACCTGCCTTACATATTCAATATATTTTTCATACTAACGTCCTCTTTTGGGGTGTTGTGTTTATGCCCCCAGGTATAGGTAGACAAGACGACATACCTCCTTAGTAGGCTATCTACTTTCAGCTATTGATTGTCTCACTCCTCTTCTCCAGAGTTGTTGTGCAAAATCAATAGGCTCTACTTCATATGCATATATTTATTTTGGATATGTCGGGGCCCTGTCCCAACTTGATGGCACATGTTAGCATTCATAGACCCTTGTATACTAGAGATTTCTGTATATATCTTTGTGTGGCCTTGTCGGCCCTTGTCAGTTGTTGATATATTCATGACGGCCTTAGTTTACGCATATATGTTGTGTTGGGACTTTTTGCGTGTAGGTCATGGTTGCTTTCTATCTTATGATTTCTACTTGAAGTCCTTGTCAGCCAAGTTTCATATCATGGGGTCTATGTACTATAGTTGGTTCGCTCGGGCCTTAGGGTGTCGTGTGCTGGCTACCCCCCCCTCCCCCCAAGGCTAGGGTGTGACAAACTTGGTAATAGAGAAGGTCAGTACTAGGGAGTGTACAAGCTATAGGAGTATAGTTTTGTTTATGGGTGTATTGTGCACCACACTTATAAACAGATGGCTACAGGGTATTTAGTGATGGTTTCTTTTCTTTGATCTCATATATCATGCAATAGAGCTTAGTTGTAAGAATTTGAGTCTAACTCGTGCTTTATGTAGTTCTAGTAATCTCGATTACTAGAAAGACTCGGACTAGTCCATATCCTTGACAAGTAAATGAAAGCCCTCACCTGACATGTTATTGTTATGCCAAAGGTGTGAGTGTTAAACTACCATTTCAAAGTATTAATATTTGAGATATAGAGGAGATAATGAACACCTGAAAGTTAAAGAGATGGCTTATGCAGAGAAATAAGGAAAAGAAGGTACTGAGTACCTAAGTATAGAATGTGTAAGGAGATTGATTTTTCAGATGTAATGATGTATGTAGTGTTACCCTGCTTTCTATAGTAGTATAATCATAGTGAGAAGAACTTATATAAATCTCGAGATTCAGTAAAGGTTACAATAATATTTAGTATGGATAGTACTGAGGATAGTTCAGTCATATTAAAGGCACTCCTTCGGACCATGCATACATGAAGTACCTAAAATTGTTGGACGAATATGACTTTTAATGAATTTTGAAGCTCTAGGGGACAAGTATTGAACCCCTTGTGTGCAAAGTAACTATTTTCCACGTAAAGGCTTCTGGGTGAAGTAAGCAAAAATAATAAGTGCCTAGGAAATAAGGTTAATTAAATAAGGGGAAGTCATAGGTGAGGGAATGTTTTGTCATGAATATTTAAATTGAGGTGAGACAGGTGGTGGATGTAATGGGATGACACCAGCACAAGAGGCACACCTGATAAATATGAAGGACGACTGAGAGTTATACAATAAAGTATGGTAGTGCGACAAGTCTGTAATCAAGTAAATCAAAAAGGCCAAGAAATGAAAATACTATGTTTTGAAGATGAATGTCTTATGAGTCTAAGTGCCTACCATGAGATTCGAGCAGTTGAATGTTAACTAGATACACCGACCAGACAATCTAGCCTCTTGAATCAGAAATCATAGGCATCAAAAAAGTTTCCTTAGTTGAATGGAATACGAGTCGAGGATTTGAGATCACACGATAAGTAAACAAGCATAAAAAGGGGATAAATAGCAAATAGGGTCTTTTAAAGGTTATCAAGAAAGAAGCCCATAAAGACTAACGTGGTTAGGACATAAAGAAAGGATTTTTGAAAATTGAGTGTGTTCGTTATGAACGCATAACACTTTATCTATGTAAATGATTTTATGGTCCCTAGTGAGGATAAATTTCACTGGAACAAATGGTATGTTGATAGAAAATTACATGATCGTGGAATGCGTTGAGAGGACAATGTGACTCTTCAGAAATTAGAACCTCTTAGTTTGAATGAGTGGCCCTCCTCCCATAAGGGAGAGAATGATGTACAAGAATTGGCATAGATCCACATAGTGGTTTAGTGGCTGGATGGGGGAGTTAAAATGAATAATTTCAGAATGAATAGGAGTATGTTACTCGAATTTATTTGCGGATGTGATAAGACTACCAAATGATATGTAAATATCAATGTTGAGGAAGAAATGGAGATGATATTTTTGTTAAATGAATTAAGTGACGACCAGGGTTGTCAGACCAATGGAGCTCAAAAAAGAAAGTGTAAGGAGTAAGACGACGATGGAAGCATATGCAGACCCAAAAAGGGTCATTCGAAAATTAAGGTATGGAAGAGTAATTTGAATTATATCAAGACATGATGTGTATAAGCCTAGGAGGAAGCCAATTTAGAGGTCAGGCAAGCCATCATTCGATATAACATTTCACAGTATATGATGAACTTTGATGAAGTTTCAACTTTTATAGCTAAATGGTCATAGGTTTCCAGAATGTTTCAGACGGGAAGTAATGGCACAAGTGGCTAGTATAAGCAGGTTAAAAGTTGAGAGGTTATAAGGTTCAAAAATAAGGATAAATTAGTTAAAGGTTGTAGACAGAGTTGGTATTGTAAGAACATAAGCGGGAATGAGGAAAGAAAAAGGATAAATCTCGATAATTAATGGTGTACCCAAAACCCTACACAGACATGACAATGAGACTACCTTTAAGAACCACATGAACTTTCAAACTACTTTTGGACAGCCATAGCCAAATTCAAAGATGGGCTTCTTTTATTAATAGAAAAGCATCCTTCAAAATGAGTCGCTATGATAGAGAAATTTATAAGTTTTCATGGAGAAATTTATAGTTAAGGGACCAGAAGGTAGCTAAGGGTGAGCTTCTATGAATATAGTTATCAATCATGACTCCACAACAACACCTTTAGTACTAAAAATATTACTGTTTAAAGAAAACGTTCAACAAAAGGGCATAGTAACAACTTTTGGGTCCGCTTAAGAAAAAATACACCTATTTAGAGGACAAGAAAAGAGAAAGCTAACCAAGGAATTTCATTAATCAGCAACTTTAAAGGGGACAAAAAGAAAAAGCTAACCAAGGGATTTCATTAATCAATAACTTTAAAGGGGCCAATTTTGGACTCCAGTGTCAGGAAAAATTGCTTGTGCAGAACACATTAACGCTACTCGGTGGAAAGATAGAAGAGTACCAATATGGGAATCCAGAGTCAGCCGATTGGAGAGAAGAAAATATATAGTAAAGGAATACAATATTCAAATATGAGGAATATGGAGTTCTCTGATACTTAGGCCAACTATATACCCCAGATCTTACAAGGTTCGGGAACAAGATTAGAGCAAATATACCTTAATGCTAAAGGCATGTATTGATATAACAATGTGAGCAGGAGACTGAATTGATGTACTGACCCAATGGTCAATCGGTAAGGCTAAAAGTATTACGAGTTCAGAAAGGCTAACATGAGGGATAGAGAATTCTGACCGGAAGGAGAACAACGGTTCACATGTAAAACCTTAGTATGAAGTTACCCCGTCCTAATCAGAAAAATATTATTACAAGGGATTCGTGATCGAAAAAGTCGTAAGGTTCATTCATTTTAGTCGAATAGTATCATTTCGCATGACCGATGATTATACGAGGAAAATAATAATAAGACCGTACGATTCCTGAACATTCTTTTATGTATACCATCTCAGGTAGAGAGGCTCCATTATGGAAACATTCTGGAGGTTCGTCTAAATAGATTTGGGGGACATGGAACCCTGTTATGATCTTGTCCCAAGTAGATGAAGGAAGAACGCACAGTTCAAACACTAGTTGACATATGTGCCAATGGAGTTTTCAAAAAGAGAGTGGAATGATTACTTTCCTCGTGATGAGAGAGTATTATAAAAATTATTGTCATATCATTTAAACCGATCCGTATAAGGCCTGATATGGGTAGGAGTACCGATATTCCCTCGGTTGGATCGATGTAAGAAAAAAAGAGTTGACTGGACCAATGTTAATCCATCAGGATGTGAAAGGAGTAAAGATATGAAACCATGAAAAATGAAAGAAACAAAAGGAAAAGGGGCGTCGTGTTGAGGTTCCCCAGAATAAGGTAAAATATTAAAATTAGCAAAGGATTAGTGTAATAAGTGAAGTCTCAAGAATAAATATGAGGAATGACTAAGAGTCTTGTAAAATTAGGTATGGTAGTGTCACAGGAATGGTGTCTAGGTAGCACAAGGAAGAAAATGTTGAAAGTATAAAAGAATACAAGTACATTTATGTTTTCATATTTTCCAAAGAACATATGCTAATGTATTACGTTGATTTAAAAGGGTAACGTTCAGGGTTGGGTACTCTTTAAGGTTTTTCCCTATAAAGGTGCGTGTAAGGGAAGTTGTTACCACATGAGATTACTAACCAAGAGACCTCTATATTTAAAATATCTCGAGAGATTAAATGAAGTTTATTCAGCTTTCCACGAAGCAATATTACAAATATATATATATATATATATACATATGAACTCCTTCTCATATGTCATTAATCGAAGCTATTTGGGTTATACATAATTTCACAAAGATATTTCATTCACTATCCTAAATCGCTAGGTCCAAGAGTTGTCAATTATGTATATAACCTTGACTTATGTACCTTGTATAAGCAATGTTGTTCATACAAATGTGTCAAATGCAGCCCATATTTTGGTATTTGACAGTTGAGGTGACTTATGGCTAACCATTTTTTATTAGTGCGTAAATAGACGGTCGTGTGGGGTTGATTTGATGTTATGTTATTTTGCTGCCCTGTGTGGCATTGGATATATGTGTAGACTTCTTGAAAGGTAGTCCTTTTTACAGAGAAAACTCTGTCAAAATTTTCATGAGTCTTGAGAGTTAGAATATTCCTCAACATTCGAGGACGAATGTTCTTAAGGGGGAAGGATGTTACACATCGTATTTTCATGCGTCGTCGCTATCGTAACATTAAAAATATAGGCTCAAGGATGATAAGACCCCTCCATGAGGTTAATGAAGGTTTTTAGATGTATTACGTAAGTTCGGGAGGGTTTTATATTCATCAGATCAACGGAAATAAGTTTCAACTGAAGTTCTTCAATTCGTTGCCTTTTGGAGCATTTTGCGAATGGTGCGGTACATTCTGTGACCCACAGGAAGTGCCTGTGAAACACACGCCTACCACAGGAATGGAAAAATACTTTCATTTATTAGGACACATCCTGTGGCAGTCCTGCGAGATGCAGGACAGTCTTGCGAGTCGTAGGAAGTGCCCGGGATAGTCGGTGGTCAATTTCTCTCCTCCTATAAATAAGACCATTCACGACTTTTGGCTAATTTTCTTTCATTCTCCTAACCCTAATAACCCTAATACACTCTCTAAACAATCCTCTCTTGGTTCTAATCTAGTACCTAAGGAAAATCAAAGGCAAACTACATAAACCTGATGTAAGGAATATTGTGATCATCGCTATATCGTTTCCTTATGTGTTCTAACGAGTTTGGAAGACTCTTGGGGGTGAAGTAAGCTCTTTTTTGGATTGTTTCTTGAAACATAAGGTAAGTCTCATCTTTTACATAATCTATCTAAGTTTCCTAAAGAACAAGTACTTGGAAGGATTTGAAATATATCTTGTTGTTGTGGGCTGTTACTTATGATTTGAAGATGTTATATAGAGTTGTGAAGTTATGGATGGGATTGTGATGATTAGTCGAAGTAGTATGAATATTATTCAGATATTATGAATGTAATTTGAGCTATAAATGATCTGATGAACTTATGCATGGAAGTTGCTCGATGAAATGTCTAAATGAACTTTCTTATAAGATATGAATCTGATATTGATACAAATCCTTTGTATGATGTAGATAATCGCTCGTAAAATAGCTGCAAATTCTTGGAATCCATCTAAGATATACAACAAGGTATGTAAGGCTTTACCTTCTTCTTCATTATTGGCATGATTCAAGTCAAACATCGTCAAATTGAACGTCCTGAAAGATACTCCTATTCGTAAAAGATTCAAGCATGGTTGCTCTTAAACATCAATATTGTATTTATTTGTAACCCTTCCAATTGGCTTCGTGACCGTCATACATCCTGATTGAAAGTACTCCTTTCATTATGTTAAGATTGTTGGACTTGCTTTGTTGTTAAATACGTTCTTCATATTCTATTGAAATACATTGGTTTGTTTCTCATGTCGGGATGGTATAATGTTCTTCTAAGTAATCTTGGTTATAATGTTGTGTTAAAAGTACATGATGGATTGTAACGTTTGTTATAAATGAGTTCCATAACGATCGACGTAGGGTTAACGACCATGTGTTACCCCGTCTTGTTCCTAATCACTTCTCCAAGGTCTTTTATGCATTCTTATATATATATATTATGTTTGTCTTACAATCATAGTGTCTCTCCTCGTAAAATTATTATTATTGTTTTTTTTTTAATTCTGCACTACGTCCAGTCATGTGAGTTCTTATCTACTGTTCATCTCGTGAACACTCTATGCTCATTCATACTGTTCATCTCTTCCTTTAAGCCTTACCCTAAAAATGACAGTCGTCTTTAGCCACACCCAATTTTCAGGCCAACACCGTCCTTCAGCGGACATCAAAAGGCCATATTATCAACCACCGTTGACATAGGATTTTACAGGCTAATCCATTGAGGTCATTATAGAGCTTAAAAGATAACCATATACTAAGTTTTAAGCATATTGAGTTCATGATTCTAACAGTAATAATAACCTCATGATAACAGTAATGATAAATACAGATATAAACATATTTTCTGCAGAGTTTAAACTGCAAAATATATTCATTAATATTTCAAACATAATTTACATGCTGAGGAGATAACTACTGAAAGTAGACTTACATAATAAGAAGATACAGGGAGGTTTCCCTTTCGGGAAGCCCCGGTAAGCTTAGCCGCTTACTGAAAGCAAAAAACTAACTGCTCTCGAAAATAAGGGGGAGTTTATACAAATGGGTTAAAGAGAGAGGGGAGAGAGATTTCTTGCATTTAGTTCTTATGTGTTTTCCTTCTATCTAACTCTTCTCTCGAGTCTGCTATTTATACTGTCTTGCGGACTTCAAAATGTAATAAGAATCTTTTGAGTTGTAGCCGGGTGCGCTGCGGCCCCATCGTCACTTCAAACTTTTTCAAAAGTCTCTTTTTTATTTTGTCATTTTCTGTTGCTGTCCTGCTTTAGCATCTGCTTTTTTAAAGTAATTCTTTTTTCTGAGATGCTGTCTTGAATTATTGTCCTTATTGTCTGCTCCTTTATTCGGTGTCATTGTCTGTCGCTATCTCATTCGTTCTTTTTCGAGGAGTGTTATACACCGTTCTTTTATTTGTCTGGGTCTTTGTTCATTGTTCTTCCTAAGTGTCCAAATTATGCAGAGCTATCGAATCAAAACTCATTCCTGAGTCGTAATTGTTTGGGTCTTGAGCATAATTTGATTGTAAGAACTCGCTATCGGTGTCTGAAACATGATCCACACTATTTTCGTCTGAATTATTTTCTGGATTTTGGACTGATACCTGGGATAATTGTGGTGGAGTTGGATTTTCATGTTTGTCTTGTTCTGAGTCCTTGTTCTGGGGGTCTTTTCTTTCTTTGAACATTTTTTCTAAAGTTGCTTTAACTATTTTCTCTATGTTCAAATTCTGTTCTTTTTTTATTTTTCTGCTCCGTGCTCGGGACGATGATCCTGTAGCAAAAGTCTGCGGGAGCTTTCGTCTGGGTGTTGAAGAAATTTCTTCTTCTTCACTTTTTGGCAAAGTGACAGCCATAAATGGGTTTGATAAGTCTTTACCGGCCACTGTTTGAACCGGACAAGATGTACCTTTATCTGGTACAGTAGATCTATTTACATTCAGAAGGGAATGAACACCTGTCTCATCCATTTTTAAAGAGGATGGAGAACTCTGAGTCTGATGGAGTTTCTGTTCTAACGCCTTGATTTTTTCTGTGAGCTGGGTATTTTGTTGTATTTTGTTGTATGAGTAGGTCTTTAGTATGGTTGAGGTGTTTTACAGTCTCGGTCATTGTTGTACAATGATCGCAAAAGATAACTTTATTTGTGTCTCTCTAGATGTTATATTGTGGAGTCTGATCTGGGTTATGTCTGAGGGCCGGGGAAATGAAGTAATTTGGCCCAAGTACTCCTCTTGCATAGTCTAATACTTCTGTGAATACATTGAAACCTTTAAAAAGAGGTTTCTTTATGTCTTTAATAGAGTCTATAACTTCTAACCAAGTCTGAAAAATTCCATTTACTTTTCCATGGACAACTACGTAAAACTTAAATTTTTTGTCCTGGTTTTTCTCAGTAAAATATTGACATGTACAATTTAAAGTAGCTACAAAGTGACTAGTGTCTTTTTTGTTGTGGGCAATCCATAAATTGTCTATTAAATATTTTTGTTGTCTATCTACAACATAGTCTGGTAAAATCTTAAAAGTAAGATTAGAATTTGGAAAAGCAATTAGCTTATTTTTTCCAAAATATAGTCTTTCTATATTATGAGTCTCTAATTCGGTCATGGGTTTAAACTTTAAGTTACCCAATACCCGTTGTCTGAAGTCTTCTTGGGGTATGGCTGGGCCTTTCTCCTTGTCTGTCGGATTTGTCCTTGACGAGCTCATGCTGAACAGAAATAAACAACTTTGTTAGTTGGACATAATCTTTAATCTGCTGAGCTGGGTTGCTATATTGTTGTATTTTCCTTTTATATGTTCAAATACTAAATTGTAAATAGATATGGTGTCTAAGAAATTTAACCATCTTCTCCTACTGCTATTTTTATCATTTATTTTTTTATGAAACTTGACTATGGCTTCACAGTCAGTTCTAACTAATGTTTCTGGTTTATTTAGTATGTATAGTCTGAAAGCGTTAAGGCCGTAAATAACTGCTAAAATTTCTGCGTCTATACTACTCATATTGCCTTTTTCTTTATATTTTCCGCTCTGGTAAGCGCAAATTTTTTCTGTGGTCTTACTGCAATATTTATTTTGCTTTGCTTTTAGTACTGCTCTCCATCCTTCGAAACTTCCATCGATTTCGATGATTAGGTAGTCGGTTTCTAAAGGCATGTTTAGGTCTGGGATGTTTTTAATTTTTTAGTAGCTTTACTATTTTTATGTCTTCACTGTTGAAGTGTTTCTGTCCTGTTGAACCTGTTTTAGAGTATAGAGGTCCTGCTACTTTTCCTAAATCTTTTATAAAGTTTCTAGCGTAGTTTAAAATTCCTAAGAATTTTTGTAAGTCTTTAGTATTATCTAACTTGTCTGGCATATCTAAGACTTTCTTAGCTATATGTGGTTGTAATTTTACCTTCCCTTCTCCTAAAACTACTCCTAAGAAGTTTATGTATTTTTTACATAACTCCATTTTCTTTTTACTTATTATAATTCCATTACTGACAAATAGTCTAAATACTGTCTGTAAATGTCCCAGATGTTCAGTAATATTATTACTAAATACTAGGATGTCGTCTACGTATACTAGGACGAATCTTTTATAATCCCCGAAAATAAAATCCATTTTTCTTTGAAAAATGGGTGGGACAGTATTTAAGCCAAATGGCATGACTAACCATTCGAAATGTCCTTCTGGACAAGTGAACGCAGTCCATTCTATGCTGTCTTGGTGCATCATCACCTGCCAGTACCCTGACTTACAGTCAAACTTGCTAAATATGTTTTTACCTTGTATTCTATTAATTAGTTCTGTCTTATCTGGTAATTTATATCCGTCATTTCTAGTATTATCATTTAGTCTTTTGTAATTGATTACCATTCGAGCTTTTCCTCGAACTATTTCTGAGTGATTTCTAACTATAAAGGATGCTGATCTATGCTTAGATGTAGATCTTCTTATTATTCCTAAATCGATTAGTTCTTTAATCTGTTTTTTGAAATCTTCTAGGTCTTGATTAGTCGCTTCTATTGATGCGGTTTTAATTATGTATTCTGGATTTATTATTTCTAACTTACATAATATTTTATTGTTGTTCTAATGTTTTAAAGGCTTCTCTCCTATTATTTCTAATTCATCTAATATCTTTATTATGTTATCTAAATCTGCTTGATTTTTTATTATTCCTATTTTGTCTATTCCGTTTTTGAAATTGTAAAAATCTGTTTCTATATCTATTAGTGTATAGTTTTTATCGATTATGTCGTCTTCTTCTAGAATTTCTTCTAGAATGAGATCTCTATTGTTACTTTTACTACAATATTTTTCTCCATTTTTACAGTCTTGACAACAACTGTCTTCTATTTTATTTTGTAGGTTTACTGGAGAGATTTGGAGAACCTTCGTCTCCGTCTTTGTTGTCTGTACTGGGGTGTATGTGCTATTTTTTAAGAAAATAACACCATCTCTTGTTATAGTACAACTTCCATTATTGTGTAATATAAAATCTAAGCCTATAATAAAATCTGTATTAATGTTTAATTCTCTTACCAAAATTCTATCCATTGTATAACTAGGATTATAAAATTTTGAACACGTATTAATAAAACTTATTGAGGCTTCTTGGAGATAATGATTATACACATTATGTGTCCCATCCATTTGCATGGCTGAAGCTGACTTATCTAAAGTTTTAACTAGATTATTTGGGATTATCTTTTTATTTAAAATACTTTTAGTACAACCTGTATCTACCAGTGCTAGAGTTGTAATCTCGTTGTCTTTAATTCTAATTTTAGTTAGTAGTTTTAATGATCCAAACTTCTTATCTTCATTACAAATTAAAGTCTTATAGTTTTCTGTGTTCATTAGTTCTGAAGATTGCTCAGTAATTATTTCATTTATCTGATTTTCTTCAGTTGTTTGATCACTATCTTGTTCCTTTTGTTTCCCTTTTTCTAATTGAAAAAGTCTAGTTTCTAAAGTATTTACTCTGGTTTCTAGAGTCATTACTCTTACTGCTAGGGTTAAATCTTTAGGTGTCTTTTTTATGGTTTCTTTGGGGTTTATTAAAATGTTAAATTCTTTCTGGAGGCATTCTATGCATCCTTCGTGGAAACAAGTTTTACATTTTGCCCTCTTACTTCTACTAGGGAACCATTTACAAATGCAGCAAGCATTGCTATCTAATCCTTTATTTCTTTCAAAAATATGATCACAGTCTATTTTTATGTTTACTAAATTATTTATAGTGTTAAAATCTATATCTAGATCTAATTGTTCCATTCCTATTTCATTTATAAATTCATCTGCTTCGGAGTCAGACGAATCTAGTTTGCTACTTTCTCCTGTTTCTATACTCACTACTGAGTATATACTTTCTAAGTCTGACATGTATTCGTCTACATTTATTAAAGTCTCTTGGAAATCTTCTATCAATTGAGAATTTCTAGTATTATTGTTTATTCTTTTTGGACAGGTATTAGCTAAGTGTTCTATGATTCCACAAGTGAAACATTCTAACTTATTTTTGTAGTTTCTATCAGTTCTGTATTTTCTTATGTCTATTTTTGTCTAGATAAGGTTTTTTGGCTGAAGACTTTCTTAAAAAGTATTTTTTCTTTTTATATTTATCATAGTCTTTATAGCCATATTTATTGTAATCTTTGTATCTTTTCTTATACTTGTAATTTCTCTTTTTCAGCGGGTCTTTATCATAACTCTGGGTTGTATAAATTACGCTTTTGTACAAATTTAACTCGTTCTGCTTTAATTGTTTTTGTATTTGTAAGTGAGTACATTTTTCTTGCAAAATGTCCATCACATGTTGGATTCTATGTCCTATTGACCATTTTACATTTGGATTTTGTATCACCCCATCTCTTTTATTCCAACGTTCTTCTATTTCTCTACCTAAAGCTCCTGGTAATTTGTTAAAGAGTTTTTTTCCTAGTTCTTGATCAAATGAGTTCCCACTGATTGTACAGTAATAAAAGAAATCATTTAAGAATTTCTTTATGTACACCCAATTACTTATACTCAATTGTTCTAGTTTAATTAAAGCATTTCTCTGTAATATTACAAGGCCACTATTTGGGTCTTCTCCTGTAATTAGAGTGTGTATCTTATTAGTAAAATTATATGGGTTTTCTCTCATGGCTACTAGTTGTTGGAATTCATTTTGAAAGTCTGTTTTATAAGCTTCCCATAAGTCTTTAGTTGATTCTCCTAAAAATGTTTCTAGGTATTTATACATTGTTTCTGCGTCTGTTTCTACGTAGTTTTGTATATAGTCTGCTACTACTATTCCTTTCCACAAATCGATCACAGAGTTCCATCACTGTGGATCGTGAGCTGCTATATTTAATATTTTTCTCCTATTTCCTCCTTCTTGGAGACTAATAGGTTCTTCCAAAGGCATTCTTCTACCTGAGGGTTTTACCTGTTCTATAGGCTCACCATTGGTTCTATATACTCTTCTCCTAGGTACATTTCCTGTATTTGTATCTACCGTATAATGTTCTCCAGTTGTTCTCTGGAATGGGCTAGAGCTAGAAGCACTAGTTTCCATTAACTCCTTTTGGCTTATTACTGAATTTGTTTCAATTTCATCTTCACTAAGTATAAGGTCTTTCCAGATTTCCAAGAGACTTTAATAAATGTAGACGAATACATGTCAGACTTAGAAAGTATATACTCAGTAGTGAGTATAGAAACAGGAGAAAGTAGCAAACTAGATTCGTCTGACTCCGAAGCAGATGAATTTATAAATGAAATAGGAATGGAACAATTAGATCTAGATATAGATTTTAACACTATAAATAATTTAGTAAACATAAAAATAGACTGTGATCATATTTTTGAAAGAAATAAAGGATTAGATAGCAATGCTTGCTGCATTGTAAATGGTTCCCTAGTAGAAGTAAGAGGGCAAAATGTAAAACTTATTTCCTCGAAGGATGCATAGAATGCCTCCAGAAAGAATTTAACATTTTAATAAACCCCAAAGAAACCATAAAAAAGACACCTGAAGATTTAACCCTAGCAGTAAGAGTAATGACTCTAGAAACCAGAGTAAATACTTTAGAAACTAGACTTTTTCAATTAGAAAAAGGGAAACAAAAGGAACAAGATAGTGATCAAACAACTGAAGAAAATCAGATAAATGAAATAATTACTGAGCAATCTTCAGAACTAATGAACACAGAAAACTATAAGACTTTAATTTGTAATGAAGATAAGAAGTTTGGATCATTAAAACTACTAACTAAAATTAGAATTAAAGACAACGAGATTACAACTCTAGCACTGGTAGATACAGGTTGTACTAAAAGTATTTTAAATAAAAAGATAATCCCAAATAATCTAGTTAAAACTTTAGATAAGTCAGCTTCAGCCATGCAAATGGATGGGACACATAATGTGTATAATCATTATCTCCAAGAAGCCTCAATAAGTTTTATTAATACGTGTTCAAAATTTTATAATCCTAGTTATACAATGGATAGAATTTTGGTAAGAGAATTAAACATTAATACAGATTTTATTATAGGCTTAGATTTTATATTACACAATAATGGAAGCTATACTATAACAAGAGATGGTGTTATTTTCTTAAAAAATAGCACATACACCCCAGTACAGACAACAAAGACGGAGACGAAGGTTCTCCAAATCTCTCCAGTAAACCTACAAAATAAAATAGAAGACAGTTGTTGTCAAGACTGTAAAAATGGAGAAAAATATTGTAGTAAAAGTAACAATAGAGATCTCATTCTAGAAGAAATTCTAGAAGAAGACGACATAATCGATAAAAACTATACACTAATAGATATAGAAACAGATTTTTACAATTTCAAAAACGGAATAGACAAAATAGGAATAATAAAAAATCAAGCAGATTTAGATAACATAATAAAGATATTAGATGAATTAGAAATAATAGGAGAGAAGCCTTTAAAACATTAGAACAACAATAAAATATTATGTAAGTTAGAAATAATAAATCCAGAATACATAATTAAAACCGCATCAATAGAAGCGACTAATCAAGACCTAGAAGATTTCAAAAAACAGATTAAAGAACTAATCGATTTAGGAATAATAAGAAGATCTACATCTATGCATAGATCAGCATCTTTTATAGTTAGAAATCACTCAGAAATAGTTCGAGGAAAAGCTAGAATGGTAATCAATTACAAAAGAATAAATGATAATACTAGAAATGACGGATATAAATTACCAGATAAGACAGAACTAATTAATAGAATACAAGGTAAAAACATATTTAGCAAGTTTGACTGTAAGTCAGGGTACTGGCAGGTGATGATGCACCAAGACAGCATAGAATGGACTGCGTTCACTTGTCCAGAAGGACATTTCGAATGGTTAGTCATGCCATTTGGCTTAAAGACTGTCCCACCCATTTTTCAAAGAAAAATGGATTTTATTTTCGGGGATTATAAAAGATTCGTCCTAGTATACGTAGACGACATCCTAGTATTTAGTAATAATATTACTGAACATCTGGGACATTTACGGCATGATTTAGACTATTTGTCAGTAATGGAATTATAATAAGTAAAAAGAAAATGGAGTTATGTAAAAAATACATAAACTTCTTAGGAGTAGTTTTAGGAGAAGGGAAGGTAAAATTACAACCACATATAGCTAAGAAAGTCTTAGATATGCTGCATAAGTTAGATAATACTAAAGACTTACAAAAATTCTTAGGAATTTTAAACTACGCTAGAAACTTTATAAAAGATTTAGGAAAAGTAGCAGGACCTCTATACTCTAAAACAGGTTCAACAGGACAGAAACACTTCAACAGTGAAGACATAAAAATAGTAAAGCTACTAAAAAATTAAAAACATCCCAGACCTAAACATGCCTTTAGAAACAGACTACCTAATCATCGAAATCGATGGAAGTTTCGAAGGATGGAGAGCAGTACTAAAAGCAAAGCAAAATAAATATTGCAGTAAGACCACAGAAAAAATTTGCGCTTACCAGAGCGGAAAATATAAAGAAAAAGGCAATATGAGTAATATAGACGCAGAAATTTCAGCAGTTATTTACGGCCTTAACGCTTTCAGACTATACATACTAAATAAACCAGAAACATTAGTTAGAACTGACTGTGAAGCCATAGTCAAGTTCCATCAAAAAATAAATGATAAAAATAGCAGTAGAAGAAGATGGTTAAATTTCTTAGACACCATATCTATTTACAATTTAGTATTTGAACATATAAAAGGAAAAGACAACAATATAGCAACCCAGCTCAGCAGATTAAAGATTACGTCCAACTAACAAATTTGTTTATTTCTGTTCAGCATGAGCTCGTCAAGGACAAATCCGACAGACAAGGAGAAAGGCCCAGCCATACCCCAAGAAGACTTTAGACAACGGGTATTGGGTAACTTAAAGTTTAAACCCATGACCGAATTAGAGACTCATAATATAGAAAGACTATATTTTGGAAAAAATAAGCTAATTGCTTTTCCAAATTCTAATCTTACTTTTAATATTTTACCAGACTATGTTGTAGATAGACAACAAAAATGTTTAATAGACAATTTGTGGATTGCCCACAACAAAAAAGACACTAGTCACTTTGTGGCTACTTTAAATTGTACATGTCAATATTTTACTGAGAAAAACCAGGACAAAAAATTTAAGTTTTACGTAGTTGTCCATGGAAAAGTAAATGGAATTTTTCAGACTTGGTTAGAAGTTATAGACTCTATTAAAGACATAAAGAAATCTCTTTTTAAAGGTTTCAATGTATTCACAGAAGTATTAGACTATGCAAGAGGAGTACTTGGGCCAAATTACTTCATTTCCCCGGCCCTCGGACATAACCCAGATCAGACTCCACAATATATCATCCAGAGAGACACAAATAAAGTTATCTTTTGCGATCATTGTACAACAATGACCGAGACTGTAAAATGCCTCAACCATACTAAAGACCTACTCATACAACAAAATACCCAGCTCACAGAAAAAATCAAGGCGTTAGAACAGAAACTCCATCAGACTCAGAGTTCTCCATCTCCTTTAAAAATGGATGAGACAGGTGTGCATTCCCTTCTGAATGTAAATAGATCTACTGTACCAGATAAAGGTACATCTAGTCCGGTTCAAACGGTGGCCGGTAAAGACTTATCAAACCCATTTATGGCTATCACTTTGCCAAAAAGTGAAGAAGAAGAAATTTCTTCAACACCCAGACGAAAACTCCCGCAGACTTTTGCTACAGGATCATCGTCCCGAGCACGGAGTAGAAAAATAAAAAAAGAACAGAATTTGAACATAGAGAAAATAGTTTAAGCAACTTTAGAAAAAATGTTCAAAGAAAGAAAAGACTCCCAGAACAAGGACTCAGAACAAGACAAACATGAAAATCCAAGTCCACCACAATTACCCCAGGTATCAGTCCAAAATCCAAAAAATAATTAGGACAAAAATAGTATGGATCATGTTTCAGACACCGATAGCGAGTTCTTACAATCAAATTATGCTCAAGACCCAAACAATTACGACCAAGGAATGAGTTTTGAATCGATAGCTCTGCATAATTTGGACACTTAGGAAGAACAATGAACAGAGACCCAGACAAATAAAAGAACGGTGTATAACACTCCTCGAAAAAGAATGAATGAGATAGCGACAGACAATGACACCGAATAAAGGAGCAGACAATAAGGACAATAATTCAAGACAGCATCTCAGAAAAAAGAATTACTTTAAAAAAGCAGATGCTAAAGCAGGACAGCAACAGAAAACGACAAAATAAAAAAGAGACTTTTGAAAAAGTTTGAAGTGATGATGGGGCCCGCAGCGCACTCGGCTACAACTCAAAAGATTCTTATTACATTTTGAAGTCCGAAGTTGAAGTCCGCCAGACAGTATAAATAGCAGACTCGAGAAAAGAGTTAGACAGAAGGAAAACACATAAGAACTAAATGCAAGAAATCTCTCTCCCCTCTCTCTTCAACCCATTTGTATAAACTCCCCCTTATTTTCGAGAGCAGTTAGTTTTTTGCTTTCAGTAAGCGGCTAAGCTTACCTGGGCTTCCCGAAAGGGAAACCTCCCTGTATCTTCTTATTATGTAAGTCTACTTTCAGTAGTTATCTCCTCAGCATGTAAATTATGTTTGAAATATTAATGAATATATTTTGCAGTTTAAACTCTGCAGAAAATATGTTTATATCTGTATTTATCATTACTGTTATCATGAGGTTATTATTACTGTTAGAATCATGAACTCAATATGCTTAAAACTTAGTATATGGTTATCTTTTAAGCTCTATAATGACCTCAATGGATTAGCCTGTAAAATCCTATGTCAACGGTGGTTGATAATATGGCCTTTTGATGTCCTTTGAAGGACGATGTTGGCCTAAAAATTGGGTGTGGCTAAAGACGACTGTCATTTTTAGGGTAAGGCTTAAAGGAATAGATGAACAGTATGAATGAGCAAAGAGTGTTCACGAGATGAATAGTAGATAAGAACTCACATGACTGGACGTAGTCCAGAATTAAAAAAAAAACAATAATAATAATTTTACGAGGAGAGACACTATGATTGTAAGACAAACATAAGGGGAAAAAGACAGGAAGGGAGTACCGAGTAGGACTACACAACCTATTGAAATACCCCCCCCCTATTGAAACATTTTATTGAAATACCCACCCCAAATGTTTCAATAGGGAGGTATTTCAATAGGTTATGTAGTCCTACTCGGTACTCCCTTCCTGTCGTTTTCCCCTTATGTTTGTCTTACAATCATAGTGTCTCTCCTCGTAAAATTATTTTTTTTTTTTAATTCTGGACTATGTCCAGTCATGTGAGTTCTTATCTATTGTTCATCTCGTGAACACTCTATGCTCATTCATACTGTTCATCTCTTTCTTTAAGCCTTACCCTAAAAATGACAGTCGTCTTTAGCCACACCCAATTTTCAGGCCAACACCGTCCTTCAGCGGACATCAAAAGGCAATATTATCAACCACCGTTGACATAGGATTTTACAGGCTAATCCATTTAGGTCATTATAGAGCTTAAAAGATAACCATATACTAAGTTTTAAGCATATTGAGTTCATGATTCTAACAGTAATAATAACCTCATGATAACAGTAATGATAAATACAGGACATATCTCAGTTCTTCAATAAGGTATGTAGGGATTTTCTTCTTCTTTCGGCATGATCTATATACACATGATATAAACGTAACGTTACCCTATAGCAATTCCATTCTTGACAACTGGAAGTCTCTTTGTTATGTCTTGATCATACAATATAATTTTCAGAGAGTTTATTCATGGATTGTAAGTTTATAAGGTCAAGTAATGATAAGGATGTCAGTCTCATAATATTGATCGAATGTGTAACAACTTTATGTCACTCTGACTAAATTAGTAAGCATGACATGTCCTTCAGTTGTCAGTCATACATATATATTATGCATTCGTATTGCCCTCAGAGGGCAATGGTGTTATATATGCAACTCATACATATATAACATTGGTGATATTGCCCTCAGAGGCCTAAGGTGTTATATACGCAGCTCATACATATATAACATTACCCTCAGAGGAATAGGTCATTATATACACAGATTATACATACTTGATAAAATTACCCTCAGAGGCCTACATCATTATATACGCGATTAGTACACATATCTATACAGTTTGAGGTACTGTGGCATTATATGTTTCAAGTGGTATCTCTCATCTCCTTGGATATTTTTGGTTTATTTATAGCCGATTATGACCTACATATTCAGTACATCTTTTGCACTGATGTCCCTTCTGGGGCACTACGTTTCATGCCTGCAAGTATAGATAGACGGAGCGGCATTCCTCCCTAGTAGGTGATCTAATCCAATGTGACATTGTCACACTTCCTTCCCTTAGATTTATAGGTACAAGAGTCCTTAGGTACGATTATATATGCTAATAGTGTTTTGGGGTATGGTGGGGCCTTGTCCCAATTTGTTGGTATATACATGTTACTCATAGAGTCTTTCAGACTTATGTATAATGGATATTGGTAAGTCGTGTCTTTGTCGGCCCTCTTTGCTATCAGTATACTCATCTAGTGGCCTTGGTTATTTGTATATATATATATATATATATATATATATATATATCCTGTTGGGACTCTTCTGCATGCATGTTGTAATTCAGTCTTGTATCATATGGTTACTTGGAGGCCTTATTGGCCCAAGTTTTGTATTATAGGGTTCGGATACTATAGTAGTACACTCAGGCCTTCGGTCGCTGGGTGTCGGCCACCCTCCAAGGCTGGGGTGTGACAAACTTGGTATCATAGTAGGTCTGTTCTAGGGAGTCTACAAGACGTGTCTAGTAGAGTCATCTTTATATGTGTTATGCACCATACTTATAAGTAGGAGGCTACAAGATATTTAGGATGGTTACTTCTCTTCCCTATCTAGATCATGCGATAGTGCTAAATTGTAAGTGTTCACTGATGTAAGAAAGCTCGCGGACCTAAACTCTCAATATAAGTCGGGAAATATTTTTCTAAGAGTGCCAACTATGTCTCGTCAATCTACACTAACATGCCTAATGTGGCATGGAAAATAGAGTGCAGTTGGAGTTGTCACATGAAGATCTGAGAGGCTTGTTTATTTCGGCTTTGTGTGTATTTCTTGGCCGAAGACCATTTTGTTTCTTTTAGCATATCTTTAATTCCTAGCTTCGCTTGTAGTTCTCCTTAGGACATGATGTAACATGTAAATAACTCCTAGATCCCATTAGGACACAATTAATAAGACATGTAATAGGGAAGAAGATGACAAAGATGAAAAGTCCTCCAAGGGATGACGAAGCCGAAAGGTTAAGGACAAGGTGGCAAGGACAAGAATGATCTAGAAGATAAGGCTTCCTAGAAGGAAATTCGTAAACCAACTAGTTCATAAATTTGGCTACTTGAAGACATCAAAATCGGCCAAGGGGAAGATCAAGAGTTGTCCGAATGATTCATCAAAGCAACTACAAAGAATGGAAGCTTCCAAACATATTCCAAGAAGATGAGATTTTTGGAAGAACCAAGTTCATGCATTCTTCTGGTGTTAAAAAGATTTTGTTCATCCTTGTCTCCAAGTAAAACCAAAATATTTCCCATTGTTCCCACAATGGCCGAGAAGTTCCTTGATCACCAAGTAAATCCAAATCCTTCACCATTTGTCCCCACTTAGGCCGTGTAGTTTGTGTCTTTTATTATTCTTCTAGAAAGGTCCATGTGTTACTATAAATAGGACCTTGAGGATAATGTAAATACTTGGTTATGAATGAAATATAAACTTGAGTGTTTACTCAAAAACTAAAGTATTCAACTTGTTTGTTCTCTACCGTAGTTGGTACTTGTGTGGGCCTTCGGTTCTTGTGTGAACCAAACCCTTAGTGTAAGTTTAGATAAGACTTATGTGACTTAGTTGAACCCAAAATAAGTTTCCCTTCGGTGTAAGTCTTGGTTATGACTTGTGTGATCTAATCAAAACCAAGCTTAAGGAACCCCTTGGAACAAGTGGACATTGGAACTTGTGCGATCCAACAAAACCCAAACCTAGGGTCTACCATAAGGTTAGCGATCACCATCACTTGGCTTGTTCACGATTATTTACTTAGAAACACCAGTCTAGACCTTGGCCAAACTCATCTTGGTGTCGACTCCAGCATTAAAACACTCGTGTCTCTATCCTTGTTATATTGACCGTCCATCGCTTGGTTTGTACTCGGGTTTACACCTAGCATATCGTGTTCATTCCTTGACAAACCACTATCTTCCTTACTCCATTATATCCCAAAATACGTCCCTAACCTCCACATAAAAGGTCACCACCCGAAACAGTCCATAAATACCCGTCCAATACCGAAACACCAAACAGTCCACAAAACACCCCTTACCGATAACCTCACTGTTCCACCTAGCTGTCGTCACCTTGAAACCACACAACTACCAAACCCCGACCATCAATACAACCGTAAATGTGTCTAGAACAACCCCACAAAACGTTTTAACCCAACTCCTCCCAAAACTACACGTCCAAGTACCACAATACCCCACTGTCCGGCAGAAACCGAGAACCCCAACTTTGAATCCTTTTTCATGTCAACCCGTGTTCAATAAAACTCTGAACCACTTACCCATATCACCCTTCCTTACTTACATCATATTGGTATCAGAGCGAGGCCATCCCATCCCACGCTTTGACGATATGGCTCACGTAAACAAAGAAGAACTTCGGAGGGTCATAAGTGATATCTTTGCGGAACATGCACCAATTTTGAGGAAAGAACTTGCGAGGCATGCCGTGAGTAAAAATGCCAAGTCAAAGGTTGTACAAAATAGCCCAGGGAATGAAAGTAAAGGTACCCAAATACCCTATGTTAAATCCACGAATGTTAAAGCAAAGGGCGGAATCTCTTTTACTAATTCCTTGTATAATCACAAAAGTGAAAAGAAGAATCAAAAGGTAAAAGATGGTGATAACGTTTTTACTAATACTTTGTATAGACACTAAAATATAGATGTTACAATAAGTATAGATAAAAGGAGAAAGAGGTGTTTCAAATGCCAAGGACGAGGGCACTTCGCTAATGAATGTTCCAATCCCTGCGTCATGACTACAGTAGAATATGTTGATCCTGTAGAAGAACATCGAGAATGTGGGTTCTCCCTTGCTATTAAGGAACCCATACCACTTGAATAACAAGAGGAAACCGAGACTCCCTTGCTTACACAAAATATGGAGAAAGAGTCTAAGAAGGGGAGCACTATAGGTGCCAACTCAAGGGAGCCCTTGGAAGTTGTATGTGCGGACGAGCTTGCAACCGGGTCACCAATGGTGGAAGGTATTGGACTTGCACTTGGTTTATTTCCAAGAAGTTCATTACCTAGTCATCAATCCTATGGCCACAATCTGAACAAGGATATAATCTTGATGGAGTCAAAAGAAAATAAAACTTAGCACACGTGTGTTGAAAGCCGAAAGGTCGACAACTTCATCATGGGCAACAAACTTCCTATGCCGAGGTTGAAATACCTTTTTGATGAATTGAGTGGAGCCAAATTGTTCATCAAGATAGATTTAAGTAGTGTCTACCAACACATGAAGATACGAGAGGGGATTATACGGAAGGTGGTCTTCAAAATCCAATGTGGTCTCTACGAGTGGCTTATAGTGTCATTCAGAGTTTGTGACGCCATAAACTATTCCATAAGTCTCATTCACAAGGAATGTTGGACACAAGAACACAAGGTATTACCTGAGGCCTCCATATTAATCCACCCATGGTCGAAACCATCTGAAATTGGTCCGAGTGTACAAATGCAAGGGCGATAAGAAGCTTACATGGCTCAACTTCTTTCTATCCTCATGCCATCCAAGACTATGCTTTCCTTACTTCCCCTATTTTGAACCTTGAGGTTGAACATGATATTAGAGTCATCTTACTTTAAGACCAAGAATCCATAGTTTCCTTTAGTGGATGATTGGTTGATACACTGCTTCCTTATTATACTTAAGAAGCGTAATTTTGTGTGGTGCAAAGGAAGTTGAATCCGAGACTTTCTAAGTGGGTAGCATACGTACAAGCTTCCACATTCATCACAAGACATGAAGATGACAAATCCCTTATAGAGGCGGATACACTTCTTCAAAGGCCCCTAATGTTGACCATGCGTAGGCAAAGGACGATGGGATTTCATGTATTAAAAGAGTTCCATGAATGAGATCCCAAGTTTGAAGATGTAAAGGAAGTGGTAAGGAAGTGTTCCACATTTCAAAGGGCTAAAAGATTCTTCCACCAAGAAACACATATTCCTTGGCCGGTTGCGAAGCAACCATGGGAAGAAGTGCACTTGGATTTCATCATTGTCTTACCAAAACCACCACGGGACAAAAACTATATCGTGCCATTTATATTGTGCAACGCTACAAGATCTACCATGAGTTTCATGAACAAGATGCTACCACAATCCATGTGCTATATCGCATCATCCGAGGGCATGTGTGATAATCCAACCATAGTGTAATCTAGCCAAAGATGACCCGAGTCTACGGGAGCCAATGCGGTAAATAGCTTTTTTGGTTCGGCTTCTTCTCTTTATCTTATCATACAAAATTGTTGTACCCTTGCTGCCCCTATCAACGAACTAATAAGAAGAGATGATAATGAATGGTTCCGAGGAGAAACAAGAGTCTTTGAAGCCTTGAAAAAAAAAAGTTAGTTCTGGTTCAATCTCTACCAAGTCGTGAAGGGCCATTGAGAGTCGAGCATGAAACTAGAGTAGGTGCCATCCTTTGCTCTAGCACAAAATTGAATGGTGCACCGTACCATTATTCTACCTATGGCAAGGCATTATATCTTATGGGATTCGTGGCTCAATAAGGACATCATTTTAAGTCAAAATCGTTTGGCTTGTAAAACCTCCAAACTTATTCAATGATGAAAGGCGCCCACAAAATAAAACTTCCAAAGTTATTCAATGAGGAAAGTGGTAGATCAACGCTTGTTGTTGAACGCTTATTACCACATTTAGACGGCACGAATTTGAGGGCAAATTCCTTTAAAGAAGGGGAGATTGATGTAAGAAAGCCCGCGGATCTAAACTCTCAATATAAGTCGGGAGATGTTTTTCAAAGAGTGCCAACGATGGACCCTCAATATATACTAACATGCCTAACATGGAATGGAAAATAGAGTGGAGTTGGAGTTGTCACGTGAAGATTCGAGAAGCATGTTTATTTTGGTTCTGTATGTAGGTCTTGGCCGAAGACCATTTTGTTTCTTTTAGCTTATCTTTAATTCCTAGCTTAGCTTGTAGTTCTCCTTAGGACATAGTGTAACGTGTAAATAACTCCTAGCTCCTATTAAGACACAATTAATAAGCTATGTAATAGGGAAGAAGATGACAAGGACGAAAAATCTTCCAAGGGATGACTAGGCCGAGAGATTAAGGACAAAGTGGCAAGGAAAAGAATGATCTAGAAGATAAGGCTTCCTAGAAGGAAATTCATGAACCAACTAGTTCATAAATTTGGCTACCTAAAGACATCAAAATTGGCCAAGGGGAAAATCAAGAGTTGGCCGAATGATTTATCAAAGCAAATACAAATAATTCAACTTGTGTGTTGTCTACCTTAGTTGATCCTTATGTGAACCTTCGGTTCTTGTGTGAACCAAACCCTTAGTGTAAGTTTAGCTAAGACTTGTGTGACTAAGTTGAACCAAAACTAAGTTGAACCAAAACTAAGGTTCCCTTCGGTGTAAGTCTTTGTTAGGACTTGTGTTACCTAATCAAACCCAATCTTAAGGAACTTCCTTGGAACAAGTGGACGTTAGAACTTGTGTGATCCAACCAAACCCAAACCCAGGGTCTATCATAAGGTTACCGGCCACCCTCACTTGGCTTGTTCAGGGGTTTGTACTTACAAACCCCGGTCTAGACCTTGTCCAATTGGCCAAACTCATCTTGGAGTTGACTCGAGCATTAAAACACTCGTGTCTCTATCCTTGTTATATCGACTGTCCATCGCTTAGTTTGTACTCGGATTTGCACCTAGAATCTCATGTTCACACCTAGAATCTCATGTTCATTCCTTAACCAACCACTATACTCCTTTCACCATTATATCCCAAAATACATCCCTAACCTCCACATAAAAGGTCACCACCCGAAACAATCCACGAATACCCATCCAATACCAACAACACCAAATAGTCCACAAAACACCCCTTACCGATAACCTCACTATTCCACTTAGTTGTCGTCACCTTGAAACTACCCAACTACAAAACCCAGACCATCAATACAACCTTAAATGTGTCTAGAACAACCCCACAAAATGTCTTAACCCAACTCCTCCCTAAACTACCCGTCCAAGTACCACAATACCTCACTAGCCGGCAGAAACCGAGAAAGCCAACTTTGAGTTCTTTTTTATGTCAACCCATGTTGAATAAAACTCGAAAACACTTAACCACTTATACCCCTCCTTACTTACAACATTCACTCTTAAACCCCATTAATGTTCTCAGTTATTCCTGCTACTATTAGAAGACATGAGGCTCTATGAAGAGTAGATAAGCAGGCAAGAGAGGGTGCCAGTCAAGCACCAACCACTGACTCGGGAAGACAAGATCACCAAGATGAGGTAATATCTCGGGCCTCCAAGACTCCACCCCTACCACCACCTCAAGAAGGACATAGGGGAGCTGATGTGCCTCCAATTCCTCCTCCAGTTTCCCCCGATCAGGACCTAGATTTGGAAAATGTGGTGAAACTATTAACTCGACTTGTGTCCTCTCAAGCCCAGCGTCTGACTCCCAATGTTGTTGATAGAGATGTAAGTGTGAGAGTTTAGGATTTTGTTCACTTAGACCCTCCGGTATTTATAGGAACAACTCTCGATGCGGACCCATATAATTTTTTGGATAGGACGCAGCGAACTATATGAGTTATGCATGCAATGGAATCTAAGACAGTAGAGTTGGCTACCTATATATTGCGGGATATGTCTGCAACCTGGTTTGAGACTTGGGAGTAGACTCCAGGATCCTAAGCCCCGTATTTGGGTTGGAGGGAGTTCTCTGAAGCATTTTTACAATTGTATATGTCGATTGCGCTTTGACGAGACAAGCGAGATAGGTTATTACATTTGGAGCAGGGTAATACATTTGGCCGCAACCGTTGGTGTAGCGCTCCTGCTCGGCTTTGAGGTAGGCTACAGTTTAGTTTTTCGAGACTCTGATAAAAATACATAGTAGTTATAAATATTGATGGGTATTGGGCATGTTTGAGGGTCCTACTCAAATAGTTGTAATGAACGTTTGAGTGGGTACCAGTGTTGAACTGTAATGATGGGTGATTTTGGGGATCAGCCTTATGTTGATTTCGTCTGCTGTTATTTGGGATTGTCGCCATTATGTGGGATCGTCTCCATATTTGATATTGTTGTGTTTATTCATCACATTCTTTGACATGATATCCTGATTGTGCTAGGATTATTGTTGATAGACTACTTTGATATGAAATCATATGTATTGGATCTTATCTGTGTTATTAAACTTTTGAAAGCATGTCATATTTTATCTCTATCTTGGTTGCATCTCATTATATCATGATATCTTGCCTTATACTGTCATTTGCATGCATACAGTCAAGGTTCTGTGATATTGCTATGAGAGTGGTATGAATGTGTTGTGGGCGTAAGAGGCCGGAAAGGTAATAATACTTATGAGATTATGATGATACGGATGGCTTGGGTTGCACACTTTAATGGATATTGATACAAGGTGATAGGAATTGCATGCCTGCAATATGATATTATTACATCCAAGAGCTGAGCTTTCTGATCGAATGAGTTATTCTAGAACGGAGGGGTATATGGACTTCGGGGAGCTCTGTCTAAGTTGAGCTTCTCCTTGAGGGGGTCCCCAATGGGTCACTTTTATATGGAAAATCCATTTAAAGTGTGTATACCGGTTGATAGAAAGGTACCTTGCATATGCATTACATTTTTATCATACATATATCTATACATTGATTAATTGTGGTTTGATAATATGATATGGTTAGTTATTGAAACTTGGGTGAAACCTTGATTTACTTGGATTAAATTGATGGTATTTGATTAGAATGGTCGCTATGATTGAACTTGTCTATGTGAATACTTGAAAATAATGATTATACTGGTCTCTATGAACAATTAGATAAATGGTTGAGGTTGCTGAATTGATTTGGCTACCGTGTGTGTCTTGCTTCCTCGTGTATCGGTTTTGGAATTTAATAATTATAAGTCTAAGTGTTTGATGTCAACTACTACTGTGGTCGGAAATGTAAAATTATGCCATGACTATTGTCTAGGTCTAGGGAATTATGTGCATTTGTGTGTTGTATGGTAATTGATCGTGTGACTGGGTAATGAGTCTAGTAAGGAATATGTGGTAAGTGTCACTAGTGGAAAGGTAGTTGTGGAATGATCTATGTTTGTCAGATAGTAATTTTATAGCGACTTAACTAAGTGTAATTCTAAGGTTAATAAAAGAGTTAACACCATCATGTTTAGTTTAGGTGTAACACTCCTGGAAGCATTCTAAAATGGTTGTTGTGATGTAACTTTGACTCATTTATTTAATGTGAGAAGTTGGGTAAGTGGGGTTAAGCTTGAATATGACTTGGACAAGAGAGTACTAGTCGGCAAGTACTATGATAGTAGGGTCCCTGTATAAGTGAATGGATTGATTGTACTTGACTGTAATTGAAACCTTATATGAACAATGTGACATGATGAATTAGTGAATTGATGTGTGTACAACGTGACTTATATGAGCTATTGAACTGTCTATTATAGGCTTATCTGGTGTCATCTTAATATTTATCTTTGTTATGTATCTCTCATTGTTGTCGGCATATGATGTCTACAGGGGTACGTTGTGTACTCATGCTACACTTGCTGCATATTTTCCTAATGCAGATACATATCCCTTTACCAGTTCATGAGCTCGAGTGTGAGTTCGAGCAGGCAGACTTCCAGGGTTCGGGGTGAGGATGATTCCATTCAGCATGCTCTAGATAGTCTTATATTTATTGTCTTTCATTGTATTTTATAGACATGTACAACCTTTCAGTTTTGGCACTTTGGTGCTATTGACTTTCAGACTTGTATTCCGCATTAGTTATCTTGTATCATAGACCAGATTTTGGGGGTTGTATTGACGTTTTGATTATATTTTTGCATTTCTTTCATGTTGTTTTTTTATATAAGAAGTGGTTCACCTACCGGTGGGAATGTGTAGGTGCCACCACGATTCCTAAAAAGGGGTCGTGACACAAACAAACTTTAAGTTGAACAACATTGGGCATTAAATGAGCTAAACAATTTATACATGATTAAAACAAGTCATAAATTATTACATTACGCCTTATTTTAACTATACATGTTAGTTTAAGTCATCAAAACACCTCAAATCAACACTCATCTATTGTAATATCAAAATTTTAAACTAAATCTACTAAAATTAAGGAAAACAATGACATGAATATGGAATTACCTTGTATTGAGGCGGCCGAAAGGTTCAAGGGGAGCTTGTCTTCACTCTCGAACCTCGTGGACCACAAATCACACAAAAAGAAAGGTTTTAGTTGTAATCGACCGATTTATACTAAGTATGGGTTCCACCAAATGGCTTGGATCCCAAGTTAAGCACAAATAGTCGGATTTTAACTCGAATTATCTTTCAAAAATATGAATGGAAAAATTCATGCTCGGACTTGAATCTTTTTTAAACTTGTCAAAACTTTTTAAAACTTTTGAAAACTTTATTTTTTTAGAAAAAGAAAAGAAAAGAGGTTTAATTCATAGAGTTATCGATACCCTAGCAGACCTTAATAGATCGATGTGGGAGAATAACAATTTAGGGGGGGAAATCTCCAAAAGTTCTCAACCAATCACTATTCGAATTTTGATCTCGTAATGAGACAACACACAATTAAGGATTTGCAGAAAAAATAGAGAGAGAGGGGCGATCTAACCTTGTGTGGGTGGGGTAGTGGTGGCGTATAGGTGAGAGAAGGGTTGGCAATTAATGCCCTTTCCCTTCTCGGACACACCAGTCTGCAGACGAGCATGCGTACAATTGCAGTTGGATTTTTTTCCATGAAGAGGGCGATGATCTGTGCGGCTTGGGTTTCTCTAAGAAACCAAAATCGTGAAAAAATGAAAAGGGAAAGTATTTTTCCCTTTTATGCCTAATCGATTGGGTCTGGGCAGGGTCTTGGGCCTTTTGTCTTTGGCTTGGCCGACCTAGCACTTAAATGACAAATGACCCAATTCAATTTTAAAACTTTGAAAAAAATATGGTCACATTTGGAAAATGTGGCCATTTTATAAACTAAAAAATGACTGAACGATTTCGAATATAGCCTAATTAAGTAAAAAGCTTTAATTTAAGATCCAATTTGATACTAATTAGAAATTTAAGAAACACAATATGCTTTAAATTTTAGATGTTGTTCCGTCATATTATTCAATTAAGCAACTTCTCGATTTTGACGAAGCAAAATATTAATTTCTTTAAATTGAGAATTTTAAGACAATTAACTTTCATAATTACCTTCAAAAATCCTAAAAATTGTAAAATACCATGAAAATAGGATATGATATACAACAAATATACTAGATGATATCTTGTCAAATATTTTTGGAATAATTTACTACAATAATGTTCGTCATGTAAAATTATTAGGTGTCAACACTATGCTCTCCTCCTTAGCTTACACATCGCCTCTTGAATGATAATAATGTGATTAACCTTAAGCAACAATTGTACCCTTTGAATTGGTGAGACACTCCAGCTCACTGAACTAAATGCTTATCTCGTATTTTAACTTATTGATGCCCAGCTCATAAATCATCAAAAATGGACGTCACAGTCTATCCTAAGAAGGGGTTCTGATGCATCTACAATGATCTACCACCCCTTAATATGTGTAGAATAAGCTATTTATCAATCACTTGTTAACAATTATCTAGAGCTCTCTATGAATCACCCCTTAGTATCAATTCATAACTTATTAATGACCATTCGCCGTCTATTGATAACCCCGTTACAGTAATTCAGATGCTATTGAAAGGATTTCCTCTTAATGGAACTATGACCCTTTGATAGTTAGTGGGACTATCAACACAAGATCTCTTAACCTGCCTATAATTTATCAGATTATCCACTTAATTCACCTCATGTATAATTTTATCATTGCGTATCTATCCTCAGGGCCATCAACATAATTTGTTAGAGATAACTCTGTATACATGTATAGTGATTTCATGATTCATCTTAAACAAGTTTCTATACCCCAATTCCAATTACATAGGGACTATCTATATCGCCACTATCTTAAGCAATGACCAATAATCCCTAATGATTATTTACCAATTCGTCCATAAGACTAGCATGTTTCAACAACACTCATTTCACAAACGTATAGAATGTTTCTTACGTAACTTATGTAACTTTTATAGCTTCTTACCAATCATTCAAATACTATCCCTATGACTTGTCCTAGGTATGCTTCTATCATTCCTTATTGCCCTTTAGGGGTTATAATTATAAACAACCTTAATTAGGTATACCACCCTCTTAACAGCAAATTATGAACTTGACCCTAATAATTAATATGACGTATAGGAATACAATCCGCACGTGTAGAGCATGGCTCTAATCTGACTTATGAAACCCATAACCCGAGATTAGTGCACTTTTATAATCTTTAGACATTATAGTAAGGGAAAACAATCTATGTAGGAGTAGGAAGTCTACGACATATGGATTTGGGATGACTTTCGCGCAGGGTTCAGCTCTATAGCATACTATGATCCGTAGATAGCGACTCTCCAACACTGTTCATCTTAAGTAGGATACTCTAATCCCATTATGGTAAATCAAAAGCTATCGGTATGATTATTCTTAATAGGAAGTATGACCTACCGATAAACACTTAAAGCTATTGTTGTGGTTCATCTTAAGTAGAAACTACATCCTATGTACAATCCCTTGGCAGCTACCAATTTAATTCATCTTCATTGGAAACTATAACTCATCAATGGCTCATCCTCTAAGGCTAACAATATGGTGTATCTTACAGAAGACACTAGGACACCGCCACCATTAATACCTACAGTTCATAAGAACTATACAATCTACACTATACCCCAAAAGTTATTTCTCTGTCACTTTTCCTCGTATTTCTTAATTATTCACCTCGCTATCATCGCAACGTCTACTATTCCTAGGATAGCTCTCTTCTAAGAGCTAGATGGCCTTAGCAAATGAGTAAACACTTAAGTTTTTCTATCAATCAACACTGATCATTTACAAGTCCTAAGGTTCCTATTTATAGTAAACAAAAGACTATTCTAGAAAACAAACTAAAGACACAAACTTTCGGCCTAGTGGGAAAAGGGTTCGCGTTTTCTTGTTGGCCAAGAAGCTTCTTAACTTTGATGTGATCAATGGGAAAAGGTTTGGCTTTTTCTTGGAGACAAAGTCAAGCTCAAACTCCTTCACACCTCTTAGTGGTGTCCAAGTCGAAAAGGGGATGGATTGGTCCTTTCAAGACTTCATCTTCTTGGAACTAGTTTGGGAGCTTCCATTCTTTGTTCTTGTTTGACAAGCAATTTCGGCAAACTCTAGGCCTTCTCTTTGGGAGACTTTCTTGTCTTCAAATTTAGTCCTTGAAGTATCCATCTTCTAGAAGTCTCTTGTCCTTTCCGTGGTGTCGACCAAGTCATCATTTGTCCTTGCCATCGTGGCTTGGACAAACTTTATACGGTTTTGGTCCTTTGGAGAACCTCTCGGCTTTTGTCTCCCTCTTTCCTATTACATGGTTTATTAATTGTGTCATAATGGGAACTAAGAGTTGTTTACACATTACATCATGTCCTAAGCTAAGAGTTAAAAGATACGCTAAGAAATAAAAGAAAACAACAAGCTAAAAGAAAACATGGTCTCGGCCAAGACCAACAAGAAGGCCGAATAAAACTTGCTTCTTAGATCTTCATGTGATAACTCCAACTCCACTCCACTTTCCATGCATTTTTAAGCACATTATCATTTGTTGATTTAACATCTTTGGAACCCCGCGCTTATCACCTTGAGGATCAATTGGACACCTTGAGCTCACGGGGATATTTCCATCAAACTCCCTTTCTTTGAAAGAATTCATCCTTGAATTCATGCCGTCTAGGGGTAAAAAATGTCTCAAGTGTTGATCCAATATTTTCACCATTATATAGAATTGGAAGTCTTATCTTGTAGGTGTCTTCTTCAAAATTTGCCAAATACGGATCTGAATACAAGACAATATGTTTGGTCGTCTTATGAAGTTCATATTGGATCTCGAATTCCATAAGATGTGTTGTCTGGCCATAGGTAGAAGGACGACACGGTGCATCACTCAACTTTGTGTTAGAGCAAAAGGTGGCACCTATGTTTGTTTTATTTTTTATGCTCAATGGCATTTCAAGGCTTCGCACGAGTAGGACCGGAGCTTCATAACTCTACAAGAGTTCAAGTGCTCTTGTTGTTCCTCGGAACCATTCATACTTACCTTCTCTCATGAGTTGGTTTATAGGGGCAGCAAAGTCATAATATCTTCGCATGAAATGATGAGGAAACGAAGCCGGACTAAGACAATTATTTGCAGAAACTATGCCCATAGGCTCGGTACATCTTTGGCTAGATTTCATCATGGTTGGATGAGCACACAAGCCCTCGGATGATGTGATATGATCTATGGATTGTTGGAGCGTGCTAGGCATGAAGCTCATGGAAGAGTTTGGAATGTTACATGCTCCAAATGGCATCACAAACCATTCGTACAGATCATGTTTGGCATTAGAATCCAACTTCCTTTTACTTCCTTCTCGGGTTCTTATGTGATGGTATCCATCCCTCAAATCATCCTCGGGGAACAGCTACATTTTATTCCCTCCACCCAAGAGATTTCTCAAGCTGGGCATAGGTATTATGCCTTCATAGTGAGGGCATCATCCTTTTGGCAACATATGGGCCAAGCTTTCAATAGTGTGGGAGCTGTGTAGGGACCAAGGCATTCTCGGTTTTGTTCTTTGCCTACCAACTCTTGTTCTTGACATCCATAGTCTTGGTGAGTATACAATGAGCTTCTTGAAAATAAATCAAGAGCAAGTTCATTATCTTCCTTTGGTAGAGTTCCGGATGTTTTGTTTCTTGGGAATTCCATGTTGGCATCTTCTTCCATGCGGCTTTTCTCATATAATGGGTTGACAAAGAAAGTACCGCCCATTTTCTCAACTTGGTACAAAGGGTTGGTAAAGAAGGTCCAACCTTGTTTTGTATCTTCATCCTTCTTCGGAATATGATCATAGGGAGGGAGGGATCTTCTGAGAACTAGCTTACCAATATGATCAACATTATTGCTTGATGGTAGCTCGGTGGTTGGCTTATTTGGCATGGCATCTCCCGAAACCTCTACGGGTTCCTTTAAACTGGTTTCTTCTCTAATTGTTCCTCCTCCGAGACTTTCCTCGCATACCAATGAGTTCGTAGGACTCCCCTTCTCAGATTATTCCTTTATATTTTGTGCAACGAGTGAGAGAGACTCGGCTTTTCTCTTCATTGCACTTCGAATTCTCATGGCCTTCACCTCACTAGGTGACATTGGCACCAACCGGATCTTCCTACTATCTTTTTGAAAGGAATAAGTGTTCCTTCCTTCATCATGTTGTGCCTTCGTTTCAAGTTGCCATAGTTGCGCCAACAAAATATGACATGCATCCATAGGGAGGATGTCACACCATACCTTATCTTCATATGTTCCAATCCGAAAGCTAACAAGAGTTTGCCTTATAATTCTTGGATTTTCTTCTTGGTTTGCCCATTGGAGAGTGTATGGGTTAGGATGCTCGAGGGTGGGTAGTTCTAACTTGTCCACCATTTATACAGAGACCAAGTTGACACCACTTCTTTCATCAATAATCACATGGAATACTTTATCATTTACCTTGCAACGTGTGTGGAATCGTTGCTCCCCTTGTGTCTTCCTTTGGAATTCCTTGACTTCGATCTTTTCTATAGAAATGGAATTTCCACAACCGGGGTATTCTTTCTCCTCATACTTTGGATTGATTTGCACAACCCTTGGATTAGCATTTTTATTCCCGGCATGTCTCGAAATGTCCCTTCTCAATAGTTGCACTTGTTCCGCAACTATTTCGGATAAGGCCCTCCTAAGTTCGTTGCTTATTTGCTCCATAACGTCAAAGTGTGGGACAAGATGTCTAAGATCTGATACCAATATGATAGATATAAGGAGGGATGATGTTTGGTAAGTGGGTCGGGTGTGGAGGATGTTTGGGTTGACCCGAAGTAGGATGGCAATATAGGGTTCTCGGATTAATGGGACAGTGGTGTGTTTGAGGGTAATTGCGGGAGACTGTAGAGGGAATCCGGTCAAGGACTTTTGTGGGATCGTTTTATACACGTTGTGGGTGAATGTGATGATCTGTCTTTGGTGGTTTAGTGGTGGCAGGCTGGTGCAACATAACTGAACCAGTGAGATTCTCGGCAGGGAGAGTTACACGGACGGTTTGGTGTTGAGAGACTGTTTCGGGTAGATGTATATGGAATCGGTTTTTAGGAGTTTTAAATGGTTGTTATAGATATGTTGAGGGTCATGTATATTCTAGGTATTTGGTGGTTTGGTGGTGGCAAGGTTACGGAACTAAACTGAGGCAGTGAGGTCTTGGTTGGTGATTGTAGTGGACTGTTTGTGTGTTGTTGGGATTGGACGGGACTTTGTGGGTGGTTTCGGGACTTGGCCTTTGTGGAGTATAGTTCTAATGTATTCTGGAGTGTGGGGGTGAAAGGAATGAGATGGTTTGGATGAGGTATGGATACGGGATGCAGTTACAAACCCGAGGACACAAACCAAGTGTTGGTTGGTACATTTTGGGTTAAGTGTTTGGTTATTGTGGTTGTAGTGAAATTCGGTCGATATGGTAAGGATAATGACAATGGGGTTTTAATGCCTAAGTCGACACCTTAATGAGGTGATCAATTTAACAAGGACTAGACCGGGGTTGCTAAGTACAATCCGGAATACAAACCAAGTCAAGTTGGCCGGAAACCTTAAGATAGACCCTAATCTTAGGCTAGGTTGGATCACACAAGTTCCAATGTTCGCTTACCACCAAGGGGGTTCCTCAATCTTGGGTTTAGTTAAGTCATAAAGTCATAACCAAACTTACACCGAAGGAAAACCTTAGTTTGGGTTCAACTAAGTCACACAGTCTTAGCTAAACTTACACCAAAGGTTTGGCTCACACAAGAACCGACTAAGAGTAGACACACATAAGTGAATACAAATAGCAAATGAGTAAACACTCAAGTTTTTCTATCAATCAACTCTGATCATTTAAAATTCCTAAGGTTCCTATTTATAGTATACAAAATACTATTCTAGAAAACAAATTAAAGACACAAACTTTCGGCCTAGTGGGAAAAGGGTTCGAGTTTTCTTGTTGGCCAAGAGGCTTCTCGACTTTGGTGTGATCAATGGGAAAAGGTTTGGATTTTTCTTGGAGACAAAGTTGAGCTCAAACTCCTTCACACCTCTTTGTGGAGTCCAAGTCGAAAAGGGGATGGATTGGTCCTTTCAATACTTCATCTTCTTGGAACTAGTTTGGAAGCTTCCATTCTTTGTTCTTGTTTGACAAACAATTTTGGCCAACTCTTGGCCTTCTCTTTGAGCGACTTTCTTGTCTTCAAATTAAGTCCTTGAAGTATACATCTTCTAGAAGTCTCTTGTCCTTGCCATGGTGTCGACCAAGTCATCGTTTGTCCTTGCCATCGTTGCTTGGACAAACTTTATACGGTTTTGGTCCCTTTGGAGAACCTCTCGGATTTTGTTTCCCTCTTTCCTATTACATGGTTTATTAATTGTGTTCTAATGGGAGCTAAGAGTTGTTTACACATTACAGCATGTCCTAAGCTAAGAGTTAAAATATAACCTAAGAAATAAAAGAAAACAACAAGCTAAAAGAAAATATGGTCTCAGCCAAGACCAATAAGAAGGCCGAATAAAACTTGCTTCTTAGATCTTCATGTGATAACTCCAACTTCACTCCACTTTCCATGCATTTTTAAGTACATTATCATTGGTTGATTGAACATCTTTGGAACCCCGCGCTTATTACCTTGATGACCAATTGGACACCTTGAGGTCACGAGGATATTTCCATCAGCTTTGCTTGTGCTTATGTTTTTTCTTCAGCTGAGGGTCTTTAGGAAACAGTCTCTCTACTTACCAAGGTAAAGGTAAGGTATGTACACTCTACCCTCCCCAGACCCCATGTTGTGGGACTTCACTGGGTATGTTGTTATTGTTATTGTTGTATTTAGTACATTCAGACAGTCAGGTGTGTCAGGGGCCTTGTCCTGGTTAGGTTTGCAGTACTTCGTTAGAGGCTTCATAGACTATAGTTGCAGTCAGTAAGAGTTTAGCATGCTTTTTTGTTAGCCATGTCAGCTACTTATTTATACTTTTATACATAACTCAGTATTTCCGCATTTATTATTCAGTCAGTCTTTTAGTTGATCAGCGTGCTTATATATTTTATTTTGTATTCAGTATGTACCATATGTTGATTCATCCAGCCAGTTGGTTCACTCGATCACATGCAGTCAGGCACCGAGTATCGTGTTACATACATGCCATGGTTCGGGGTGTGACAGTAATACAATGGCATGTCTAAAAAAATGCTCCAAATCTGTATAAACACGACACTCCTCGGTAATCTTTGGGAGTTCGTGATCCATGAGGGCTTCACGAGGTCCATATACCGGTTGCAAGCGTGCAAATCGACTCAATCAACTTAAACACATTGTTACAGACGTGCAACCCGAGCCAACCATATATAATCTATTGCAGGCGTACAACCCAAGCCAACTATATACAAGTGTATGATATAACGCATGAAATAATCATCATCGTAAATCTGAGCTTAATATGACAAAGGTTCAATGTCAGCAACAACAAACCGGACTTCAGAGCGTATAATTCATTAACATGTTATTTCAAGTGTACGGGGTTTCTTAAGATGCCAAATATAACAACAATCAAGTCTACACATACCACATACCAGCTAATGCCCAAATGCTCTGGCATTCTGACCACGGACATAGTGACTCGAATACGATACAAACTCCCAGATCATGACATCGGTACTCGTAATAATGCCCGTCACATCACGGATACGGGACCCCTGTTACACTGCTAACTTATTTTTATTTCCATTTTTAATCTTTTCGTAACAAAAATATCCCTCAAATGAAGTCTAGAAAATCTTAATATACCTCGGATGTCGAGTAAATGTGCCACGAACCCTCATGATTTTTCCTTTTCTTTCCATAAAATTTCAGAATGCTCCGAATCTATCAAATATATGTTATTTGTAAAAGCCGAGTTTGTAGATACCCATATTGCTATACTTTGATTTAAAACCCAAAAATAGACCAAAAAATGGTGACCTCGCCCATAAGGGTAAAAATGAAAGGTAACAAATACTACATAAACTATATCATAAAAATAATGCGAAAAATATATTTCTTAGCCACAACTACATCAACAATCCCCAAAAGATCTAGTCTTTAGATATAAAAGCTCTATAATACTTATACAAGTCTGAACAGGGGAAAAAAGGCCCAAAACTAAATACATAATCTAAAATTCTGTAGACATGTTTCTAGAACAAAAGTAAAGACTGTAAAGGAGAGAGCAAGTCCGGGGTATGCTAGAGAAAGCATCCTTACCCTGGAATCTGGGGATCAACTACTCGAACTCAGCCACGTGGTCTCGAGTTAGTGGTCGGATTTGTATCTGCATCAAGAAAAGATGCAGCAAGTGTAGTGTGAGTACACAACGTACCCCCGTAGATATCATAGGCTGACAACGACAGAAGATACGCAAAAAAGGTAAATACTAAGTTGACACCAAATAGTCCTATACTAGTAGTTCGATAATCCAAGTATGGTCACACAGTTCACCGAATGGTCTACTAAGTTCAACTATCATCCTTCTCAAGTAAGACTTCATAATCCCTTAGGTCATTCAGTTCCAATCAAGTTCAATAATAGTATTCTAATTATCCTGATGCAAGTACAATTCTTTCATATATGAAATCCAATCAAGTCATTAATAATCAAATCTGGCATTAACACATCCACACATAATCGATACAATGAAACATGTATAATATGAATGCAATGCATATAATAGGTAGCTTTCCTTTCCCATATACAGGCACTAAAATTCTATGAGCATCACACCTATGGGGGACCCGCGAAGTCCATATACCCCTCCGCTCCAGAATTTCTTGTTGGATCACGGAGCCCAGCTCTTGGCTCCAATAATATCTGTTGCAGGCGTGCAACCCCGATCCCCGCGTATCATCATCATCTCAATGTTGCCATAATCTCAACAATGTTCTTACCTTTACTAATCCCTTGGACCCACAGCATAATCATACCAATCCAATAGCAATGTCATCAGAAACATAAGTCTATGAATGCAATTAACATATGTAAGGAAAGAATCATGATATAATGAGATGAAACTAGTATAGAGATGAATATCACATGCTTCCAGAAATACATCAACATATAATCCACGTACAATTAGGATATCATATCAAGTATCATATCAAGCATGTATGATGAATAAGCACAACAATAACAAGTATGGAGACAAGACCGCATAATGGCAACAAGCTCAATCAATCAACAATCGGAATCATCTTAAGGCTTGTCACGACCCAAACCACTAAGTTGTGCGGGCACCTACCATTCCCCACATTGGTAGGTGAACCCATCCCTTAATCAATAATTCAACAACAAATAAATAAATAGAATAAGATAAATGGAAGTCTAATAGTAAATAACATAAGTGCGTAAGTAACATACTAATACAACACATGGAATTGGTCTGAAACAGTATAAGATCCACTAAACAATATGAGTCTGAATAATACAAGTCTCAAAATATGATATTGTCTCCGAATAAAAGAAAAGATATGTAATAAGGAGTCTTCGAGCAGCGGATCCATCAAGCAGTGCTCACCCTATAAGACTCAACAGCAGCCTCGGGATTAGTCTCGAGGAGTGGAAGTGGAACCGGTCACGTACTCTGCACTCACAAGAATGCAGTAATGTAGTATCAGTACAAACATTATGTACTGGTAGGTATCATAGGCCTACAACAGTTAGCTAACATATATAAAGGAAGAAACTGAAGAATAGGCATGCTCTCAATCAAGTACAAGTAATATCACAGTCCAAGAACAAATAACCCAAGTATAGAGAGTCAAGTCAGAATCCAAGAGATATGTGAATGCAATGATGAGTAAATATGCAATGCAATGGCCAAATATAATCTCCGTACACACATGCTCCGGGTGAAATATCTCTATGTCTCGGTAGTCATGAACCATGAGGGGCCCGCAAAGTTCATATATCAGTCACTCCACACACACAGCCTGGAGATGACTATACCACCGACCGCGCCGCTAGCTATTCCGCACACAGCTTAGAGATGGCTACGCTATCAATATGTCACAAGAATCACTGATGTTTGCTTCTCACTTATCACCATCACGACAATCACAAATAAGATCAACATATCATGGATATGAGGATTAATGCAATGCAAACGACAATATCCAATGTATCATATCAATCCTAATCGTGTCACATATGGACACATATCACAATATCAGTATCAAGTCAAGTATGTTCCTTTATCCATGATAATACCAAAATAAGTGAGAGACACTTGTATCACAAGGACGTTATGACAACTAAGTAGAACCCGTTATCCAACGCTAGACAGCAAGCTAATAAATCACAAAGAGGCAACAAACCACGAATCAGTCAACAATATCAACCTATGTAATCCATCCCAACTTCATCCCCGAAGGCGTACATGCTTTGTCTGATAGTAACTAACTCTACATATGCTTCACTAACCGAAGTATAACCAGAAGGTAAGACATAACCTACTTGGATGCCGAGTGGGAGTCACAACGATCACATTTGAGCCTTTACTTTCTGAGGATCGCGATACTACTCGAAGTCTAACCATTATTAAGATCTAGGTTAGAACATAAACTAACAAATACCATAACATTAAACTATTCCTGGAATCCTAAACAACTAGGGGAAAGGGGGGAAATTGGCCCACAAGGGTAGAACGGTCAGTTTGAAAGTGAAATATGCAATACAACGTTCTAGGAGTTCAATCTTACTAATCAATTGATATGATAACACAATATTAGGCTAATTCCTAGATTCAAGTGAAAACCCCCAATTTGGGTATAAACCCTAATTTTCCAACATTCAAATTCATCAACCTAAATGGAAGATTCAAGCCTATAAACTACGAAATCATCAAATTCTATGACTATATTAGTCAAATCCTCCAACGATATCCATTTAGAAAGACTAGAACCCTATTTATGAAGTTATCATCAAAACCCATCTTTCCTCCTAGATTCTAATGTATTTCTAGCATAGATTCAAGCTTAGGAAAGTTAAAATAATAAATACCAGGTTGAGAGACTTACCACAAGAGATAAATCACCAAAAATGCTTGAAATCGCCTTAAGAGTGCTTTGGAGGAATATTTTCGGAATGGGGAAATGAATGGTTTAGTTTACACTTAAAATCGTCCCAAGCAAAACCCAGACATTCACTGTAGCGGCCCGCCGTCCGTAGCGGCCCGCCGTCCGTTGCGGCCTGCCGTCCATTGCGATGGTTAAAACATCTGTTAGGGCGAGCCTCACCGAACACCAGCACATTTTGTGTTATCCCAATTTCAACTCGAAATCCGACAATCATTCGAGACCTCCCTGACAGTAACCAGATATACACATACATGTAAAACACGCTATGGACTCACTCGTGGTCTAGGAATTTCCATCGGAGGTCTATTTCTTCTAGTCAATCCCTAAAGGCCTAAAACCAACTTTCCAACTAATAGATGAAAACACTCCCGACGGCCTAAGAAATCGAACCAACTATCCCCTCAAGTCATAAACGATCATTCAGACCTCATAGAATCGACAGATTTTTGAAAAAGGTCTGTTTACCTAAAAGTCAACTATTGGTCAAACATGTACACTTAAAGGTTCTAATTCCTTCAACTTTCACTAGCATTGTCCGATAACTTTGAAAATTGGGTCAACATGGGTAAAATAGTCAAATTGCACATAACGACTGAACATGTCATTACAAGGATGATTTCCTAAATCACCCATCATCACAGTTCAACACCGGTACCTACTCATCACAACTGTTTGAGTAGGACCCCCAATACCTCTCACTATTTATAACTAATTACGCACTTCTATTGAAGTGTCGAAAAACTAAATTATAGCCTACCTATATGCCAAACAAGAGGGCTACGCGATCAAGCCCTAGTGACAGCCTTGCCCTTCCCCTACGCCTCATGATAGTTGAAGTCTAATCACGTATATACTATTCATTAATACAAAGCTTACACAACATACAAAGACATAATCCTTTTTCAAGCAAGACTTTAAATATCAACCTCGGGCCCACATCACCAAGACTCAAACTTTAATACCCAAAAACCATTTATACAACATATGTAATCATATCCTTAAGTTAATTGTAAAACTATCACATTTGACCATTCAATTGAACGTTAAACCAAAATTCCCAAATTGGAAACCCTAGAATTTTTCTAATATTGAAATAGGTTTTTGTATACTCAAATTAAGCCTTACAACATGATAATCTATCAATATCCATCACTACTTCATAATAATCTAAGTAATTTTATTCATAAAACCCCATTAATCAATGATTTAACTCTATTAAACACATAATAGATTACAACTCATCATTCCCAATATAAACACATTAATCCATCATTAAATGACTTAGAAACAAGTAATTAAATCACAAAGAAAGGAAATCTCTTACCCCAAAGGATGAAATTGCTCTTAACCTTTTGAAAATACACTATGACGGCTCTAGGTTCAAGGTATACTATTTTGGAAAATGAAATCTAACCTGGGAAATTAAATAAGACACCTGATACAGTGATTCCGCCCCAGCAAAATCGAACTCGCTGACGCGGATCCGCTACGGCGAACAAATCACTCGCTGGAGTGCAGTCACTTGATAGCTCGCCCTAGCTTCACGGCAAACCCGACTCCGCAGAGGCACACCCGCCCCTTTGGAAGTCCCATCCACCAAGGCGGAAACTCCACACTTTTCCATCCCCCACTTTGGCGAGCCAACCTCCCGCCGAGGTGGACACACCAGAGAGAGAACAGGTGTCGCCGAGGCGGACACCAGAAACCAGAACATGGTAAACAACCTCAAGTTCCCATCAAACACATGAAACACTCTCGAGACCCCCCGAACATAAACCAGACATGCTCGTCTAAGGTAAATAGTTCTACGAACTCACTCATATCCTCGGATTTCTCATTTAACTGAGGTAAGGCATACTTTTCTAAAGAATCGACTGAAATAACTAAATATCCAAACTTTACAAATCAAGCCACAAAACACATCTGATTGCCTCGGAAAGCGAACTAATAACTCGATGAAGTCTTAAATGACCCTCCGGAACTATTGGAAGCGATGGAACCCGAAAATGAACCCATCTAGTCAAAGATCAACTTTGGGTCAAACTGTCCCACTCAAAGTTTTCTAGTATTGGATTTTCATCCGAAACTCATATAAATGGACATCGGGGTCCATGCCACCCATCCCCGCTTGTCACAAATCCCACATAAAAGGCTACGAGTAGGATAAAATAGGTAAATAAGGATCTTTAGCTAAAAATGACCGGACAAGTCGTTGCATTTACCCATAACTTAAGGGTCCTATATCCAGAAAATTAGACAATTCCATCCACAGATATACTCTCAAATCATAAATTTTCATTTCTTAAGACTAGGGCTCAAAACCTTCAATTATCCCAAAATCTTAACGTTAGATTAAAATCTCACTTTTCACATCTCAAATACCATAAATTTGAAGGTGTACATATAATTCAATTCACCTAGTACTCAATCACATTTATTAAAAATTTAAAGTTGCAACATAATTAAATTAGAAAATCTCTAACGCAAAGAGATTTACACAATCAATAGCTTAACCCAGTAAATACATATGAATTCAATAGCATTTCCTCCTTTCATTATTGTTGTCTAATAATAGCTCATCATAACTATATCATTATATCTTAAATCATTATAGAAAAGATAAAATGACAAGAAAAAGGGTGTTACCCAATTTGTCAAGAAAAGTGACGAACGGAGGCTACAGTTCTTAATATTCACATCGAGGAAATTAAACCCAAAATGTCTAGACATACAATTTTAATCTCTTTTCCATCATCTTTTAATCAGCCCCTCATCATTATGTAATCATTGGTACCCATTATTCCATAATCATTATGCATATATATGAATCAATTATACTAAAGCAACAACCAAAAATAAATGAGACCTACCTGAACTAAGTTTTCATCCACAAAAAACCCCTTTCAAATGTTGCCGATAGTTTGTAGTAGCAATGTGTTCTCCTTTCTCTTTCTTTTTATTCCAAAAGTATATACATAAATTATTTTGGAACCCAAGGCCACTATGATATGAGTCATAAGAAGTGGGTCTGACCCAATAATTCATCACAATAGTTTTCCCAATTCACTTAACCACTTTGAGTACTTTAAATTTACGCACTCCGTCAAATACTTTATTTATCAACTTATACCTTATATGGGGTGTAAAAAAATATTTCTATAAATAAACTATTCATACTCATTAAATATATATATTTTAAAAATAATTTGTCAATTAAATAATTGTAGTTAAGCCAATAGCTCAAATTTTCCATTTAAATTGACAGGAAGGGTAAGTTTAGGGAAAAAGAATCCTAGTGCTCAAAATGACCTAACGGGTCATTACATCTAAGAAAGAAACTTATGGGCTTCTCCATATAAAGGAGTTTCTCTGAAGAAGTTGAATATCATGCTTGTTAAGCCTCAAAAAAAGAAAAATATGTTCCAGTAATATATTGAACATCTTGAGCTTTTCAATTTGCTCATTTTGAAGACGCTGAGGAAGAGTCTCATGCTGCTACACTTTAGAAGCAATTTTCTGCTATAGATCATTGAACTCTGAAAAATACATCTTCGTCATACACTTGATATTTTGGTAAACTTTTTCCTGCCAATCAACTCCATTTGCATTTCTCGTCTGAGTTGTAGAATCTAAAGGTGCTTTGACAATTGAGGTATAGGGTTCAAACTCCATTGGTAGTGTAGCATCCCCTTTGCCTTCTTTCGTTTCCCTCCACTGTGTTGTATGCATAGAAGGCTGAGAAAATTACCCCTGTAGTTGACTAAGAAATAAAATTATGTGTTTCTCAACTAAAAACAGTTTCTCTTTGTGACGAAGTTGAATATAATGCTTATTAAGCCGCAAGAAAAGAACAATGTCATCTTGAGCTTTTCAATTTTCTCATTTTGATGATGCTGAAGAAGAGAGTCATGGTAATACACTTTAGAAGCAATTTTCGGGTATAGTTGATTGAGCTCTGATAATACATCTCCCTTATACACTTTATCTTTTTGTAAATCTCTTCTTGTCAATCAGTTACATTTGCATTTTCGATTTGAGCTTAGAATCTAAAGATAGTCCTGTTGAAAATCCTCTAGCTGAAGCCCCGCGACAGACATGGTTGGGCGGTACCTTCACCACCATGAGCCCAAGTATCAATATCCATTTCAATTCTTATCTTCTTGATCCTGAGCTCTTTTGGTAAACCTTTCCCTGCAACAACATCAAGTTTTTGTAATTTTTTTAGTTTAATTTGATAAAATTTTATTAAGATATGTATGCATATTAAATTTATACAACTATTTCTAGCAATACATTATGGAGTTCCTTATAAGGGATACGTACATAAGCACGTATCAAGAAGCTACTGACTTTATAATGCCACTAGTCTTAAACCTCATAGAACTATTGCTTCTGATAATTTGAATTTAAAAGTGTTTGATCTTATTAATGTAGATTCCTAGACTTGGAAGATGAACGAATTGAATAGACTTTTTAGTTTGAATGATGTTAATGATATTTTGACTATTCCTTTATCTATTACAGGTTTTAGGGATAAATTAATTTATCACTTTACTAAATCAGGCACTTATGAGGTTAGAACGGGTTATCATTTGCAAAAAACTTAAGCAAGCAGGGGGGACACTAGTGGTTGTATTACTCAATCTAGTAGTCATGCTTTTCCTAAAGCATTTTTGGATTTTCTATGGGAAATAAATATAAAAATAAACATCCAATTTTTAAGGTGTGTGCTTAATATCTTACCAGTAAACAATATTATTAGAAAGTGAATGTATCATATGAATAGTGTTTGTAAGAGATGTGGAATAGAAGATGAAATTAGAGACCACATGTTTTTTAAGTGTCATGATTCGCAAATAATTTGACAAAAGAGCCCTATTAACTGGAATGATCTTTACAATATTACTGACTTATTTTTGTGGTGGAATGATAAGAATACTATGGCAAAAAATTGTTCTAATTCTGCTAATGTTCTGAATTCAACGGTAATAATAATCTGACATATATGGAAGTCTAGGAATGTCTAATGTTTTAATAATGAATTAATTGATCCTCCAGACATAGTGACAAAAGCTTTATTTTAGTATAATGAGTTTCTTGAAATAACGCATGCTAGAAAATAAGTATGAACTTATAGTACCCGAAGATGAAATTTGTTTATTTGTTGATGCACGATTACACGTTAGTTCGATGAAGGCCAATATTGGCTTGGTTGCTATGGAGAGCAAGGGTACTTTACTTCATGCCCATGGATCCTCGATTCAGTTAGTTGGAAAGTCTATGATTGCTAAAGTGTTTGCAATTAGAAAAATTGTGGAACAAGCATTACAACATGGATGGAGAAAACTTTATGTCTTCTCTGATGCGAAAAGTGCAGTGTATATCTTGAAGAAATATTTGAAGGCTACTAGAGACATGGATGTAGCTTGTGAAGATATTTAAAGCATGTCTAGATTATATTGTGTTTTTACATATTTCTAGAAAGTTTAATGTGATTGCACATAACTTATCAAAGTGTGCAATTTTTTCGTTGCACAATTTTTCTTGGGAATGAATATTCCCAAGTTAGATTAATTACCATAATTATATACTACTATTAATTATAAAATATATGACGAATATATGTTAATATTCGCTAATACACCACCTCAGTCGGAGCAAGAGGATGCCGGACGCTGAGACTGGATCTGAAGTTTAGGAATAGCTGTGTAGGAAGACCTTTTGTGAAGATATCCGCATACTGATACGAAGAAGGCACACGAACAAAATGTATATCCATCTCAATGTTCTTGGTTCACTGATGCTGAACCGGGTTATGAGATAAGTAGATCGCGGATATATTATCATAGTATACCATAGACGCCTTACGCAAGGGACAATGAAGCTCCAAGAGAAGGTTTTGGAGCCAGCGAATCTCAGCAACATTGTTTGCAACACCTCTATACTCTGCTTTTGCACATGATTGGGATAGGGTGGCTTGCCTCTTGGCAGATCATGAAATGAGATTATCTCCTAAGAACACACAGTAGCCGGAGGTAGAGCGTCATGTGTCCAGACAGTCTGCCCAATCGGCGTTCGTATATGATATCAACCTGATCGGTGCAGAGAGATAGAGATACAATCCATAATCAAGAGTGCCCTTAACGTATCGAATGATACGTTTAAGAGCCGTAAAATGAGTCTCGCTGGGGGCATGCATAAATAAACACACATGCTAAATAGCATAATCAATATCAGGCCCTGGTGAAAGTAAGATACTGAAGTGCACCTGCAAGGCTCCTATAAAGAGTGGGATCGGACACTAGATCACCATCATTAGCACTGAGTTTCGACTTCGAGTAAACCGGAGTAGGCATGATCTTACAGCTTGCCATTTTATCCCTGTACACAATTTCCTATACATATGTACGTTGACACAGGAACATAGTACCTGCAGATCTATTCACCGATATCCCCAAGAAGTAACTCAACTTCCCCAAGTCAGTCATTACAAATTCGGATTTAAGTAGAGCAACTATCTCATTTTTCAACACATCAGAAGTGGCAGTGAGAACAATATCATCCATATATAATAACAAGTATGCAATATTACTACCTCGATGAAATATAAAGAGAGAATGATCACACTTGCTGCATATAAATCCAATCTGCATAATGTAAGTAGCAAAGCGCCCATACCACGTCCTGGGGCCTGTTTTAACCCATACAATGACTTACGAAGACGACAGACATAATGAGGAGCCTCCGGATGGATAAAATATGGCGGTTGGTGCATGTATATTGTTTCTTTCAAATCCTCATGTAAGAATGCATTCTTTACATCAAGCTGATAAATCGGTCAATGCTTACCCATAGTTATGCTTAGAATTGTGCGAATAGTGGCTGGTTTAACCACCAGACTAAATGTCTCCCCACAATAAATACCCTCTTGTTGACCGGTACTATAAGCCACAAGTCTCGCTGTCGCGCCCTATTTTGACCTTGCTCGGGTCAAAGCGGAGCACAGACGTACGGGGGTGATTCCTGGGTAAAAGGGTTGAGGAGTCGCCACCTAATTATCTTTTACGGTGAATTAGGACACCTACATATTAAACTAAGTGCTGCAATGTAAACTCCAATTTTAAGGTCTGCGAAACTAGCGAGATTCTAGGTAAGGGTTCTTTATTATCCTAAAGGGAAGGGGTTAGGCATCCTTTAAGATCCGCTTAACTTATGGTTATCCCACAAACTCAAAGTTAATTATTGCTAGAAAATGCATGTTTTACAAGTATAATAGATTAAAAGATGTTTGCAACAATTAGTAATGATGCATTTTATACAAGTGCATATTCAGATAACATAAAAAGAAAGATACATGTAAAGTTTTGAAAATATGCATTTGTGACAATAAATTATTTATACTACCAAAGAAGTAAAATTTTGGGAATCATTGAATTGTAAATTGACAAAAGATAAACTTATTCGGTATGATTTAATAAAGCAAATAAAAGATGACAAAAGTTATTTTGAAAATCTTGAATACGCGTGGATTTAGCCTAAAATAAGTAACTAGCGAAGGATTTCTAAGTTTGAATTTAACCTGTAGCCTACAAATAAATAAGCTAGCGATGTTTCAAATCTTAAACTACCCTATGAATTAATTCTAAGTTTGCCTATTCTAAGCATTTCAATAGTTACATAAGTGCGATAAATAATATTACAATACAAAGTGATAAAAGTCGAATTTAAAGAAAGAAATAAAATAAACTCCGAGGAATAATTGCTTTTATTTACTTTAATCCCTCGTAAGTCATTAAGAACAAACAAATAGAAACGCTAAATACAAATAACTTCATATCCGTATTCAAAACAAAGTTGAATGTTTTGATCGCGAGGGCTCGTGACTTAAATTTTGAAAAGAATATTCCAATCACGCCGTGGCTGCAAACATATGACTAATGCAGCTTATTTTGATTGCCTCGCCTACTAAACGTGGTTGGTCTCTCGGTGAAATAGAAAAGATCACTATAATCAATCGTGGTCAAATATATAACTTGTTGGTTATTTTAGTCACCTCGCCTACTAAACATGTTGATCTCTGATAAAAGGTTTAAGTCTTCATCATTGCCCGTGGTTATATTTCCGCCTTTACGACCGTGGAGGCCTCAAAATCGACGGATATTTTTCATCGCCAAAGGTAGTATCGTTCAAATCAGTAAAATTTTAAATCGGAACAAACAAAGCAGAAGAGTAGTAGCAGAGCGTGAGTTAAAAACAGAGGCAGAGGAAAAAACGCTCAAAATGACGCTGTCTAGTTTAAAACAGAAACAAAGAGAACGGTAATTTGAATGTCAAACAAAGGATCGAACAGAAAGCAATGTTTGAAAGGTGCGGTCGGCTTAAAACAAGAAATGATAAAACAAGAAACAAAGAATCAAACTGGAGCAAACAGAAAACAAACGCCCTAACAGACGCCAGATTTATTCAAAACAAGCAAAACAATGATATCCGCAGAAGAAATCTAAAATAAAGAAACTTAATAAAACACAATATATCCGCTGCAACGGATATCTAAAACTGCAAAAACTAAAAATAGAGAAGGGAACGAAAAAGGGCGCTCAATTCAATTTCATTACTTTAATGCGATATTAATAAAACAGAAACAAAGCAAAGAAACGAAAGTGCTGAGTTTAAAATATCCGACCCGAAATTCCAAATTCGAAATATTCAATCGGTCGCCCGACCGTCAAGGATCTGACCTGGGACCGATTGATCCAACTCAATCGATTTCAAAGACCAAATTCAGATAACCAATAACAAGAATATGGAATGCAAGAATTCTCGAAATATCCAATCGGTCGACTGACCGGATCGCTGACTGACCCGATCAAGATTTCAACTCGATCGATTTCAACACCCAATTCAGATAACCAATAACAAGAATATGAAATGCAAGAATTTCGAAAAATGTTACCTAATCGTGTCGACTCCGACCGTCGACCCGACCGGATCAATGATCCAAACTTGAATCGATTTCAACACCAAATTCGTATAACCAATAACAAGAATATGAAATGCAAGAATTTTGAAATATCCAAACGGTCGATCTGATCTTGATCGTTGTTTCAACCCTAATCAAATAATTTCATCAATTTCGTATAACCACAATAATAATAAAGAATAATGCAAGAAATTTGGAAATTCAAATCGAGGGCATTCACCCGTCAAATGGACCGAATTCAATTGAGTTTCAACCCTAATCAAATAATTTCATCAATTTCAGATAACCGATGATAACAACAAAGAATAATGCAAGAAATTTGAAATTCAAATCGTCGATCCGACCCGGTTTTCAAGAATCTAACCAAATCGGGATCCAAAACAAATCTTAACACCAACTTCAGATAACCAACATACATAAATATGAAATGCAAGAATTCTCAAAATGTTACTAATCCAGCCGACCCGACCGAAATCAAAGGAAGAAAATCGGAGAATCAAAAATGGAGAACAAACCTTTCTGACTTGATTCTTGAAACAACAAAGAAGCCAAATGCTTGAAATCAAGAACACAACAAAGATTTATATATTGAATCGCTTTTTCCAAAATCCTCCAAAAATCCCCCAAAAATGAAGAACAACACGGGTATTTATAGGTACTCAACTCCAACGCCCAACCCTCCTACCCCCTTAAAACCAATTCAAATTTCAAAATAAAGGGGGAACAAAATCTGATTTTTGGGGGCGTGTTCTGGGGCAAGCGTCATGGCTGTCGGGTGGCAAAGGCGTAAGTTGGATTCGTAGGGGTGCATGCGACGCGGGGTAGGGCATAGGGTGCGGCGACGAGTCGAGGGGTCGGGGGTTTGAGATATTTTGTTTTTTTAGGTTTTGGGTCAAGGATAAAGGGGGCACCTGGCTCGTTTAGCTGGGGGTCATCGTCATCGGTCCGGGTTGGGCCGACGTTAGGGATCGGGGAATTTATTTTGGGATTGGGCTTAGGGAAAAATGGGTTTTAGTTTCGTTGGGCTTGGACTTAAAATGGGTTTTAGTTTGGGTTGGGTAGGAATTGTTTTGGGTTAGGAACAAAAAATGTTATGGGTTGGGCTTGACTAAAATGGGTTTTAGTTTGGGTCAGTAGGAATTGTTTTGGGTTAGGGAAATAAAAATGTTATGGGTTGGGCTTGACTAAAATGGGTTTTAGTTTGGGTCAAGGGTAGGAATTGTTTTGGGTTAGGAAATAAAAAAATGGGTTATGGATTTAAAAATATAAAAGAGGGGTTTAATATTAAAATAAATTATATATATATTTATTTTTTGTAAAAGATGTGAATTATTTAAAATAACATAACAACGTGATAATAATAAAATATAATATTTTAAGTAAATGCTTAATGCTTAATAAAAGGGAAATAAGTTTATGCAATTTAAGTAGAATAGAATAACATAGAATTTTCGGATAACTTATGATTATTATAAAATGCAAATGATATAAAATATGCGAATAATAATAATAATACGAAGATACACACATATATGCCTATATTTTAAAATTATTTTAAAAGTGTAAAAATATTAAAAATTACAAATAAAATCATAAAAGATGGGACAAAATTGGGTGTCAACACTCGCCCTATGGCGCTCAAGATCACCACTGTCTCTAAATTTGTGATGTAATAGCCACATACATCTAATCACATTAGCCTCATCCGGCCTCGGAACCAAGTGTGCTATTTTGTTAAAGCATTAAATTCCTAACACATGGCCGCATTACAATTCGGGTCAACTTTGGCTAATTTTGGACTTTTAGGAATTGGGGATATGGTTTGGCTGGACAGGTTAAAGTGTACTTTGGGTTTGAAAATCCTGTGCTGAGCACGGGTTTCCATTTTGTGGGTAGGGATATGGGCTGGTTGGGTAGTGTGATGGGTCGATGATGGGGTAGTGGTTGACGAGGCAGGTTGACAAATTAGTGATGGGCAAGTTGAATCGATGGGATGTGACGGGGTTGGGGTTAGTTCCGGTGACTGGTGGGTGGGTTATGTCTAGGGATGGCAATGGATCGGATCTGCACCGGATCCTACTAGATCCAGATCCATTTTTCATACCTGAATCCAGATCCGGATCCAGAACCATCGGGTCCATAAAAATCATATCCAAATCCGGATCCGCAGAGTCCACGGATCGGATTTGGATCCACATGTAAAAAAAATTGTCTTGCTAAAAATGTAACCTTGCAAAGATTTTTTTTTGAACTGACAAATGATTTTTACTTAGCTAACAGTTTACTGTGTTTCAATTTTGAAATGTTCCTATGAGATATTTTGTTTGTTGTCTCGTTTTGATTGTGAGCTATTAATTAAAAATGTTGGACAATGACAATAGTTGTGGAAAATGCTGACTAGTATTTTCACAATGCAGAACTTGCATGTGCTTCGAATCTTCACAAATGAAGTGACTATAATTTTAACTACTTGTCTATGTAGATGTTAGTCATTCACTAATATAACATTGATTTTATTATCGAAGTTACCTATTTATTTTTTTATTTTTGAGTTAACGTGGGGATAAATTAAATTTGTTTTGAGAATTAAACTTGCAAGGATGTACTTAGCAATTTTAAGAAAATACTTATAAAATTATATTCTAGGTTATGAATATATTTAATAAAAACGGATCCACTGGTCAGATCTGGACCGGATACGGATCTCAAATACAAGACCCAGATCCAGATCTGATCCATCAGAAATGGATCCGGGTCCGATCCGGATCCGTCGGGTCCAATCCGGATCCGTCGGGTCCAAAATTTGAAGATCCATATCCTATAAAATGGATCTAGATCCACCGGATCCGGACCGGGTCCAGGATCCACTGCCATCTCTAGTTATGTCGGGTTGGGTAGCTGGGTCAATTGGGTGGCAGGGTCGACGGGGTTAGGTGGTCGACGACGGGGTGGATATATGGTGACAGTGACCGGTGGGTTATTGGTTGGCGGGGATGATGTGACGTTGGTGACAGTTGGATAGGGGGAACTGGGTTGGATCGGAATGTCGGTGGTGGGGGGTTTGTCGACGGGACGGTGTTAATAGTGGCACCACTGGAAGGTGACTAGGTAGATATGGCAGTGGCTGTATCGGCTGTTGCCGGAACAAGGGCAGTATGACGGAGGACGTGGTGGACGAGAGGGGATGTGTCAGACTCGACTAGAAAGGTGTAATCCGTGTTCCGAAATTTTTAGATATTTGCAAATGGGAATATTGTTTCATCAAACGTGACGTGGCGAGAGATATGGATTTTGCGTGTAGACAAGTCATAGCACAAATAGCCCCTATTATTATACGGGAAGCCTACGAAGACACATGGATTTGTGAGATGTGCTAATTTATGAGGGGAAGTAGAGGCAATATTTGGGTAGCAAATGCAGTTGAAAATCTGAAGATGATCATAGGAGGGGATCCGACGGTATAGAATTTCGATGGGGGTCTTATTATGAAGAGTACTGGTAGGTAAAATATTAAGAATGTATTCTACCATTTTGACTGCATAGATCCAGAAGACAAGGGGGAGAGGCATGAAAAGGATTGTACGAACCATGTTATTGATAGTGCGGATGATTCGTTTGGCTTTTCCATTTGGGGGGAGGTGTGGGAAACAAAAAATGAAAAACCATGCCATTATTGTTGCAAAATTTGTGAAATGTGGAATTATTAAACTCACGACCATTATCACATTGGAATGATTTGATGGCTTTCTCAAACTGTGTTTTGATAAAACTACGAAACTCAAGAAACTTGGCAAACACTTCAGACTTGAATTTTAGTGGGTAAACCCAAATAAAGTGAGAAAATCATCTAATAAAACTAGATAATATTTGTGACCCAGTGAGCTAGTAATGAAAGATGTTCATAAATCTGCATGAACAATATCAAAGGGAGAAATGTAACACTTAAAGATGGCTGAAAAGGAAAGCGAACATGTTTGCCTAAAGGGTAAGAAAAACAATGTTGGGCAAGTTTTCCATTACTACATTGAATAAAATTATTGCTTCTAAGAAAATTAAAAACATGAGCTCATGGGTGTCAAAGTCTATTCTACCAAGTTGATGGAGAGATGGTAGCGAGGGAGGTGTGTGAGCGGGATCTAGTAGCGGAGGTGGATGACAAGGGATAGAGGTCCCCCGTACTATTGCATCTCGTAAGGGGTGTCCCCGTAAGTAGATTCTTCACAGAAAAACCAAAGGGGTCAAACTCAACAGACACAGAATTGTTACGAGTAAAATTCCTAATAGATATTAATTTTTAATGATGTTGGGAGCATAAAGGATGTTATTTAGGGAGAAGGGTGGGTGAGGTGATTTGGTGTAGGTGGTATTGTAACCCTGAATCAGAATGTGATGACCATTGCCAACCGTAATAAATTGAGGATGCTTTAAAAAAAATAGTTTGCAAAGACTACCTAAGGATCGGTGAGATAATAAGTAGCTCCCGTATTCATGTACCATTTTTTATCGGGTTGCTGCATATTTAAAGAGCTGAAGGCTTGTCCCAAATCAGTAGGGGACAAGCCGTTGAAGTGCTACTGCTGTTGGGCCTGTATCAAGTGGGCCTGCTGGGGCGGATGACTTACAGGTCGTGGGCCTGGACCTGAGCCCAGAATACCCGGCTGTCATGTGCCGTTGTATTGGGTCGTCGATTGCTGGAATGGGAAGGAGGCCTAACTGGGTTGGTTGGGCCACTGGCGAAGGCTGGTCCAGTTGGTAGAATGGTTGGATTGCTGCTGGCCTGATCTACCGCCTCGTCTGCGTCCTCTGCCGCCTCTGGCACCGCCACCACTGCCCCGCAGTTGTTGGTTGTCCGGTGGTGGCGGCTGAGTGGTGGTGGCGTCATTCGTAACCATATTTTCAACTGCTAATGCCTTTTGATTGTGTTCATCCTGTTTGGCACGCCGGGTTTCCTCCTAAAGTAATTGTGAACGGGCCTTGTTGAAGCTCGGCAGTGGGTCGGCTTGTTGAATCATAGTCACTAAAGTATCGTATTCGCCCTTTGGTAAGCCAGAAACTAGTTATAGGACCAAATGTTTTTCGGAAATTGGTGTCCCCACATTGGATAATTGGTCTGTAATAAGTTTCAATTATTTACAATACTCGGACATGTTGGCAAAATTCTCGAGACGTGTATTGTTGAACTGTTCCTCCAAATACACGGCACGTGTATGCTTGTTATCCTGAAATATCTCCTCCAAACGTATTCATAACTCACGAGCCAAGGCACCGATTTTCATAATCGTATGAAGCAAGTCTTTAGAGATGGTGTCATAAATCAATTGTTTGATGATAGCATCAAGACGACGCCACGTCGTGTCTTCAACATCGATAGGGTGAGGGAAAGAGTCATCAATATGGTCTAGCACGCTATATGCACATGCGTGAATATGAAAGAGTTTAACCCACGATGAATATTGACCATCTTCTTGATCAAGAACTAATGGAATGAAATTCTTGATATTTGTGACAGCGAACACCGGATGGAAAGAAGAAGTGCAGGAGGGAGCGGGGCGGGGGTGGTCTATGACAACTGTGGAGGAGGCGGAAGCCTTAGGAGAGGTGGGAATAGACATGGAAATACAAAAGTCTGGAGATTAATTTTAAAAAAATTAAGTTTCGGTTTTAAGGTTGAGATCGCCGGCCGAGGGAGGTAGGGTGGGGCGCTCTTGATAAAAGAATTAGGTGTTTTTAGGGTTTGACTCTTGATATCATGTAAAATTGTATTAATCTCTCTTGTGGGTATTTCTCATTAATACAAATATATATAGTGTATACAATATTGAATCTTAATTGAATAAGGATCCTATATTTATCATAATTATACACTACTATTAATTACAAAATATATTGCGAATATATGGTAATATTCGCTAATAGTTTCCATATATCATATCTTTGTATTTTAATTATTTTCTTGCATCTTCAAATGACTTGTAGTCATTTTTGCAACTTTCCCCTTACTTGTTCCTTTTTTTGTAGGGAGTTTCTCTTTCCATATTTTATGACTCGTAATCTCGTCATGATTTATGTTCGTAGGTGAAAATTTCAAGAAACAGCAACTGTGCCAGTCCGTACAGCTTTGTTTGTGTCAGTTTCTTTGGTGGGAGTTTCTGTTTTTGTTCTGTTTTTTGAGGATCTCTTAGAAGAAGAAAGCTTCCATTTTCTCTCATTGGTTTCATCCATCTCTATTTGTTCTTGCCTGCATTCTTGGCTACAGAATGGAGTGTTCCCTCTGCAATCACAATAAAAGTTTTAATTAGTCCTATATGATCAATTCTTAATTAAATACTTTTATTTATTTTTTTGCTTAATGAAATTTTTTATCATTACAAAAATTTAGGCTTTTTTTTAAATAAGAATTTTCAACAAAAGAAATTATTAAATTACATACCCAATCAAATACTATCACATAAAGTGATACTAGCAATGAAGCAGTATATAAGTGGAGATAGAATTCACAAAAAATAAACAATTTTGATAATACAAAATTTTCTTATAACTTGTATCTTAAACATACCATGCCATTTTTCTGACTATCTAAGAATATGTCATTAAGTGTAAATATTAAAAATTTAAAGTTAAGTTTTCAAATATACATAAAAATAACATTCTTTCTGATGTATTAGAAAAAGAATGTCATATGGGATGATATCATTCTTGATTATCTGGGAAGAAATAGACAAATTAAAAGATTATGTAAGGTGACTATTTATCTAACCTGTACATAAAGATGTCACTGTTGTGACCCAAGGGTCTCTGGCAAAGAAAACAAGCATCAAGGAAATGGGGTTCGTATTGGTGTTCTTCACATCCAGTGTAATGTAGTGCAGGTGACTTCATTCTTAATTTTTTAGGAAGAAAAAGAAAGTGCCTATTACTGAAACTGGTTCTTGCTAAAATGAGCTGATGATTTACAAGTAAAGAAAGTAGAAGAGAGGAGAAAAGAGTGTGGCAGGAATGCAAGGAAGTGGTGGAGCTTATTAAATATTGATGGATAGCCCATGATAGTTGAGTTGTTTATGGACGAGAATTTAAGTTATATACAGTAATAGTATAAAAAATATTTATGTTTGTGATATCTTATTTTATTTAACTATGTGATCATATTTGATTAGGCATGAAATTTAAAACAAAAAGAATGACTTTTGAAATTTATGGTCTAAAATAAATAATATATATATATATATATTTGTGTGGTTATAAATTATTTTATTAAGAATAGAAATAACTTTTAAAAATAAATTAATACTAAATATAAAAATTTGTCACTTCTTTTAGAATTACTTAACAAGAAAAGAGTGTCACATAAATTGGGAATGATTTATAGTTTTTACAAACGATAATGGCTTATAATTATTTTTTAAGTGATTTAAGAGACAATATTGTACTTTGAGCGTAATATGAAAGTTTAAATCGTTAAATATAGTGTAGTAGTAAAATGACTGATGACAAATGAGAAACTTGGTGTCCAGCATAATACTTTGTCAAATATTTTTTTTTTGATTGGTTGAGAGTGGAGACTACCCTATGTTTAAGGAGTATTATAATTTCAAATATTATGTAAAACCAATAATTGTGATTTAGGGACTGGGGGAGTACATATTATAGGAGGTATATGTAATAAAACCACTGGCTGATTCTCCAGTTTCAAAGGGTGGAATCTAATGGCAATAGTACATTGTATCTATTGGCCAACTTGACTATCATAAGCAAGTCTACTTTTTAGAATTGTTTTTATGGCACAAAAATCTTTACCATTTTGCTACCTTATGTTTCATAGAATCTTCAATTAAGTTCTACAATTTAGAGTGAGGCTTTTAACTTTTTTAGAAAACATAACTTTTTCATTTCTAAAGTAAAAATAATCAAACTAAAAATGTTTTCATGTCTCAAGCATCTTAGACTTTCTTGTATTTTGGCCTTAAGGATAGTGAAAATTAATAAATATTCCTAGCCTTTGTATTCTAGAAGTTATTTAAGTTTATACAGATACAACAACAAATTTATGTAGATACTATTTGCTAAATTTTCCTAAAAAGAAACATGAGTTTTGCTATCAAACTTATTTTTAAGATGAAAGAATTATTAGTTTATTATATTTTTAAAATGAACACAAAATAATTGTGTCATAAATCTGTTAAAGCCTAGTACTTTGCAAATGTTGTAATGGCATTTCAAACACTCTATTGGTTAACACATGTTAGTTGATTCTTCTTTGAGTTCATGAAAGTTTAATGCTAATAAATATAAAAAAAAAAGTAACAACCATCTAATGCAAAACTATTGTCTAAGCCGAATAGATGAAGTCAAATTCAAACTTGCTAAGTAACAATTCATAGCATTTATTTACATTAATTTAGTTCTAATCTTACAATAAAATGTGATTCACTAGTTACACATTTAATTTGTAAAATTGACAAATACTAAGACCAAAAGGAGTAATAGACAACTACATACAGTCTCAAGCCAAATGTATCCATGGGAAGTACAACAACAACATACCCAGTGAAATCTCACAACGTGGGTCTGGGGAGGGTAGAGTATACGCAGACTTTACCTCTACCTTGGTAGGTAGGGCGGTTGTTTCCGAGAGACCCTCGCCTCAAGATAGAGCATAAGCACAAGCAAAGTAAATGAAAAAGCAAAGCAAGAGAAACGGTCACACCCGGTCACAAAAATTAAAAGCAGTATGAAAATGCTGGTATCAAAAGTGAATAAACCATGAAAGCGCATTATGAAAAAGTAAGCAGTAACTAGAGCATGTAAATAAGCTAAACAAAGTACACTAAAGGACACATAGCAGTAGAAATCAAACTACATGAGACTATAAAGCAATATTGCGCCTATTAGTATGATAGGCTAGGCGGGCCAACAATAATAACACTACAACTATCAGTTTGCAAGCATAAGTAGGACTACGCTCGACTACCTACTACCCTAATTTGTGTCCTCCACAACCCCCTATCTAAGGTCATGTCCTCCGTAAGTTGCACCTGCGCCATATCCCGTCTAATCACTTCTCCCCAATACTTCTTCGGCCTACCTCTACCCCTCATGAACATAGTCAACCTCTCTCACCTCCGCACTGGGGCATTTGTGTCTCTCCTCTGCATACGCCCAAACGATCTCAACCTCGCTTACTGCATCTTATCCTCCACTGAGGCCATTCCCACTCTGTCTCGGATATCATTATTTCTAGTCCTATCCCTCCTTGTATGCCCGCACATCTATCTCAGCATCCTCATCTCCTCAACTTTCATCTTTTGGATGTGCGAAGTCTTGAGTAGCCAACACTCCTTCCCATACAATATAGTCGATCTAACCACCGTCCTATAGAACTTGCCTTTAAGTTTTGGTGGCACCTTTTTATCGCATAAGACTCCAGATGCGAGCCTCTATTTCATCTACCATGCCCCAATACAATGTGTGACATCGTCATCAATATTTTTATCCCATTGTATAATAGACACGAGGTACTTGACGCTTCCTTTATTTGGAATGACCGAGTACCAAGCCTCACTTCTACGCTTGTCTCAAGGTCGCTCACGTTACTGAACTTGCACTCCAAGTATTCTATCTCGGTCCTACTCAGCATGAACCCTTTAGATTCCAGAGTCTGTCTCTAAACCTCCAGCTTAGCGTTCACTTCGCTGCGAGTCTCATCAATCAGGTTTATGTCGTCTGCATATAACATACACCATGGCACCGCCCCTTAGATTTGTCGCATCAGCCCATCCATCACCAAGGAAAATAAGAATGAGTTAAGAGTTAATCCCTGGTGCAGCCATATCATTACTGAAAAGTTCTCTGAGTCTCCTCCTACTGTTCGTACCCTGGTCTTGGCTCCATCATAAATATCCTTGATCGCCCTAGTGTACACCACATGTACACCTCTAACCTCCAAACATCTCCATATAACCTCCTTAGGAACTTTGTCGTATGTTTTCTCAAGGTCGATGAAAACCATATCTAAGTATCTCTTCCTCTCCCTATACTACTCCACTAACCTCTAAATTAGTTGAATGGCTTCTGTGGTGGAACACCCTGGCATGAAACCAAACTGGTTCTCAGAAATAGACACGCCTCTTCTCAACCTCATCTCCATGACCCTTTCCCAAACTTTCATAGTGTGGCTTAGCAGCTTGATACCCCTATAGTTGTTACAACTTTGGATATCACATTTGTTCTTGTACAAAAGGGATCATTGTACTCCACCTCCATTCTTCGGACATTCTCGTCTTCTTAAAAATGACGTTAAACAACTCAGTTAGCCACTCCAAACATGTCCTGCCCGCGCTCTTCCAAAATTCAACTGGGATCTCATCAAGCCCGGCTGCTCATCCCCTGCATATCCTGCGAACACCACACTTAACCTCCTCAACCTTAATGCTTCTACAATAACGAAAATCATGGTACCTACCAGATTATTCCACATCTCCCAGCACAATGTATTTATCTCCTTTTTCGTTCAAGAGTTTATGCGCGTCCTTCACCAGTACTTTGGCGTCCTCGTCTTTGATGCACCTCACTTGATTTAAGTCATGGGTGTCGCACCAGTTTTTAACACCCCCCCCCCAAGGAAGAGGGATCCAACATGGTCGTGATGTATTTGTGATTCCTAAATTTATTAAAGCTTAAGGAGTCGCCACCTAATTATTTTATGATGAATTAGGGCACCTAAATGTTAACATAAATGCTGCAAAATGAACTCCGATTAATGGTCTGCTAATCTATGAGATTCTGAGTAAGGGTTCTTTATTATCCTGAAGGGAAGGGGTTAGGCATTCTTTATTTTCCTATACGTCGCTAATTGATAGTAAGGAGAAAAACAAATTATTTATAATGCAAAGAAGTAATTTTTATGGAAATCATTTTAAATCGCAAATCGGATGAAAAAAAACAAAACCTTATATGTATGATTAATAATGCGAATAAAGGGTGACAACATTGTTTTAAAAGTTTAAACATGCATGACGAGCCTAAAATAAATTAGCGACGTATTTCCAATTTTAAACTAACCTATTAATTATCCATTCCATGCCTAATTATTCTGACTATTCCCATGATCGCACAAAGTTGAGTAATTAAATTACAATTAAAAAAACATAAAAAGGGCGGGATTAAGGAATTAAAAGCAGCGACGGGGCGGGATGACATCATTTGTTTAGAAATCCCGAGGCAGGAGAATGCAATGAATGTGGATACGGCTCTTCGTTTGACAATAGTCATGATGAGTCTAATAACGAGACTCTTCGTTGCTTCCGGTGCATTTCATGTAAACGAAAGAAAAGAAAAGGATTAGTAGACGGAATATGAAAATATATACATAAAAAAGTGTAAATAAATAATTCTTGAAAGATAATATGTTGTTGGGCCTCAAGTTTGATACACGACATAGATAATAAGAAAGCGAAAGAGAACAAGGAAAAGGAAATGCTTGCATATTTGGGTCTAGATGACACAAAATACACACATAATACCATTCATACTATCTACTGGACATAGTAATATCCCAAGAGTTATGGTATAACATGATCGCATGGAACACACAACACAACACAAGTCAAACAACATACATAAAAGATAGTGACAACTGTAGCTTTGAACCAAATAAAAATGCTCAGCTTAGATGGGCAGATCTCACGTTTTTGGCCTGTAACCAAACAAACAATGAACAAAAATTCCTAGACTTACACAAAACTTTCCTATTGACTAACCTAAACTCAAAGAGAAGCAGGTTTCATATGCATATCAGTGAAGATTCAGAGCTAAACATTCCTCATGCTACTTGTTAATCACCTAGACATACAACTAGGTTAACCAGCATGTATCTAAGTTCATAAAGAAGCTAAAGATGTGTTATCCCTCAAATAAACTCAAAACATGTTAAAGACCAAACCATAGACAACATACTCATATACAAGTGACCAAATAATAAACATCAGCACACAATACATCATTTATTTACCTAAAACATGTTGCATATTGACTTGATAGGCTCAACAACAACAATGAATGCTAACAGTGTCTTGATTATTCAATCTTACTAATATATGGTATAAATAAACACAAAAAACACATATCTTATTCAACATATGATAAATATTGGTCTAACAGGATCAAACCATCATTGACCTAACCAATACATAATTGATATCTAACTACACAGATTCACACAAGTATAATCTAATAACATTGTTAATGACTACTCTGAAATAGGTTCAAACAACAAACTAACACATGCTCAATAGATAACAAAATAGAACCAGCAGTACCTTAATCATATTTGATAGCTAATCAAATGCTCTAAAGTAGTCATTAATACATACTAAACATGTTTACCCTTCGAGAAATGAATCAACATCAAACATACTATAATAAGCTATAACTAACATGCTTTAATCTAAACTAACAGACTTTAAAACAACTAATTAAACTAAATACATTTAACAAAATACATAATCAATATACAGAACACCTAATATGAATTAAATAGCAAAATATTAGAAAGAAATTGAGTTTACTGACCTTCTCCCGGCAGCAAACCGAGGCGTGTTGTCGAATCCGCTCAGAGAAGTTATTTTGGAATTCTGATTATTTGATTTTGGACCCGGATTCTGGCCCGACCCTAATTTTTTACCCGACTCGGAAACGTGAAGAACAAAGGGGGAAATTTTTTGAGGATTGAAACTAATATTCAAAAGGGATTTTCAGATTTAATATTATGAAACAAAGAGGAATATTTTCTAAGCAAAAATTAGGAGCAGTCAAACCATTTTCTTTTTTGATTTTTCTTTCAATTTTCAGACGTTTTTCTCTTTGTTTTCGAACTTCGACCCGTATTGTTTTCAATTTATTTTTTGGACTCGAACCGGACCTCGGCTCGGACTCCTCCCAAAATGAAGAACAAAGGAGGGGGGGGGGGGTTATCGGCAGATTCCCCCAAAAACCGTTCACCCACATACCCCATTAGGCTCTGAGTTTGAATTTTGAATTAAAAGGGACAAGGTGACGATTTTGGAAGCGGATTTTAGGGGTGCAGGTCGCGAGTTTTGGGGGGATAGGGTATGGGTGATGTGATAGGGAGAGGTGTGGTGGTGTCAGGGATGGTGGGGTCGCGGGTATGGGGCTGGTGGGTGAGGTGCGCGGGTCTTGGGTGTGGGCGAAATGGGTTAAAGAAAAAAGAAAGATTTAGGATTTATTTGGGTTTAGGGAATAAAAGGGGTGTGGGCGTTGGGTCGGGTTGGTGGACCATTGGATTGGGCGAAAATAGGGTTTGGCTGGTTTTGGTGAGAAAAAAAAATGGGTTGTGGGTTAAAATATAAAAGGGGTTTATTAATTTTTTTAAAAATACTTTGAAGAAATGTAAATTATTTAAATAAAAAATAACGATGTGATAATAATAAAACATAATATTTATGAAATGCTTATTGCTTAAAATAATAAAAATGTGATGTCGTTTTTGTGAAGATAAAATAACATATAATATTATGGTAAACCTATGATTATGTTATTAAAAGGCAAATGATAGTAGAAAAATACGAATAATAATAATAATAATAAATAATGATATTGAGAATAGACGACGATATTAAAGGCCTTATGTATATATATATAAATAAAATTGTTTGAGTGTCAAAATATTTAAAAACGCAAACAAATAATTGAAAAAGATGGGACAAAATTGGGTGTCAACAGCTTGCCCCTCTTTGGCTGGAGACGATGATAGAGTTTTCGGCCAAAGAAGTTGACTGATTAGCCAATTTTGTCCTGATCATCAGGACTTGAACGAAGATTAGAGATACATGGGTAGAGATAGAATTACGAGGGAGAAGAAATTATGATATCGGTAAATCGAGAAGCAAACGTTGGTGCAGATTCAAGAAATATTGCCTAGTGTCGAGTTATGATGACATCGGTTGCAGGTGTGGAAAAAAATTAGGAAAGAGCGGAACGACGTTCGAAGTAGGCCACTGACATTTGTTAGGAAATCCAGTTCTCCAACAAATTGCATATGTTCGCTGCAAGAGATAGTTCCACGTTGTGCTGAAGCTCCTGCCGATTCAAACTCCTGAAGACTAGAGCTAATATAAACAATTAGTGCATAACTACTGAATACAATGGGTATATGAGAATACGACCTTGCGAATTAAAATGACGTCCTTGCACAGACGTAATGCGATGCTACGTCCTTGCACAGACGTAATGTAAAATGACGTCCTTGCACAGATGTAATGCAAAATGTCTTCCTTGCACAGACGAAATGTAATGACGTCCTTGCACAGACGAAATAAGATGAAAATGACATCTTCGCACAGACGTAATGTAATGACGTCCTTGCACAAACGTAATGCAAAATTTCATCCTTGCATAGAAGTAATGCAATGATGTCCTTGCACAGACGTAATGTGATGCGACATCTTTGCACATACGTGATGAATGGCATCCTTGCACAGACGTAATGAGATGACGTTCTTGCACAGACATAATACAAAATATCGTCCTTGCATAGACATAATGTAAAATGACGAACTTGCACAGACGTGATGAATGACGTCCTTGCACAGACGTAATGAGATAAAAATGACATCCTTGCACAGACGTAATGAGACAAAAATGACGTCCTTGCACAGACGTAGTGTAATAACGTCCTTGCACAGACGTAGTGTAATGACGTCCTTGCACAGACGTAATGCAAAATGGCATCCTTGCACAGACAAAATGTAATGACGTCCTTGCACAAACGTGATGATGACGTCCTTGCACAGACGTAATACAAAATGTCATCCTTGCACAGACGTAAAGCAAAAAATGTCGTCCTTACACAGACGTAATGCAAAATGACGTCTTTGCACAGATGCAGTGATACGTGACCCTGAGGCCGAAATGTTATGTGGAAGTTCTTGCAAACTCAATCTAGATAAAAGGCTAATAAGTGGACATAGGCGATGTAAAATGAATAAATTAGGATGAGAATGTGACCCTTTGAGTTGAAATACCGTCCTTGCACAGACATAATGCGGTTGGGGTCCTGATGGTCAAGATGACGTCTTTGTACAGACGCAAAATAGGAACGTGATCCTTGCGGGTCGTACTACGATGCAGAAGTTATTTACGAAATTAAACATAAGTGTTGTGGTTTCCCTGCCTCTTTCAACCTGAAAAACCTATACTCAAAGAAATTTGTGAGTTTGGGGGAGGGACAGTTGATTCATGTTGACTTTGTAGCTTTGGCTCTTGATAGTTGCACTTCCCACTGGTTCGGACATGTAGCCCCTATTTGGTTTCCAGTCTTGGCTAGTTGTTAATGAAAATATTTTCTTATAAAAGAGTATGCATATTAATAAAAATTTATGTCGAACTCTCGAATATTGACATGCAGTGAAACAAAGCAAATGTCTTGTCCAAAGTCCTTCTTCTGATTGAAGACTTAGTTGGCCAATACCTTTCCATGTCTATCGGCGTCTTCTTGCAGTGAACCCATAAAATTTTCCCTAGTTTCTGGTATGTGAGGATGCTGAACTCTCAACTGGATAAGACCGAGTCTTGTGTGGGTTGTCTGCCTGTCTTATCAAGGCGATCAGATGGGTGTATTTCGTTACATGCAAGATAAGGGAGAAAAATTTCTAATGGTGTGACCGAAGCCAATATAGGTCGCCTACGTATCCCAACAAGGGAATCAGGTCATAACGTAGTTCGTTTCAAGCAAAAGGGGATTGTAAAGTTTTCTAAAAATAGGACCGAAGCCGTTGTGGGTCGCCTACGTATCCCGTCGAGGGAATCGGTTCATAACGTAGTTCATGTTACAAGTAAATGAGATTTTTAGGGAAATTTGTTCTTTATAAAGACGGAACCCGACATGGGTTCTTTGCGTATCCCGCCAAAGGAGCGTGACTTTTACAACATAGAAATGCACTACATAGAAAAATTCCTAAATGTAGTATTTTTTCACCTCATCTGCGTTGATATCTTTTGATCATACTTCGCCATCCATTTCAGCTAGGATTAGTGCCCCTCTAATTAGCACTCGGTGACCCATGTAAGGTCTTTGCCAGTTAGGTGCGAATTTTCTTTTAGCTTCACTTTGGTGTGGGAATATACATTTTAACACCAATTTTCCCGATTTGAAACTCGGTTTTACTTTCTTGTTGAAAAATTTGGCCATTCTGTTCTGATAAAGTTGCTTGTGACAAACTGCGCTCATCCAATTTTCATCAATCAGCATCAATTGCTCGTACTGATTCTGTATCCACTTGGCTTCGCTCAACTCGGCTTCTTGGATAATTCTCAAATATGGTATTTCTACCTCTGTTGATAACACAACTTCTGTTCCATAGACCAAAAGATACAGCGTTGCCCCAGTAGAAGTCCTGATTGTAGTGCGATAGCCCAAAAGTGCAAATGGCAAATGCTCATGCTAGTGCTTGTAATTATCAACCATCTTCCGTAGTATTCTATTGATGTTTTTATTGGATGCTTCGACTACTCCATTCATCTGAGGTCGATATGGAGTGAAGTTGCGGTGAGTGGTCTTAAACTTCTCACATACCTCATATATCAAATTACTGTTGAGATTGGCTCCGCTATCTATTACAATCGACTTAGGGATTCCAAATTGGCAAATGATGTTATTGCGAACAAAGTCAACTACCACCTTCTTCGTCATTGACTTGTGTGACGATGCTTTTACACACTCCGTGAAGTAGTCAATTGTCGCTAGAATGAATCTGTGTCCATTTGACGCGACAGGTTCAATAGAACTAATGACATCCATGCCCCAAGCTGCAAATGGCCAAGGAGAACTCATCACATTGAGCTCGTTAGGAGGTACCTATATTAAATCGCCATGAATCTGACACTGATGGCACTTTTGCATAAAGTGAATGCAATTTGTTTCCATGATCATCCAAAAATACCCTGCTCGCATAATCTTCTTTGCTAGAGTGAAACCATTCATATGAGGCCCGCATGTGGCTCCATATATCTCTTCAATTGACCTGCTTTCCTCTTAAGCATCAACACATCTTAACAAACCTAGATCCGGAGTTCTCCGATAAAGGACTTCTACGCTTAGGAAGAAATGGTTTGCTAACCTCCGAAGTGTTTTCTTTTGAGTGATGGTTATGCCTTTTGGATATTTTTTTACCTTGAGATACCTCTTAATGTCGTGGTACCAGGGCTTTCCATCCAGTTCTTCATCTATGTAGAAATAATAGGCTGGCTGATCCAACAAGTTTACCTTGATAGGATCAATGTAATTCTTATACGGATATTGAATCGCAGAGGATAGAGTTGCCAGAGCATCAGCAAATTCATTTTGAGTTCGTGGGATATGCTTGAATTCTATTTCGCTGAACCCTTTGCATAATTCTTTCACGCAATGCAGGTAAGGAAGTATCTTCACATTCTTGGTGGCCCATGCGCCTTTTATCTGATGAATCAATAAGTTTGAATCACCAATAACCAACAATTCTTATATGTTCATATCAACGGTCATTCTAAGTCCGAGTATACAAGCTTCGTATTCTGTCATATTGTTGGTGCATGGGAATGTGAGCTTCGCCGATATTGGGTAGTGCTGACCCGATTCTGAAATCAAGACTACTCCGATACCAACTCGTTTGAGGTTTGCAGCTCCATCAAAGAACATTCTCCAACTCGGGTGTTCTTCTGAGATATATTCTCCAACAAATAATACCTCATCGTCTGAAAAATAAGTTGAGAGAGGCATGTATTCTTCATCTACAGGGTTTTCAGCTAGCATTTGTCCTTTGATGGCCTTTTGGGTAACATATATGATGTCGAACTCACTTGGCAAAATTTGCCATTTTGCTAGCTTCCCAGTAGGCATGGGCTTCTGAAAGATGTATTTGAGCGGGTCCATTCTTGAGATGAGATAAGTGGTATATGCAGACAGATAATGTCTAAACTTTTGTGCAACCCAAGTCAAGGCACAACAAGTGTGTTCCAGCAAAGTATACTGAGCGTCAAAAGATGTGAACTTTTTGCTCAAGTAGTATATAACTTGCTCCTTCTTTCCTGTTTCATCGTGTTGTCCCGTCACACATCCAAATGCATTTCTAACATAGACAGATATAACAACAAAGGCCTTCCGGGTTCTAGAGGCACCAAAACAGGCGGATTAGAAAGATATTCCTTGATTCTATCAAAAGCTTGTTGGCAATCTACTGTCCACTTGGTAGTAGCGTCTTTCTTCAGTAGCTTGAATATTGTCTCACATATCATTGTTGATTGCGCTATGAACCTACTGATGTAATTGAAAGGACCGAGAAAACTCATCACGTCCTTTCGACTCTTTGGAGGAGGCAAGTCTTGAATAGCTTTTATCTTCGAGGGGTCCAATTCAATGCCCTTTCTACTCATAATGAAACCTAACAACTTCTCAGCAGGGACACCAAATGCACACTTTGTAGGATTTAACTTCAGATTGTACTGTCTCAGTCGGTCAAATAATTTCTTCAAATCTGTCAAGTGATCTGAAGTCCTTCGCGACTTGATAGTAACGTCATCCACATAGGCCTCGATTTCCTTATGGATCATATCATGAAAAATAGTAGTCATGGCTCTCATATAAGTGGCACATGCGTTCTTGAGTCCGAACGGCATTACCCGGTAATAGTATACTCCTCAAGGTGTAGTGAATGCTATTTTTTCTGCATCTTCCGCATCTATCAGGATTTGGTGATAACCAGCAAAGCAATCAACAAATGACTGCAATTCATGCTTCTCATAGTTATCAATGAGTATGTGCATATTTTGGAGAGGGAAATCATCCTTCGGGCTAGCCTTGTTCAGATCCCGATAATTCACGCATACCCCGTATTTTCCCATCTTTCTTTGGCACAAGTACGATTTTGGCTAGACAAGTGGGGTAACTTGTAACTCAAATGACATATGCATCAAATTGCTTGGAAACTTCTTCCTTGACTTTTAAACTCAAATCAGGCTTGACTTTCCTCGACTTCTCCTTTATCGGAGGGCAAGATGGCTCAAATACATCGATATATTGCCTCAAAAGATCCACCAATTCTTTCTTTTGTGCGGTGCTCAGATAGATGCTGATTCTTGTTTCCTTCACAGGTTTTGCGTCTTCCAAATTTACTGCCTCTGTGCCATCCAAATTTGGCTTTGTCTTATTCTCAAAATGCTCCAATTCTTCGGTCAATTCTTTCAGCTGTGAGTCTCCCTCATATTCTTCGAAGTCATGTTCATCGTTTGGACTTTGTTTGCTTGTTTCATTACATGTCACATTCACATTATCGATAGATTTATTAGTTCGCATGCTGAAAGAGAAAAGAAAATTATTAAAGAAAAATGAATTTTGAAATAGCAAAAGCAATGTGGATTTGTCGTTTAAGCTTTCAAAAAGTGGAGGCAAAACATATTAAATCCATAAATGCGATTCAAGCCTCAATCTAAATCGCATTATTTCATTAAGTACTAATACAATTTCTACCAAGCTTTCCGGAGAAATAGGGCTGAGGCACAAGTCCAATTTTTCAAAACATATCTCTGCTCTGCATCCCAAATGGTTGGGTCTCCAGCGTAATCATCCAGAATCACATTGCATTCCGCTTCTTCTTCAGCAATAAAAAATCACATTGCATTCCGCTTCTTCTTCAGCAATGAAAAGACTTTTGAGTCCTTCCATGAGGTTGCATGCATCGTCTTCCTTTGATTCCTGAGCAGCGCATACTTTGACAAATGACTGATTCAGATGCGGAATAGGATTTGGCAAGGAAGTATCTATTTTCCTTCAGAGATTGGTCGATAAGACTTCTTCATGAGTGGGTTCGTATCCGAGACCAAAAGTATCCTTTTTACTGAGCAAATAAATCAGCTCCGCTACACCTTCCAAGTTCAATCTGAGGCCTCGACCAGGCTTAAAGCCATTTTTCAATATTTCTTAGGCTACCATTATGAGAACCCGGGGTAATTTTAGCTTGTCAGCTTTAGAAGCACATGCAATCTCCCTGATATGGAAAACATATCCATCCAACCTTTCTACACTTTAAACAACAGGGATTTGGCTTTCGGGATATATTGAATTGCTCCATTTTTTGTGTATCACGACCTCGTGATGACTCTAGACAAACATCAAGCTCTGGTGTAGGGTATAAGGGATTGCACTAGCCATATGGATCCAAGGTCTTCCCATCAGCAAGTTGTAGCTGGTAGATATGTCTAAAACTTGGAATTCCACAATGAACTCTACAGGTCCTACTTCCAATGTCAAATCAATTTCCCCCATAACGCCCATTTGGGCTCCATCAAAGTCTTTAACCCTCACATGTCTTTTGCGAATCTTTCTAATGTCAATTCCCAAGGCTTGGAGAGTTGACACATGACAGGTATTGACAGCTGATCCTCCATCAATCAACACTCTAGAGATGAACTTGTTCATGCACTTTACAATTATGTTCAATGCTTTGTTGTGCACCAACCTTCAAGCGGCAACTCTTTGTCATGAATAGAGTCTTATGGGCCTCTGAATTTTGTCCACCAAGGATGAATGGTCTCCCTAGGAACATAAGCTTCTTTTAGTACCTCCAACAAAGCACGCCTATGGGTTGCGGAATTCATCAATAATGATAGCAAAGAAATTTGGGTCGGTGTTTTCTTCAGCTGTTCTACGACGGAATATTCTTTAGTTGACATTTTCCTCCAGAACTCTTCCACTTTGGTCTTTTTTTTATGACCTTTTTTGGATTGTCTTCCTTTCCTGGCACTTCTCGCACCACTTCTGCAGGGGCATAACACCTCCCAGATCTTGTCATACCAGCGGCGACAACTTCTACAATCCTTTTTCTTTTCCCCTGCTCCTTTCCCCAGTCGAATAACTCTGGAGAGAATAGGTTTTGGTATCAAAATACGGTGTCATGATCCGCGGCTTCGGAAGAAGCACTTCCACTTCAAATGGTGCCCTTACTTGAACTGTAATTATAGGGGAGATAAAGGCCGATGATTCAACTTTTCCCTCTCTCTGGACTGGCACAATAATCCCTTCCAAATTGTTTTCTTCATCAACAGTAATCATGTTCACATTGGCATTGTCATGATTTGTCAAAGGGTTATTGTTTACATTAGGAGGAGCTCCTTTCAGTTGGATGACTTCTTCTTTGATCAATGCCTAGATTGTCTTTGAGTGCATAAAAACTTCCAGTGATTCCATAGTGGTATGCACAATGCTTAGTCTCGTCGTACTATCTGGGAATAGGATTGGGGATATTTCCTGGGATGGGTTGAAGTATTTCTGCGTTTCTCAGTCTTTCATACAACTGGGCTACATGTTCGGCTAAAGTGTATAGGTTTTGACTGTCTTTCTTTAGTAATTTGCATAGGGTCTGGGTGCGTTTGGTGGATGGACTCGTGGCTGAGGTAAGTATGTGGGTTGATATTATGAGGGATTCGGATAGGTAGGCACTCGAGGTGGGCTATATATTGGCTGGGTATGGTAGACAGGGTATGGAGCAAGTGAGTGTTGATAATAAGGCTGAGGGCTTTGGGCGTTTTGGCTATAATAGGAAACTGAGAACTTTTGGTGTTTTGGTTGTAGTAGGGAGGCTGGGATGATAGGCTTTGGTAGGTTGACATTTGGTTTGGCCTATGTTCCTGGACACTCCGTCCCTCTTCTTCTTGATTTCTCCCCCAAATGAGTCTGACTGAATTGCCTTACTCATTGCTTGCAACGCTGCCAAGTTTTTGATTCTTCCTATTTTGATACCCTCTTCTATGAAATCTCTCATCCTTACAACTTCAGAGAAACTCTGTCCTATGACGCTTATCATTCTTTCATAGTATGTTGCATCTTTCAAAGATTGCACAAAGAGAGTAGTCATCTCACTTTCCGCCATCGGGGGTTGAACCTTTGTTGCTTCTGCCCTCTACTTCATGGCGTATTCTCTGAAGGTCTCTGTGGATTTATTTTCCAACTTCATCAAATAAAATCTATTCAAGACTATGTCAGTGTTCAACCTAAATCTGTCCATGTAATCCTGTGAAATCGCGCCCCAATTATGCCATTTTCGCGGATCTTGGCTTGTGTACCAGTCGAGCACTTCTCCTGTCAAACTTCTTATGAGAAACTTCATTATGATGGCCTGGTCTTTACCTACTCCAACCAGCTTGTCACAGTATGATCTTAAATGAGCGCGAGGCTTTCCCTTCCCATCAAACAAGTCAAATTTTGGTACCTTATATCCGACAGACAACTTAACGTCGGGATGCATGCAGAGATCTTCGTACTTGAGTCCTTCATGTCCCTTCCTTGTTTAGATGTTCTTGAATGCTTCTTTTAGACTATGAATTTCTCTCGCCACACTTTCATCGGTTCTGATCCTTACTTGTCTTTCCATCTCTTCATATTGGTCAATCTCCTGAGGAGGTATGTTTGGTACGGTGGTAGTAAAAAGTTGGGCTTCCGTTACTTATACCAGTGGCACATACTGCTTGTTATGGTTAGCGATATGTGTCATCAGTATTTGTTAGGTTGCCTGGTAATTTTGCGTAGGAGAGATATTTTGAACGAGTGGGGTAGTTTGGGTAAGTGGAACTTGAGGCGCATATAGAGTTGTGAAGGATAATGGATAATTTTGTAGCGGACTTTGTTATGGACTGATTTGTGGGTTTATAGGATATGGGTTAGTGTGCTGCGGGCTGGTGTGTTGCGGATTGGTTTTGCTTAGTGAGGGATTTTGGGGAAGGTTTTGGGGAAATGGTGGTTCAGGAGATAGAAAGGTTTGCGGTGCAGTTGCACTTGTCCTTTGTTCAGGGAGTGGAGTATTGAGGCTGATGGACATGTTGGTGAGATTTCGGAGCCGCTCAATCTCAGTCTGCATGGCTGCCATATGTTGCAACAGTTGGGCGAGCTGTTCATCCTGGATAGTACTATTTCTCCTTTCTGAAGCTTCCGATTCATCTCCCGGAAGAGCGACAAATCCCAGGCCAGTCTGTTCGGATGCACCTGAATCAGTCATTTTGCTGGATGATCGTGCCTTTAATCTTGTGAAGTAGGGGTGTTCTGCCAGTTTCAGTCAACACGAACCAACCTCCTGCGAAAATAAACTAGGCAAAATAAACCTTCTAAAAATGAAGAAAACCAAGTTAGTATAAGGCGAGTAATTATTGCTTCAAATAATATGCACAGAGTGGAAAGCAGCAAAAATAGCAAGCGAATTGTATGAAAATCAAATGTGTGTCCTAACATGTGTGGGGCCTCTCTTATGCCAGAGGTGGGCCTAAACGCCAAATATTCGATATTATGATAGATTGATCCAAGCCACTAAATTGAAATGTTTTCCGTTGAAAATAAAGGCTGAATTCTACTGCAATAACAATAGTGCATACAATAATAAAACTGATTGACATAACATAAAGTACACCTATAACCATGCTTAAATCTTGCCCTTGATCACACAGATGGGGGAAACGAAGATGGAGCCCCAACACTGCTAGGTCCGGCTCATGTGCCTTATAGGTACTACATTATGTTTTGCATTTAATGCCACATTTCAGGGGGTAATGACTGTGTTCCTGAGCCGAAAATTTCTTATCCAAATTGTTGTGCCAATATCCTCAAAGCCTTGTTCGCCTTCGGGACTAGGGTCTATGTTACCGTGATCTTCTCGCAGCCACGCGTACTATTCTGGAATACTCCCTACCTAACTATCTCCAATATCCATTTTATCAATGTTGTTCCATTCATCGAGAATTTCCCTAGCTCGGGGGATAATGAAGTTCGGCTCGAATTGGATTTCAGAAACTCTCATATTTGCTCGGTGATGGATTATTTTCTCTTGGCCAAACTGTCGGAGTACGCGGAGTGGAGCATATGGTTAGAGGCCTTTCAACCTAATAAGCTCGATATAATAAAGCCTTCTGCATCTTATATAGGCTTTCTTGGTGCTCAGGAGCAACGGGTATTTCCATTGGATCTGATCACTAGTGCGGGATGCCAAAAACTCATACCAATCATCGGTGCCGACTGGTGACACAAATTGTTTCATCCTATCGTAAAATATGATAATTTTGTTTGACTCGCTGAACCATATGTCTACCATGTTCGGCGCTGATAAAAGTATTCCATCACCCACATCTGTATGATAATGCTGCAGCCTTCAAAGAAATTTGTTTTACCTATTTTACATTTTCCTAGAGCCCGAAATATCGCCATTAAAATCATAGGAGCCAAAGTGAGTTGTATGCCATCAACTCCTTCAAAAATTGCCCAAGCCACGGAACATATGCAAGTACTGATCTTCCCATGCTCAAATGAGAATACCAAAGTTCCCAGTAAAGCGACATCAAATGCGAAAGGGCATCTAACTCGCCAATGGTCGGGAGTGCAAGAGAATTCTTTTTTGAACAGCTTGTAAACATCTCGACGGCCGTATCTCTCATAATGATTATCCAAAGAGACCCAATTATTTTTAAAGCACCGAAGTTCCTTAGTGTTCTTCAACCCTAAGTAGAGGAGAAATTTCTTTCCGGACTGACCGTGCGGGATAATTTGTCATCCACCTTGGTAAATTAAGTTGGTGAAATAGTTGATCTCTTCCAAAGTAGGATTTATCTCAAAATCTCTGAATTTAAAGACAACCCAATTTGGATCCCAAAATCAAATTAGTGCTCTAACCAAGTGTTGAACGGGGGAGATATCGAACAATGAAACGAGGCACCTCAATCTCCTCCTAATTTCCATTTGGCTGCCAAGGTCAAAATTTTCCCACCATGTTTTCAGCTTACTCAGAATCTCACTCACTATCCTGATTTGCGGAATAGATTTCATCCTATAATATAAATATACAAAAAATGAATATACATTTTTAACTCCGGCATGTCATGATTAGGTTTGGATCCATCTATCATTATCATGCTACACATAATATGCTGATTGATCGTTAGGTTGTGAGACCCATCGACAGTTGGTGGATTTCTTAATTGTGGAGTCGATACCAAGGATCGACCCACATAAGATGTCTGCATGTATGACTTAAGATAAAGGATGGTATAACTCTATCATAAATTATCTAAGATTTGGCTTACTAGAACAAGGTTCCCGAGCGGACTACTCTAGTGAGGAGGCTACGTGGACACCGGATGGTCCGGACATCCCGCGCATACGCCAACGCTCCTAAAATTTGGAAATTTGAAAGAAAATTTTACGGGTGCGCGTAATACACATCGCGTGTATGTGTGCTAGTGTCAATTTTTAGAAGTGGAGGAAATATGAGCGGAATGCTAATTTAAGAAAAGCAGTAAAAGAAAGTAACAATTAAAGCAGTTAAGCATACACAATTTCATAAAGGAAACAGTTCAAAGCACTAGAATAGGAGCAAAATAAAGCGCAATAATAATTAACGTGGGTTTGCTATGGTTAAGAACCAAAAATAACTTTTTCAGTGGAGTCGCCATGTTGTTGCACCAATTTTTAACCCCCCCCCCCCACCGCGAGGAAGAGGGATCCAACATGGTCCTGACGTATTGATGATTCCTAAATTAATTAAAGCTTAAGGATTTGCCACCTAATTATTCTACGGTGAATTAGGGCACCTAAATGTTAACATAAATGATGCAAAATGAACTCCGATTAATGGTCTGCTAATCTATGAGATTTTGAGTAAGGGTTCTTTATTATCTTGAAGGGAAGGGGTTACGCATCCTTTAAGATCCGCTAACTACGATTATCCGGTCAACTTTAGGTTAATTATTATGCTAAAGAAAAAATGCATATTTAAAAGTGTAAGGTTAATTGAAAGGGATGTTGCAAGTAATTAATTTAAAAGATGCATTTTGACAACGTAATTTTTTTTACCACTTATATCCTTTCTGAGGAATCTCGCAAAGGTGATTGTGGTTTGGAGACATAGATTCCCGACATAAACTCCGAAAAAGTAGGCATGACATTGTTTATAAAAATACATGTAAAATTGTTTTTTTGGATAAAAGCATGCATTTGTATGGCATTGTTTATAAAATACATGCAAAGTTAATTTTTGGATAAAAGCATGCATTTTGACAATTGATAGTAAGGAAAAGCAAATTATTTATAATGCAAAGAAGTAATTTTTATGGATCATTTTAAATCGCAAATCGGATGAAATCTTATTTTTATGATTAATAATGCGAATAAAGGGTGACCAAATTATTTTGAAAGTTTAAACATGCATGACGAGCCTAAAATAAATAAAGTAACGACGGATTTCCAATTTTAAACTACCCTATTAATTATCCATTCCAGGCCTAATTATTCTGAGTATTTCATGATCGCACAAAGTTGAGTAATTAAATTACAACAACAAAAAAAAGGGCGGGATTAAGGAATTAAAAGCAGCGACTGGGCAGAATGACATCATTTGTTTAGAAATCCCGAGGCAGGAGAATTCAATGAATGTGGATGCAGGTCTTCGTTTGACAATAGTCATGATGAATCTCATAACGAAACTCTTCGTTGCTCCCGATGCATTTCATGTAAACGAAAGAAAAAATGGATTAGTAGACGGAATATGAAAATATATACATAAAAAAATGTAAATAAATAATTTATGAAAGATAATATGTTGTGGGGCCTCAGGTTTGATACACGGCATAGATAATAAGAAACGAAAGAGAACAAGGAAAAGAAAAGGCTTGTATATTTGAGTCTAGATGCCACAAAATACACACAGAATATCATTCATACTATCTAATGGACATTGTAATAACCCAAGAGTTATGGTATAACATGATCGCATGGCTTACACAACACAACACAACACAACACAAGTCAAGCAACATACATAAAAGATAGTGACAACTGTAGATTTGAACCAAATAAAAATGCTCAGTTTAGATGGACAAATCTCACGTTTTTGTCCTGTAACCAAACAAACAATGAACAAAAATTCCTAGACTTACACAAAACTTTCCTATTGACTAACATAAACTCAAAGAGAAGCAGGTTTCATATGCATATCAGTAAAGATTCAGAGCTAAACATTCCTCATGCTACTTGTTAATCACCTAGACATACAACTAGGTTAACCAGCATGTATCTAAGTTCTTAAAGAAGCTAAAGATGTGTTATCCCTCAAATAAACTCAAAACATGTTAAACACCAAATCATAGACAACATACTCATATACAAATGACCAAAGTAATAAACACCAGCACACAATACATTATTTATTTACCTAAAACATGTTGCATATTGACTTGATAGGCTCAACAACAATAATGAATGCTAACAGTGTCTTGATTATTCAATCTTACTAATATATGGTATAAATAAACATAGAAAACACATATCTTATTCAACATATGATAAATATTGGTCTAACATGATCAAACCAACATTGACCTAACCAATACATAATTGATATCTAACTACATAGATTCACATAGTCATAATCTAATAACATTGTTAATGACTACTCTGAAATAGGTTCAAACAACAAACTAATACATGCTCAATAGATAACAAAATAGAACCAACAGTCCCTTAATCATATTTGATAGCTAATCAAACACTTTAAAGTTGTCATTAATACATACTAAACATGTTTACCCTTCGAGAAATGAATCAACACCAAACATACTATAATAAGCTATAACTAACATGCTTTAATCTAAACTAACAGACTTACACAACAACTAAATTAAACTAAATACATTTAACAAAACACATGATCAACATACAGAACACCTAATATGAATTAATAGCAAAATATTAGAAAGAAAGTAAGTTTACTGACCTTTTACGGACAGCGAACCGAGGCGTGTTTCGAATCGTCGAATCCGCTCGGAGAAGTTATTTTGGAATTCTTATTTTGGACCCGGATTGGGTTGGGCTGTGTTGGTGGACGATTGGGCTGGGCGGAAATGGGGTTTGGTTGATTTTGGTAAGAAGAAAAATGGGTTGTGGGTTAAAATATAAAAGGAGTTTATTATTTTTAAAAAAAAATGATTTGAAGAAATGTAAATTATTTAAATAAAAAATAACGATGCGATAATAATAAAACATAATATTTATGAAATGCTTATTTTTAAAATAATAAAAATGCTATGTCATTTTGTGAAGATAAATTAACATAGAATATTAGGGTAAAACTATGATTGTGATATTAAAAGATAAATGATAGTAGAAAAATATGAATAATAATAATAAATAATGATATTGAGAATAGACGACGATATTAAAGGCGTTATATATATATAAATAAAATTATTTGAGGTGTCAAAATATTTTAAAACGCAAATAAATAATCGAAAAATATGGAATAAAATTGGGTGCCAACAACGGGTCCTCCTCTCCCTCGCCTTGGCTAGTCTGTACAACTTCCTATCCATGGAAAGTAGGAGAAATAGAAATAGTCATAAAATTTGGTAGCTCGAGAACAATTTTATGAAAAATTTGGACCTATTTGCCAAAAAGCAACTTTGGGACCCACCCTAAACCAAACACAGATTAAAAAACCACCCTCTTCCATTCCATCATAAATTTCTTTCTCTCTCCTCCCACATTGGAGCTGCGTCTACGTGGTCCCCACAAACCATTAAACTACACAACTCTGTGGGACCCAATGGATACATGATATGAAACCAGCCAATAAAAAACGACGATCACTGGGACCAGTTTGGACATTGGGGGCTCTATTTTCAAGGTCATTGTACCCCTGCCCGTGCCCGTCGGTCATCAATATTCTCACATCTTCTTTTCTTGCTTGGAAATAAAAAATCTATCACATGTGTATTCTCTTCATTCACCAGCGATGCACCCAATAATTACTGCAAAGGGCTACACGACGTTTCAATGCAAAAAGTGGATGCCTTCTCGAAAGGAGTCATTGTTAACGTTGTCAATGAAATCAACGGCTCCTAACCCTCACAGTACGATTCGGTCGCGCTTAAATGAAGTAAGGGATCTCATAGCTTGTGAAGTTATGCAAATTTTAGTAATATAAAAAAAGGAATTTAGTTTTAAAAAATTATTTTAATTTGATTTGATACGAAATTTTAAAAATAAAGTAAGATTTTTAAAATATGTGATTTAAAATAAATTTTATATATTCGTGTAGCTGTAAATCATGTCATAAAGTTTAATTATTTATAAATATATAAATGTGTCAAGCTGTTTGGACAAATTAATAATGAAAGTAAGACAATATTTTTGGAACGGAGGAAGTATATATTATTTTATATTAATATTAGTTATGCAAGATTTAGTTTGTTCATATTTACTCGATATAAAATAATAAATATATCCGGAATAACTTATATATGTATTAGTTATGCAAACTAATACGGATTTCTAAATTACAAATCAAATACCGTATTAGGTATGTTGAATTTTATATATAGCAAAAGAATGCTACCAAACATTGTATTATTTATGCAAAATTTAATACATGAATAACTTAGCTACTAAACAACCCCTAAGAATAATAATTTTCATGGTAAAATGTTTCTTTAATAAATTTAGTTTATGCGGGTTGATAGACTTTGAATATCGAATGGTTTAAAAAAATTCAACTACTCAAAATTATATTCAGATCCTCTTTTATTTTATGCAGTGGGGTTTACTTCAACGTGGAGTTTCAAAATGCTAATTTTACTATATTAATATTTTTTCATGAAAAATGAACAATAATATTGATGTGGTCGTTAAGAAAATACATCACATTAAAACTGAAATATGAATAGTTTAAACAAAAAACAGTAAAACTTGTATAAGGATAAAACAGTATCACACATTTAAGATATTTTAAAAATAGAGATTCATATTATTGGAATCAAATAGAGAAAATATATTATTTTTGAATTTAAGGTTACATGTACTTGTACAAAAGTTTAAATTTACTGTATATTTTTTTTGTTTTAACCCATTAAAGCAATTTAGTAACCTAAGGTTCTACTTATTATTATTTATCATGCTCCTATTACCAATAATTACTTATTACCATCAATTGTTTTAGATAAATTAATGGTATGAACGTATATTTACAGGTCAGTGCTTACAAATGATTTCTTAAAAAAGAAATTATTTCTTAACCTGTTGACTCTTTGTTGATGGATCAATCTCAATGACTATTAAAGTGAATAATTGGGATAGGATAATTATAATCAAGAAGCAAATTATATAAAAATGATTCTTTAACAAAGTTTAATCAACAAATCTTTCTTGTCAGAATTTGATTTGCAGTGTATCAAATCAAAATAAGGTTGTTTAGAGAGCAAGCTAAGTACTTACATCAGAAGCCAACTGAAATGGGGAATAAAATAATGAAAATAAAAAATAACTCTTTTTCTTAATCCTAAATATATTTTATTGTCTCTTTCTTCTTTTTCCCTAAATCAATGATGTTTCACTTTATAATACATGTGAGGAAGAGGAAGTCAGTGACACATAGATTTCGTTTGCTTATTACAAAAATAATTGCAAGTTGTTAGAGATTTTCTTTATTTATTTAACTATTGCGTGGCTTCAGTACCTAACCCAGACACAACTCACAAGCAATGACATAATTGTGACAGTGATTAAGCAAAATAATTGAAGTTGGTTACCTTAGTTAATGGAACACCCAAGTTATTTTGCCCTATTTTTTATCTTATTTCTTTTTTTCTAAAATTGTGAAGTCTTTTTTTCTTTTTTTGGGTCCAAATAATGAAGTCAATATGCATGTCGTAATGTGGCTCAGCCTAAAGTAAATTTAGTAATGATACGATATTGGATGGTTCAAGTAAGCTCATGGAGGACCTAGCTATGAAAGCACTTGAAGACAATCATTGGAGGGTTTTCAAGCTAGGGATGATAGCATGGAGGAAGAGTTTAAGAGCCCAAGAGTCCAAGGCTCAAAGCTTATCTCTTAAAGAAGCCCAAACATTTGATATGTCTATACAATTGCAAGCTTGGGTAAAATGGGGTTATTAATTAAATAATTGTAGTTATGCATGTAAAGACAAAATTATATAAGCTTGCCTTAGCCTATTTTCATTCCTTAGATTTTGATTGATGAAGAAACTCATTTGAGAGTAGTTCTCCTTCTATAGGGTTTAGGTTAAGCTAGGATAAGCTAGTGTTAGGTAATGGGAGGATTCCCTTAACTCTTTACCTAGATCATCTCTTGGATAATCTAGGACTAGATTTTCATTTCAAGTTTTCTTCTCCCTTAGATTGAATTCATCTTTTGGATTGTTGATTAGTCACAATTTTAGTTGAATTAATCCATTCTTTCTTTTATTCTCATCTCCTATTTCTTCTATCTCATCTATTGATTTCTCCTATATTAATTTCCGCATATTTGATTGTTGTTTTCATACTTTTCTAATTAAGATTGTATTATTTGGTATCAGAGCTTAGGCTAAAGAGTTGTTCCTACAATTCTTAATCCTTAGCTTGTTTCAATTTGAAGGGGAAAATTAATTTTTTTTTTAAATCACAGAAAAATTATTTAATCTGTCTTTGTTTGTTGTTTTGACACTAGATTCTTGTTCCCTAGTGTTATTAGAGTTTAAATCTAAAATTTTAAGTTATTTGGTGTTGATTTGAGTCATCCACCATTTTTCGGTTGAAGAACTTGAAGTTGGGTCTTGAAGAATTTGTGTTTGTTTGAGCTTAAAAAGTATTGGGCGGATCTTTTCATCATCTAACAACCCTGAAGAGGGTACGATTATAGATGACATATTAATATATTCATATGAAGGTTTAATAAATAATAGGAATGTAGTACGGAAACAGATATTATTAACTCAAAATTCATTTTTTAAATAATAGTCTACAACCTTCTATCAACATTTAACATCATAATTGCAGAGATGTATACTTATCAAGATTATAATTAGAAACACATAGTCTGAAAACATACCTCTTAGCAGAATATTAAGATCACCGGAGATACTCAACCCACCCTGGCTCTGCCTCCCTTTTTCCCTCACTGGTGACGGGATAAATGGCCTAGGTGCTGGGAGTTGCTCCACAGACTCTTTCTTAAATTTTCTTTTAAGAGAAGGTGTTTTATGGACTAATATGGTTCTTAAGTATAAGCTTTCAAAGTATTTATCTTCTGATATTATGATATTAATCTTGCTATTGGCTATAGACTAGAAGAGTTTTTAGCTAGACATGAGAGAGTATTTTAAAGATTGAAGATGTTGTATTTCGAAAGATTGGTTTCAGATGTTACAATGAGGCTCTTTATATAGATAACATCGGTTGCCTTTCACTATTGGCATGCTGAAAAAGTAATAAAGTTGATACATTATTGTTACAAAAGTCCTAAAGCAAACAATGCTTTGTCTTTTGTCTTTTCATACTTTTTCTTAAAGTTGTTTGTCGTTGCTGCCATTCTTTTCAACGTTTGTTGGCTTGTCATCTTCTGTCTTTGATTCCTTGTGGGTCCGGCGAATTTTGCTTTCTTCCACAGGCATTTTTACAGGTGTCTTCTTTGCACAGAGGCATCTTTTGTCTGTCTTCTTTTCACTAAAAGACGGAAAAAAAAAATTCTTCGATGATACTCCTATAAAATAGGAACGATATCGTTTTAATTTTTTGATACTCCTATAGAATAGGAACGGTATCTTTTTAGTAGTATGGTAATACATGGGCCTTACTGTAGTTTGGACTACATTGGGTCATATTAATTTGTTACATTGTGGCTTTCTGTAGTTTAAACTACATTGGGCCGTTTCATTCAAAAAGGATTAGGTAATCCTTCTTTTTTCATAGTAACCTGCGTAGTATCTTCCTTTATGCTTATAACAGGCCTTTTTCTCTGGCCTATTAAGAGTTTGTACTGTTCTACTGTCTCATTAGAGTGTTTGTGCTCCATCTTAGTGATTCTATCATGCATGTTGGTAAGGTGTGTGGTGTCTTGTGAGAGTACATCGTTGTTGTAGTATAGTGTGATAATTTCTTCGGTTTCTCCTCCTTTGAGTTTCCAATAATACTGGCTTTGCCTGATCTTAGCATATCTTCAATTTTTGACTTCAGGGTTGATAGTCCTATGGCTCTTTTGGCACTGAGCCATTCTTGAAACCTTTCTATAGTACATGGTATTTTCATTTTCAGGTCTTTTTCATCTCCGCTTATATTGCTATTCCTCCCTGTTTTAAATAGTTGGCATATAATGATAGGTTTTTCTGTTAAGTCTGTCGAGGCGTCGAACAGTTGTATACCGTAGATACCTCTTCTGAATGATTCCATCATTAACCTAGCAGATTCTACTAAAACATTGGGTAATTTAGCAATATTATAAAAAGTTTCATCTACTAGTATTTTATCTATAAATCCGTAAGTAAAGAGTTTAAGAACTATATCAGGGTTTGATTTTTCATTGCATAAAAACCTTGGATATTTGCTTAATTTTGTACTTCTTAAAATGTGTGGGTTTGATTTATAATCATAAAATTTATTAATTTGCTCGTAAGTTGTAATATACTCAGGTGAGAATTTTACTTTGTCGCACATTGTTAATGCCGTTAGAGACGATGCTGTTATGAGTGATGGTATAGTGGTTGGCATGGCTGCAAGTTTAGATGTGAAAGTCTTTGGTTTTTCTGTAGGGGTTTGGGAAGATTTCAAGGTTTGTAGGGTTTTGAAGTCTTTAAAGGCTTCTGTCAGATGTTCTAGCAAGTGTGTATTTTCTTCCATTTTGGTTGTAATAATTTTTTGATTTTGTTTGATGATTCCTGTAACATTGGTAATATATTCTTCGAATTTGTCACTGATGGTTGACATCGTTGTACCTGCTAAGAAAATCAGCTAGAATATTCTTAGTCCCGGATATATTTTTGACAATAAAATCATAACAATAAAAGAATGATTGCCATTTTCTTGTCTTATTTAGTTCTGGCAAAGGGTCTATTTTATTTGTAATAAAAGCTCTTACTTGGGTGTTATCTATTCTAACTACGAATTTTACTGGTAATAGGTGATAATGGAATCTTTTTATTCCAAATTTTACTGCTAATAGTTCCTTCTCGTTAATATGGTAATTTTTCTCATTAGGCTTCCATGTTCCGCCTCCATATCCACAAATTAGTGGCTTTTCTTTATCTATATCCTCTTTATCATATGCTATGAGGACTGCTCCCCATCCTATATCACTGGTCAGTAAAAAGTTCTAGTTGATCCAGTTCTGTTGGTATTATATGTTTCGGCAAGGCTTTCACTTTTTCTTTGATTTTATTTATGGCTTTAGTATGTTCTTCTTTCCATTCAAAAGTTATATTTTTTCTAGTTAGTTCCTGTAATGGTTTTCTCAGAAGTGGTAAATCCTTTATATGGTCTGAGGCGTAGTTTACTACTCCTAGAAATTGCTGTACTTCCTTTTTGCTCTCTAATTTATCTTTAAATTTTTTTATTTTTGTTACAATGTGTTCCTGTAATTACAATCCTTCATTATCTATTATGTATCCCAAATATTCTATACTATTTTTGAAGATTTCAGATTTCTTTTCAGATAATAATATTCCATGTTGTTTCACAGTTTTTATAAATTCTTCTAGATGTTTTATATGATTTTCCAAATCATCACTATATATTAATATGTCGTCAACATATACTATACAGTATTCTGTTAGTTTTCTGAACACTTGGTCCATTCTTTTTTGGAATATTTGTGGTGCATTCTTTAATCCAAAGGGTAGTACATTCCATTCGTAGTGTCCTTGAGGGGCACTAAACACTGTTAAAGCTTTTGATTCATTTTTTAGTTTTATTTTCCAAAATCCACTCTTACAATCAAATTTACTGAACCATTTTTTATTCTCTAATCTATTAATAAGGTTCCTTTTGTATGGTAAAAAATATTCATCAAATACAGTTTTCTTGTTTAGCTCTCTATAGTCAATCACCATTCTAGCCTTTCCTCTTTTTTGTTCACTATGTTTTCTAACTAAAAAGGTTGGGCTACTATGTGAGCTTTTACTTTCTTGTATTAATTTTAATTCTAATAACTCTTTTCGTTGGGTTTCAAATTCCTTCTGATCTGTTGGGCTGTATCTAATAGGCTTAGATCTAACTATATCGCTAAGATTTATTAGTTTGATTTCAGCATATATTCTCTTTAGTATTGTCCATTTATTACAAGGTGTTTGTAGGCTGAAAGTATTATTATTTATCACTTGCGTTTTGAAGTAGTCTAGGAAATTGTTCCCTACTAATACTTGTTGTTTCATATCATTCAGTTGGTATATATCTGGTAGTCTAAATATTATCTTCCCTAATACTATTCTCATATTTTCTGCTACTATATCTAATTCTTTTGTTTGTTCGTTAAAGCCTGATACTTTTGTTCTATGTGTTTTAGATCTTTTCCATCTGTGTGGTTCTAATACTTCTTTCTTTGCTAGACATAAGTCTGCTCCACTGTCAATAAACATCTTTTGTTTTATCATTTTATTAGATTTGTATTCTAAATGAGCTTCTATGTAGATTGCTACCATCTAATTATTATTTCGTTCTAAATCCATTTCTTTTAATCTTTGTTGAAGCTCTTCATCTTGTTCCATTTCTTTTACTTCTTCTAGTAATTTCTTCCATCTTATCTCACTTAACCTTTCTCCTATTCTGCTAAGGTTTTTTGTAATCTTTTTGTACTTATCACTATAGTATCTATTTCCTGTTTCACTAGCAGTCGTAATAAGCTTATTGCGAACATACCTTTCATATTGCATCCAGTAATCTCTTTCTTCTAGTAAATTTCTTTCTTCTTGCGACTTCATTTACATAGAACTGTTTTCACTTTCTGGGTCTTGGTTAACAAAGTTAATATTTTCTGATTCAGTTTCTTCATCAGTTTGACTGACATAAAATTCTTCATATTCGTACCAATTATTATTTTCTTCTTTTATTTGTTGTAGACTCATTATAAATTGTGTAATGTCTATATATTTTACACTTTTTTTCTTTAGCTTTGGGCATTTATTAGCATAATGTTCTTTTTCATTGCAATTCCAACATTTACATTCTTTAAGTTTTTCTTCTTCAATTGGTTTTACATATTTTCTTATTCTAAATTTTCTCTTATGCTTGAATTTTTTTCTGATTTCAGGGGTATTTCTATACCTTTTAAATATCTTTTTTCTATAAGGTTTGTAATAAGGTTGTTGGTTTTGTCTGCTGTAATTATTATATCTTTTGTGTTGGTATTTCTTTTTATGGCATTTCTTATATTTCTTTTCTCTTTTATTATCATCACATCCGAATACTAATCTTTTTTCCGTAAATCCACACACCTCTCTTAATCCTATTTTTTTACCTTTTTTAATCTTTTGTTGCATCCTATATTCTTCACATTTTCGCATTAGATATGCTCTTAGTACTCTTATTCTTTCTCCTGACGTATTTTCTCTTGGTTCTAGTTGGGTGTATTCTTTTGATATTTCTGTGTTATAAGGTATATGTAGGTGGTCATAATAAAGTTGTTGATTTATTAAACTTTCTTCTGGCAAGAATCTTGCTTCATAAAAGAACTTACTAAAACTTATTGTGTATTCTGGTAATTTATTAATTTTACAACATTTCATGTTATTTAAATTCATTATTATCTCAGTTTTTCTTTCTGCAAGTACATTTTCTCGTTCTACCAACCATTTTTCTCCTAAAAATTCTCTTTTTAGTATGATATCAAATATTATTAGCATAGATTTCCAATCGCCTGCATGACTAAACACTTCTCCTCTTAATTGGTATGCTTTGTATTCTATCCAATAAGATACTTTTTCAATTAATGTTTTAGATATCAAGTCATACATATATTCTAGGTTTTCTGTTTGTGTGGAGTTCATTAATGCTATATACATTCCAATCATTTATTCTTCTTCCTATTTCTTGTTCATCATAAACATTGTCTAAGTCTAAGAAATATCCATTGTAATTTACGTCTTGTGCCATTGATCCTACAAATTCTTTAAATTCAGCGTGTTGTCCTACTTGTATATGATTTGGTAATCTAGTTTGTCTTCTATTTATTATTTCCAGGTTGGGATCTACTAATTCTTCTTCTGGGTAATCATTTGCATCTTCATTTATTATATCATCAGTTTCTATTTATGTTTCTATACGATTATTAAATTCATCTTCTATATCACTTTCGGGTTCTTCTTCTATAATTGCATTTACTCTTTTCATTTTTTGTAAGGCTACTATTATCTGATTATTTTCCTTTACTATCTCTGAGTCTTCTTCTTCTTCTATGAATTATGCTATTTTTACCTCTTGCTTTACTAAATCAATGTTGTTGTCTTCGTTAGTATCGCTCTTAGTCTTTTCACTACTAGATGTAGTTTCTTCACTTGTTCTATTATTTCTTACTTTCTTTTTTCCTTTTAACCTTTTTATCTCTTCTCTTAGGATTTTTATTTCATCTTTTAATTCTCCTAATTCTTGTTTTACATCAGTTAATTCTTGTTTCACATCTTTCAATTCCTCTTTTGTTTGTTTTAGTCTACTTTGGTTTCTTTTAATTCTTTCTTTGTTTCTTTAAATTTGTTTTTGTATTTTTTATATTTGTTGTACTATTCCTCATTATTGTGTGTTTTTAATTTGGTATTTTCTGTTTCTAATTCACATAATTTTCGTTCTTGTTTATCTAATTTTAGATTTAAATATTCGCTGGTTGTTTTCTCTACGTCTTTTAAGTACATGTTTTTACTTTTTGAATTATTGTCTGGTGTGGTTTTTTCTTTTCTTTTCATTGGTTCATACTTGTATCGTTCTCTTTCCAGTAAATTTTTTCCATGGTTTCTTAAAAACGTAAGTACACTAGGTTCTTGATTTTCCATTTAAAATTGTCTTTTCTTACTCAATATTGCTAGGCTATCTAATATTTTTTCTACTTTCTTTGGCTATCTGGGTTTTATTTTACTAACATCTACCATTATTAGTTCTTTACTCCTTCTCCAAGCATCTATTGGTACTATTTCTGATTGTTGAGTTGTAGTGCTAATTATAGTGTTTATTTGCTCGTACTAGGTTCATCTTCTTCTATTTGTTTACCTTTATCTTTACATTTTTCTTCTACTAATATGTTTAGTTTTTTCAATATTATTTTAAATGTTGGTATCTCAGATACGTTCCATAATTTTGTTAATTCTTCTCTTATTATTTCTTGCATTTTTGTTTGGTTTTCTTTTAGTTCATCCATTAATACTAATGTATTCTTCATTTGTTCTTTTACTACTATTTCTTCCCATAATGCACTAATTTTTTCGTTAGGGCTCGTCAGGATTATTAATTCTTTTTCTCCATCCGTCTCCCATATCTATCCATATTTTATCAAACTTTTCACATTGTTGTTCTAACTTTCTTATATTTTCTTCTAGCTTTATTTCCTTTTCCTTATATTTTAAGTATTTGAGCTGTGAGAATATTTCTTCTGATAAAATTCTTCTTATTGATTTTAATTTCTGTTTTTTCTCTATTATTTCTTTCTGTATGTTCATACTTTATTCACGAATCTTGTTTTTCCTTTGTCATTTATTTCAATTCCATTATTATTTATCCTATAATTTATCATGGTTAAAAAATCACTTCCTAGAAGTAGTTCATTAAAACTATCATATTCTATTACTCCTATATTTATCTTATACTCTAAATCTTGGATTTTGAATTTTAAATTAATACTTTTGGTAATTATTATTTCTCTTTCATTTTCAGGATAATTATAAGTTTGTGGGTCTATTAAATCACAATCATTTTTGTTTCAATACTTATGACTTTACTTCCTAGTGGCATTGTTATTCCATCTAGTTTATAATATAGTGTTAAGGCTAAGTCTTTGTGTTCATCTTTTAATGATATACTAAAGTCTGGCTGTACCGTAAATTTTAATTTCTGATATATTAATTTTTCTTTTATTACTGATATTAAAGCATCTTGTAGATTTCCTAATATCCTATCATCTAATATGTATATTTGTATAGGTGTATCTATGTTTTTCTAAAAGTATGCTTTGATACCATTTTCTAGGCGGATCTTTTCATCATCTAACAACCCTGAAGAGGGTAGGAATATAGATGACATATTAACATATTCATATGAAGGTTTAATAAATAATAGGCATGTAGTACGGAAGCATGTATTATTAACTCAAAATTTATTTTTTAAATAATAGTCTACAACCTTCTATCAACATTTAACATCATAATTGCAGAGATGTATACTTACCAAGATTATAATTAGAAACACATAGTCTGAAAACATACCTCTTAGCAGAATATTAAGATCACCGGAGGTACTCAACCCACCCTGGCTCTGCCTCCCTTTTTTCCTCACTGGTGACGGGATAAATGGCCTAGGTGCTGGGAGTTGCTCGATAGACTCTTTCTTAAATTTTTCATGTGTTTGTTCTCTAACTTGAGAGGAAGCCACATTCCAAATTTGGGGCCATTTGAAGGTTATTTGAAGAATTCACCATTGTTGGATTTAAAGGTTTGAAGAACAAGCAAACTGGGTTTGTTGATTTGAGGGTTGATTGATTTCAAGTTGTAATGGGCTTTGTTCTATAGGTTAAGGAGGAGCTATATCCGAAATTAGGAGTCAATTGGACTTGAATTGAAGAAGTTGCAAATTTAAAGGTTCATCTGTTAGACCGGTCCGCTTTAACATCCAAAGAGCATTTTCTTCTCAAGCACTCGCTATTTCATCTTTTCTTAGATAAGGCTATCTTCGTGACTCCGTGGTAGTCCGAGTTTGATGAGAAATTCTTTTTTGACAAGTTGGAGTGTTCATAGTGTTCTTGAAGATCTTCATATCTTCATATGTGTTCTTGGTGAGGAAGATGCCAAAAGGGGTGGTTTGATCCAAAACTCTTATCCAAAACACGGGCAAAAATGTTATAAGACCCAAAAGAGAAAGTTTCTAGGTCAAGTTGGCCCAAAGAGATCCAAGAATTTAGGAATTATAAAAAAATTACAGTGTTCTTGTCAAAATACGGACTGATATGCCTCACGAATTACAAAACATTGCAGCTGAACGCTCCACATATTGAAGTAGAAACATTAAGACCAATCTGCTTTAGGATCTGCCCTGCAAAATCAATTTTGTTGTAGGATCTGCCCCACAAAATCGATTCTGCTGTATGATCTGCCCCACAAATTCACAAGTTGGGCATTACCTCTTCCTTTTCATTTCTTTTGATCTTCCAGACTAATTAACATTAAGTAATTATCTTTACTTGATTGTTAGCTAGTTTTTGTGTCCGTATTTTTATTTCGTGTCAATTCTTTTCGTGCTTTTCTCATTTTATTTTGTTGATACTTTTTTGTCTCTTGTATGTTGCTTTTACCAGTCTATTTATTGGTGTCTCATAAACTCCATTCTGAATCGATACATGGTGATATCTTAGAACTTATTCAAGTTGGTGGTTTACGAGTTAAGGGTTACTCCTAGAGTGATAAAAGGCAATGAGGGAGCATATTTAAGTGGTACTAGACAAGCACAAACGAGTGCAAACACGAGCGTTGGTGAGGAGATTTTATTACTAACCTTGTTTGCTCATTTTGTAGGTACAAGAAAAGGAGTCACAAGGAAAGGAGTTATAAGGAATCATGTCATCTATAACTTCAGACCTTTGTGATGAAGACATGAGAGGCTATGCCTCTTATGAGGAAGATTCTCATGAAATGGGAAGTTGTGACGAAATTGAAGCTTGTGCTTATAAGTGTGATACTTCCTATCCTAATTGTATAAGTCTATATGTTGGAGTAAGTCGGAGCGCCCTAGAAGAAAAAGAGAGCGCATATTTCCTACCCCCCAAAACACAATGCCTCATGATTATTATTGTTACACTCTGTACTTCATATGTCATTGTCATCATAAGTTATTTAACATAAGCTTGGAGAGAGTGAAATCCCTCTACATTGGTTAAGGTGAACGAGGCTTGGAAAAATATGTAACATCTCGTACTTTCGTTCAATATATGCACAACTAAGTTGAGATTGACGAATGCACCTACACGTGAGGAATAAGATTTGAGCAAATAAAAATGAGATGTTTGCTTACGCGAAACGAGCTGCTTTCTTACCCATCCTACTTGCTTGAGCTACTCGACACATGTATTAATTATTTAACGAATATCCGACATGTCTAAAGATGGAATAAAAACCAGCATGTATCACCTACTAAGCAAGTAGGTGACAAGTAGGTGGACCACCTACTTACTTAAAAGGAAAGGTCCATATTTTCCCCAATTTTATAAGGGAAAAGACACCCCTTTAAGGATCATATTTCTATCTCTCTCTCCCCCACTTTATAGCTACGACCCTAGCCTCAAAATTATCCATGGAAGCTCCTCCAAGGCTGATCACTCCAAGTTCCCTCAAGCCCTAAGTGATTTCTTTTCTTTTCAAGTTCTAATTGGAGAAAACCTAAGGGTTGAAGAACCCAAAATTTCCCTCAAGCTATATTTTTTAAGGAAGCATCGTATAAATTTTCTCAAGAGAAAACTGTTCGATTTTGTTTTCGGTTTTTTTTTTGCATTGTTGAATCCGGTCTTTCTTTGGAGTGAAGCAAGGTGGAAGAAGAATAATTCTTGGCATATAAGGTAACAATTCTCCTCTCTTAGGTATATTTAAATTCATCCAAGTCATAGCTAAATTGTGAGATAAGAACTACGGAATTAATGGCGGGAAATCGTATAAGTTGAGGTTGTTATTGTCGTGTGAACTATATGGTGGTTTTTTGAGTTGTTTTGTGGGCTGGAAATTGGTAGAATAACCTGAGTATATTATTGTTGTTGTTATTGAAATGTTCATGGAGAAATAAAAGGGGTTTAAGATATACTTTTGTTAATCGTAAACCGAGCATGCCGCTTGTTGAATCATTGGATTGTTTGAAGAACCTATTAAGAAGTTATTGCTTGTATGAGCTGCTATTATGAATGTATTGAACTTGTGGGAGGTTAAAGAAACAAGATAGATGCTGCCCATTTTGTTATGGAATAAAGTTTATCGTTTGAAATACGATAGTTATATCACTTGTAATGAGAGGTTGGTAAGGAGCGGCGAGATAAGCTTGGTTGTTGTTAGATAGAAGGTTACAAGTTAAGGTTCTCATTTTCATACTTGGCATGGTTCCTTATTGAAAGTAATCATTAAATGAGTTATGTTCGGAAAAAGAGTTCCGATTTCATCTCATTAGAGTTCTTTTACTATATTATCCTATTTGTCCCTTGTCGGGAGTACTTTCAGTGTTTAGAGCTTATTGTTGTGCAGTAGAGTTGTTGATAGCTTAGTATGTCTATTGTTGATAATTATTAGGTTGTTATTGAGATGACACCGACCCTATACGAATGGGTAGAATGACACCTAGCCTATATATCCGGGTAGATGACACCGAGCCTATATGGCCGGGCAGATACACACTGAGCCTCCTACGGCTAGGTAGATATACATCGAGCCTTCTACGGCCTGATAGATACTCATCGAGACTCCTACGACTGGGTAGATACACACCGAGCCCTATATGTGGCCGAATAGATGCAAGGGTATATTATGTATATAAATTGAGTAGAGACAGACGAGTACATTTCAGGTTACCTCTGACCTTATCTTTGTTCAGCAGACTTATGTTACAATTTCAGTTATTTAGTTGCCTTACATACTTAGTACATTATTTCGTACTGACGTATTTTTATTTGTGGATGCTGCATCATGCCTACGGGTTCTGAAAGACGGGTGGAGAGGCCTCCCGAGTAGTACGTCAGAGTCAGTCGATGGTAAGCTCCATCTCAGTCAGGGTTACCATGCCCATGTTATGAGAATCTTCTTGTATATATAGACATTATGGGTAGTTTGGGGCCCTGTCCGGACAATAGCACAATTATACTTCTCTAGAAGCTTGTAGACCTATTCATTTTGTTGTATATATAAATATGATGACTTTGCCATCCCGTATATACACATATCTTTTGGGTTGACTTCGTTTCAAAAGAGATAGTTGTTATTACAAATTGCACAGGGTATGGCCTTGTTGGCCTAAATTAATGTTGTCTTTAGCATCTGCGAGTTATAGATGGTTTGCTCGGGGCTAAGTAAGGCACCGGGTGCCGGATATGACTCTCAGGGTTGGGGTGTGACAGAGAATATGATAAGTGAGCAAATGAATGATCAAGTATCAAAGAGGAGCAATGAAAGGAATTGTTTATGATCATTAGTAATGAGGAAGCTGAAAAGGTTTTTTCTTTTACACCATGAATGAGAGATAGCCGCAATGATACGCGCACTCCAGATTCGATGACATATATCATCGAACAAATCACTCTTATTAAGCCATAAATGCACATTTGCCACTTTTGAGCAACCCAACACAGAAAACATGGAGATCATGTGATCCTCTGTACGATCTCTCCAACGTCTCAAGAAAACCTCCACAATTGAATCCTCAAGCCAAAGCTAGAACTGAACTTGGTCACGCGTCTAAATTAGCATAACACTCCTCGTACCATACCACAACACGTCATAGATAAACCGTTCGGATAAGAATTTAAGGACGAGCTCCCACCTTTCGTGGGTGATTAAGATAAAGAAATTTAGATACCGATTGGAATCGACTAGATATCAATTTGAATGAAGTAGCATGAAAGAATGAAAAAAATCGAAGTTTCCTAAATATCCCATAGCCTCTCACAGATAAGTATGGAGCTCATCGTACCCATTCGCAGGACTCTACTATACATGTTTTTCTTCTTATAGATCGAGTAACCTAGGGCTCTGATGCCAACTTGTCACGACCCAAATCACTAATCGTGTGGGCACCAACCCTTACCCCACCTGGTAGGCGAATCCGTCCCTTATAGATTCATCCAACAACGTGAATAAATAATAAGAGCAATATAAGTCTAAAAACATAGATATATGATAATTCGGAATACAACTACCCAAAGAATCTGGTCTGAATAGTACAAGATCATCTAAGTATACAACTTGAATAAAAGTTACAACCACAACCTGAATAAAACTTCAGTTTAGAATGAGAAATAAACAGAAAAGTTTAGATAAATATGATGATATCCTTGAAGGCTAATCGAACCTTGCTCATGTACATGGAACAACTCTACACCCCAAAAATGGTGTAGCAAAAGTAGTATTAGTACAAATACTATGTACTGGTAGGTATCATAGACCGACAACAGGTAGCTAACATATATAAAGTAAGAGACTGAAGATTAGACATGCTCATAATCAAGTACAAATACTATCACAGTCTAAGAGTAAACAACCCAAGTATAGAGTATCCGGTTAAAATCCAAGAAATACGAGAATTAAGTAATCACCAAACTCATCCATGTAAGACTTGCAGTATTGTGAATCACACTAGATCTCAGTAGTCTACAATCATATCCTAGGAAGAACTTCTAGTCGTCAAATCCATCATATGTCTACGTAAGAGATTAACAAGCACATAACATCTCAATGAATCATGAACCAAGGAATCAAGACTGAACTCGTCATACAATAGAACGAATACAACAACCAGAATTAGAGATATGAATAGATGTAATATGAATGTGCGATGAAATACGATCCAATGCAATACACTTGCCAACTGTCTCATATCGTACACACATCCTCTAGGCAATATATCTCTATGACCCGACAATCATGACCCATGGGGTACCCGCGAAGTCCATGTACCCGTCACTTCACACACACAACCTAGAGATGACTCTACCACCCACCACACCGCTAGCTAATTCGCACACGGCCCAGAGATGGATACACTATCAAATGTGTTACAAGAATCACAAATATTTCTTCCTCATTTATCACCACCACACCAATCATAGATAATATCAATGTATTATGGAATCACCAACATGCCAATCACATGTAATATCAATGTATCATGGAAATGAGGATGAATCCATGTATGTATGTCAAATTCAACACTAATCTTAAGATGAATAAACATAACAACATCCGTAAATCAACTACCAATATGAACTTATTCCAAAATTTGTACAGTGCTATATCTAGAACAATTCCTCTTCAGACCATATAGGTAACACCAATTATATATGCAAGAGAGGCCATACGAAATATGCAGGTAGAAAACACCATATTCGGAAGCCTTGGATGTTTCACTTTTCCTCTTATTATTATTAATATCAAATCATAGTTCACAATAATGTATCAGGTAGAATGAGTTGAATTATGTGCATGTATCAATCTCAAGTGTAAATCACAATCAAATCCCAATAGTGCCACACATGGACCATTCACAATATCGATATCAAGTCAAGTCCTTTCCTCTATCCATGATAATTCCAAGATAAGTGAGAGACAACTATATCACAATCACGATATAGAAACTAAGTGCAAATCCAATATCAAACACTAGGTAACAAGCTGATAAATCATAAAGAGGCAACAAGCTCACAAATCAATCAACAATACAAAACCTAAGTAATCCATCCCTACTTCATATATGAAGGTGTAACATGCTTTCTTCGACAATCACTAACTCTATATATGTTTCACTAACCGAAGTCTAACCAGAAGGTAAGCCGTAACCTACCTGGGTATTGAGCGGGAGCCACAAATGTTCACACCGGAGCCAAGCCTTTCCGGAGATCCTCCGAATACTCAAAGTCTAACCATAATCTAGTTCTAAGTTAGAAACAAGAAAGAGCAACACCCATATTGCTATACTATCTTTCGAATCAAAATTAATTACACGAAAAAGGGGGAAATAGGACCTCAAGGGTAAAATGGTAATTAAAAAATAAAATCGAAAACCCAACGTTTTAGAAGTTCTAATCTACTCACCAATAGCTAAATTAGTTCAATAATAGGTCAAATTCATTATTCTAGTCAAAACCCCCAATTTGGGTAATTTTCCAAGCTCAATTTATCAACATAAATGGAAGATTCAAGCCTATTAATCACTAACTTATCAAATTCCATGCTTAAAGTAGTTAAATCTACTAAAAAAATCTTATTTAGGAAGACTAGAACTCAACTAGTGAAGTAACCATCAAAACCAATCTTTCTTGCTTTAGTTCTATAGATTTCTAGCATGGATTCAAGCTTATGAAAGGGAAAAGAATGACTTAAAGGCTAGAGAACTTACCCACAAGAGAAACCAGCCAAGAATCTTCTCAAATCGCCTCAATAGTGCTTAGGAATAATAGATGAAGTGATAGGAAAGGTAAGGTTTAAACTTAGCAATAAATAGGATTCTGGTCTGCGTCATCCACTGCAGGGTCAAAGGTCCACTGCAATGGAGCCCGCGCTCAGTAGTCGCGCCCGCAACCCAAGCCAAATTCAAACACCATTTAAGCTACCCGCTACGGCGGACACAAGACACCAATATATTCCTATTTTTTCACTAACTCTGACCCAAAATCTGACAATCACCTGAGACCTCCCCGACACAAACTACATATGCACACACACGTAAACACACACTACAGACTTATTTGTGGTCTCAAAATTTCCATTGGAGGTCTATTTAAATGGGTCTACCCCCTACTGCCTAAACCCAACTCTCTAACCAACAGTCAAACACTCCTGAAAGCCTCAGGAAATGAACCAACTATCCCACCAAGTCATAAATGACCCTCTGGACCTCACGGAATCGACATAATTCTGAAAAAAGTCTGTTTACTCAAAAGTTAACTATTGGTGAAACACTTGCACTTAAAGGTTCTAATTCCTCCATCTTTCACTAGAATCGCCCGATAACATCAGGGATTGGATCAACCGGGGTAAAATAATTAGAACGCACATAACGACTGAATTAGTCATTGCATTAGATACCAATTAAATAATCATTCATCCTGGAATGAAGAAAGAGAGTAAGAAAGTTGACGGTAACCAAGGAATCCTTAATATAACAGCACGGAAGCCTCCATCACACGAAGTATGCCAAATCACTACTCGTTCACCTTATTAGTCAAAACATCCACTAACTTGGCTAAAAGGCATAATTTCCATATTTCCATACTCGAATTTCTCTCACCACCAATTCCTGAATATAAGAATTGCTTTTGCTAGAATTATCTGATTCGATATAACCATATCTTTGAACACGATTGATAGGTCCCACAAACATTTCTCAAAACAACACAAGCCTTTAGAAATAGACACAATCATAGCCCACTCTGAACCGGTAAAATATTCTGATTCTGTTAACCTTTCTTTCACTCTTCTATAGACGTCCTTCGCACAACGATTCCCTAGAAACACATAAACACTAGCCCAAAATTGTGACTTACTCTTGCCAGAAAATAATTCTTGTTTTATCAGAGAAAATCTAAGCAATTCCATCAAACTAATCTTACTCATAGTTGACTTTGCTTGTTCCAAGTCTCTTTAAACCTTCACATCACAATACGAGAATTATACCACTGAATATCCTACCTATCCAAGTCCGTAGGACACCATCTGATCACTCTAAAGACCTCTCGCAACCATATTACTTCCTTAAATCACTACCCAGTACCAACGTAAACCACTTTATCTGTCCAATAGTTGCTCATGGTAAAATATCATCAATTCCACTCGAAAACTATGATAAAGCTCGGTAAACTACCTCAAATCTGAACTGAAACTCATCGAATCTGAAAAGGTGATTTACAGGAATCCATAAGTCCTATTAGAAATATAAAATGGACCATCAAGCTTGAATCCAACAATTCTGACCAGGAATGAATGCACAACCCCTAATACCACCAATATTCATTTGAACTAACTCCAACCTTCTGAAACCAATCACAGTCCTACCATATATATGTGGTGGCCAATTCCAATCACTTCATCATGCGTAATCAATCATGTCAGTCACCATCGACTCCAAAAGCTGAGTCCTATCCAAGTTGTCAACTTAGTACCGAAGAACTATACCTTATGATTGAAATCTTCATGTTTCTCAACTTTTACCCGATACACAAATCTGATACAACCTCAAACTTTTCGATGCAAATATGTAGCTTTATTTAATACCACATTAACCATCGAATCTCCCATTGTAACACCTAGATATGCCGATAACAATTCCAAAAGTATCAAATCTTACAACTACCCGTCTAAATCTCATGCAACTACTCCCAAGTCCTTAATATCCAAATGTGATCACCAAGTTGTCCAGTCAATATTACATGCAACATAATGCACTACCACGAATACGGTCTTATCTAAAACATATAACTCTAGCCTTCACATAATAGGGATTTCCACAATTCTTTCCCTTAAACCACACTAACTCATCCACATAAGAGTGTTACGAAATTATCCAACTGTGTACCACACAAGCCACTTCCATAAGCTTTAACATGTCAATTACCTGGAATTTGTTTTTCACTAGTTGCTGACTATGAAACCTCATGAAACTCGTCATATCAGTTGGTCCTTTCCTATAGACTCATTTCTTTAAGTGTACTCACGGTCACACCTCATCTGAAATATGTAAGACAACATCTCCACAACCTATATTTTTTCCTGACTCTTCAATTCCCCCATTCTAATCAAATCATAATCACCGTCACTGTCTAACTATTTCTCGAACCCACTCAACTCTAACTCTTATGTCTATTCTACCATGTATGACCATAAAATAACTCTCAAATCAACTAGGTCTTGATCCCATGATATACTTATCATCCCTCTAAACACGAAGACCTGGTGAATGAACCCTTTACTGAAGGATTAGGAGCACAGCTGCCCAATATCTTAAGCCTCCACTCGTCACAAGTAGCATTGCTTTCAATCTACAACTGATAACCGCTTTATTGAAAGAACCCACAAACCACTACCATGTAGTTACATCGAAGTTCAACTTAACTTTTCACAACCGAAGACAAAATCAACTCTCATACTAATTGCAACCTTATCCTGTCAAACACATCAGATACCAATTTTTCCTTTCCTAATAGAGGAAATTGATCTATCCAAATCCTATTCCTTACGCCTCCATCCCATTAACACAAAAAGCACTCTTACTAAAAAACCCTAAGAAATCTTACTTCACTACACGTTTCCCACAAAGTCATCCTTCATGTCCTTATACTCAACTTCTCTTCTTTATTACACGCGGTCATTATACTTTTGCCACATCTGATGATCCTAACCGAACTCACACTCGTCCCCGCATATCAACACCCAATACCCTACCATTGATGAATCCTATATCTTCCATTGGTACACTCATGCCACACAAACCATCATAATACTTTGACGATGTTGAAACTTTTACCAAACCAATCATATCATCGAACAAATCACTCTTATTAAGCCATAAATGCACCTTTTCCACTTTTGAGCAACCCAACACTGAAAACATAGTGATCATGTGACCCTCTGTACGATCTCTCCCCTTTCTCAAGAAAACCTCCATAATTGAATCCTCAAGCCAAAGCTAGAACTGAACCTGGTGACACATCTAAATCAGGATAACACACCTCATACCATACCACAACACGTTATAGATAAACAATTCACACAAGAATTTAAGGACGAGCTCCCACTTTATGTGGGTGGTTAAGCTAAGGAAATTCAGATAACGATTGATATCGCCTAGATACCAATTTGAATGAAGTAGAATGAAAGAATTTGAAGATTTCTAAATATCCCATAGCTCTCACAGATAAGTACAGAGCTCATCATACCCATCCTTAAGACTCTACTGGATATGCTCTTCTACTTATAGATCGGGTAACCTAGGGCTGTGATACCAACTTGTCACGACCCAAATCACTGATCGTATGGGAACCTACCCTTTCCCCACCTAGTAGGCAAACCCGTCTCTTATAGATTCATTCAACAAAATGAATAAATAATAAGAGAAATAGAAGTCTAAAAACATAAATATATGATAATGCAGAATACTACAACTACCCAAAGAATCTAGTGTGAATAGTGCAAGATCTTCTAAGTATACAACTTGAATAAAAGTTACAACCACAACCTGAATAAAACTTCAGTTTAGAATGAGAAATAAACAGAAAAGTTTAGATAAATATGATGATATCCTTGAAGGCTAATCGAACCTTGCTCATGTACATGGAACAACTCTACACCCCAAAAATGGTGTAGCAAGAGTAGTATTAGTACAAATACTATGTACTGGTAGGTATCATAGACCGACAACAGTTAGCTAACATATATAAAGTAAGAGACTGAAGATTAGACATGCTCATAATAAAGTACAAACACTATCACAGTCTAAGAGTAAACAACGCAAGTATAGAGTATCCGGTTAAAATCCAAGAAATACGAGAATTAAGTAATCACCAAACTCATCCACGTAAGACTTGCAGTATTGTGAATCACACTAGATCTCAGTAGTCTACAATCATATCCTAGGAAGAACTTCTAGTCGTCAAATCCATCATATGTCTACGTAAAAGATTAACAAGCACATAACATCTCAATGAATCATGAACCAAGGAATCAAGACTGAACTCGTCATACAATACAATGAATACAACAACCAGAATTAGAGATATGAATAGATGTAATATGAATGTGCGATGAAATACGATCCAATGCAATGCACTTGCCAACTGTCTCATATCGTACACACATCCTCTAGGCGGTATATCTCTATGACCCGACAATCATGACCCATGGGGGACCCGCGAAGTCCATGTACCCGTCACTTCACATACACAACCTAGAGATGACTCTACCACCCACCACACCGCTAGCTAATTCGCACACGGCCCAGAGATGGATACACTATCAAATGTGTTACAAGAATCACAAATATTTCTTCCTCATTTATCACCACCACACCAATCATAGATAATATCAATGTATTATGGAATCACCAACATGCCAATCACATGTAATATCAATGTATCATGGAAATGAGGATGAATGCATGTATGAATGTCAAATTCTAGACTAATCATGAGATGAATAAATATAACAACATCCGTAAATCAACTACCAATATGAACTTATTCCAAAATTTGTACAATGCTACATCCGGAACAATTTCCCTTCAGACCACATAGGTAACACCAATTATATATGCAAGAGAGGCCATATGAAATAAGCACGCAACAAACACCATATTAGGAAACCTTGGATGTTTCACTTTTCCTCTTATCATTATTAATATAAAATCATACTTCACAATAATGTATCATATAGAATGAGTATGAATGATGTGCATGTATCAATCTCAAGTGTAAATCATAATCAAATCTCAATCGTGCCACACATGGACCATATCACAATATCGATATCAAGTCAAGTCCTTTCCTCCATCCATGATAATTCCAAGATAAGTGACATACAACTATATCAAAATCACGATATGGCAACTAAGTGCAAATCCAATATCAAACACTAGGTAGCAAGCCAATAAATCACAAAGAGGCAACAAGCTCACAAATCAGTCAACAATACCAAACCTAAGTAATCCATCCCAACTTCATACCTAAAGGAGTAACATGCTTTCTTTGACAATCACTAACTCTACATATGCTTGTCTAACTGAAGTCTAACTATAAGCTAAGTCGTAACCAACTTGGATGCCGAGCGGGAGCCACAAATATTCACACTAAAGCATTGCCTTTTCGGAGATCCTCCGAATACTCAAAGCCTAACTAGAATCGAGTTCTAAGTTAGAAAAAATAAAGAACAACACCCATATTTCTATACTATCATTCGAATCAAAATCAATTACATAAAAATGAGAAAATGGCCCCATAAGGGTAAAACGGTAATTAAAGGGTGAAATCGGTAACCCATCGTTCTAGGAGTTCTAATCTACTCACCAATTGCTAAATTAGTTCAATAATAGGTCAAATTCATTATTCTAGAAACCCCCAATTTGGGTACGAACGCTAATTTTCCAAGCTCAATTTATCAACATAAATGGAAGATTCAAGCCTATTAATCACTAACTCATGAAATTCCATGCTTAAATTATTTAATTCCACTAAGAAATATTATTTAGGAATAATAGAACTCAACAAGTGAAGTAACCATCAAAACCCATCTTTCTTGCTTTAGTTCTATAGATTTCTAGCATGGATTCAAGCTTATGAAAGGGAAAATAATGAATTAAAGGATATAGAACTTACCCACAAGAGAAACCAACCAAGAATCTTCTCAAATCACCTCAAAAGTGCTCAGGAATAATAGATGAAGTGATAGGAAAGGTAGGGTTTTTCTGGTCTGCGTCATCTGCTACATCGGTCAAAGGTCTGTTGCAGTAGAGCCCGCGCCCGCGCTAAGTAGTCGCGCCTATTACCTAAGACAAAATTCAAATACCCGCTACAGTGGCTATTCCTCACTACAACGGGACCACTACCTCGAGTTTGCTACCGCTACAGCGGACACCAATAAATTCCTTCCTTGGTTTTCACTAACTCCGTCCCAAAATCCGACAATCACCCGAGACCTCCTTGACACAAACCAAATATGCACACATACATAAAAACATACTATGGACTTCCTCGTGGTCTCAGAATTTCCAGAGGAGGTCTATTTAAATGAGTCTACCCCTAACGGCCTAAAACCAACTCTCCAACCAATAGTCAAACATTCTCAAAAGCCCTAGGAACCGAACAAACTATCCCACTAAGTCATAAACGACCCTCCAGACCTCACAGAATTTAAAGAATTCTCAAAAGAGTCTGTTTACTCAAAAGTCAACTATTGGTCAAATGCTTGCACTTAAAGGTTCTAATTCCTTCATCTTTTAGTAGAATCGCCCGATAACATCGGGAATTGGATAAACATGGTAAAATATTCAAAATACACATAACGACCGAATAGGTCTTTATATTCTTACACTGACAAGTACAACAATAGTGGGCTCCCTGACTTGGGAGGAAGTAAAACCTGCGGACTGGAGAGGTATCTCTTGATAGTGTTGAAGGCTTTCTGTTATTTGTCTGTCCATTTGTTGGGTGCATCCTTTTTCAGTAGCTTGAGGATGGATTCTACGATCAGCATAGACTGGACTATGAAGCACCTAATGTAGTTCAACCTTCCCAAGAAACTCATGACATTCTTCTTGGTTTCTGGCGATGGTAGCTCTTGAATGGCTTTGATTTTTGTGGGATATAATTATATGCCTTTGCGGATGACTATGAATCCCAACAACTTTACGACAGGCACTCCAAGAACGCACTTGGTCGGATTCAACTTCAGACTGAACTTGCAGAGTCTGTCGAAGAACTTTCGCAAGTGTATAATATGGTCGGAGCCTTCTTGCAACTTGATTATAATGTCATCCATGTATACCTCTATTTCTTTGTGCATCATATTATCGAAGATGGAGGTAATCGCCCTCATGTAAGTAGTGTCGATGTTCTTGAGGCCAAATGGCATCACACGATAGTGGTATACTCCCATGGAGTGATAAATGATGTTCTCTCTGTTCTTTGCTCAATTATCAGAATTTGATGGTAAATGGCGATGCAATCCACAAATGATTGTAACTCGTGCTTTGCATAATTATCTATAAGTATGTGGATATTCAGAAGTAGGAAATTATCCTTAGGACTAGCTCAGTTGAGATCGCGGTAGTCCACACAAATTCGAATTTTTTCATCATTTTTTTTATATTAGCACAATGTTTGCCAACCATGTGGGGTAAGGAGTCACTTCCACTACTCCTGACTTTATCTGCTTTTTGACTTCATCCTTAATTCTTATGTTGAGATCAGGCTTGAATTGTCAAATTTTCTATTTGACAAGAGTGAGTCCCTCATTTATGGGGAGCTTCTGAGATATGATATGTGTGCTCAATCCGGGCATATCCGCGTATGACCACGGGAATACATCAACATACTCTCTTAATAGATTTATTAATTCTTGTTTTTTTGGGCACCTCCAAATGCACACTTATCCTAGTTTCCTTAATTGTTTCCTCATCTTAGAGGTTGATCGCTTCAGTTTCATCCAAATTAGGTGTTTGCCTATTCTCATACTAGTCTTCCTCGTCGATGAGGTCTTCTGGTAACTCTGATTCTTAATATTCATTTTCCTCTATACCACTTGACTCGCTCGTCTCGCGATATGTCAAGACACTATGAGTTGTTTTAATATTATTACTGAAAAAACAAGGTAAAACATCATTAGTGTGTAAAAATATGTTAACAAAATAAGGAGACTATTTTTTAATAAATTGAAGCTTTCTGATGCAAGAAAGACCACAGACTTAAACTCCCAACTTGAGCCATTAAGTAGCTTGCCGAGGATGCCAACAATTCACCATCTACCTACGAATAAATGCCTCAAATTTGATTAAATGTGGAGTAGAATTAATGGCATAACGTGAAGATTTAAGAAGACAATATTTTGTGTCAGCTTTGTATGTAGGTCTTGGCCGAGTACCATTTTGTTTCTTTTAGCTTATCTCTAGTTCTTAGCTTAGCTACTAACTCTTCTTAGGACACATTTAATAAGCCATGTAATAGGAAGGAATTACTAAGCCTTGTAATAAGGTGACTAGGCCGAAAAGTCTTCCAAAAGGATGATTAGGCCGAGAGAGGAAGGATAAGATGTCAAGGACAAGAATCATCTGAGGCTTCCAAGAGTAGAATTCATGGACTAACTAGGTCATGTATTTGTCTACATAGGAGACATCAGGATCAGCCTAGGGGAGATGCCGAGTTGGCCAAAAATAACTCACCAAGGCACATATGCAGGGAATGGAAGCTTCCAAATATATTCCAAGAAGATGAGATTTATGAGGAGCTAAGTTCATGCATTCTTCTACATGGGAACCACAAAGAGGTGTGAAAAGATTGAATTCATCCTTGATCACCAAGCAAGGCCGAAACGTTTTCCATTTATGGAGTTGAAGCCGAGAACCACCTTGCTCCCAAAGCAAGGACGAACCCTTTTCCCACTTGTCCACACTTGGCCGGAAACCCAACTAGTTTTTGTCCTTTAATTTGTCTTCTAGAAAGGTCCATGTATTACTATAAATAGGACCCTTAGGATATTGTAAATGGCATAGTTAATGATATATATAAAAAATGAGTTTTACTCAAAAGCTAAGGTATTCAACCCGGGGTTATATACCTTAGTTGGTCCTCCGGGAGGGCCTTCGATTCTTGTGTGAACAAAACCCTTGGTGTAAGTTTAGCTAAGACTTGTGTGACTTAGTTGAACCCAAACTAAGGTCCCTTAGGCGTAAGTCTTGGTTAGAACTTGTGTGATCTAATCAAACCGAATCTTAAGGAACCCACTTGGTGCAAGTAGACGTTGGAACTTATGTGATCCAACCAAACCCAATCCTAGGGTCTATCATAAGGTTAACAACCACCCTTAATTGGTTAGTACTCGAGCATGTGCTTAGCAACCTCGGTCTAGTCCTTGTTCAATTGGACAAACTCATCTTGGTGTCGACTAGAGCAGTAAAACCCTCATATTATTATCCTTACTATATCGACCGTCCTATACTTGGATTGCACTAAGGTTTTCAACTAGCATCCCGCGTTCATTCCTTGTCCAAACCACTATCTTCCTTCCACCACCATATCCCAAAATACTTCCCTAACGTCCACCACAAATTCCACCAACCGAAACTCCATGTTTACAACCGTCCAAAACCGACAAACACACCGGAACCTCATTGTTTCAATTCTGTCCCGTCACCTTGCCACCTTATAACCACCAGGTCCCAGTCACCAACATCACTCTAAACACACCCAAAATAGCTCCATAAAACGCCTTGATCCAATTCCCTATATAAATACCCGAAAGAGACACCAAACACCACATTGCCGGTAGAAATACCCCACCCGAGAACCCCACTTTGAGTCCCATTTTTGGGTTAACCCATTTACAGCCAAACTCCAACCCAATTACCCTCACTCACCCCTCCTTATATACATCAGATTGGTATCAGATCCAGGTCATCCCGTCCCATGGTTTGACGCTATGGCTCACGTAATAAAAGAAGAACTAAGGAGGATCGTAAGTAACATTTTTGCGAAACATGCGCAAGTCTTGAAAAGGGAACTTTTGGGGCATGCCATAATTAAAATATCAAGTCAATGGTTGTACAAAACAACCCAAGATATGAAAGGAAAGGTACCTCAAGGCCCTACGTAAATTCCACTAATGTTAAAACAAAGGGTGGTACCTCGTTCACTAACCCCTTGTATAGCTGCGAAAGAGTAAACAAGGATACAAAGGTTGAAAGGGGTAGTACTTCCTTTACTAACCCTTTGTATAGCCACAAAAATTTAGAAGTTACAAAAGGGAAAGATAAATAGAGGAAGAAATACTTACAATGTCAAGAGTTAAGACACTTTATAAAAGAATGTCCTAATTCCCGGATCATGCTTGAAGAAAAGTATCGAGAGTGTGGGAATTCCTTGGTCATTATGGAACCCATACCACTTGAATAACAAGAGAAAACCGAGACCCCCTTGCTTGATGCACGAAGGATAGACGAAGAGTCAAAGAAGGTAAATAATATAGATGCCGACTCAAGGGAGCCCTTGGGAGATGTATGTGCGGATAAGTTTGTAACCGGGTCACTAACGATGGAATGCATTGAAAATGCTCTTGGTTTATTTCCAAGGAGTTCATTAATTAGTCATCAAGCCTATGGACACAACCCGGATAGGGTTATGATCTAGATGGAGTCAAAGGAAAATGAAACTTGGCACACGTGTGTTAAAAACTGAGAGGTCGACAACTTCATTATGGGAAACAAACTTCCTATGCCGAGGTTGAAAGACCTTTTTGATGAATTAAGTGGAGCCAAATTGTTCATCAAGATATATTTGAGAAGTGGCTATCAACATATAAAGACCCGAGAAAGATGTGAAGGGAAGTTGGAATCCAACGCCGAGCATGGCTTGTCCGAATGGCTTGTGATGATATTTCGAGTATGTAACACTCCAAGACCTCCCGTAAGTTTCATACACAAGGTGATACAACCACCTATGGGCTACATTGCATCATCCTATGGTGTGTATGATGTTCCATCCATAGTATTAACCTTCCGGAGTTGGCCCGAATCGTTGAATGGAAGTATGGCAAAAGGTTTTTGTGACTCGGTTTCCTTCCCTCGTCAATTCACTCAAATATTTTGGGCCCTTACTGCCCTATTCTGAAACTTGGAGTTGAATGTGATGATGGAGTCATCTTACGTCGAGGCCAAGAATCCATGGCATCCTCTAGCAGAAGATTGGGGGATACACGACTTCCTTATTTTACTTACAACACGAAATCTTACGTGGTGCCAAGGAAGTTGAACCTGAAACATGCTAAGTGGGTAGCATAGTACAAACTCCGACATCCTCCACAAGACATGAACATGGAAAGTGTATTATAGTGGCGGATACATTTCTTCGATGGAACCTAATATTGACTATGCCTAAACAAAGGTCGATGGGATTTCAAGTACTAAAGGAGTTCCATGAACGAGATCCCAAGTTTGAAGATGTAAAGAAAGTGGTAAGGAAGTGTTCCATATTTCAATGGGCAAAAAGATTCTTCCACCAAGAATCGCATATTCCTTGGCCGGTACCGAAACAACCATGGAAATATGGGAACTTGGATCTTATTCTCAGTCACCCAAGAGCACCACAGAATAAAACCTCCATCATGACATGTAGATTGTGCAACGCTACAACCTTGATCATGAGCTTTATGCAAAACATGCTACAACAACCCATGGGTTACACCACATCATCTGAGGCCATGTGTGATAATCCAATTACGGTGGAACCTAGCCACGGATGGTCCGAGTCTACAGAGACCATTACGGTAAATGGTTACTTTAGTGCGACTTCTTTATTTCATCATGACTTGCGGAATTATTGTACTTTTGCTACCCCTATCAACGAACTAATAAGTAAAGATGAGTATGAATGGTTCCAAAGAGCAACAACAGTTTTTGAAGCCTTGAGGAAAAAGTTTTGTGAATCCCCGGTCCTAACTATGCCAAGCCGTGAAAGGCCATGGGAAATCGAACATGAAACTAGAGTAGGTGCAATCTTTTACTCTAGCACAACATTGACTAATGAAACATGCCATTATTCTACGTATGGCAAGGCATTATATCTTATGGGACACGTGACTCAATGCGGGCATCATTTTAAGTCAAAACCAAGTGGCTTGTATCCGGATTCCTATTTGGCAAGTTTCAAGGAAGACACCTACAAGATAAAACTCATGGGCTTATCTAATGGGGGAAATGTTAGATCAACACTTGGTGTTGAATACATATTGCCACATTTATATGGAAAGAATTCGAGGATGAATTCTTTAGAGAAAGGGGATATTGATGCAAGAAAGACCACAGACTTAAACTCCCAACTTGAGCCATTAAGTAGCTTGCCGAGGATGCCAACAATTCACCATCTACCTATGGATAAATGCCTTAAATTGGATGAAATGTGGAGTAGAATGAATGGCATAACGTGAAGATTTAAGAAGACAATATTTTGTGTCAGCTTTGTATGTAGGTCTTGGCCGAGGACCATTTTGTTTCTTTTAGCTTATCTCTAGTTCTTAGCTTAGCTACTAACTCTTCTTAGGACACATTTAATAAGCCATGTAATATGAAGGAATGATTAAGCCTTGTAATAAGGTGACTAGGCCAAAAAGTCATCCAAAAGGATGATTAGGCCGAGAGAGGGAGGACAAGATGTCAAGGACAAGAATCATCTAGAAAATGAGGCTTCCAAGAGGAGAATTCATGGACTAACTAGTTCATGTATTTGACTACATAGGAGACATCAGGATCGGCCTAGGGGAGATGACGAGTTGGCCAAAAATAACTCACCAAGGCACATATGCAAGGAATGGAAGCTTCCAAACATATTCCAAGAAGATGAGATTTACGAGGAGCCAAGTTCATGCATTATTCTACATGGGAACCACAAAGAGGTGTGAAAAGATTGAATTCATCCTTGATCACCAAGCAAGGCCGAAACTTTTTCCATTTGTGGAGTTGAAGCCGAGAACCACCTTGCTCCCAAAGCAAGGACGAACCCTTTTCCCACTTGTCTACACTTGGCCGGAAACCCAACTAGGTTTTGTCCTTTAATTTGTCTTCTAGAAAGGTCCATGTATTACTATAAATAGGACCCTTCGGATATTGTAAATGGCAAAGTTGATGATATATATAAAAAATGAGTTTTACTCAAAAGCTAAGGTATTCAACCCGAGGTTATATACATTAGTTGGTCCTCTGGGAGGGCATTCGGTTCTTGTGTGAACCAAACCCTTGGTGTAAGTTTAGCTAAGACTTGTGTAACTTATTTGAACCCAAAATAAGGTCCCTTCGGCGAAAGTCTTGGTTAGACCTTGTGTGATCTAATCAAACCCAAGCTTAAGAAACCCCCTTGGTGCAAGTGGACGTTGGTACTTGTGTGATCCAATCAAACTCAAGCCTAGGGTCTATCATAAGGTTACCGACCACCCTCACATGGTTAGTACTTGATCTTATGCTTAGCATTCTCGGTCAAGTCCTTGTCCGATTGTCCAAACTCATATTGGTGTCTACTCGAGCATTAAAACCCTCGTGTCATTATCCTTTCTATATCGATCGTCCTAGGATTGCACTTGGGTTTGAACCTAGCATCCCGCGTTCATTCCTTGTCCAAACCACTATCTTCATTCAACCATTATATCCCAAAATACTTCCCTAACATCCACCACAAAAGCCACCAGCCGAAACCCTACGTATACAACCATCAAAACCTGACAACCAAAAATAGTCCATAAAATAACCCACATCACCGGAACCTCATTGTTTCAGTTCTATCTCGTCACCTTACCACCATCCAACCACCAGGTCCCGATCAACAACATCACCCTCAACACACCCACAATAGCTCCATAAAATACCTTGACCCAATTCCCTATATAACTACCCGAAACAGACACCAAATACCACACTGCCGGTAGAAACACCCTACCAGAGAACCCCACTTTGAGTCTCGTTTTCTGGTTAACCCATTTACAACCAAACTCTGACCCACATACCCTCACTCACCCCTCCTTATATACATCACTTTAATTGATTTTGATAAAAGTACAAACTATAGTCATACCTCGGATCAACGTCGAGTCATTTCCATTTTTTGAATTACGTAAAAAGTAATGACATAAATGGTGAATGTTTGGGCCTCAGCTGATTTCCACTGATTTTGAAAATAGGTTTGAAAATTCTCTCTACCAAGGAACCCAAAGTGGGGTAAAGGTCTAGTTAGATAGCTGCTCATCTAGATCAGCGTCACAGATGATGGGTGTTTGAAAGCATTCCTCTAGTATAGTGGCACACTTTTCCTCTTGGAACAACATCCCTAAACTTTCTTCTAGGTCCCTGTCATTGTGCATCGGCATGCAGACCAGAAATGACTGGTACAAATACGGGAAATGATTTCTAATATGTGGAGGACCTCTCTTTTTCTGTTTAGCATCAGAGGCTTCTGCATAGCTTGGTATGTACCCAAGGCTAAAACAATACTCATTACCTGAAACTAACACTAGTTCTCAGATTCCTTGGAGTTATCATCACAGACCTTTGCTAGGATCAAACCCATTCTCGAGCATAGTTTCAGTAATTATTTTGTAGGTTGGTGGCATCGAGATTTATTCATTGTCCCCTCGGTGAGCGGATCCCATAAGTTCCACTACATGGAAGTCCTTATCTATTGGGACTACTTCTATTACTAGCACAAACTTGTTGGGATAGTTGTGAATACTACCCGCTCCATGGATAACAACTTCTTAGTTTTCCCAAACAAACTTCATCAATTGGTGGAGAGATGATGGCACTATTCCAGCCATATGTATCCATGGTCTTCCCAGTAGAAGATTGTAGTTGAAACTGATGTTCATAACTTGAAATTCAATGGTAAACTTAGCGGGTTCCATTTGTATATTGAGGTCCACTTCACCTGCGGGGTCACGATGTGCCTCATCAAAAGCTCTTACATTATTACTACTCTGGCATATCTTTCCAATGTCATATCCGAGTTGCTTCAATATGGACTCGAAGCATATATTAAGTTCAGCCCCATTATCAACAAGAACGCAAGAGATAACCTTGCCCCTACATTTGATGGTGATGTAGAGGGTCTTGTTATGAGTCATTCCTTCTCTTGGAAATTCATCAGTAGTGAATGAAATATGATGTGCTCTAACGACATGGCCTACTATATCGGCCAATGTTTCACTACTTGTCCCTGCTAGGATGTGGACTTAGTCTAGTACCTTCTTCAGGGCCTGACAATGTTGTGTAGAGCTCAAAAGTAGTGACATCAACGAGATTCAAGCTGATTTTTTCTATAAGTACTCAATAATACAATAATCTTTCAGCTGCATCATGCACCAAAAATCCTCGGCTTCCCCATCGATAATGGAGGCTGCAATGCCAAATATGAATATAAACCCAAAAATCCTCACTCATCGGAGGCTGCACTCGAGTGGCTTTGACCCTCTACCTACTCGTATATTCATGGTAGGTTTCTATTAACTATTGCCTAATCTTTTCCAAAGAGTAGAAATCAAGTATATTTTCCATGTTAAAGCGACATCTATCCATAAAGGCATTCACTATTTCTTCCCATGAGTCCCAACAACGGATATCTTATGATGTAAACCACTCTGATGCTTCGCCTGTGAGGCTTTGACTAAAAATCCTCATTATCAGTGCCTCATTTCCTTTGGCGCTGACCAATTGATCACAATAAGCTCTCAATGAGCTTTGGGGTTTCCTATGCCATTAAAGAGCTCAAATTCAGTCACTTTGAATCCCTCTTGCAAATCCAAATTTGGATTCATGCACAAATCATCGTATCTTAGTCTTGTTTCTTTATGGGAGCTCTTGTTAGATTTCTCGAATAGATCCATTATTTCTGTTCCATTTTCTTGTCCCTTCGGTCATGTTCGGACCTCCATGCCTTATCCATCTTTTTGTAGTGATGAAGTTCTGGCGAAGATTTGATAGTAGTGATAGGAGTATGGAAGTATACAGTGGGGTACACGGGGTGATTTTTGGGAGTGCCCATAGCTTTGGGTGCAGTATAGGTAGTAGTGTTTTGGTGGATGTTAGGATTAACATAAGTCATTGGTTCCTGAAAAGTAGGTGCGGAGTGGGAGGTCCCAGCTATGTGGGTGGCATTTACTAGAGGTGGTCTATTGTATGATGTACTAGCGTGAGCATTTTGGAAGTGTTCACATACGGGTGAATTCAGAGATAGAAAAGGTGGTCGAGGCCTTCTTGCCTTAGTAGCAGCTGCCTCTCTAGCACCGTTGATAGATTCATTTCTCGCAACCTGTTCTTGAAGGTCGGCGATCTTTTTGAATAGCAAAGTAATCACGTCCTCGGTGTGCGAGACGTTTTAGATATGTTGAGGCTCGATGTCCTCAATGGTCAAAGGATTCTTGTTATGGGTTTAGGAGTACCAATCATTGTTGCTTTGTCTTGTTGATTGAGGGATGCTACCGCGACTTTAGATTTGGTGAAGTGTGTTAGTGTAAAGCAATTGATCGACCCTTTCTATAAGAAGAAAAATAAGTCAAAAGCAAATGATGTTAGTACGTTAGTTGGAATCATAAATCAAGATATCACTTATAAGTTGCAAATAAAGCACATAGACTCATGTATTTGATCAGAACTCTTGATTGATTTTTTCATTCCAGGGGTATTTTGGTCATTTTGGCCAATTTTAGTTTTTAGGGTTTCGATTGGAAGGGGAATGGTTGATTTTCCATCACACCGTCGTTGAACCAGAAACTATCCTAGAAACAAGGGGAATTATAATAATTTATATAATATAGGGGTCGAGTCTTATATAGATAGCCTACATATCCCTCTTCAGGAAATCAAGCCCTTCTGTAGTTCGGGTTACATATGAATTATATCCTAATTTCTTCTACCCAAATCTTACCCTGACCAGGCCCGAAATGGGCTTCCCACGTATCCTTCATCGATATATCAGGTCAGACGTGGTTTCATTTACAAAAAGTGGGAGTGGGATAACATTAATCGAAAGCTAGAAACAGGGACGCCTAAACTACCCAAAAGATGACTTCTCCTTAAAGCCATGGCGGGTCATCGTCCTTATGATTGCGCATTTCCCAATGGCTTTTCTAAAAGCGGCTTTGTTTCATGGGCCAAATCTAATCGGTGTTGACTAAATGCTCTAGCTCGAACTTGAAAGCTTCACACTCTTCGATGTCATGCCTAGGAGCCCTTGAATGGTACAAGCATATCTTCGTCCTCGAAGTGCTTGCAAAGAGTTTCCAAGTGGTCTTGAGTGGGCGAACCATACCAGTGTGAACTAAGATTGAGAAGATATTTGCATAACACTAGTGAAGTCGTAACACCAAAGTTGTGTGTCCATGGTGATTCCTCCACCAGGCATAATAGAGTCATAAACGAGTAGGGAATGTGGTCCCTACATGTTACAGATGACTTTCACGTCAATCAGTCTTATAACTCTTTTCGTGAAGGCTATGCATTTGTCGGTGTTGTGGCCAGGCTAGCTTTTGTGATATAGGCACCTTTTATGAGCAATGAGAGGTGCACAAGTTGGGAGGACATCTGAGCTGGTATATGCCAATCTGATAGATTTTATCCCATTTAAGACCTCGATATTTCACACCTCCCTCAGTGCAACTCTAAAATGCGAACTATGGGCTTTGAGGGCAATCACCCACCACATTGGAGATGATCTACGGGGAGGCCCTTGTAGTGCCTCATAGTGATTTTCAGCTTCATCAACGACTGGGGTAACTCTATCAGGTACCCCACTTGTTTCCCTATACGGTGTTGGGTCATTCTTAGGTAAGTGTGTCAGAGGGATATAGTCGTCCACCATATTCTTCACATCTTCAGGGAGGTTTTGGTATTGTGGCTTTCCTTCTGGAGACTCTTCATTGAGGTTTCCCACAAATTACAAAATCTTATCCACTTCTTCCATTTTAGCTCTTGCCAAGATAATATTTTTGTCAACCTCTTTCATCTGGGATTTTGCCAAGTCAATCTTCGCGTTTATCTTGCGAATTTTTGCTCGAAGTGACTCATCAGTCTGTTAATCACTGCCGAGATCAATAGCTGGTGATGTGGCACTTTGGCTATCGGTAGCGTCCATCATAGAAAATCAACCTTTAGGAGAAGGTGAATTTAGTCAGCTTTTGGTATTTTCTTATGTTTTTCTTTAGGATTGGGGTCCAGAATATGGGACCAATCAAGAGTTCAAATGGAACACATGAAAACACATAAGCAATTTATATCATTGAAGCATATATGCAGTTATAATATTCACGTTCCTATACCTCGTTACTCCAAGGTTTTCTAATTGTTTGAAGCATAAATGTGACAAATGTTAATTAAATAATTTCCCCATAATCTTTCATTAATAATAATATCTTCCCTAATGAGGTTACAAAGCATAACTAAAAGTAGTAAATCAGAAGAAGTCGCCTCCAGTGGCGGATGATGAAGCTTTATATGTCCGAGCTCTCTTGGCCTTTCGAAGGGTAGACTGGACCCATGTATGAGGAGACATCAGAAGTGAATCAACCCAATGACCCTTCTATGTGGAGGTCATGGATGCAATGTCAACTACAACATTCTTCATGCGAGAGTCTAAGTCTTTGAGACACTCATGAGTGCAATCTAACTCCTCAGTCAAGCTGGCTATGACGGTCTAATCATGCTCCCTCTTCTCCAAATATCGGGCATCTCGATCATCCACTTTTCTTTTAATGCGGCGGGCTGTGATCTTGGCCTTTAAATCTCGATCCTATTTGGTCTTATAAAGGTTGGGACCTGGTGTGAGGGTACCTTGCAAATGTGCGCTCAACCAGTCTACATAGTCTTCATCGCAACATGGGTGAAGAGGATCATCTATTACGGTCTCTGGACCTCACTTGACGCAACCATTCGACTCTCGGATGATGTTGTCAATCATTCTGATCTTATCTCCTCTGTAGTCATCCACATACTCCACATGTTCCCTACTTGGGGGATAACCTGTCCCCTTCTGAACTGTCTTAGGACCCTAAGAGGTACGTATGGTCAGATTCCCTGAATCCCCATAACTGGTAGGAAAGGACATTTTTTACTTCTCACGGATATGGTCTCGGTTATGAAATTTGGAAATCTCCAGTGGATACTATCCTCTCGAAGACTAGAAAAGACAAAAGCCCACCCATCTTTGGATTGGGTCCTAAAATTTAGATAAATGACTATGAGGTCATCTTTCCTACACTCAGGGTCTCGGTATGATGAAACCTTAGTTTAGTGGGAGGTGCTTAATGATCCACCATTGGGCAAAGACGTTACAACCTTAGAAGTACCTATGTAGGTTTTGGCATTGACCTAAGGCTCGATAAATGTTGAATAGGATGACTGGGACTAGGTCATAGTATTTGGTTTCCCCGTTAATGGTAATACCATGAAAGATAACATGGGTGACTAAGATGACCCGGGTATCGATGACTTGGTAACGATCTTCGGAAAGTACCATAGTTCCTAGAAGACATATAGCGAAGGCTAAGGGTCGTGTGGCTTCCCAAGAGGCAAAGGAGTGAAACTCTACGGAGTATGCTACGTAACCCTGTATAGACCTAAATAGAGTAAGGAGGTCTTTGAAGGCTACGGTCGGACCGAATATCCAATCGGCTTTAGCTAAGGACAACATATTAAGGATCTCACTCGGAGGTGATTTATGGGGTACTAGAATGTTGTGATCGGGTTTCTTCATCCGTCTCATACAAGTACCTAAACTGTCTATGCAATCTTAGATCTCTTCTAGGGTCGGGGTCATCTCGAAGTTGCCGAACCTAAAGACCATTCTCTCACTATCCCAATACCCGGTTAGGACTACTTGGAGGTCACTATTTCCTTTCATGGACATGAGAGAGGGTAGGTGTCCTAGAAAGTTTGTTACTTCCTTTTGTTGTGGTACACATAACCATGACTACAAAATTCTGAGCATCTCGGGTGCCTCGATAACCATGTTGAATTTCATATTTGTATGCATTTATAAAATAGAACACAGTTAACTCTTTCCCCCCAAGAAGAAATGGTTCATCCCATAAGGCACATTAAATACTTCTAAATAGCAAGTAGTTGGATGCAGTGCCATCAGGTTATACACCTTCAGGACACGAGGGAGTTAGCCTGCCAGGTCCAGGTAGGTCTGAGATACCCGAACTTGTCTAAGTTAGTATGCACTAGTTCAAGGGATTTGGCTTCGCTCTATCCTAGTTGTATTAGAGTGGTTTAGCAAATAACTTTAAGGACCTGAGCGGACAACCCAGGGTGAACCGTTGTTGACTGTTGGAACGACCGCATACCAACTCCATCTTCAACATGTTTCAAAGAAAGGTTTTTGGTTTTGTACTGGATGGTGATTGCAAAATCTGTATAATCACCTTTGTGCACTGATGCAAGTGTGTGTGCCATTTGGCGGAAGATGAATGCATGAATGACAGTTATAATTGTGGTATTTAAACTTATATCATTTTGAAAAGTATGTTGTATTGGAACCCTTATGGTTAGAACCTAGGTTTATCTCTAGTAGAGTCTCTATATGTTACGGTTCACTTTTACGCGGGTAAACACATAAGAGCTACTATGAACTTAGATGGTGCTCTAAGTCGGATTATATTTTCAGAGACGCCACCTAATTTATAGGTAAATTAGGAAAACCAATATGAAAGGGTTTATTCAAAGAGTGAAAAATTATATCTAAACTAGAGTCAAGGTAAGGGTTCTAGTGACCTCCCGCGAAAGGTGTTAGCCACCCCGGTATTAAGGATTCGTGGAATACGATTGACCTACAGGTTCTATAGCATGCTTTAAATGATTTGTATTTCTTTAAGTGTTTAAAAATCCTCAAAATATTTTTCATTTCATTCATTTAAAACTCAACAATTTTATTTTCAAAACAAAGAGTTAGGCTTCCACCAAAATAGTATGCACGAGATCAATTAGCTTTCGAACTAGGAACATCCAAATGTGAATTTGAGTAGAACTACACTTCTAGTCCGATATATTGTCCAATTCACACTTGCATTTCTTAGAAAATCTTTTCAATAATCGAAAATAGTGTAATCCATTTGGAATGACAAGTTAATTTCAAAGAGAGATAGTATGAAAATGATTTCTTTTTTTCTTCATGCCGAGGTCAAAGACACATTCTAACTTGGCCAAACTCATAACTTCAAGCCCAAGATAGGTTTTTAAAGTCAAAATTATTTAGTTTGGGCCTAGCCCGTAGCTCAACTATCTTTAAAATATGCCAACTTTGGTCTAATTCAGAATCAGTTTTAGCAATCCATTTATCTTAGTCACTCAGGCCCAAATTTTGGGCCCTTCAAATGTCAAATAATTCTTTACAACCCAATTTAATTTAAGATCAAGACATAGTTGGGCCTGGCCCAAATCGTGACTGAGGATAGGACAAGGAAGAAGCAGCATGGAAGAGCCAGGCCCAATATCATTTATAATGCAGTAATGCAAATAGCCTAAGGAATATACATATATGATACGAAATGCACTCAGTTTGCAAGCTGTATATCCGGTGTATATCATAACCAAAACAAACCAAGAAGATGAGGAACACACAGAAGGGATTATACATCATATTCAGGTCCCTACAATTCTTGCATATATTATTACAACTTCAGATTTGAGCTATAGAAGACGTGTATGTCACACAAAGCACAAATGGTCATAACCACTAGAGAATTAGGACTAACTGAACTACCAAGCCCTGACAAATCCAAACTTATACAATTATTCCCCATACTTCTCACTCAGTCTAGGTAATAGTCTAGGTAATATGCATTGTCACACAGGTTCATATATGATCATTGCATCACTAATGGGACTAAAACAAACTTGAGACCAAAAGCATATAACACAATCAGGCCTACTGCCTTACTCAGACTCAAGCCATGTTCCTATTGACTATTAATCTTCAGTTGACTCAGAGAATTAAACGGAAACAACACCAGCACATAGCTAGAAGTAGAATAAAGAAAATGAGTGATTATCTTTTCATTCTTCCCCTTTAAATCAGATGGACAGGAGGCCATTCTAGTCCTGGTCAAGCAGGATTAGATGTTCAACATGAGTAAGGGGAGATGAGTAGGCTATTTCTAACCAAACATAAGCAAGTATAAGTATGTACATGTCCAATCAAAGACTAAGCAATACTAAGGTCTTAAATTAAGGTTCAGAACCATCATTTTTAGCCAAGTGTTAAAACTAGATGATATGATTTTTTAAGCAAAAGGACTTGTAAGACAAAGCATCTATACAATACACAAACATTAGTTTTATTTCAGCTGCTAAGACCACCTAAACTAGATCAAGACTTAGAGATATTATTTGACAGGTCTTCAATATAACATGGAATAAAGGCATGGCTTGATTATGAGAGGTTACTATTCTAAACATGTGAGTTTGGTTATGAAATAAAACTTATAGGCATGGTAAACTTCAAGACACAGGCAAGACATCCAGGTTGGGACTATTGATTAAAAGTTCTAAACAGATAGTCATGGACTTGTGCAAATTCGAAGATACCTAATGTGCATATCAATTTCAGACTGAAATACCAATAAGATACTTAACAAGGGTAAAATACACATGAGTGAAGAGGCATGGCACAATCAGATAACTTAATAGCATTTGGTTTATGCTAGCAGAGGTACACACATGATTCTGGGGTAACAAAATCAGACCAAACTCATAGATATACATAGGTCAATGTACCAATAGTTTGTAACTCAAAATGATGTTATAGGGTAGTTCGCACCTCACAGAAATATCAGATATTAACATATGGCTCTCAGAACCTAGACAACATATGTGGGATTGACCCTAAAAACTATAGCAAGTTTGAAACCACAACAGACCTAATCAAGATTGACACCAGCATGAACAAATGAGCTAGACAAATTATCATATCTACAATATATGGTTTAAAGAAGATATTTATGTCAGCATCAAGGTCAAATTTAATTCCTAAATGCATGGACAGGACACTGCATATACCAAATTCATTCTAAGCTACCAGACAACACAAAATTCCATGTTAATGAACTTAAACAGACCCCAACCAATTCTTTGAACACATTCAGTTTCCCTATTCCATTTTATGAACCCATTAAGCTATTCTAGAGCCTCTGTTTCTTCCCTTAATACATGTTAGAGTTACAACTGCACACTTCATCTAACTACAACAGATACACAACTAAGGCCTATGTTCATTTTTTAAATCCAAAGCACACAGATCATGAGTAGAATGTCCCGTCCCTTATAACCATAGAAAAGCAGTAGCACATTTGAGACATGATTATCTTTGATTGAAAAAATTGAATAAGATGGATAACCATGTATTTTAATTTATTTCTAGGTTTAAACTAACATTAGGTGGCATGACAAGCACACTATGATATTATATCAGTTAGATATGAACCTTGAGAGTTAACATATGTTCCTGAACACACAACATAGCTTCAACACAGCCTATAGATAATCAGGACACTCTAGAATTATTCACAACATGAGTTAGCACACCATATCATATGACTACATGTTATCTATGCAGATACCAAACCTTACAGTTCATGACTGACTCGTAACTACTCTGATCAACACACATACACATATTCAGGCTTATCAACTCATATCACACTAGTTTTAATCTAACGTTTTTTTAACATAGCATAACTGAAACAACCTATATTTGGTTAAAACAAATTTAAGTTTGTTGGAGATAAATGCAGTACGGAAAGTAAATAAATATTACAAGTGTTCGAAAGGATGAACAAACAACCAATATTCAGAACTGCCGTAAGCTTGTTGAGTCTTGAATCTTGATAACCTGAAATCAAGAAACACTAAATCTGGATTGTTACAACTGTGGCTGAGTCGAGAGATGACTCTCTGTCTTTAAGACAAGATTGCCCCGTATATATGCTTTTACGTTTGCGGGCAATAGTCTCCCAAGATAAAACAACAACTAATCAACACTACAAAGCAAATAGGTTCATTCTGACGAAGAAAACAAACACGAAACGACTTGCTGATTTAGAGGAAAAAGGAAGAAAGAGTTTATGTCTCTGTTGTGCTCACTTATGGACTGATTCAGAAGTTTATATAGTGTTTTTGGAGGAGGAGAGGTGATTAAGAGAGGTGTAATCCAGGGACCAAACTGTAAATACTAAATAGTTCGGGGTCCAAAAGATAATGTCAGAAGAAGCCCAGAAACCCCCGACCCGTGACCCGAGCCCAGACGGGAGGGGAGGGGAGGGGAGGGCGGCGGCGGCGCGCGTGTGGGGATAGCCTTGAACCCAAGCACACCTAGGTCCTCCCTCCTTCAAACACATGGGTTACCTCTTGGGGTCCCAAACCCTTATCTATTTTTGAGGCTTATAAAGAGAACAATTCTTCATTTTCCCACCGATGTGGTAGATTTGTCCCACACCATATTTTCATGTCTCAAACACCTTACTTCATGGACCAATATCTCTTTCATTTCTTAACGAAATTTGATGATCATTGGCCCTACGGTCATCTACTCACTTAGTAGATTATGCACGTGTAAAAAGACAACGCCTCTAACATGCGGAACCCTAGGGTTTAAGTCATTAAATATGGGTGGACGCAACTTCCCCACCAAAGGCAAATTTCCAACAATGCCCTCTTGAAAGAGATTTTGGTGCACACACAAGGGTCCTACTTTCAGCAATCTTTCAGCGAAAAGATATTGCATCAGGAGCTTTGAACCTTCCCTGGTTGAATACCACCGGACTTACTTACTGCACGGTGAACGTGATGTCTTGAACCGTCAGTGTTTAGTGTAAGCCAAGACAATGATACCAACACAATAACTCCCCTTATTCGTTTTCATTCTTATTGTTCTGTCCGTTGTGGCCGTGGACACACTTGGATTCTTAAGTGCGTTCATTTGAGACAGTCTATCCTCGCACTTAAATAGGTGATCTCATACAAGGTATCCTGCTATACCCCACTTCACAAGTGTTAGGAATTATTAAATGTTTTCCAAACCTTAACCTCAACCGTTTGAGGATCGTTTAAAGGTTTGGAAGCTTAACATTTACCCACCATGCAGGTAGCACTTTAATATCTATCGCGGGAACAACTTTGGATTCATGTTTCCTGAAAAAAATCATTATCCGAAGTGCTCTTGCTTCCACCGAAGCGCTCAACTGAACCTTTTTACATCTTAGTTTTCCCATTGAACCAAATTCTTGAGATCTCCAATCAGTATGGTTGGATTACCACCGCAAAGGTTCGTATTGTTTGGGTTTTAAGCCCATTCCCCTAAACAGGCAGAATTCTTGATCTTCGGATAGTCCCTTAGTTAAAGGGTCCGCTATATCCTTTGATTAGTAATCAAGGAAGTGTCACCCGTGATGATCAACTTCCACACGGTCTTATGTCTCCGACAGATATGTCCAGATGCCGTCATCCGTGACCTTTCTGAAGCCGACTTACTAGCCAAAGTGTCTAACTGCCGAAGGCACGGGTTTCTCCCAATAAGGGACGTCCTCTAAGGAGTCGTGAAGTTACTCAACTTCTTTCATTCTTTGTTTAAAGAGAAAAACTCTGATTCCATCATGAATCGGTCGATGCAAGTTTTCTTAGAGGATTTTTCAAGACCTACCTTACACATTTACTTGTGGCTTTGGTGTTCTTTATATCTGATGTCCAGTTTGCATCACTGTGTTCTCCCATAACCGCTGGACATCCAGAATACCATAATCCGTATATAAGTGAATATTTCAGATATCGTCATATCCGACTTAACGCCTTCTATTGATCATTTATTAAAATCACGAGTGAACCTTAGAGCAACTGATCTACTTTGTAGGCCGATATCAGGTCGGTTGTAGTGTGTAACATACATTGAACTACATGTGACCTGTGCATATCGTTCCTTGTATATGGGTGCACCATGATTCCAATCAGTTATATGACTCATATCTATTAATGGCTTCAACGAGACTGTCAACTACCTCACAAATGAGTTTGGAATTAGACCAGTCCGTTTGATGTCTTAGAAATCCCAATTCCTAAGATGTCATCTGTGATACCCACAACTTTCATATCGAGACTTTTGTTTCAATATGACTTCCACTTTCAGCTATTGGTTTTCCAACTGTTGGCTTTCTAATTTCAGAGTCAATGTTTCTGTTGTCAGATTTATTATTTTTGTTTTACCTGAAACTTCCAGGACTAAAATGTAAATATTTCAGGGACCAAAATGAAGTTCAGGAAGAAGGCCAACAGTCCAACAAACCAACTCTGATCCTCCCCTTCCAACTCTCCAATTAGGAAGGTTGTTTCAACATCCACGTCATGCAAGACTGGAATGGCCCTGGATGTTAAGCTATTAACAGGGAAGCATATGTACAAGTAGTTGAGGCCTTATACTCGTCAGTAGATCCATCTACTTGGTACTCACTTTTGAGTATCCACTTTCACAACCCAAAGGTTCTTTTTCAGGAGGAAGGTCAACCATTACACAAGTATGGTTCTATATGATGGAATCTATTTATCTCTCTGTAGCTTCTTTCCAAAGAAGCACTTCTGGAGATGACAATTCTTTGTTAATTGTCCATGGTTCATTCTCAACCATACAAGCTAGAAGGCCTGGAACAAGTCTTTGTCCCCTCTTTGCTCCGTCTCGGTTCAACATCTATAATTCCTGAGTTCTGTAGATCTAGAATATTAAGTTTCAGATAGTCAACAACTTCCGAGTCCTGTAGATACGGAACGTCTAGTTCCGGACAGTCAGGACCTCGCGGGTTCTTGTTAACCTCGAGCAATTACTTTTTTTTCCTTCTCAAGGAAAGTTATCTTCAAAGAATTCAACATTCTTTGACACCAAGAGGCGATAAGCATTACTGTTATTTGCAGATCCAGTGGATATGCAATTTACAGTCTTAGGTCCAACATGACTTGTTTCGGTATTCCAACCTCTACCAAGTCATCCCATATCACAACATTTGTAGGTGGGATCCTTTCCATGTTTTACATGAAGGGTTATCATTATCCTTATGCAGAGTTCTGTTAAGAATCGCATTAACGGTAAGGATCGCCTTGCCCCACAAATTTTGAGCGTACAACTTTGCGTTTGGCTAACACCGTTAGACTGAGGTAAGTAAGGAGCAGTCGCTTGATAAACGATGCTTCACATTCTCCCCCTCTATCACTATGAATTCCTCAATTCGTAGGCTTAGTTGATTTTCAACTTCTGCTTTGTAGCGCTTATCCGCTTCTACAGCTTCATCTTTGATTTTCAACAAATAAAGGATGCAATACGTTGTACCATCATCAATGATGGTCACAAAGTACTTGTCTCCCCCCTTCTATTTTGTATAAACTTCAAATCACCCATGTATGTGTGACTAAGTTCTAGAGAAGCGATGCTTCTTTCGCTAATCCTTTGACGGAACTAGGAAAGGTGATTTTGCCTCTTCGCCTACCTCACATTCATTTGAGGGTTTATGTCGACAGAAGGCACCAATCTCAACTTCGTTAGCTTTTGAAAAACTTTCTATTTAACGTGTCTTAATCTATGATGGCATAGATGCACGGATTACAAATATCATTCATTTGGCTACAGACATACTGTACCATTCTTAGTTATTACAGACCCGTTGGACTAGTCTCAAACCAGCTTGACCAACATCGTCCCTTAAACCAAGTTTGGGACATGTATCACCTCCTTTTAGATTGATCCCATTCCCTAAGTCCTATTGAGGACAACCTCTCCGACCCCTTCTACTTTAGAGGTGGCGTTGCTTCACATGAGCAACCTCTTGCCCGTGGTTAGAGCGTAACTGGATCATATGTGATCTGGATACTCTGGCCCACTCCAGTTTCTTAGGCAGACTGAGTGTCCAATTGCTTTTCTGCCTTTCTTTTGGCCTTAAGATCATTTAAGACTCTGGAAACTCTGGCCCACCTTACTAGGTGACCATTACTTTTCTGCCTTTCTTTTGGCCTTCAGATCATTTAAGACTCTGGAAACTCTGGCCCACCTCACTAGGTGTCCATTACTTTTCTGCCTTTCTTTTGGCCTTCAGATCATTTAAGACTATGGAAATTTTGGCCCACTCCAGTCGCCCGTAGACTTTGTACGACTGAGTGTCCAATATCATCTTATCAAAGGAATTTTGGCCCACTCCAGTCGCCCGTAGGCTTTATACGACTGAGTGTCCAATATCATCTTGTCAAATGAACGATATTCTGTCAAATAGTGTGACAGGTTCAACGTCTTAAGATAAGTCATCATCTGTTAGTCTTCTTCCCTTGAGATTGGTGCCCAGACAATACTTGGCGCTTGCTTAAAAGTGGTAATAGTTTTCGCACAGTCAGTGGATCTCTTTCTTTCGTATGTGAGAACATACTTTACATACTTTTAATTATTACACTCAAAAGAACGAATCTTTTAAGTTTTGTTTACAGTAGTCCAATCTTTAACCGGGAAGGAATGTGAGATTAAACTTCTGATTTTAAAGCGTAAGGAATATAATTTATTTCGGGAAAATATTTTCATATTTCTCCTTACTTTACGCCCTTTTTAATCAGACATCGTTTAATCTTATTTTTGACAAGGAAGAAAAATTACTTATCCCAACTTCGGATTCTGGCCCACTTCAGTCACTTCGTTGAATTGAGTGTCCGTTTCCTCCTTACCATAGTTCAGATCCTTTGTCTGGGACAAATATAGGCCTTCTGCTACATCATAGAACAATATCTTCAGTCTTCTCCTCTTGTCCCAGTTGACATCCTCAGACTCTCGTGAGCACTTGTTCCCACCACTCTCGGGAGCGGTGACACCATGAACACCTTGACCTTCAACAACATAATCAGAACTGTCTTCCCCCAGAAAACCACAGCTATATCCAAATTTGGTCACACAACTGTTGACCGACATCTTTCGAACACTAATACAATCTTGTCTTAAAATTGTTGGAGATAAATGCAGTACGGAATGTAATAAAATATTACAAGTGTTCGAAAGGATGAACAAACAACCAATATTCAGAACTGCCGCAAGCTTGTTGAGTCTTGAATCTTGATAACCTGAAATCAAAAAATATTAAATCTGGATTGTTACAACTGTGGTTGAGTCGAGAAATGTCTCTTTGTATTTAAGATAAGATTTCCCTATATATATACTTTTACGTTTACGGGCAATAGTCTCCCAAGATAAAACAACAACTAATCAACACTACAAAGCAAATAGGTTGATTCTAACGAAGAAAACAAATACGAAACGACTTGTTTATGGACTGATTCAGAAGTTTATATAGTGTTTTTTGAGGAGGTATCAGAAGAAGTCCAGAATCCCACGACCCGTGACCCAATCCCGGACTGGACGGGATGGGCGGGCGACGCGCGTGTGGGGCTAGCCTCGAACCCAAGCACACCTAGGTCCTCCCTCCTTCAAACACATGGGTTACCCCTTGGGGTCCCAAACCCTTATCCATTTTTAGGTTTATAAAGAGAACAATTCTTTCTTTTTCCATCGATGTGGTAGATTTGTCACACACCATATTTCCATGTCTCAAACACCTTACTTCGTGGACCAATATCTCTTTCATTTCTTAATGAAATTTAACGATCCTTGGCCCTACGGTCATCTATTTACTTAGTAGATTATGCACGTGTGAAGAGACAACGCCTCCAACATGCGGAACCCTAGGGTTTAAGTCATTAAATATGGGTGGACGCAACCTCCCCACCAAAGGCAAATTTTCAACAAAGTTAACATACTAATAAACTCAAGACCATTCAAACAGATCACACATAGTTAAATGAACTTTAATTTAAGCATTAAGTTAACCAATAACATATATGTGAATAAAACCAGTTTCAAGCTAACACATTAAGCTCTCATTTACTAGTTTAAGTATTCACACACTTTTGATCAACACATACCAATTCATGTCAATCTTTTCTAGTTAGGCAAACTTTCAAACTATCGTATTAACACTATTTCAAGTAAAAACAATCCGCATATTAACTAAACAGATTCCAACTAATACATTTAGGCATGGTTTTAATCTAAACAAATTACACATAAATGAACTGGTCCTAAATTAACATAACTAAGCATTATATTCGACTAATCATACTAATAATCACATAACACATACGAAAATAGTAAATCCAAGTAAAAATCTTAAAGGAGAAGCATTTACCTTGTGTGGAAACAACCGAAAGGTCAAAGGTAAGCTCGTCTTCACTTCGGGGAGCTTGAACTCGCAAGTCACACAAAAAAAGAGGGGGGGAGGTTAGTAGTGAAAAGACCAATTATACAAGTTCTGGGTTCCGCTGAAGCGTTGGATCCCAACTGATGTAATAAACAGTCGAAATTAACTTGAAAATGGCTGTTAACAATGTAAAATCCAAAGATTCAAGTTTTAGACCGTTTAAAACATATTTCAAAATCAAGAGAAAAGATCTGTATTTATAGAACTCGTGGAACCCTAGCAAGGTTGAAGGGATCCGATCTGGAAGATGCTTTTGGGGGGAAATCCCTCCAAAATGGTTCTCAACCAATCGGAACCAAGGATTTCAAATTGAAATAAGACAAGAACCATTAATAATTCGCAGAAAAAGTAGAAAGCAAACAGAGGGGCGACCTCACCTTTGTTGGGGGTGGGGTTACGGTGGTACCATGGCGCGACTGTGGACTCTAGTAGGATAAGGGCAAAGGACATTAATGCCTTTGTTCCATTCGGACGAGCACAACTACAAAAGGAGGCGTTGGTCTCTACTCTTTGCCAATTTAGGCATGGAGGAGATGAAGCCTCCATAGGCTCTTAGGGCAATCATAACCAAATAAGGGATTGGGGATTTCCCCCCTTCTCTTTACACATAAGAAATTGGTCCTGGGCCGAGTCCTTGGCCTTTTTGCCTTGGGCTAGGTCATTTTAAATTAAAACAAACAAACAACCCATTAGCCTTTAGGAATTAGGATTACTCATGGCCATATTTTGTAAATGTGGTCATGTTTTAAATTAAGAAAAAGCTAAAACAAATTCAATTATATCCTAATTAAATTAAAAGATTCGGTTTAAGCTGAAATTTGACACTATTTGGAAATTAGGAAATTAAAACCATGCAAATGTCTTTTAATTTAACACATGACTTGAAATTGAGATGTAATTCCCTTATCGTGTTTAATTAAACAATTTCCTGACCTTGACGGAGTGGAATATTGATCCTTCAATTTTAAGAATGCTTTTAAAATAATTACATTTATAATTGTCGGTTAAAATTTCAAAATTATGATTAATGGTCAAAATGATGTAAAATAAGGACATGATATACAATATGTATACCAAGTGGTATTTTATCAAATGAAATGACAAGATACTCTCAGAATAATTTTGTAAAATCATATTCGTCTTATGAAAAGTGTATTTCACTCCGTCCATGACTTGGGTACTTTGAATGATTAAATAAAATTATTGAAGGGTAAAAATTAGGTGTCAACAGAAGGATTGTGATAAAAATGATTAAAGTGAATGAGATTGAAGTTATTCAGGTTCTACCAATGTGTGATTGCTCTAGAATAATGTGTAAGAACTATGATAAAGAAAAGACAGTAAGGACTCTTCGACTAAATGTGTCAAACCTTGATGTTCAAGAAAGTAGTATGAGAAGTACATTGAGACAAGAGCCCTAGGTAACTAAAAAGGGAGATATAAGGTAAGATAATTGAGCAATCAATTGATGGGAGACGTAATTGTGGCAAGACTAGAAAACTCGAACGAGTCATTAGATTATGTAAAATTGCAAATTGTATCTAAATGTGTGAAGCATCGGTTCCACAACACATGCAGCCATGACACTTAGAAAGTATGTAAACAGAAATAATAGTGAGTAAAGCTCGATATAAACATATAAAGTATTGAAAATGGGATAATAAACCTAAAGAGACAAGATAGGTATTATATAGATGTTTTAAGAGATAATTATATTAGAACAAAGATGGGGTGACGACCAAATAAAGATGTTTACGAGCATTTTAAATTAACCCAATGTTCAACGCGATAGATAATGTAATGGGCTTACAACTTAACGAGAACAAGGAAATCTTTCAACAAAGTGCCATTGGCAGTAAGTCTTAGCCATGAGTCAAGTAAAGAAGTTTTGGTCTAAGTACAATGATCAGATTAGATATAGTAGAATAACATCTTGTAACGTTAAATCTTTAAGAATATTATACGTACCCAATGAGGGAATAACTTAACAACTCATCATCTACAGGATTAACATGAAGGATTGGAATTGGGAGCAATTTTTCATATTATATATGTATACCAGAACATTTTAGAATGAATGAAAATGTTACACCCCATATTTTCACACTAGTATGCGTTGTGGGTAATGTTACATAAACCCAGAGAGGTTAATATCCTTTATATGGATAATGATAGTTTAAGACAAGTGTTAAAGAAGTGTCATAAGGATTAGAGGTCAACAAATCATAGAGTATAAGTTCCATCAAGGTAATACCACTTACTTTCGGGCCATGGTTTGAACCGCTCGACGTATATAAGTAGACTCGAATCCTGGAAAATTTTGATCATATTCAAGTATGAAAATTAAGAGCTCAATGTATAAAAGGATGAAGTACCGAAAAGATTTAAGACTTAAAGGTGTGATGACGATGATTGAAAATAATATATTGTGTGTGCCGAAAGAGGCTATGGATTAGTGTTATATGACATGATCATGATAATGAGTATATGGAGTATGTTAAAAATAAGTTATATTTAAGTGAATTAAGATCAATAAATTAATTATGTGTATAATTGGTTTAATGGGGAATTGTAGTGGGAGATAAAAATTAAATAGAATTATGGAATAAGTGGTAGTATCAAGAAATTGTGTAATGGGTGGAATTACACGTGACACATGGGTAAAAACCATGGGTGATTAATCTACATATTTAGGTGGGGGTGACACTATTAAATTGAAGTGGCAAGACATGAACCAAAGGAGGACAAGTGTAAAGGAAAAAGGTAAGAATTAATTCTCTTGTCTCACACCGTTTGAGAGATAAATATGGGCAACATATTGTAGCAACAAGAGATATAAATTTCTGATTGTTATCAACAACATGATCTATAATTTTTAAGTGAGCAACATACAAATTTTCTCAAAAGCAAACCACTGGATTTCGTTGTTCCATTTTTTTACGTTGTTAAATATTGGCTTTATTTGAAGTGAAGCAAGGTGGAAGAAGAGTAATTCATGGAATCTAAGGTAATAATTCTCCTCTCCTAGGTATATTTAAATTCATTCAAGTCATAGATAAATTGTGAGATTAGAACTATGGAATTAATGACAGAAATATGTATAAGTTGAGATTGTTATTGTTGTGTGGACTATGTGGTGGCTATTTTGAGTTATTTTGTGGGCTAGAAATTGGTGGAATAGGCCGAGTATATTATTGTTGTTGTTATTGAAATATTAATGAAGAAATAAAATAGGATTAAGATATACTTTTGTTAATCGTAAACGAGCATATCGCTCGTTGAATCATTGGGTTGTCTGAAGAACCTATTAAGAAGTTATTATTTGTATGGGCTGCTATTATGAATGTCTTGAATTTGTGGGGGGTTAAATAAACAAGGGAGATGCTGCCCATTTTATTATAGAATAAAGTTTATCAGTCGTTATATCACTTGTAATGTGACGTTGGTATCATCTCATTGTAGTAGACTAAGGAGTGGCGAGATAAGCTTGGATGTTGTTAGGTAGAAGGTTACAAAGGTATGTTAAGGTTATCATTTTTATGCTTGGCATGGTTCCTTATCGAAAGTAATCATAAAACGAGTTATATTCGGAAGAAGAGTTCTGATTTTATTTCTTTAGATTTCTATTGCTATATCATCATCTCTGTCTTTTGTTGGGAGTACTTACAGTATTTAGAGCTTATTATTGTGTAGTAGAGTTGTTAATATCTTAATAAGTCTATTGTTGATAATTGTTGGGTTGTTATTTAGATGACATCGATCGTATACGCCTGGGTAGATAACCCCGAACCTATATGTCTAGGTAGAATGACACTGAGCCTATATGACCGGGTAGATGAAACCGAGCCTATATGGCCAGGTAGATACATTCCAATCCTTCTACGGATGGGTAGATACACACTGAGCCTTCTACAGCCGGATAAATACACATCTAGCCTCTTACGACTTGGTAGATACACATCGAGCCCTATATGTGTCTAGGTAGATTCAATGGTATATTATTTATATAAGTTGAGTAGAGACAGACGAGTACATTTTAGGTTACCTCTGACCTTATCTTTTTTTAGCAGGCTTATGTTATAGTTTCAGTTATTTAGCCATCTTACATGCTCAGTACATTATTTCTTAGTGACGTCTCTTTGTTTGTAGATGATGCATCATGCCTGTAGGTTCTGAGAGTCAGGTGGAGAGGCCTCTCGAGTAGTACGTCACAGTTTAGTCGATCGGTAAGCTCCATCTCAGTCAGGATTATCATGTCAATATTTTGAGAATCTTGTTGTATATATAGACATTATGGGTAGTTCGGGGTCCTGTCCCAACCATAGCATATTTATACTTCTCTAGAGGCTTGTAGACCTATTTGTTTTATTGTATATATAAATATGATGGCCTTACCATCCCATATATACATATATCTTTTAGGTTGACTTCGTTTCAGAAGAGATAGATGTTATTATAGATTACGCAGGGTATGGCCTTATCGGCCTAAATTAGTGTTGTCTTCAACATCCACGAGTTATAGACGGTTTGCTCATGGCCAAGTAAGGCACCGAGTGCCGGCCACGCCTCCGCAGGATTGGGGCGTGATAAAGAATACGGTAAGTGAGCAAATGAATGATCAAGTATCAAAGAGGAGGAAAAAAAAGCAATTATTTATGATCATTAGTAATGAGAAAGACAAAAAGGGTTTTTGTAACGATCTATTCTGTTGTTATGTGTATTTTGACCACTTTACCCCCATCGACCCATTTCCCAAAGTTATCAGATGATTTTAGTATAGGTTCAGAAATTAGAACCTTAAAGAGTGAAAGTGTTGACCTATAGTTGATTTTTGTGTAAATAGACCTTTTAAAATTTTGTCAATTCTGTGAGGTACAGAGAGTCATTTATGACTTGGCGGGATAGTTGGTTCAGTTCTGGAGGCACTCGAAAGTGTTCTTCACCGTTGATTGGGAAGTTAGTGTAGGTCGTTGAGAGTTGAACCAAAGAAATAGACCTCTGATGGAAATTTTGAGGCTACGAGTGAGTCTATAATGTGTATTTACATAAGAGTACATATCTGGTTTGTGTCAGGAAGGTCTTAGATGATTATCAGATTTCATGTTGAAATTGTGAAAGGCTTTAAATTTTGTGATTTCTGGTGCACTCACTAGGGTGAGCCTTAGTGCGCCCCAGCAGAAAGGACCGCTACAGCGGATGGTGATCCGATGCAGTTAGTTGTTGAGTTTTACTATGGGACTGCAGGCATGGGTCCGCTGCAGCGGATGACGGAATTTCCTGAATATTTTTAAGTGTCATTAAACCCTTCATTTCGCCCATTTTGAAAATAGTTCTCCCAAGCACCATTAAGGAGATTTCGAGTAACTTTTAGTGGTTTCTTCTTGTGGTAAGCTCCCTTAGCCTTGTATTACCTTTCTTGAACTTCTTTAAGTTGATTTAATGATGGAAACAACCTAGAATCTAGTTGGGGAAGATGAGTTCAACCTAGATAGGGTTTGTTTGATGATTAAGCTTCAATGTGAGGATTAATTGATTGGTTTTGCTAATATAAGCTTGGGTTTCACTAATTATTAGTTGTTAAGGTTGAAATCTTCCATGAATATTGAGAAATTGATTATGGGAAACTAGGATTCATACCCGAAATTGGGGTTTTTGCTTGGATGATGAAATTGTCCTATTCTTGAGTTGTTTTAGCAAGTGATTAGTGGGATTGAAAACCTAGAACTTTGAATTTTGTGTTGCACCTTTGAACTGACCATTTTACCCCTATAAGCCCATTTTCACCTTTCTCCCATAGTTGGGTTTTATTTGAAGGATAGTTTAATTATGAGTGTTGTTAATTTCATGCTCTAACATAGATTCCAAAAATATTAGACTTTGCGTATGACTGTGATCCGCGGAAGAGCAAGGCGCAGGTGTGATTCGTTGTGACTCACACTCGGCATTCCAGGTAGGTTATGGCTTACTTTCTGGTTACACTTCGGTTAGTGAAGCATATGTGTAGTTAGATTCTGTAGGAGAAAGCATGTACGCATTCGGGTACGGAGTTGGATGGATTACTTAGGTTGGTTATTGTTGACTGAATGTGACTTGTTGCCTATTTGTGGTTACTGGATTTGTATGTAGTTGACATACCATACATGTGATCTTGTTGTCTCTCACTTATTTTGATAGTGTTATGGATAGAGGAAAGGACTTGACTTGGTACGGATATTGTGATATGTGTCCATGTGTGGCACAGTTAGGAATTCATAAGTTACACTTGATATTGTCATTGCATTCATCCTTATTTCCATAATATATTGATATTACCTGTGATTAGCGTGATGGTGATAAATAAGAAGGAAACAACAATGATTCTTATTATATATTGATTGTGTAGCCATTCTATGATGAGTGATACGGACTGGCTAGCGGGATGTTCGGTGGAAGAGTTATCTCTAGGCTGAGTGATACAAAGTGACTGGTACATGGACTTTGCAGGTCCCCCATGGGTCATGACTGCTGGGATGATGAGATAATCCGTTCAAAGCATATGTGTATGGAGATTACATTGGCCATTGTATTGCATATTTACTCATAATTACATTCATATACTTGGATTCTGACTTGATTCTATGTACTTGGGTGGATTATTCTTGGATCATGTTATTACATGTACTTGATTGTGAGCATGTCTGTTCTTCAGTTTCTTTCTTATACATATGTTAGCTAACTGTTGTCGGCCTATCATATCTACCGGTACATAGTGTTCGTACTGATATTACCTTGCTGCATTCTTTTGAGTGCACAGTATGTGACCGATTCTACCTCTACCCCTCGAGACTGATTGAAGACTACTGTTGAGTCTGTAGGTTGAGCTTGCTAGATGATCCACTACCTGGATACTCTTTCATATTATTGTTTTTACTCTTATTTTAAGACAATATTCCTATTTTAGTATTATGTATTATTTAGACTTATAGATGATTGGTAGTAGCTCTTGTACTATTTCATACCACTATCCTTGGGTTGTATTAGTATTCGTATTTCTACACTTAGTATTTATGACATGAGATAGACTTCTAATTATTCTTTGTTATTTACCTATTTGTCGTTGAATTACTGATTAAGGGAAGGGTTCTCCTACCGAGGTGGGAAATGGTAGGTACCCGCAAGACTTAGCGATTTTGGGTCGTGACTAGTTGGTATCAGAGCCCTAGGTTACCCGGTCTATAAGTATAAGAGCATATCTAGTAGAGTCTTGCAGATTGGTACAGAGTGATCCGTACTTATCTGCGAGAGGCTATGAGACATTTAGGAAACTTCAATTTTCTTCATTCTTTCATGCACTTTATTTAAATTGGTATCTGGAACGTTCGAATTGGTATATGATTCATTTCTATCTTACAAATGGTGAGGACACGAGCTGATCTTGTGATAGATGACACGCCTAAGCCGGTTGTTGGGGCTGATGCTAGAGGATGAGGACGAGCGAGAGGTCGCGATCGAGCTAGAGGTCGTAGAACAACACCAGCTAGGGGCAGGGCTCTTATAGCTGGACAAAGAAGACACGCTCAACTTCTCCAGAGTGTGAGCCCGAGGCAGAGTAGATAGATGATGGAGGTTTAGGGCTAGCCTACTCACCCCGAGGCTATGTCTGACCCAACACTTCAGGACACACTGGCCCATATAATTTTGCACCTTGATACCCAACAGAACACAGGCGGAGTCACTCCAATTGGTTCTCATACCAGGGCAGGGTTGCATACTCCCGAGCAGGGACAGACATAGGAAATGCAACTTGTTGCTGCTATAGCCCTATATATAGATTGTCTACCAGCCCCTGAGGGGATTCCTCAACCAATAGCTTCTTAGGATTTGACACTTAGATAATAAGAGCTCATAGGTAGGTTCTTGAAGATGAAGGCGCCCAGATTTTATTATACCCGTAGTGAGGATATGTGTGAGTTCATCGTTGACATATATGCAAGGTTGTACAAGATAGGAATTATTGAGTCCCATTGGGTGGACTATGTGTCTTTTTAGTTCCGTGATGATGCAAAGATGTGGTAGAGGTATTATATTGAGGTAAACTAGCTGGTTTACCTCCACTCACATCGGTACAGATTCCCCAGGTCTTCCTAGAGTTGTACGTGCCACATACTTTGAGAGGTCAACGTAGGGATGAGTTCACCCATTTGCGACAGAGTAGTATGTCAGTGACAAAGTATGAATCCAGATTCTTGGTTTTAGTCTGGTATGTGACACACTTGATTTCATTAGAGGTAGTGAGGGTCCATATGTTTGTTAATAGACTTTTGCCTTCACTCCATGTTCTCTGTCTTCAGCTTGTGGCTATAGGGTCTTCCGTCCAGGCAGTAGTGAATCATGCTATGAGTGTTGAGGCTTCCACAATTCAATCTTTTGGAGGGTCTAGTGATAAGAGGCCCCATCAATATGGTGGATTCAATGGGTCTTCTAGTCACAGAGGTGGGGGCCAGTCTTCCAGGAACTATCATTCAACCCCCAGCCATCCTATTCAGTCCATATTATAGATGTCTTCCGGTGTCCCTACTAGGAATAGTGGGTATGGGGCTGGATAGTCTCATAGAGGTTATTTCTCTTAGCCAACCAACCGAAGTGGTCCATCCGTTTCTTCAGCCTCTATGTATCAGCCTCTAGCACCCTGAGTTTGTTAAGATTGTGGCGAGTTAGGTCACTTCAGGAGAGGTTGTCCTCAATATAGATAGAGTGGGACTCAGCAGCGCACCAGGTTCCATACCCCTAGGACTCCAACGTCTTCTGGTAGCTGGGGTAGTTCTTCAGCAAGGGGTGATGCTCAGTCCGACTGCGGTGGTTCTCAGTCATCTGGGGTGGACATCTATTCTGTAGAAGGATTTCTAAGGTCTTTAAGAGAGGTGCACAGCCTGGACAGTGTGGCTGTGGTGGTGCTCAATGTTATGCATTTTCGAGTAAGCCAAAAGTAGAGGCTTCTGATGTTGTGATCTCAGGTAATGTTTCTATTTGTTATCGACCGATTACAATCTTGTTTGATCCAAGGTCTACTTACTCATATGTATCTATTTATCATTTAGTTGTTTGTGATTTGACTTGTGACCATCTTGACTTGCCTATTTATGTGTTTACTCTAATTAGGGATTCTGTATTGGTTGACATAGTCTATTTGGTCCTGCTTAGTTACTTTCATAGGGTATGACACATGGGTAGATGTGATGATCCTGGATATGTTAGACTTTGATATTATATTTGGCATGACTTGGTTGTCTCCGTACCATGCGATCTTGGACTGTTATGCCAAGACATTCACTTTAGCCATGCTTGGGATTCTTAGACTCAAGTGGAGTGGTACTCCTAGTCCTGCTCCAAAAAATATTATTTCTTATCTCCGCATAAAGAAACTTGTTGACAAGGGATGTTTGGCCTACTTGGCCCATGTTCATGTTACTAGTGTTGATTCTCTATCCTTTAAGTTTATGCCTGTTGTTTATGAGTTTACGGAGGTGTTTCTTCCCAATTTGTCTGGTATGCCACCCGATCATGATATTGATTTTTGCATCAACTTAGAGCCGAGAACATACCCTATTTCTATTGCACCTTATAGAATGACACCTGCTGAGTTGAGGGAGTTGAAAGAGTAGTTCCAGGATCTTTTGAGTAAGGGGTTCATTAGATCGAATGTTTTCCCTTGGGGTGCTCCCATGTTATTTGTGAAGAAGAAAGAAGGTACGATGAGGATGTACATATAGTATCGTCAGTTAAACAAGGTCACTCTTCGTAATAAGATATACCATATTCCTCATATTGATGACTTATTCGACTAGCTTCAGGGGGCTTCGGTATTTTCAAAAATTGATTTGAGGTCAATCTATCACCAATTGAAGAATCTGGCCAAAAAATTTCCAATGAAAACCTTCAGGACTCGTTATGATCATTACGAGTTCCTTGTTATGTCTTTTGGGCTTACAAATGCCATAGCACCTTTTATGGACTTGATGAATTGCATTTTTAAGCAATACTTAGATTCCTTCGTCATTGTATTTATCGATGATATCTTGGTGTATTCGAAGAGTAAGGAGGATCATAAGAAGCACTTGAGGATTGTTCTTAGATTATTGAGAGAGAAGGAGCTTTACGCCAAGTTCTCAAAATGTGAGTTTTAGCTTGATTTGATGGCATTCTTGGGCCATGTGGTGTCGAAGGAGGGCATTATGGTTGATTCCAAGAAGATTGAGGCTGTTAGAGATTGGTCGAGGCCCACTATTGTGACCGATATTCATAGCTTTTTGGGGTTGGCCAATTATTATCTCTGATTTGTGAAAGGATTTTCGTCTATTATGTCTCACATGACTAGATTGACTTAGAAGGAGGTTTCTTTCTAGTGGTCCGAAGCTTTTGAAGAGAGATATCAAACGCTCAAGACTCTGTTGACTACGACCCTGATCATGGCATTACCCCTGGAGGGTGAGGATTATTTGGTTTATTGTGATGCATCCCATCTTGGTTTGGGCTCTGTGTTGATGTAGGAGGTCAAGATCATTGGCTATGCTTCCAGGAAGTTGAAAATTCATGAGAAGAACTACCTTACGCATGATTTGGAGTTATTAGCGGTTATTTTTGCTTTTATGATTTGGAGGCATTACCTATATAGGGTCCATTATGAGGTGTTTACTGATAATTGTAGCGTACAATATGTATTCAGTCAGAGGGATCTCAACTCTAGAAAACGTAGATAGATGGATATTTTGAATGATTATGATATCATCATACATTACCATCCGAGTAAGTAAAATATGGTAGTTGATACCTTAATCCGCAAGGCAGTGAGCATGGCAAGTTTGGCTCGATTGGTTGTTTCTGAGCGTCCCTTAGCCATGGAGATACAGACTCTAGCTAACAATTTTATGCAATTGGATCTTTCACATCTGGGCTAAGTTTTAGAGTGTGTTGAGGCAAGGTCATCTCTCTTAGAGCAGATTAGGGCCCAGTAGTTTGAGGATGCATAATTGTACAAGATTCGTGACAAGGTGATACATGGTGAGGCCAAGGAGGTCGTTCTTTATAGTGAGAGGATTCTGAAGATCAAGGGACGCATGTGCGTTCCGCGAGTTGCTGATTTGATTCGTTTGATATTAGAAGAGGTCTATAGTTCCCGTTATTCCATTCACCCAGGTGCTACTAAGATGTACCATGATTTGAGACATAACTACTGGTGAGGTCAGATGAAGAGAGATATTACGGATTTTGTTACTTGGTGTAGGAATTCTCAGTACATTAAATATGAGCATCAGACACCTAGCGGTGTGCTACAGAGGATGCCCATTCCTGAGTGGAGGTGGGAGACATCTGGCCATGGATTTTGTTGTAGGTATTCCGAAGACCTTGGACAAGTTTGATTTAGTATGGGTTATTGTGGATAGGCTGACTAAGTTCGTGCACTTCATTCCAGTTCAATTTACTTATAATGCGGAGAAGTTAGCCAGGATTTACATTCGTGAGATTGTGTAATCACATGGAGTTCTTATTTCTATCAGCTCCGATCGAGGTTTATAATTTACTTCTCATTTTTGGCGGATATTGCAGGCAGAGTTGGGTACTCAGTTGGATCTTAGTACTATATTTCATCCCCAAACTGATGGACAGTCCGAGAGGACTATTCAGGTACTCGAGCATATGTTGATGGCATGTGTTATTAATTAAAATGATCATTGGGACCAGTTCTTACCCTTTATTCAGTTCACGTACAACAATAACTACCATTCTAGCATTGATATTGTGTTGTTTGAGGCTTTATATGGTTGGAGGTATCGTTCTCCTATTGGATGGTTTGATGCTTTTAAGGTTCGACTATGGGGTATAGATTTGCTGAGAGAGTCTTTGGAAAAGTGAAGCTTATTCCGGAAAAGCTTTTGGCAGCTCATAGTCGACAGAAGATGTATGCGAATCAAAAGGTCTGAAACTTGAAATTTATGGAGGGTCAGCAGGTTCTTATGAAGATATCACCCATGAAGAGTGTAATGCGATTTGGAAAGAGGGTCAAGTTGAGCATGTGATACATTGGTCTATTTGATATTCTCCGTCATATTGGTGTTGTTACTTATGAGTTGGATTTTCCACTAGGATTGTCGGGTGTTCATTCAGTTTTCCACGTTTTTATGTTGAAGAATTACCATTCAGACGGGTCTTATATCATTCATTAGGATTCAATGTTGCTTAATGAGAATCTGTCTTATGAGGAGGAGCCTATAGTGATCTTAGAAAGGCATGTTAGGAAGTTAAGGACTAAGGAGATAGCTTCTGTGAAGGTTCAGTGGAAGAATTGTTCTGTTGAGGAGGCTACTTGGGAGACCGAGTCCAATATGCGTGCCAGATATCCTCAGTTATTTGTTGACTCGGGTACTATTTCTTTCTTAATTGCTTGAGGATAAGATATTATTTAATTGGTATCTGATGTAATGACCTATTCTGTCGTTACATGTATTTTTACCACTTTACCCCCGTCAACCCTATTCCCGAAGTTATCAGACGATTCTAGTAAAGTTGAGAAATTAAAACCTTAAAGAGTGAAAGTGTTGACCTATAGTTGACTTTTGTGTAAATAGATCTTTTTAGAAATTCGTCAATTCCATGAGGTCTGGAGGACCGTTTATGACTTGGTGGGATAGTTGGTTCGGTTCTCGAGGCCCTCGAGAGTGTTCTTGACCATTGATTGAAGTTAATTTAGGCCGTTGGGTGTTGACTCGAATAAATAGACATCCGATGGAAATTTTGAGACCGTACCGTGTTTTTACATAGGAGTACCTATCTGGTTTATTTCGGGGAGGTCTCAGATGATTATCAGATATCAGGTTGAAATTGTGAAAGACATTAAATTTTGGGTTTCTAGTGCATTCGTTGGGGCGAACCTCAGTGCGCCCCAGCGGAAAGGGAGTGAGTTGTTGAGTTTTAGTATGGCACCACAGGCGCTGGTATTTACCCCAGGTGCGGGTCCGCTGCAGGGATTTCCAGAATGCTTTTTAAGTTTCATTTAACCATTCATTTCCCCCATTTCGAACATAGTTCTCCAAAGCACCATTAAGGCGATTTTAAGAAACATTTAGTGGTTTCTTCTTTTGGTAAGCTCCCTTAGCCTTGTTTTACCTTTCTTTAACTTCTTTAAGTTGACTTAATAATGGAAATAACCTAGAATCTAGTTGGAGAAGATGAGTTTAACCTAGCTAGGGTTAGTTTAATGGTTAACCTTGGATGTGAGGATTAATTGATGGGTTTTGCTAATCTAAGATTGGGTTGCACTAATTATTATTTGTGAAGCTTGAAATCTTCTATGAATATTGAGAAAATGATTATGGAAAACTAGGGTTCATACCCAACATTGGGGTTTTTGCTTGTACGATGAAATTGGCCTAATCTTGAGTTGTTTTAGCAAGTGATTAGTGGGATTGAACTCCTAGAACTCTGATTTACATATTTTACCTTCGAATTCACCGTTTTACCCCATTAAGTGTGTTTTCCCTTTCTCCCATAGTTGGGTTGGGTTCGAAGGATTGTTTAATGTTATGGGTATTGTTACTTTCATGCTCTAACTTAGATTTCACTAATATTATACTTGGAGTACCATCGTGATCCGTGGAAGGGCAAGATGCACATGTGATTCATTGTGGTTCCCACTGAGCATTCCATGTAGGTTATGGCTTACCTACTGGTTAGACTTCTGTTAGCGAATCTTATGTATAGTTAGATTCTATATGAGAAAGCATGTACGCCTTCGGATTGGAGTTGGGATGGATTACTTAGGTTGGTTATTGTTGAATGAACGTGACTTGTTGCTTATTTATGGTTAATGGATTTGTATGTAGTTGTCATACCGTACATGTGATCATGTTGTCTCTCACTTATTTTAATAGTATTATGGATAGCGGAAAAGACTTGACTTGGTACAGATATTGTGATATGTGTCCATGTGTGGCACGGTTAGGAATTCATATATTACAGTTGATATTTTCATTGCATTGCATTCATCCTTATTTCCATAATATAATGATATTACATGTGATTGGCATGATGGTGATAAATAAGAAGGAAACAACAATGATTCGTATTACATATTGATTGTGTAGCCATTCTATGCTGGGTGATACGGAATGGCTAGCGGGCTGTTCGGGTGAAGAGTCATCTTTAGGCTGAGTGATACACAATGACTGGTTCATGGACTTCACGGGTCCCCCATAGGTAATGACTACTAGGATGATGAGATAATCCGCCTAGAGCATGTGTGTACGGAGATTATATTGGCCATTGCATTGCATAGTTACTCATCATTACATTTATATACTTGGATTCTGACTTGATTCTATGTACTTGGGCAGATTATTCTTGGATTGTAATATTACTTGTACTTGATTGTGAGCATGCCTATTCTTCAGTTTCTTTCTTATACATATGTTAGCTAACTGTTGTCAGTCTATGATATCTACCAGTACATAGGGTTTGTACGAATACTAGATTGCTGCATTCTTTTGAGTGCAAAGTATGTGACCGGTTCTACCTCTACCCCTCCAGTCTGATTCGAGGCTGCTGCTGAGTCTATAGGGTGAGCTTGCTAGATGATTCACTACCCGAAGACTCTTTCATATTATTGTCTTTACTCTGATTCTGAGACAATATTTCCCTTTTAATATTATGTATTATTCAGACTTATAGATGAATGGTAGTAGCTCTTGTACTATTTTAGACCACTATCCTTGCATTTTATTAGTGTTCGTATTTTTGCACTTTGTATTTATGACATGAGATAGACTTTTAATTATTCTGTGTTATTTACCTATTTGTTGATAAGTTACTGATTAAGGGAAGGGTTCTCCTACCGAGGTGGGAAATGGTAGTGCCCGCATGACTTATCGATTTTGGGTCGTGACAGTTTTTATTTTAGACCTTGAATGAGAGATAGCCGCAATGATACACGCACTCCAAATTTGATGGCATAATTCATAGAGTGTTTATTTTGAGATACTACACACCATAAGGGTTTCTAACACAGTGTTAGGTAAACAAAGCTAAGTTGATATAAGAAGTGATGGCTTAAGTATTTTAAAGGATCTTATGTATTGATAATCTGATACCATTTCGATAGGGTTAACATCATAGCCAGTACAACCAGTCGTGTGTCCACAAGCGACTTGACTAACTTGGAAAGGACAGAAGTTGACCCGAGAAAATGCATCAGTTAGCCAAGTGGGAGTCTGATGGATGAATTCAGTTAATGGTAACCTTATGATTTAGATTATAGCAGATTCATCCCTTATATTGGGAAATAAGGAACATCAGGGTAAATATCATATTTTTAGGGAGAATCAAAGAGGATATTCAGCAAAAGAAAACCACAGCCTTTGAGCTTAATAGAAGTGGGGTCCTTAGGTACTAGGGCAATTTGTGTATTACAAATGTAGAAAAATTACGAGGCTCTTTATGACAGAGGTCCGTTATTTGCAATATCCTATGCACCCTGGATCTACTAAAATGTATCATAATGTTAAAGGAATGTATCGATGGGATGGTATGCCGAGAAATATTGCAGAGTGTCCTCATTGTCAACATGTAAAGATAGAGCACCAGAAGTTGGTGTATTGACTCCGAAACATTGAGACCCCGATGTGGAAATGGGAGATGGTCAATATGGATTTAGTACGGAACTGCCTATACAATTGAGGATTACGCGAAAGTGTATATTAAGGAGATCGTTGAAAAGGGTCTGGGCACTCATGTTAAATCTTACCACATTTTCCACTCTCAAGGACATGTTATGAGTTTGCGTACAACAATAGCTATCATGATAGAATTAAAATGGTACTATACGAGGCTCTGTATGAGTGGATATGTAGAAGTTATGTCGGATGGTTCGATGTAAGAAAACAGAAGTTAATGGGATTTCATTGGGTAAATCAATTCATAGAGAAGGTGAGGCTATTTCAGGAGCGACTGTTGACCTCTAAGAGTCATCAGAAGTCGTATTCAAATGTGTGATGCTGGGATTTAGAGTTCCAGGATGATGATTTATATTCTTAAAGATTTTTTCCTATGAAGGGCATGGTGAGATTTGGAAAAAAAGTTTGGGAGCTTAGTCTTTGGTACGTTGGACAATATCGCATGATTCGACGAATAGGCCATGTGGCTTATGAATTGGACATACCTCCAAATGTTAGAATTCTTCCATCCAGATTTCCATGTTTTAATGTTAAGAAAGTATATTGGGAATCCCTCTCGGATCATACCCACTAATGATGTACAAATTACGGAGGACATAACATATGAAAAAGTTCTTACTGCTATTCTATGATAGTCAATTTTGCAAGTTAAGGACTAAAGAAGTAGCCTCCTTAGAAGGTCTATGGCTGAATAAGGATATAAAATAAATGATGTAGGAAGTGGAAGAGGAGATAAAATATAAGTAACCTCGATTGTTTCAAGCCGAAGGCTCTACACAATTACGATTTGATTCTCTTTATAATAATGTGAGATATGAGACTAACCCTTTATTTTTATGAATAGTCGATACTCCAATTGAGGAATAACATGACAAAAAGTTGATATATTGGGTTATGAGATGAGTTACTATTCCAAAATGTTATACTTGATGTTGGTGACCTTGTATGGTCTGATGATATATATATATATATATATATATATATATATATATATATATATATATATATATATATATATATGTGTGTGTGTGTGTGTGTGTGTGTGTGTGTGTGTGTGTGTGTGTGTGTCATGTTTATGGCCTTACGAGGCAAGTTTAGATATTTTCTGCTTGTTCACATGGATTCAGATAGCCCCATTTATAAGAGGAAACTATGTCAAAGGTTTCAGAAAGACATAAGGATTGTTTGTATACTTGTGTACGCCCCCACATTCGAAGACGAATGTTTCTAAGGGGGGAAGGATGTTACACCCCGTACTTCATACGTCATTGTCATCATAAGTTATCTAATGTAATCTCGAAGAGAGTGAAATCCCTCTACATTAGTTACGGTGAATGAGACTTGGAAAAAGATGTAACATCCTGTCTTTTCGTTCAATATATGCACAACTAAGTGGAGATTGACGAATGCACCTAAACATGAGGAATGTGATTTTGAGCAAATAAAAATGAGCTACTTGCATACCCGAAACTAGCTGCTTGCTTAGCCGAAATGAGTTGCTTACTTACCTGTCCTACTTGCTTGAGCTACTCGACACATGTCTTAATTATTTAATGAGGATGTGGCACATGTAAAGATGGGATGCAAAATATTTTGGACTGTGTTTGTGGGCTATCTCAACCTGTGATTAGATTATCTCTTATGATACTATTTTTATAAAGTTTTGAATGAGAAAGGGGTGGAGAAACACCACATAATGGTAGGGTAGTGGGCTGGTCACTCGTCTTTACGTTTTCAAGTTATTTGACACTAGTATGGTTTTGTGCACAATAGATAGCTGGAGGTGCTCTCGTTCTGATTTATTGAAGGGCTACTAATAAAGGTAAGGTTTTTCCTTCCTCTTTATGTATATGAGCTGGCTGAAGCTTTAAGTATGTTGGTTTGTCAAGAACTTGTGAAACGATGAGTAGAAGTCGTAAGATAGTGTTGAATGTTGTTCTAATAGATTGTGGAGGTTGTTCTTGTATTATTGAAGGGCTGAATATGTGGTTATTGGTTGTTGTTGTTGTTGATGGTGGTGTTATTCTGAATTTTAGGAAGTACGGAAAACGGGGGAGATGCTTCCCAATTTTTCATGGCAATAACAATATGTCCAATTGTCTTTTATGTTGATTGAAGTGCTACGAGAAATTATACGTTGAAACGTTAAGTAAATAACAAAGGTATGTAATGCTATCCTTTTTTAATCAAAGGCTTGAATCCAACGTAAATCGTTTTCCAAATAAGTCATTGAAAGAACTATCCTAAATCATATGTGGTTGTACCCTTATGGGGAGTGTTCTTCATATTGTTATAATGTTCTATATCACTTGGTTTTTGGTTGTATAACTAAGTCTCATAGACCTCCAAAATGAGAGTTTCAAAGAGTTAATCGTCTACTCGACCAAGAGTCGTTCCATAGTAAAGTCAATAGAGTTTATAAGTTTCAAAAGGGGATAAAGTGCCATTACAACTATAGTGTCTTATGAATACCACCGGCCTTATAACGGTGGGCAGTTATATATACATATATGATACACACCACTAAAGCTAATATTAGTGGACAATTATTCATGCGCATACACACCCCAGGCTATAACCGGAGGTAGGCATTTATATATGTATCCATACATACATCTCAGACTATTACCTGAGGGTAATACTTTGTTTGAACACCTTGGGATATAAGCCGAGGGAAGATTATATAATAAATCACATGTACAAAAGTTTTAGTACAGTTTCAGAGTTTTATCGTTCGCCCTGAGTCGCACACATGTTATCAGAGTATCAAATTGCTTCTTATGCCCTATTTTATAGCTTATGCTTTCATGCTTTACATACGAGTACATTTCATTCATACTGACGTCATTTTTGTTTGTGGACGCTACATTTCATACTGCAGGTTCAAGTAGAGGTGCAGATAGACCTCTCCAGTAGGAGCCTAGTGAGTTCAGTTGTTGATTGGTAAGCTTCGCTTCTTCCGGAGCTACCGAGTCTGAGGCTTTGAGATGAGTTATATATATATATATATATATACAGTTGATGGGTAGGTCGGGGCCCTATCACGACCATATGACAGTTACATTTCTTAGAGGCTTATAGATTTGTATGTTTGGTCAGTTGTTTTGTTATGGCCTTGTCGACTGAAGTTTCTATCAGTTCACATGTTATGTTTCAGAGTGGTACAATCGGGATAGGGCGGTACTGGGTGCGACCACTCCCTCCCAATTTGTAGTGTGAAAATTATCCTTAAGTAAATATGAATTATTCTCAATATGGATATGAATTGATAAAGGGAAATGTGCAACAAGCTGAACTTGGTTGTGTTGTCTATGATAACAATGAGTTACCTTGGTATGATGGTGGTTTGAGTATTGAAATAAAATGTGAAGATTTTATCGAGCATCACAAGTGTAATGAAATGTGCATGGGTCAACTCATGAAATAAAGAGAGAACTTTTTCATTGCAAGGTGCAAATTTGAAGGTGGTGTTGGTTCTATGATCATTGATGAGAGTAGTTGCATTCAAGTTATACGTTCTACCATGGTGGAACAATTGAAGTTGTCAACTATGGATCATTACCAACCATATAGACTCCTAAGGTTAAATAAATATGTTGACTCAAAGATTACAAAGCAAGCTTGGGTAAGGTTCCAAATTGGCAAGTACTATGATGAAGTACTTTGTGATGTTATACCTATGAGAGCCTGTCACTTGTTACTTGGAAGGTTGATAGAAGAGCTATATATGAGATAAGGGCTAACAAGTATACCATCACCTTGGCCCTTGACATACTCTTTGTCCCTTTACACCTTTGCAAGTGAAAGATTACTACTTGTATATGCTAGAATAGGTAAGAAGGGCAAAGGGTAGAGAACAAGAATCAAATACAAGTGCACCACTTCCTAGAGTGAGCGATCTTGATCCTTCACTACGGGAAATGATGGACCGAAGGTTTGAAACGATTGAAAGGGCTCTCCAAATGGTTGCTCAACGCTTGGCCAAGGAGAAACCAATACAAGAGAAGAAGGCTACCCTAAGCGAAGTCAAGTGGAAGCTAGAAGTGAGTTCACCCAATCCTTCTCAAGGAATTATTGGAACTTGTCTCAACTCCCATGAAATTAAAAGATAAAAGATTGAGAGGAGTAAAGGAGTACAAAGTTACAACTCTAGATTGAAGAAAGTATAGGTTATGTTGAGTGACGTGAGAGGGTTGTCACAACCTTATTCTAACTCATCTAACTTTTCTTTCGTCTCTAGTTGTCTTGATACTTGTTCAGGTATTCTTTGAAGCAAGTCAAATGTTGAACCTCAAACGTTAAAATTCATGAGGTTATTTAAGGCTTCCCTAATGAGAAAACATGCTCCAAAGCTGAAAACCAAGGTAAAAAAGACTCTTTATGTGAGCTTTAAGGTAAAATAGCTAATCTCAATACTCCAAATATTGTGAATGAGCATGTTTACTTGAGTGTGAGTGGTCGCTTTTCCTTATGTGAGTTCTTTATCATGTATTGAGCTTGGATCTTTAATGAATGTCGACAATGTCCTTGATGAGACTGTTCCAACACTAGTTGAGTCTCTTGATGACCGAATTGATTCTTCTTGTAAGATCAATTTGTGTCCACCTAGTGTTGACACTTATGATAAAAATATTAGTGCATTGTCATGTGATATAATTTCTCACATACTAGTTGATCCTATCGATGACCAAGTTGATTCTTCTTACAAGATCAATTTGAGTCCAACTAGTGTGGATACTTTTATTAATCAACTTACTTGGAATGTTAATATACTATTCAAAAAAAATTTGATGTGCATTGTTACCCTCGTATTAGTGATGATGTTGATATAGTTGATCACGTAGATAGTCATGTGAAGGAAAGTACATTAAGAAACAACATTTGTCTTTATGAGAAAATGTCTTATTTGATTATAACATAGTTATTGAAAGTGAGGTGCATAATGGTATGTATGGCAATGTTGAAAATGTCACCACCTTTGGAGGCTACAAGTGTTTAGTAATACATTATGGGAATATGATTCCCTTCCCAATGAAAGAACTTCCTTCTTGAGGGATGGTGAGTTCAAGATTGCTCGTGACGACAAACATGTGGTGGGTGAGGTTGTTGACGCCCTTCATGATGATGGAAAGTTTATCTCGAGGGTTTGTGACCTACTTGATGGACCTATGTCTTATTTGAAAAAGGCTTCTAGGAGCGAAGAGTGCTCTTTAAAGAAGGGGAGTGATATGAAAGGGAAAGAGCCAACATTTTAGAAGGACTACGCTAGATCTTCTAACCTAAAAGGTGAGGAGATGCTACTCGAAGCTTGGAATAGGATCGAAGAGCTTAAAAGTAAAACTCTTTCTCTTGATGAACTTGATTATGAGATTGATTTATTTGTGAAGTTTCTTCAAATGAGGAGTCTTGAAGAAGGAACATTAGAGGGAACCTCATGGAATAACTTGGTATGAAGTCACTTCTTGTACTTCCTTCCATGACGGTATGTACTCATGGCTCATGATTATTCTTGGACTATCTAAAGACATCGAGGTAACTTCATTATATGATGATGTCACGCCCCAACCTTGGGGGGTGTGGACGGCGCCCTGCACCCAACACCCGACACATGGAAAATTAGACATGCAACTAGGGCCGAAAAAATGTATCACCTGCAAGAAGAAAAGGCCCAACAACAATATATATACATAACTGAGGTCGACAAGGCCATATCAAGAGTATAAACAACTGACATTAAGGCCGACAAGGCTAGACAAAATGAATACACACTGATACTAGTCTACAAGCCTGTAAGAGTACTATAATGCAACAGTTGGTCGAGACAGGGCACCGCTGTACCCAAATACCAAAACATATGTACATAGATACTTAGAGACTCCAAACAAAAACTTTAGAGAAGTGGAGTTCGAATATCAACAGATGAGAACGGGAACCATAGTGAGGAGGTATGTCTCCATGTCTACCTGTACCTTCAGTCATGAACAAAGTTCCCTAGAAAAGAGCATTAGTACAAAAAATGTACTGAATATGTAAAGCGGAAAATATATGTAAAATAGAAAGTAATAAGAGAGATGAAGATACAGAAATCAACCTAAAACTCATAAACAGGCCTCAGAGGGCGCTCAACTAGTACAACCATGACTATATGCATGTAAGTAAAAGTCGGGACAGTCTATGGGGCCATATCACATAGTATCATATCAAAGCCCTCGATGGGGTAAGCTCATAATAAACTGCCCGACCATATAGGACGCGGTGGTATCTCCCAACTAATTAGTGGTGTACATATATAAGTGCCTACCCGACCATCTATAGTGCGACGCGGTGAGATAAAATAGATATATATATATATATATATATTGTTCTCGCCCCAAATTCTGTTCTCTGCCATTTTATCGGCTGATGAAATCGGGAGATAAATTGATTCCTTAACTTAAGCGATTTGGGCTGGAAACAAAACTCTAATTTCCAGCAATGGGTTCCCCAACTATTCCAGAAAGTGTTAGGACAATAGTATGAGTAAACTAAGAGGTAATGCAGCTGAGTACAGTAAAGTAAAGGATAAATAAATAAAGTAAAGGATAAAGATAGATAAAATTGAGTGTGTGTCAAAGAATGATCCTATTTATAGTACAAAAAAGGAAAAATAAACTGTACAATGTGATCCCCCATGTCAGCCATCAAGTAACTCACTAATTTCAATGGCCGACTATGGGGGAGGTAGTGCAGATTTTCTTGCCCTCTACTCCTATTGCTCGGATAATGGCCCTTTTTTAGCTGTTGTAGGCCATTACCACTTTTAGGGGTTCGGAAACCCTTTTGAATTGGTCGTTGAGGCGTCTGTATCTGAGTAGGTCCCAATCGTACCTCAAACTAACAACTCGGCTAAGATGCCTTAGTAGCCGATAAAGTTCTTGTAGTCGAGGTCTGGAACAGGTAGGCTGTCATTGAATACAGCTAAACACTTAAATTACTTTTGAGTGTTAACAATTTCCCCCCATATTAACTCGAGTGTGACTGTTGAGTTGATGTATCCAAAAGTAGTCGTCTTATCAGTTTGACAGTCGCACATGTCACTTCAATCGTCCTATCTCCAGTGCATGCAATGATAATCATTTCTTGAAATGTGTTTCCCCTTTAACCGTGGCATCTCCATTACCACGAATTGGCTCTGATGATTTTTGGCTGTGATTTTGAAAATAATAAATTAATCTCAGCCGCGCCTCTGAAGGTTATTTAAGAAAAGGTATCCACCCATAGGTTTCTCACCTAATCTTTGGCCCTTTTCTTAGTCGAAAATGATGACTTCATATTTTTTATCTCAAAGATCAGGAAAATCATTCTAGCCGATAGTGACTTGACCCCTACTTTGGCCTTCATTTAGTCTTTGCTAAAAGTCGTATAAGCCCAGGAGGATGTGGCATTTCATTTTTCCCTAACGAAATTCTTACCTCCTTCTCCTTTATCATATGGATTCTTTTATAATCGAAAAAATTACATAAGAATGAGTGATATCTCTTATGCAAAGGGAAGAAAGAAAACTGGTTGAAAAAGATTATTTCCTGACAAAATTAAAGAGGGTGGAATTAAGGTGGAGATAATGACAGAAGGGTAGGCGGAAGGAGGGGGTATAATTTTCACCTTGTAATGTTGATTGCAGATAGGGATGGCAGGTGGGTATAATTTTATGCGGATTCAAGATCGCACCCAATCGCGGGTATGGGTATAACTTTGGCGGGTAGTAGGCGGGTATGGGTATTGAAAATGTACCTATCACGGGTAGGCGGGTAGGTGGTGGATTTGCAGTCATATCCGCCTACCCGCCCGCCCGCCCGCCTATCCGCCTAGCTTATATAGCTAAAATAATATCTGAGTTTTGTCTACATTTGTAATATATAGTTATTTGGGTGGATAATTTTTTGGGTTTCTTAGAAATTTTATTTTCTTGATTCTTTGTTGTGCAATGGGGAAGAGGTGAAAAAAATGGGTGGCGGGTAGGCGGACAAGTAGGCGGGCGGGTAGGTGGCGGGTAGGCGGACGGGTAGGTAGGTGGCGGGTAGGTGGCGGGTAGGTGGCGGGTATAGGAATATACCCGCCTAGGCGGGTATGGATGTTGAAAATTGTACCCACCACGGGTGGCGGGTAGGTGACGGGTATAATTTTTTTTGGCGGGTACGGGTGCGGGGGAGGGGGTACCCGCACCCGCCCCGCCCAATTGCCATCCCTAATTGCAGAAACACAAGAAATAGAAAAGGAAAGACCGTCATGGTAGAAATTAGAATATTTGATATAATTTATAAAAAAATTAAAATGAGCGTATGTTTGTCAAATCGCCTTATTGTTTTAACTTCAAACATAAATATATAATTTAGAAATTAATTTTTAGTCACAAA